>OU343225.1:156192940-156426928 GCA_910596185.1 Chrysanthemum makinoi | reverse complement strand
GGGTAAAGGAATCACAAGTAATGGTGTCATATCAAAGCAAACATAAATATCCAAAAGAAATCTCAACATAAATATTGAAATAATCCAAGTCAAATGACTTCAATACATAGGTCCCAGCGAAAAATAAGCTCCAATGAAATGTCTAAATAAAGTCTAAATGGCATCATAAGATCAAAGCTAAAATCTCTAAGGTAAGTCCACACATCACTCATCCCAAAGCAATACCCAGCTCCAATACTTAGATACCTGCCGGGAAAAAGAAAGTGCGGCTGAGCTTCAAAAGCCCAGTGAACAGATATACAAGCAAAACGAATACGAAACAAGAACGAATACGAAATAAAGTGAAAGAAAGATAGCGAAATCATAATCATTTCAAAAGATAAATCAGGATAATAGAATAATTTTTATAGCTAACTACCTCGAGCCCAAATACATATGCCATATCATAAACATAATCATATTCACATAAGGCAACATTTGTAGGGGAGACCTAACAGAGTTATGAAGGACGTGCATGCACGCAGCATCAATCATCAGATAACATATAGCATATAACATATAATATATAACATATAACAGATCTAGGATGCACCCATACGCCCCACAAACATACATTGATAATATAATATAAATTGAGCTCATAACAAATACAGATAAGGGACGTGGCAGAACTTCACTCTACTGCCCTAGAGTCATGTCAGAAGTGCATTTACTGACACGGACATGGAACCCCCATGACTAGTTAATAATTGGCTCGGTGTCAAACTATCTTAGGTCAAATAGAATGTCATAACTGACATAGATCATATTTTATCAAATGTTTAATCATGTTTTCAAAATCAAAGTCTTCATATCATATAGTTCAAAATCAAATGTTTTATGATTCAAAAATCAAAGTTCAGATAAGCACAGCTCAAATAGACACATTAGGGTTCATAGCAAAGGCTTAGGAAATCCTAATGTAGAAGTTAACGAAAAGAAAACGTTATAAGAAACCTTTACTGAAAAGGTCAGAATATCTGTACCTTATTCCAAAGCAAATGATCGAAAAGAAGAAACAGGGAAAGCAAAGAATTACTCCTTCTTCACAGAACCTATATACATTAACGGTCGTATATATTATTAATGATTCCACAATCGTCGAAATGATCTTTTAATATTTTAGGGTTTTATAATTAAATGAGACTTAAATGTTTTATAATTAATATCGTAGATTAGGTTTCATTATGTCATTTATTAAAGTTTAGGGTTAAATGTGAAAATAGTTTAAACGTCATAACTCACACATAAAATAACGATTTAGTATATTTAGCTTCAAAACCCTAATCGACTCTCATTTATGTTCTAGGGTTTCTATTCTTTAATATCTCATTAATATGCATGAACTTACATGTTACGTCTTTTAATGACTCGTTACTTAACCTAACACGTCATAAAAACAATCTTTCCTTTTATGTTTCATCATGCACGTTTATGATTTTATGTGACATACAAGTTACTTATTACTCGTATTAATTAAACGTTTACACCATTAGGGTTTGGCATACCATATTCGATTAACATATCAAAACTAGGGTTTACATTAACATGACCTTTACTTACTTAATGCACTTTCAAACCTTATACATGGTTCGGTTCAAATTAGGGTTTTCGGCTATTAGGTTTTACGCAAGTCCTAGCTCATTTACATACTTAACCCATTCAAGTTATCATGTTTTATACCTTATTCGAATGTTATGCATGGTTCGGTTATAGTTACATATGGTTCGGACCTTATTAACTCGACATAGCCATGACCCGATTCAATATTACATATTACGCATATAACTCTTAAATACTTGTAAGGTTTAATCATTAGGGTTTCCTTGTTTTGGTTTCCATTCGGTTCGGTCACAAACAACACAACAAACTCGACAAAACATAACATATAACAATATACAAACGCAAGGTACATCAAACAAAGACGAGAATAGGTTATACCTTGACTTGGTTGAGCAAAAATCTCGACACCAAGGGTGTTTGATAATCAGCCGAGCAAGAGCAAAAGAAAAGAAAAGAGGCAATAATAAAACTAGGGTTCCAATCTTGTGATTTTGTGTTGTATATATAGTAGTTGTATTTGATTTAGGCTTGGGAGATCTTTGGGTTTTGGTTTGGCCCAACCGAACACACCAAACACACGCACACATATGGGCTTCGGCCTAAGGTCCATCGAAGCAAAACAAACACGACCCAAATCATTTACGAAACGTTAAATCTTCGTCGTACCAAAATCAATCACATAATATATTTTAGTTAGGTTTTTAATTATTCACAAGTTAACTTTTAATTTCATTAAATGTTATAAATATATTTTACATATTTTATAAATTTCGATTCCAAAGGTATTTTAGTCTTTAATCAGGTTTTAGATTTCCAGGTTTTACAATTCTTCCCCTCTAAGAAAAATTTTCGTCCTCGAAAATTGAAATGAAACGAAATGAAAATGAAAACGAAAACGAAAACATACCAAACTATTCAAAGAAATCAGGATAACTAGCTCACATCGACTCCTCGGTTTCCCAAGTAGCCTCACGTTTAGGATGATTTTTCCAAAGAATCTTAACGAACGGAATGACTTTATTTCTCATAACTCTTTCTTGCCTTTCCAGAATAGCTTCCGGTTCTTCAGATAAAGACATATCGGATTGAATTTGATCAAACGGATAAGAAGCAACGTGTAACGGATGATAGTTGTATCCCCTTAGGAGTGATACATGGAAAACGTCATGAACATGCGATAACTGAGGCGGAAGTGTCAAACGATACGAAACTTCTCCTATCCGTTCTAGAATCTCAAACGGTCCAATAAATCGAGGACTGAGCTTGCCCTTGATTCCAAAACGTTTCACACCTCTAAACGGCGAAACTTTCAAAAATACACGATCTCCAACTCGAAATTCTAAATCACGACGATGCTTGTCGGCATAACTTTTCTGACGAGACCTAGCTTCCTTCAACTTTTCTCTAGCCACAGCTATCTTTTCATTAGTGATCTCGATCATTTCCGGACCTTCAATCAAGCGTTCACCTACTTCATCCCAGCAAATAGGTGATCTACATTTCCTTCCATAAAGAAGTTCAAACGGTGCCGCCTTAATGCTAGCATGCCAACTGTTGTTGTATGCAAACTCTACTAAACATAAATATTCATCCCAACTGCCAGTCCATTCTAAAGCACAAGCCCTGAGCATATCCTCTAAGGTCTGTATAGTCCTCTCTGACTGACCATCTGTTTGAGGATGAAATGTCGTACTAAAATTAAGTCGAGTACCCCAAGCTTTTTGCAAACCCTTCCAGAAATGAGAAGTAAAACGCGGATCTCTGTCGGACACAATAGATGCCGGAGTACCATGAAGTCTAACGATCTCTTGCTGAAAAATCTCCGCCAATTTACCAATACCAAAATCCTTTCTGATTGGCAAGAAATGAGCAGATTTGGTTAGTCGATCAACAACTACCCAAATCGCATCATGCTTCTTCCGAGTAAGAGGTAGTCCAGTCACAAAATCCACAGATATCTTATCCCACTTCCATGTTGGAATATCCAATG
The DNA here is from genome assembly GCA_910596185.1 of Chrysanthemum makinoi. Lineage (NCBI taxonomy): Eukaryota > Viridiplantae > Streptophyta > Magnoliopsida > Asterales > Asteraceae > Chrysanthemum > Chrysanthemum makinoi. Next base: position 156,423,336 of record OU343225.1, on the reverse strand, counting down.
GCTGTAACAATCCACTAGCCCTTTGATGTTCGATCTTAACCTGCTGACAAATCATACACTTCGACACAAACGTCGCCACATCTTGCTTCATGCCATTCCACCAAAAGTATTGCTTCAAATCCCTATACATCTTGGTAGAACCAGGATGGATAGTGAAAGGAGAACTATGAGCTTCAGTCATAACTTTCTCACGAAGTACCTGATCATTGGGAACACAAAGCCTATCTCCATACCATACAATACCATCATTATCAACCTTAAACTCCGTCTGTTTACCTTCTTCAACATTTTGCACCACGGCCCACAGCTCGCCGTCATCTTTCTGAGCTTCTTTAATTCGCAGTATAAGGTTCGACTCCACCTTCATACTAGCCCAGTATCCATCAAAACCTCGTACACACAACTCAACATCCAAACTCTCTAAGTCACGCAAAATCCTAGGCTCAATCTTGAAACTCGCAAGAATGCCTGATTTCGGTAAGTGCGTCACAACTACGTTAGCCTTACCTGGATGGTACTAATGTTGGTGTCATAATCCTTAAGAAGTTCTAACCATCTTCTTTGTCTCATGTTAAGTTCCTTCTGAGTGAAAATATACTTGAGACTCTTATGATCAGTGAATATATCACACGTCTCTCCATACAAGTAATGTCTCCAGATCTTCAACGCAAACACCACTGCAGCTAACTCAAGGTCATGAGTTGGGTAATTCTCCTCATAAGGTTTTAGCTGCCTCAAAGCATAAGCTATTACCCTTCCATGTTGCATCAAAACACAGCCTAATCTTTTCTTAGATGCATCACTGTAAATTTGAAATCCTCCAGAACTAGTTGGAAGAGTCAAAATAGGAGCTGACACCAATCTCTGTTTTCAACTCTTCAAAACTCTTTTCTCGTTCATCCGTCCATACAAACTTTTCACCTTTCCTCATCAGTTGGGTTAGGGGTAGAGCTAAGCGAGAGAAACCTTCAACAAAACGTCTGTAGTAACCTGCAAGTCCAAGAAAACTCCCCGACCTCAGTCACTGTCGTAGGTCATGGCCATTTGGTGATAGCCTCAACTTTAGACGGATCCATGGTGATACCATCAGATGATACAATATGACCAAGGAAAGCGACTTGTCTTAACCAAAATTCGCACTTCGAAAGTTTGCGACAACTTCTTCTTCCTCAAAATCTCCAAAACTATCCGGAGATGTTCTTCATGCTCTTCTTCAGACTTGGAGTAAACTAAAATGTCGTCGATGAAAACAATAACGAACTTGTCGAGGAACTCATGGAAAACACGATTCATCATGTCCATAAACACAGCAGGCGCATTGGTCAAACCAAAAGGCATAACGAGGAATTCGTAATGACCATATCTGGTACGAAACGCGGTCTTAGGAACATCTTGCTCCTTCACACGCAACTGATGATAACCGCACTCAAGTCAATCTTCGAAAAGAACTTAGCTCCTTGCAGTTGATCAAACAAATCATCGATACGCGGCAAAGGATAATGGTTACGAATGGTAATACGATTAAGTTCACGGTAGTCGATACATAGGCGCATGCTTCCATCCTTCTTCTTCACAAACAAAACAGTGCACCCCATGGAGAAACACTGGGTCGAATAAATCCATTTTCTATCATCTCTTGCAGCTGTTCCTTCAACTCCTTTAGTTCTACAGGTGCCATGCGATACGGAGCCTTCGAAATCGATTCAGCACCAGGAATTAACTCAATGCTAAACTCAACTTCTCGAGCTGGGGGAATACCAGGGAGTTCATCGGGAAAAACATCGGTAAATTCGCAAACAACCGAAAGATTTTCAATGTTAGGACTCCCCAAAGATGTGTCCTTAACAGATGCTAGAAAACCTTGGCACCCATGAGCAATCATGGTCCGTGCCTTCATAGCGGAAATGAGTTTAACAGATTTAAGAGGTTGAGAACCATAATAAACGAATTCGGGATGTTTTACGTCACCAAAGATCACCGTTCTAGCATGGCAATCAATTGAAGCTCTATGATAAGCCAACCAATCCATGCCTAGAATGATATCAAAGGCGACCATATCGAGAGGATACAGATTTGCAAAGCGAATACGATCATCAAAACGAAGAGGACACTTAACGTATTTATGATCAATGATCACGTGGTTCTTCATAGGCGTAGAAATCGATACGTGATTTGTTAACAGTTTGGGCTTCATATTAAGTTTCTTAGCAAATGTGATAGATATAATGGAGTGTGTGGCACCGGTATCAAATAAAATGAAGACAGCATAATCATCAATGAAAAGAGTGCCCGTAATGGTACTGAAGTGGCGCTCCGCCTGGTTACGAGTAGTAGCATAGTCACGTCCAGTAGTAGTCGGCGGCTTGATGTAGTTTCCAGGAATCACCGGTTTCTTCTTAGGACAATCTTTAATCTTGTGAGCAGTGGAGCCACAAGCAAAACAACCACCAGTGGCCTTGAAACACTGCCCCGGATGAGCCTTTCCACAAGTAGTACAAATAGGTAGGGGAGGCAAAACCTCAGTTGTCCTCTGTTGACTAGAAGATCCCTGGAGCACGACCCCTGATTTGATCCTCGAGCTGACTGATCCTTGTTGTAACGCTGGTTATTGTTACCTTGGTTCTGACGATCACTTCCATTCTTACCATCATTTCTATTATCTTGACCCCTCGTCTCAGGACGTCCAGTGTCAACATTCCTTCCTGACGACCCCCTGATCATAACTCCTATCCACTTGACTCCTCGAATCATAACTCCTACCAGAGTTTCCCTTATAGTCATTGCCTTGAGTCCTACCTTGAATCCGATCACCATCGCGATTACGCTTGTTGGAACCCGAAACCTCATGAAAGATCTCAATGTTACGAGCTGCGTCATTGCAGGCCGACACATTCTCATACTCAATATTAAGCAGTCGGTCCAACACCCACTTCTTCAGTCCCCACTTGAAGTTCTTAGCTTGACGCCTACCATCTCCAACAATCGCTCCCACAACTCAACTCACCAGCTCATAAACCTACTCATGTACTCATTGGAATTCTCATAATCAAACTGGTAGATTGCCTGATAATCCCCCTCATACCTTTGCTGCTCAGCATCAGGGAAGTAACGGTTATAGAAGATAGTCCAAAACTCATTCCAGGTACAAGTAACAAAGAAAAGCATCTCCTCTCCTTGCTTGTTTGAGTGCCTTCCACCAATTTAAAGCATCACCTTCCAATTTGAATGCAGCCAAACGAGTCTTAAACTCGTCTCCACAACCCAGTACTTCAAACAACTTCAATATGAATTCCATAGTGATCCATCCTCGGGCCTCAGAGGAGTAGCAAGAGCATGCTAAACGAAAGAGGCTTGAGCTTACCGAAACGCTCGAGCCAAGTGTGAATACCGACGGATTGATTTCCTCCACCACTACCCGAAGCACCATTCCGATTACGAATGTTGCTGATCACCGTTCCATCATCTCGGTGTAGTAAGACCAGGAAAAGAGAGTTGAGAGCATTAGCAATCGCAGTATCCATGTTAGTAGCATCATCGTCTCCATCCACGCTACCGGTAGTACGACGAGTTTGAACCATTTGAACGATATTCAAACGATTAGCAAAATGAACAATGGTGAGATACGAAATGGAAGTTCGCAGAGGGAATCCTAAAGTCTACCCAAATCCTCACAGGTCAAATCCTAAGCTCTAAGGTCTCAAAACCTAGGCTCCATATGTCACAGGTCCTGACTACAAGTCGTAAACCTGGGCTCTGATGCCATAAATTGTAACGCCCCGACCCGACAAGGGTAAAGGAATCACAAGTAATGGTGTCATATCAAAGCAAACATAAATATCCAAAAGAAATCTCAACATAAATATTGAAATAATCCAAGTCAAAATGACTTCAATACATAGGTCCCAGCGGAAAATAAGCTCCAAATGAAATGTCTAAAAATAAAGTCTAAATGGCATCATAAGATCAAAGCTAAAAATCTCTAAGGTAAGTCCACACATCACTCATCCCAAAGCAATACCCAGCTCCAATGCTTAGATACCTGCCGCGGAAAAAGAAAAGTGCGGCTGAGCTTCAAAAGCCCAGTGAACAGATATACAAGAAAAACGAATACGAAACGAGAACGAATACGAAATAAAGTGAAAGAAAGATAGCGAAATCATAATCATTTCAAAAGATAAATCAGGATAATAGAATAAGTTTTATAGCTAACTACCTCGAGCCCAAATACATATGCCATATCATAAACATAATCATATTCACATAAGGCAACATTTGTAGGGGAGACCTACCAGAGTTATGAAGGACGTGTATGCACGCAGCATCAATCATCAGATAACATATAGCATATAACATATAATATATAACATATAACAGATCTAGGATGCACCCATACGCCCCACAAACATACATTGATAATATAATATAACTTGAGCTCATAACAAATAACAGATAAGGGACGTGGCAGAACTTCACTCTATTGCCCTAGAGTCATGTCAAGTGCATTTATCGACACGGACATGGAACCCCCATGACTAGTTAATAATTGGCTCGGGTGTCAAACTATCTTAGGTCAAATAGAATGTCATAACTGACATAGATCATATTTTATCAAATGTTTAATCATGTTTTCAAAATCAAAGTCTTCATATCATATAGTTCAAAATCAATGTTTTATGATTTAAAAATCAAAGTTCAGATAAGCAACAGCTCAAATAGACACATTAGGGTTCATAGCAAAGGCTTAGGAAATCCTAATGTAGAAGTTAACGAAAAGAAAACGTTATAAGAAACCTTTACTGAAAAGGTCAGAATATATGTACCTTATTCCAAAGCAAATGATCGAAAAGAAGAAACAGGGAAAGCAAAGAATTACTCCTTCTTCACAGAACCTATATACATTAACGGTCGTATATATTATTAATGATTCCACAATCGTCGAAATGATCTTTTAATATTTTAGGGTTTTATAATTAAATGAGACTTAAATGTTTTATAATTAATATCGTAGATTAGGTTTCATTATGTCATTTATTAAAGTTTAGGGTTAAATGTGAAAATAGTTTAAACGTCATAACTCACACATAAAATAACGATTTAGTATATTTAGCTTCAAAACCCTAATCGACTCTCATTTATGTTCTAGGGTTTCTATTCTTTAATATCTCATTAATATGCATGAACTTACATGTTACGCCTTTTAATGACTCGTTACTTAACCTAACACGCCATAAAAACAATCTTTCCTTTTATGTTTCATCATGCACGTTTATGATTTTATGTGACATACAAGTTACTTATTACTCAGATAATTACACGTTACAACCATTAGGGTTTGGCATACCATATTCGATTAACATATCAAAACTAGGGTTTACATTAACATGACCTTTACTTACTTAATGCACTTTCAAACCTTATACATGGTTCGGTTCAAATTAGGGTTTTCGGCTATTAGGTTTTACGCAAGTCCTAGCTCATTTACATACTTAACTCATTCAAGTTATCATGTTTTATACCTTATTCGAATGTTATGCATGGTTCGGTTATAGTTACATATGGTTCGGCCCTTATTAACTCGACATAGCCATGACCCGATTCAATATTACATATTACGTACATAACTCTTAAATACTTGTAAGGTTTAATCATTAGGGTTTCCTTGTTTTGGTTTCCATTCGGTTCAGTCACAAACAAAACAACAAACTCGACAAAAACATAACATATAACAATATACAAATGCAAGGTACATCAAACAAAGACGAGAATAGGTTATACCTTGACTTGGTTGAGCAAAAATCTTGACACCAAGGGTGTTTGATAATCGGCCGAGCAAGAGCAAAAGAAAAGAAAAGAGGCAATAATAAAACTAGGGTTCCAATCTTGTGATTTTGTGTTGTATATATAGTAGTTGTATTTGATTTAGGCTTGGGAGATCTTTGGGTTTCGGTTTGGCCCAACCAAACACACCAAACACACGCACACATATGGGCTTCGGCCTAAGGTCCATCGAAGCAAAACAAACACGACCCAAATCATTTACGAAACGTTAAATCTTCGTCGTACCAAAATCAATCACATAATATATTTTAGTTAGGTTTTTAATTATTCACAAGTTAACTTTTAATTTCATTAAATGTTATAAATATATTTTACATATTTTATAAATTTCGATTCCAAGGGTATTTTAGTCTTTAATCAGGTTTTAGATTTCCAGGTTTTACATCCAGCATCTAGTTTGAAAGATGTGAGCGATCATGCATATCCAACAGCCTGTTAGATGTTGGAATAGATGATATGAACTATATTAGGATTAGTAGATCTTGTATAGCTCTTTTCTTGTAGTTGCATTTGATTGTACTCTGTAAGCTGTAAGCTGTAAACTATTTCTCGAATGAATGAATGAACAATTTGCTTCAGTACTTCTTTTACTTCTATAATGATCTTTCTTGTATCTGCAAAATGGTTAGTGAAAAACAGCACAACTAGCAGTGGTTTGAACCAAACTATCAGTGGTTAGAAACAAACTATCAGTGGTTAGAAACAAAAATAGCAAAACTAAGATTACATAATAACAGTTCAATACATATACAAACTGGTACAAAACAATTTGAGAATTTAGAGATTAATCATTCCAATACTAACAACAAGATACTGAAACCTCCCCACATCAAAAGCTTTGGTGAGAAGATCAGCAACATTGAAATCAGTATGGATTTTTACCATTTGAATCAACCTTTTCTCATTACAATCTCTAATAAAATGATGTCTTATCTCAATATGGTTAGTTCTAGAATGTAAAACAGGATTTTTAATGATGCATATTGTACTGTTATTATCAATGTAAATCTTAGTATGCATAAAATTGTACCCAAAGTCAAGCAATTGATTCTGAATCCATAGAACTTGACCACAACAACTAGCAGCAGCCACATATTCAGCTTCAGTTATAGAATTTGCCACAATAGTTTGCTTTTTACACTGCCATGAAATAAGTCTGCTTCCCAAAAACTGACAACCTCCAGTTGTAGACTTCCTATCCAAACTAGCACCAGCATAGTCACTATCTGTGTAGGCCACCAAGTCAAAAGGAGAATCCTTTGAGTACAAAAGGCCCAATTTAGGATGACCCTTAAGATACCTAAAAATTCTTTTAAAAGCATTCATGTGTGATGAATTAGGTGTGACTTGAAATCTTGCACACACACATACTGAGAACATTATATCTGGCCTAGATGCAGTGAGATACATCAAAGATCCAATCATGGACCTGTACAACTTCTGATCAATTCTGGTACTTCCATCATCAGGTAGCAAAGGTTTCTGAGTCTCCATTGGTGTACTAGCACTCTTCACATCCTGAAACCCAAACTTCTTCAAAACATCTGCTACATACTTATCTTGACTAATGAAGATACCATCAGTCCTTTGTTGAACCTGTAGCCCCAAAAAGAAAGTGAGTTCCCCCATAGAACTCATCTGAAACTTATCATGCATAAGCTTTTCAAAATCTTTGCATTGCTCTTTATTGGTTGAGCCAAAGATGATGTCATCTACATAAACCTGAACCAATAAAATATCATCTTTGTGCTTCCTTATGAACAAAGTTTTATCAATCAGTCCTCTTTTAAACCCATTGTCCATCAAATAAGTGGACAGGCACTCATACCATGCCCTAGGAGCTTGATGCAAACCATACATAGACTTTCTCACCCTGTAGACCTTGTCAGGATGATCAGGATCTTCAAAACCAGGAGGTTGACAAACATAAACCTCCTCATCAATTGTGCCATACAAAAATGCACTTTTAACATCCATTTGATACACAACAAAATTTTTGAATGAAGCATAAGCTAAAAACAATCGAATAGCCTCAATTCTTGCAACTGGAGCAAACACTTCATCATAATCCAAGCCTTCAGTTTGTGTATATCCTTGAGCAACCAGCCTTGACTTGTTCCTCACAACAATACCTCTTTCATCCCTTTTGTTTCTGAACACCCATTTTGTCCCAATGGCCCTCTTACCATTAGGAAGTTCTACCAATGTCCAAACCTCTTGAAGTTTGAACTGAAGAAGCTCCTCTTGCATTGATTCTACCCATCCTTCTTCAGATAATGCTTCTTCAACTATCTTTGGCTCCTTTTGAGACAGAAAACAAGCAAACAGGCAATTTTGCAGATCTTTATGACTGTTTCCTTTGTGAAGTGATCTTGCAAAGAACCCATGTTCAGGAAAGGGTTCAGTGTTCTTAACCTTGCTTCTTGTTTGAACTGGAGTATTCAAATTTCCAAGTATTTGTTCCTTGGGATGAATCTTGTGTATCCTTGTTGAGGTAACAGGACTTTCATGAATGACATGTTCCAAATTAGTTAAATCAGCATTGAAGAAATCATCCATGTCTTCATCATCAGTAGGAGTATCAATTTCAATCAAAGCAGGCATATCAGGATCATGTGGATACTCCTCTTCACCATGTAATGGCTTTGCATGTGGTCCAAAGAAAGTACTACTATCAGTACTTACAGCCGGGATTTCACTTGTAATGTCAGTGGTAGAAGTTGTTGGCTTAGCAGTGGTTGTATTAACTCTATCCGTGCTTATGTTTGGCTTATCCGTGCTTGCAGACTGCTTTTTCTTCTTTTCAATTTCTTCTACCAACACTGAATTATCTTTCAATAACTCATCCTTATCTTGATGATGATCACTATTGCCTCTAGTATTCAAGACATCATCATCAGTGGGACCTTGCTTATCAATGATGGGGGAGACAGAACTAGCTTTCCACTTTTCAAACAAATAGAACTCTTGAGGAGAATCAGCTTCCTTAGAAATTGCTTCTTCACCAGAATTCTTTTGAGTACCTGCATCAACATTAGTGGAAGTTCCTGCAATGATAGGCTCATAATTCATAGATTTGGTTAACATATCAATGTTAAAATGTACCAGTCTGGTCCTTTGGTCTCAACACTAGAGAGTCTTTTCACTGAATTGAACATGTAGATTTTCTTCAACAATTCTAGTCCTCCTATTGTATACTCTAAAGGCTTTACTATTTGAAGAGTAGCCTAAAAAGTATCCATCATCAGCTTTTTCTTAAAACTTGCCTAGGTAGTCTATGGTATTCAAGATAGTAACAGGACACCCAAAAGGTTTTAGGAATGCAATCATTGGCTTCCTATCATGTAACAGCTCATAGGGAGTCTTGTTATGAGGCTTCACTACCTTACTTCTATTCTGCACATAACATGCAGTGCCTACAGCTTCAGCCCAAAAGGTAGTGGGTAACTTAGACTCTGACAACATAGTCCTAGCAGCCTCAATTAGTGTTCTATTTTTCCTTTCAGCCACACCATTTTGTTGTGGTGTTCTAGCAACACTAAACTGTCTTTCTATACCTTTATCTACACAAAACTGATTCATCACAGCATTCTTAAACTCAGTTCCATTATCACATCTGATTATCTTTACTTTATGATTTACTAGATTTTCTATCTTAGTAATGAAACTCTTGAGAACTTCACTAGTTTCACTCTTAGCAGCCAAAAAGTAAACCCAAGAAAATCTACTATAATCATCAGTGATAACTAGGCAATACTGCTTATGGTTCAAACTCTTGACAAAAGTAGGTCCAAATAAGTCCATATGAAGCATAAACAGTGGTTGTGAAATGGTGTTGACAGCTTTGGACTTACAAGAAGCTCTATGTTGTTTTCCTTTTTGACAGGCCACACACAGTTCCTTACACTCAAAAACCTTAGAAGGTAACCCTCTCACTAAGTTCCCTTTAACCAGATTATTGATTGTTTTGTAATTTAGGTGACCTAATCTTCTATGCTATAACTTAGACTCATCCACAGATGCTTTAGCAAACAAACAAGTTAAGGACCTATTAGGAATTACATCTTTAAGATCAAAACAATATATATTTTCCTTCCTAGGTACCCTAAGTTGTATAAACTTCTCATCAGGCATCTTAAACTCAGGAGACAACACCACACACTCAGTTTCACCAAAAAGTACCCAGTTTTTCTTATCACACATTTGAGAAACACTGAATAAATTGTACTTAAGTCCCTGTACCAAATAGACTTTTTCAAAGTCCAAATTCCCTGTTCTGATTGTGCCTCTTCCAAGTATCTTTCCTCCTTTTGGATCATTGCCAAATGCCACATATCCTCCATCAAAAGCTTCAAAATCTTCCAGGTTGCTCCCATCCCAAGTCATGTGCCCAGAGCAACCACTATCAAAAACTCCTTTGTCTTTTAGCTCATCTTGTAGATTGCCCTGCACATGAAATTAAACAGATTAGTTCCTTTTGTGGACCCAAGCCAATATTGACTTGGGTCTGCCCTGTGCATCAATATAATCAAATTTGTTTAGGTCCATTGATGCACAGTTGACATGATGTAAAACCTTGGTCTTAGGTTTCCATTACCAACTAGCTGAGGCCTTAACAAAGTATAAAATGATTTCCAACCACTGTATCAGTTATCACCTTTGGAATTTTGAAAACTTCTTTGTTATCTGTGGTGATTTTTGGCTTATCAGTGGTTTGATTTTGCTTAGCCGTGTTTACACTTTGCTTAGCAGTGGTTGGAACCCATTTGGGAGAAGCAGTGACAATTGATTTTGTATTCCCATTCCTCATTAACACTGCTCTAGGAATCATGTTTTTGTTAAGATGAGGGTTTGTTTTCTTTGAAAAGTTTTGGTGATTTACCCTCCTCCAATGATTCCACACTTGTGGTCTGTTTTTATAACAATTTCTCTGTAAGTGCTCAAAACTACCACAAATATAACAAGCTTTCTTGACACATTGAAACTCATTACCTAACCTATTAGATATTAGGCCATTAAAGTTTCTCTGATTGCCCCTAGGTATATATTTTTTCATTTGTTCCCTAGGTACTTCCTTGTATTCTACCACTTTCTTAGTTATTTGAGCTCCAAATCTAGGTACAAGGTTAGGTTGTCTAGTATCAACTTTCTTAAGAGGTTCTAACTTTTCAGGTTGTGTTGATACTTTACTATCTTCCTCAGAACCTGATTCCCAATCTTCAATGATGGGAGCATCAGATGACGTATCAGAACTTATCTTAGGTGTTTCAGTCTTATTTATTCCTTCAACAGGTTTGTTAAAACTGAATTCACTACTAAAAGATAGTTCTTTAGCAGGTGGTGCATGTTGCATAAGAGTGGGTGGTGGCATATTGTTGTATCCTATCCCATAACCCTTTTTCATTAGATGACTCTCTATAGATTTATGAACCAGATCAGAAGCAAATTGTGTTTTAGCTACCCTAACAACATGTTTTTCTTTTTCATCTAGGGCCTTTTGTTTTTCACTCTCTGCTAGTTCAAGTTTCTCTTTAAGCATTTTAATCTCTCTATTTTTAAGATCAATTTCACCACCTAATATATTGATCTTATCTACATACTCAAACTCACATTTAATACAGTATCTAAGCTTCTCTTCCACACTCTCTAGACCAACTCTATAACCTAAGTTATCCACAGTTAGTCTTTCTACTTCTTTCCTCATACTCTCAGTGATAGCCTTTTGAGATTCTAAGTTATCATTACATGATTTAAAAGAACAAGTAGATTCATTAGATACCTCAGAATCTGAACCAGAAGATGAAGCATAAGCCATAAGAGGAAAGTTATGCTCTTTTGAAGCTTCACTAGCAAGAAAAGCTGCATTGGGTCCTTCTTCAATCTGATCACTCCAATCATAATCACCAGGACCATCTTGAGCCACCAATGCTGAAGAAGGAGCAGACTCTTCAGTGATCTTCTTAACACCTTCAATCCTCTTAGGAGCTCGACATTCCCTTGCAAAGTGACCCTTCTTCTTGCAGTTAAAGCACTCCATCTTGCTTTTGTCGAACCCTGCTCTCCTTTGACCATCATGCTTAACTTGTCTTCCGGTCCTCCTCAGAAACTTCCTTGCTTGGAGAGTCAACATTGCCATTTGCCATCAAAGATTAATCTCTTCCGATCATCGGATCAATTTGATCCAGATCTTGATTCAAAACAGTAACACTAGTAGTTAAATTAGCCAGAAAAGCACAAATTGCACCATCACTGACATTATCACTAACAGTGGTATTGTTTGCAATAGCCGTGGTTATACCATAGGCAGCAGTGGATACATCTTGTGGGCTCTTGTGATTAGTGGATACAAAAGCAATGTTTTGATTAGCCGAAGACGCATTAGCAAAGTTATTCTCAGACTCATAAACCTTCAAGTTGTTGAAGAGATTATCCAGAGTCATCTTATGAAAGTCCTCCTTATTCCTCCACACAATTGTATGAATAGCCCATTCAGATGATAGACTCCTAATGAACTTCAAATTAATATCTTCTTGAAGAACCTTATAATCTACAGACTTCAATTGGCTGATAAGTTTTTGAAGTCTATTGTATGTGCCATCAATCTTTTCTCCACTGAGAGCATTGAAGGTTTCAAATTGATGCTTGAGCATATTCATCCTGGACTTCTTAGTAGCTTCATTGCCAGCAAACCGTGTCTCAAGAGCATCCAAGAACTCTTTAGCGACTCGTATTGTTCAAAGTCCAAAGCATAGTCATTGGGTATTCCCATGGAGAGAATACTGTGAGCCTTGATCTCCAGATTTCTCTTAGCCTTATCAATTTCACTAACAATGGTAATTTCTTTGCCATCCTCACCCTTCTTAGGAAGAGTGTCTCCCTTTTCAACGACATCCCACAGAGCATAATCAATCATGCGAATGTATTGCCTCATTCGCATTCTCCAGATTTGATACTCACCATGCTTAAGCATGGGTACCTTTGAAGCAGTCACCATGTAAGTTTCGTCAGACATCTTATCTTCCTTGAACAAAACTTAACTTAACCTCTTCTTGATTACAGTTTCTAGATCACAAGCTCTGATACCACTTGTTGATCCCAGTTGAGCAAACGATCTAATATAGAAACTGACTTGGAATAACAACTTATTAAGTATTATGCGGAATTTAACACTTAACCTTAAGAAGAAGAACAGTTTACATTCAACACCTCAATATTATTTATTAATACGAATACTCTTACAGTATTAGGGTTTTGCAACCTTGAAGTGTATCGACCTTTAGATATAAAACTTATGTATATCTAACCTAACCTAGGACCTCTTTTTATAGACTAAGGAGTCCTTTACATAATACAATACGTAACCTACAAGATAAATATCTTTACCATATTTATCTAATACAATAAACTAAACCGACTATACAAAACACTAGCAGTGGTTATAATATATCATCCGTGATTACACATTACTACTAGCCGTGGTTGTCTTTATCAGCGGTTACATACTTCTGTCCGTGGTTATATCAAACCTGTCCGTGGTTCCAGTACTTAAAGTAATTCATGATTCAAGGAACCAAAAACCCAACACTAAGCGAGTTGAGTGTTTAGCTAGTTGTCTATTGAGACTTGTTACTTCTTCGTGCTACATTCTTACGGTTGTTCTGTTGGTTTAGTAAAATCCCGTGAAAAAAACAATTTCCCGGTTGAATTAAAGAATAGTAAAATCCCGTAGAACTGGCAAACATCGTTCCAACTATTGTTTCTTCTGTAGCTGAGGACGTTCAAGCAGCGGGATCATATACTCGTCCACCTATGCTTGACAGAACTGATTATGACTCATGGGCGCAATGAATCCGATTGTACTGTTTGGGAAAAGATAATGGGGTCAACATTCTCAAATCTATTGATGAAGGACCTTATCAGGTTGAGACTACAAGAGATTTAATTGACACAGTTGCAGACGGAACAATGATCTATGGATTAGACAGACCAAAGATGTATGATGAACTCAATGATAAGGAGAAAAATAGATTCGATGCTGATATCAGGGCTTTTAACATTATACTTCAGGGTCTTCCAAAAGATATCTACAAACTTATCAATCACAACACTGAAGCCAAGGCAGTTTGGGATAATGTCAAGATGCTTCTCTCAGGTTCTGAATTAACCAAGGAAGACAGAGAATCACAACTGTATGATGAGTTTGAGCATTTCAAGATGAAACCAGAAGAGAGTGTCTATTAATATTACGTGAGATTCCACAAACTGGTAAATGATATGTGGAATATCAAGATGACTATGCCAAATATTCAGCTAAACGAAAAGTTTGTGAACAACATGAATCCAGAATGGCACAAGTTTGTCACCTCTGTGAAGTTAACCAAAGGATTGAAGAACACAAACTATGAGCAACTATATGCCTTCCTTCTTCAGAATGAGAGACATGCCATGTTTGAAAAGAGGATTCTTGAACAATTCAAAACAAACCCAGGAGAAACAAGTTCATCAAATGACTCCACTGCCTTTTACACCAATGTTGGGATTACCACCAAAGCTTCACAAGTTATACCCATGGGTGATGGCAAACACAAACTCATTCCCGATCCACGGTTCAAACAAGCTGATGTTGATGCAGCCGTGGGACACTTCATTAATCAACTAGCTCTTATGGTTAAACAAAACTTGACCCTTAGTCCACACACCAACAGTCTTCACACTAACAATGAGATCAGAACTGCATCCAATCTTCACAATCATGCTCTTGTCAGAGATGGAAAGGTTATGGTGCAACCAGTGCAAGGTAGACGATATGAACAAGGGATGGTTGGAGCAGGTTATGGTAATACTGGAGTAGGAGGAGGTCATGTGACTAATCAAAATCAGGGAAGGATTGGGAATCAAGGTCAAGCAAAGCCAATCAAATGCTATAACTGCGGTGGTGAGGGACATATTGCAAGGAACTGTACATCTCCAAAACGTCCTCAGAATGCAGAATACTTTAGAGACAAGATGCTGCTTATGCAAGCTCAGGACAATGGAGCAACTTTGGATGAAGAAGAGTTGCTATTTCTTGCTGAAGGGAATGCTAAGACATATGACGCGATGTAGATGAGCACCAAGAGGGTATGGGTCGAACAATCCAAATGCATTTCAAGTAGCTGATTGTGATGCTTATGATTCGGATGTGGATGATGAACCAACTGCCCAGTCAATCCTCATGGCAAGGATCTCTCCTATGGTCTTTCCTAAGGTTCCTTCACTGCAACAGGCTAGTCCATCCAAAGAATCAATCATCTCAGAGGTATTAAAACTGTACGACAAAGTTGATGAGCAAAAGATACATAATGAAGTACAATCTCTTGAAACTTATGATTCAGATGTTGAAAATATAGGAAATAGTAATACTGTCCCATATAATCAACATGTGGCTCAAAGTGAAAGTGAGATTGAACCAAGTGATGTATCTTCTGCAGTCAATAATAATTGTGTTTTTGATGAATACACTGCATGTGCCCATGATGATTATGTTACCTCTGAACTCAATTCCTATAAGGAACAAGTTGCTATCTATGAACAACGTGCTAAGTTTGAGTTAACTACCCTTGAGCAGGAAATGGATGACCAAATGCGTGCAATAATTAGAAAAAGTAATTTTAGAGAAGAAGTATTAAAACAAGAGTTAAACTCCTTACAAGAAAAGCTTTCTAAAACTGCTAAGCAAAAACAAGAACTTCAAGAAAATGTTAAAGTGCTTAAGCAAGAATTTAGTGCTAAGGAGTCAAAACTTTTGAATGATTTTTCTAATCTAAAGACTCTAAAAAACAAGCTTGAAAATAAGCTTTACGTACAAGGAAACACCATTCAGACTGCTCACATGATCACTAAGCATAGAGTTCTAAGTGATAAACATAGTGTTGCCTTAGTTGATGAACCAAACCCTGAGGCTTGTAAAAAAGCTAGAGCTGCCCATAATGTAATCTATGATGGTAATGAGATTCTTAAACCTAGACAGAAACCTAGTTGCGTTAAGTGCACTGAGGAAGATAGAAAATTAGATGATGCATCTAGGGAGAAAATGAATATAAACTAGATGATCCTGAATGTAAGAAGAATAACATAACGATCAAACCCCATGATTACAAAAAATTAAAATTGGATCTCCTTAAACAAGTTTAAGCCTCAAACATTGTTAACACCCGAACAAGTGTTCTCGAAAAAGGATTTAGATAAGCTAAAAGCAGAGAATCTTGTTGTAACAAACCCTCCCCTTAGGAAAATGCCTTCAGCGACTGTGTATCCTCTAAATACACCAATGCATTTAGTTCCTAGAACTATTGCCACTAAAAGCAAGACCTTAATCAGTCAATATGTTATCTTTCAATTATTTGTTGATTTTGAGAAAGCTTGTAAGAAACGGATTACACCCACTGGGATAACTGAAGGGGAAAGGGGTTTTGAGCAAACTAAAGAATGCTATTTAATTGAGATCATGCCTTTCTTTAAACAATTAAAAGGCCAATTTGAGAGTCTTAAAAAGGGGATGGACTTAGATATTAAAGAAATGGAAAAGGAATTTGATGCAATGATTGTTGAAGTTAGTGACTATGAGCGAGAATTAAAATATAATGAGATTGAGAGGAAAAACTTGCATACCTTGAATGAGCATCTTATTTCTAAATGTATTGCTCAAGATGTGTTTTACACTGCTACAAATTGTTCCATTAATGCTTCTCAATTTCATGAATTATCTGTTGCTCTGAAAGTCTCCCATGATCGTGTCATTGAGCTCGAAAAAACTAACTCTAAACAGCATGATAAAGTTGAACAGGATGATCATGATAACCTAGTAAAACAGTTTTCTAAATTGGAAGTTGAGCATCTTGCTTTGCAATTAAAATATCAACATCTGAAAGAAAATGTTAAAACCTCAAATATCAAGACATCCATGGATGTTCCTGAATTTGATGCAGTTTTTGAAACTAGCAAACGTGATGAATAGATTCGAGCTCATTGTAACACGATCAGAAAGTTGAAAGCCCAAATCTCTCAATTAAAGGGTGAAAAGAACAATGTGACTGGATCCCAAATGCCTCCTCCTTTAGATTCTCAGTATTCTCAAACTTTTCATCTTCAAAACTTAGTTAATGCCTTACAAAAGGAAAACGAGAGTTTTCTGGAAGAAAATGAAAAATTTAAACGACACTTTAAAGAGTTATATGATTCAATGAAAGTCGCTCATGACCAAAACAACGAAAAAATAACTTATTTACAAAAGGAAATTGAGAATCTGAGGAGTCAGGAAAATGGGAAACTGCCACTTGTTTTTAATAAGAATGTTGCATCAAAGTCATCCTCATACTGCAAATACACTGTGACTGTTAAATACATTCCTCCTCATCTTAGGAATAATGAACCTGCGTTTCATGACTATTGTGCTCACCTTAAGGATAGTCTAGAATGTCTCCGTGAGATTGTTGAAGAGGATTTCATTAATAAACCTCTTGATAGAGAAATTAGGTTTGCTTGCATTCAGGCCAAACGATCTCAAGAGCTGCTAGAATGTGTAATTGCAACATGTCCTAAATCCTTAGGTGCAAAAGGCAAAGTTGTGATGCCTTGTTCCATGCCCAGTGCCAAGCATACAAATCATTCTATGCCCAGCTTTAAGAAAGTGAACACTAATGTGCCTTCAAGTAGTTTAGATCCCTGCACATCTAGTTCAGGAATGCAAAAAGTAGATCAACTAACTAATGTTCCCATAATTCCTCTACAGAGTAATCATGACATTTAAGCAAGCGGGTCAAAGCCTCCAGGAAATAACAAGCAAGATAGGACCTCGCAAGCTAAGAATGTGCATTGGAAGAGAGTAGAAGATCATCCTAGGAATATTAAGTTTGAGTTGAATAAAACGAATCGTGTTGATTCTAGTATTAGCTATAAGCGTACGGTAATTAATTCGAATTCTGCTACTATTCGCAAACCATGTAATGATGACTGCTTGATTTCTGTTACTAATCATGAATGTGGTGTGAATGTTTTGTCTAATGCTGTCAAATGCCCTAATAAAATTGTTAACGCTAAAAGTCAAGCTAAGAAGGCTAAAAGGCAAAGGCGAAAGAAAGTTAGAAAACACTGGAAACCCACAAGAAGGAAATTTAGTAAAATAGGTTATCAATGGATACCTACTGGCCGTAAGATTAATGAGCTTTGCCATAAAGTTCCTAAATCAATGCCCACTAGAAAATGGATGCCTACTGGTAGAACTATTCCCTTAAGAAATGAACATACTTTGAATAGGTCAAATATGGACTCTAGCACTGCATCTATTTCTAATGATTCCATTGTTTCTACTTCAGATGTGGGTGTTCCAATCACTGTTACTAACCAAGTGGAACCCATTCTTGGATGGGGATCCCAATTATCTAGTTATCCATTCTTGTCTGTGTTCAACTGAAGATCGTTCAAATTGTTCTGTGGTACCTGGACTCAGGCTGTTCCAAGCATATGACTGGAGACCGGTCGCGGCTCATGAACTTCGTGAGTAAATTCATCGGAACTGTTAGATTCGGGAACGATCATTTTGGTGCTATTATGGGATATGGAGATTATGTTGTCGGTGATAGTGTTATCTCCAGGGTATATTACGTAGAAGGTCTTGGTCATAACTTCATTTCTGTCGGTCCAATTCTGTGATTCTGATCTAGAAGTGGCCTTCAGAAAACATACTTGTTTCGTTAGTGAACTTGATGGTAAGGAACTTTTAAGAGGAACTCGTGGTTCAAATCTATACACCATCTCTATCGAAGATATGATGAAGTCTTCTCCAATTTGCTTGTTGTCAAAGGCTTCGAAAACAAAGTCATGGTTATGGCATCGTCGTCTCAATCACTTGAACTTCGGAACCATCAATGATCTCTCCAGAAAGGACTTAGTTGTAGGTTTACCTAGACTAAAGTATGAAAAGGAACATCTTTGTTCAGCATGCCAATTAGGAAAAAGCAAGAAGTATGCCCACAAACCCAAACCTTCAAACTCCGTTACAGAAGTTCTTCATACAATTCACATGGACTTATGTGGACCCATGAGAGTGCAGAATATCTTTGGGAAGAAATACGTGTTAGTTGTGGTTGATGATTACTCTCGATTCACCTGGGTTAAGTTCCTAAGGACAAAGGATGAAACTCCAGATATCATCATCAAACTTATCAAACAGCTGCAGGTTCGACTTAACAAAACTGTCAGAATCATCCGAACCGACAATGGAACTGAGTTTGTTAATAAACAACTTAGTGAGTTTTATGAAAGTGTTGGAATCAGTCATCAAAGAAGTGTTCCACGAACTCCTCAACAGAACGGTGTAGTTGAAAGACGAAATCGAACTCTTGTGGAAGCCGCAAGAACAATGTTGATTTACTCAAAGGTTCCAATGTTTCTCTGAAGCCATTGCCACTGCATGCTACACTCAAAATCGATCCCTAATTCACACTGCTCATGGAAAAACTCCATATGAACTTGTCCACAATAGAAAACCTAATCTCTCATTCCTTCGTGTGTTTGGTGCATTGTGTTATCCAACTAATGAGGGTCAAGACTTAGGAAAACTTAAAGCTAAAGCGGACATTGGAGTATTTGTAGGATATGCACCAAACAAAAAGGGATACCGAATCTACAACAAAAGAACCCGAAATATCATGGAAACTATTCACGTTACGTTCGATGAGCTGACTGGTCCTATGGCTCCAGGACAACCCAGTTCTGGACCCGCATCATCATGTAGTCCCATCAGTTCTACTCTTGTTTTCGACTCCTCGCCAGCAACTCCTTATGTACCTCCTTCAGAAGATGACTTGAAGAAACTGTTCGATCCAATATTTGATGAACATTATGAGCCAACCGCAAATGATCTGCCAATTCCTTCATCAGAGGCTGCTACTATCCCTGTCAATGAACTTAACCCTTCAATTTCTATGACACTAAGTCAAGAAGCGCCCGCTGCTGACCACTCTGTCTCATCAACAAATCATCAATCATCGAGTGTACATCATGGAAATGTTTCTGGTATTAATGATGAAGTTAATCCCTTTGCTACTCCCGAAGATGCTCCATTTGAAAACATATTTGCTCCTGAATCATCATCCGAACCATCTTCATCAGGAGAAATCGATTCTGCTACTTCAGTTCCTCAACAACAACCACATGAACACCTTAGGAAATGGACACATGATCATCCATTGGACAACATCATTGGAAACCTCTCTCGTCCAGTATCCACTCGGAAACAACTTGCAACCGATGCCTTATGGTGCTTCTTCAACTCTGTACTCTCTAAGATCGAACCAAAAGATGTTAAAACCGCCATGAATGAAGACAGCTGGTTCAATGCCATGCAAGAAGAAATTCATGAGTTTGATCGACTAGATGTATAGGAATTAGTACCTACTCCTGACTGTGCCATGATCATTGCTCTAAAGTGGATCTTCAAAGTAAAACTTGATGAGCATGGTGATGTTTTAAAGAACAAGGCTCGATTGGTTGCAAAAGGATACCGTCAAGAAGAGGGTATTGACTTTGAAGAATCATTTGCTCCAGTTGCTCGGATCGAGGCAATCAGAATATTTTTGGCTAATGCTACAAGTAAGAACATGGTAGTCTATCAGATGGATGTAAAGACAGCTTTTCTTAACGGAGATCTTAAAGAAGTCGTATACGTCAGCCAACCGGAAGGTTTTGTGAAACCAGAGCATCCTACTGATGTCTATCGCTTGAAGAAGGCTCTTTACGGCTTGAAGCAAGCTCCAAGGGCATGGTATGATACGCTATCAAAGTTTCTTATATCTACTGGATTCAGCAAAGGAGCAGTTGATCCGACATTGTTCACCAGAAAGTCAAGCAAACATTTAATTCAAGTTCAAATATATGTTGATGATATTATTTTTGCCTCGACCGACCCCAATGAATGTGATCGTTTTTCAAAAGAAATGGGTTCCAAATTTCAAATGTCAATGATGGGACGAATGTCATTTTTCTTGGGATTACAAATTTCACAAAGTCCCGGAGGCATTTTTATAAATCAATCTAAATATGCAAATGAGATTTTAAAGAAATTTGGATTTGATTCTAGTGACCCTGTTGACACTCCCATGATAGAGCGTACTAAACTAGATGAGGACCACTCAGGGATCATGGTAGACCAAACAAAATATCGTAGTATGATTGGTTCCCTGATGTACCTCACAGCTAGTAGACCAGACATCTTGTTCGCTGTTTGCATATGTGCTAGATATCAGGCTAAGCCTACCAAAAAGCACCTTGAAGCAGTTAAACGGGTCTTTTGGTATCTCCAAGGAACCATCGATATGGGACTTTGGTACCCGAAGGACACCGGTATGTCACTAACCGCCTATGCAGATATTGATCATGCAGGATGTCAAGGTACTCGTCGAAGTACGTCTGGAGGTGCTCAGTTTTTGGGTGATAAGCTTGTGAGCTGGTCTTCAAAGAAGCAAATGATTACTTTTATTTCCTCTACAGAGGCTGAATACATAGCCATGTCATCTTGTTGTGCTTAAATCCTTTGGATGAGATCCCAATTATCTGACTATGGCTTTGAATTCAACAAAATCCCTCTGTACTGTGATAATAAAAGTGCTATTGCTCTCTCATGCAACAACGTACAACACTCAAGAGCAAAGCACATCGACATTCGACATCATTTCATCAGGGAGCAAGTAGAAAACGGTGTGGTGGAACTATACTTTGTGAGGACCGAATACCAGTTAGCAGACATCTTCACCAAAGCTCTTCCTAGAGAACTGATGAGTGTCTAAATACTCATCATTTTTATACTGTTAGAATGCCAAAAACATCTGAAAACACTCAGAATTGCATCAAAATGATAAAAATATCACAAACAAGTGTTTTATATGTTTTAAATGCAAAAACATCAAAATCTGATGAAAAACGTATCAAGTTTGCATAATTGGCAGTTTTAGTCCCCCAAGTTACAAAAGTTGTCAAAATTAGTCCCTGGTAATTCAAAAACTTGTAAAATGTCATTTAAGGTCCATAGGATTCAAAAGTTGTCAAAACAAACCCTTTAAAGTTCAAAAATCACAAAATGACAACTTTGGTCCCTCAACTTTGCAAAAGTGTCAAAATTAGTCCCTAAGGTTTTAAAAATAAGAAAATAATCAAAATAAACCTTATACTATTTATAATTGACAACATTGGTCCTTTATGATAAGTTTTGGGAAATTACACTTTTAGTCCCTCAAAATTCAAAAATGGCATAAAAGGTCATTGGAATTATAAAAAATGGAATTTTATGCAAATGGTCCTTGTACTATTCTTATATGGCAGGTTTGATACTTATGTGAAGTTTGGAAAAGTTACAAAGATTGGTCCCTCAAGTTTCAGAATATTACAACAATGGTCCTTGTATTTATCAAATAACCAAATTGGACCCTTTATGTTATTATTCCAAATCCAATAAACCAAAACTTAAACCACAGTTGTGGCCCAAATACCCCTAGCCCAAACCCGAAATTTAAAACAGAGAAACACGCGCGTCTACTGTTCATCCACCCTCACCCACACCTGTTTCCACACCATTGCTCCACCTGCTACCACCACCTGTCCACCACCTTTCCAGCTCATACCAACCTCTCACCATCACCCTTTCCACCTTGCAAGCCAACCCACACTGCATTAATTGCAGATACCTGCTTCAAAGACTTTTTTCCCGCCAATTTTACAAGTGTACGATTCAGATGATTTCAAGAGTAGCAATCAAGTGGGATTATCCCAGAGGTCGACATAGAGTCTGAAAAAGCTATAAAGATAGAAAAAGAAGCAGTATGGAGAGGCAAGTAGTGTAGTTTAGTTAGTTTAATGTCGTTTTAATAAAATTTAAATTCCCAGTGTAATTTCAATCCTTAAAGTACTTTGTTTACCTTATTCCATTGTATGTGAATCTCTTTCAGTCCTTAATTTCAAGTCTTAATCTCATTTTCAAGTTTATGCAGTTTTGAGCTTAAAATCTCATAATGATCAAATGTTGTTTTTAATGGTTGTTTTGGACTCTTAAGCTCATGTAAGCTCTTTATCTAGCTTATGTAAGCTATTAGTACTGTTAAAATCAGTTTACTTAGCAATCTAAAAAATTCTCAAAAATACCAAATAAATTAGTGAAAATTAAAAAATCCATGGTGAAGAAGGTCAAAGCTGGTGCAGTGTTGATTCTTGGATTACTCTTGGTTTAGTGCTTCATGGGAAGCAATAGGTGTGATCTTTGAGCCTAAGTCATCAGTTTGTGCTTGAATCCACTTGTAAGCCCTTTTTGATCCATTTTGGTAAATCACTGTGTAGATTGTTAATTAGTTCAAATCTTTGTGTTTAAATGTTTATTAGTTATAGTTAAGATAAAATAAGTGATAAAACTAGTTACTTGTTCTTCTTAATTGGTAGTTAGTAAAAAATCTCATTTTGACAGTTTTCTTAGCATAATTGTAATTTCTCAGTTCAATGATGTTATTGTTGTTGTTTATTGCTTAAATAGTCTTATTAAGTAATAATACAAGGTCTGTGATCCATACCAATGTTTTAATCTGTGACTCTCTTTGAAAAAAGTTCTAAAACAGTCCATAAGGTGTGTTTGGTTTTGCTAATTACACTGTGTTAAAGTTTGTTTGTAGCCTTGTTGTTGTTTGATGCATGCCTCATTAGGTCTATATAACTCATCTCAAAGATTAAAAACTATACCTTGTTAGAAAAAAAAAACAAAATTTTCATTAATCTCACCTAGTGTTTAACTGTTAAGATTTTAGACTGTGATTCTCATCAAATCAGTTTAAAACCTTTTAACAAAGCTTAATATAGTCTTATTATAGCTTAATACAACTAATTCAGTACATAGAATCAATTAGAAGTTCATTAAAGTCAAACTGCTTCATTTGTTCAAAAAGGTCAAAGAGTGCCCTGTGCATCAGTTTTACTAGCTAAATCATAAGCTCCTACAGAGCTTATTAGTTGACCATAACCTGTGATTTTTAGCTCTTTGGATAGCTAACCTGGTCCTCTTTAAGTTCCAAGTTAAAAATCTCAATTTGCATCTTATTTGATAAGCCTGCATGTGCTTATCAGTTGGTCCCATATCACTCAGCATTAACTGAGTTTTACTCTGGTTTGTCGGTTTTGAAAAAGCTTCTCACAAGCTCATTTTAGCTTATCTTGAGCTCATCTTTTGTTTCTAGGTAGCAAACCAGGTCTAGTACAAGTTCCAATTTTTGCTTTTCAGTTTTAGCTTATTTGGTAGTCTGTGATTAAGCTCAAAGTAGCATACTAAAACTGTTTGATCAATAAGCTTTAATCACCAAATCAAAGCATCTTGTAATTTAGAGGTTAAAACCAGTTGTTTCTTGTTTCATTTTGACACTTTTAACATATTAATGCTTCTGTTTCAGTTTGATAGCTTGAGGTGATCATTTGGCTTATTTAA
This sequence comes from Chrysanthemum makinoi, assembly GCA_910596185.1. Lineage (NCBI taxonomy): Eukaryota > Viridiplantae > Streptophyta > Magnoliopsida > Asterales > Asteraceae > Chrysanthemum > Chrysanthemum makinoi. Next base: position 156,399,005 of record OU343225.1, on the reverse strand, counting down.
GTGCTTATTAATAAGCACTTATAATAGCAGTTTTATTTTCTTCCACACAAGCACATGTTTTTCTATTTTTCCTAGCTTCCTAATATTATTTTAAGCTTTTCCTGAAATTTTCATATTTTTCTAAGCTTGTTTGCTATTTTTCTTAATTTAATTTAGTTTTTAAGCATTTTTAATTAGCTTTAAATACAAATAATTAAGAAAAGCTTCAAAAAAATAATTTTTCAATTTTCTTAGGTTAATATAAATATAAAAGTAATAAAAAGTATTTTTCCATAATTTTCTTGGTTTAAATATTATTTTTTAGCATTTTAATTAGTTTTAAATAGTATTAAATTAATAATAAATATATAAAAAGTCTAAAAATATATTTTCAGTTTTAAAATAAGTTTTATCATATTTTAGATTTTTCTAAGTTATAATTTCATTTTTCTAGGTTAATTTTGTATTTTCTTATATATTAGTGCATTTTAAATACTTAATAAATAGTTTTTAATTAATAATAATTAAATAAATAGTTGTAAAATAATTTTCTTTTTCTAATAATTTTCTTTTACTATTAGGATTGCAAAAATATCATTTTCATATTTGTAGGTCTTTTATTTCTTTAAAACTCACGTTTTATTTTGTACGTAGACGTAATTTTATTTAAACGTACGTTTTAGGTTTTAAACGTTCATCACTTTAAAAATAGTGATAGCGTTTATTTAATATATTTTAACTTTTAATTTCTTTTAATTTGCATTTAAGTCGCTGTAATTTGTAGATCTTTTCTTTAGATAATTTTCCATCAAAACCTTTCTGATCACTATCCTTAGTGATCATTCTATCATCTGAAGTTGTTTAAACACCAATTCATCCTCCGTGGGACTTAACGACCCAGGAATACACTATATTCCTCTGATCTTAAATTGCATTGGTGCTTAAACTGTTTTGAGTTTCTTACGGTTGGTCATTCACAAGTGGCTGGCTTGCGTGAGATGACTTGACGGTTCTGCACCGATCAAAATTTTGGCGCCGCTGCCGGGAGGCTGTAGCGTGTTTTAAGCATTTCCAGATCCATTCTTGCACATATACCACCCTTTTTGTAAACAATTTAAAAAATCAAAAAGTTCATTAACACTTTTCCTAAAGTGTTAACTACTCCAAAAATATTTTCATTCTTTGTTTTTATAACATGTTTTTCAAAAATCCAAAAATATCCATCTTACCCTCTTACCCTTTTGATTCTTCATTTCTTACCCTCTAGAACCATTTGATTCTTTCAATGTCTTATCCTCACCCTCTTGGTTGTCAATGGTGTGGTGGTCCTTATAATGGTGGCAATTGCCCCAGTTGTAGCATGGTGGAATCAGGAAACGGGTCTGTCTATAACCAAGATCCCTATTCCTACCATAACACAACTGAGTTATTCCATCAGCTACCACACTGTGAGACTCAGCAGTTATACTGTTGTGAGTACTGTGATGGTTCACACTACAGTTCTGATTGTCAATCGGGAAACACGCTTGTCTATGAGCATGTTCCTGATAACAATTATGACTACCACACATATGACTCACAGCCACATCAGTTTTACTGTTGTGAGTATTGTGAAGGTCCTCACTCTAGCTCGGATTGTCAAACAGGGAATCCATTTCCTTGTAACAATTACGACTCTTCGTATCAAGACCAACCTCCACAATACCAAATGATTCAAGCAACTCCTCATGAAACTACGGCAGACCTTCTACTGAAGAGTCTTGAGTTATTAAAAGAACTTAAGGAGGAGTCGGCTATGTCACATGAGAAATCCATGGAAGAATTGTTAGCTGAGGAACGGGCGCTAAATTAGATTCCCAGATTGCCATTGAAAACACTGTTAGGGAATCAATTAAACTACAAAAAGCATTCAAATCTAGCTCTCAATTCCATTTCATTCCTGATGACGATGATGATAAAGATACCCTTGATATTCTACAATTTTATTCATCAAATTCATCAGTTGAGATTCTATCCGTGGAAATGCAGGGAGAAAAGAATATGACTGAATCACTAGCAGGAGAAATAATGGAACTTGTAGAATCCATAACTGCTAGTCCTTCTCAACTCCCTCGTCTCTGTTATCACACCCGAGGTTCACACTCACTCTCTGAACATGGGGGACGAACTTCTTGACACTGTTCCTGAAAAGGAATCGGACGAATTCATAAAGTCTAGTGTTGAGGACCTTGTCCCAGTCCCGAGAGAGTCACAGGAATTTCGATCATGTGTGTGATATCCCTCCTCCTCTTGTCTTCCATAATGATCATATTGAGATGTTCTCTGATTCTGATGAGGACTATTCTTTATCTTGTGGAGACATAAGTTATGTTGGGGAATTACCTTCTGAGCTAGTCAGCTTAGGAGAAGAGAATGATGAAGAAATAATCCAAGACGAAGCTCTTCGTCTTACATTATTGAATGTTAATCTTCTCATTTCTAAAATCGAGGCTTTTAATGAAAAGCCTACTTCATATCTTATCCCCTTTGAGGATAGTGAACTTTTGTTCAATGATTCTATTCCCGAATTGCAAACGTTCCATTTTGATCATATGGGAGAGAAGATTAGTGGTATTACCACTTCTCATTCTCATAAATCTCTCCCCGATTATGAATCATTCACTTTTGAGGAGTTCCCCAGTGAACTCAATCAAATCAATCCTGAATATGAATCATTCTCCTTTGAGGAGTTCTCCTGTGAACTCACTCATATCATATCTCTGCCGGAGTATGATAATTTCCACTTTGATCTAGACATTCCCATAATATGTCTTGATCAAGCGAGCTTAACTGAGGAGATTCATGAAACTATGAATTCTCCTATTGAGGATGAAGAGTTAGTCATGATTTGTATCATGATTTTCTTTCTTTTCTTCATATATTCTGTCACTTCTCCTGTTTTTCACTCCTTCAGGAATGAAGACATTATTTTGACCCGGCATTTCCATGTACCACTTGTGAGCCGGTCGCCTCTATATCTCATCGGTGTGGAACTTTCACGTACTTCAATGTTTATCCAAACATCTTGAATGAAAGTCCGATGGAGATTGTTTCTTCCACTTACTTCCCCATGAACAAATGAATTCGGGGTCGAGTCAAGCTAGCGACTCGGTAATCAAAAACAAGTAGTTAAACATGGGTTTTCACCCGTGTGTACCACCCTAGTGTGGGGGAGTTGCCCCCCGCTGTTGTATATAAACCAAAAAAAAAAAAAAAAAAAATGAATGAATGAAAATTGTGAATATTAAAAAAGATAATAATTGTTGTGTTTCTACACTTGGCTAGTAATGTTATCTTTTTACGTTCTAAGTTTCGGCATAACAGCCGGTACTTTGAATATTGAGGACAATATTCTTTTCTAAGTGTGGGGAAATTGGCGAATTTTGATCATAAATGTACCCTTTTAGTCCCTTTTTCCCCAAAATGGCCAAATTTTAAAATTTTTGTAGTGGAAGTACTATGTACTAAACACAACAAATGGTAATCAGTCCACCATGTCTAACCCACATAAGGATTGGCTAATCCAGGAGCAAACGGCTCTTGGTAAAGATTTCTCAAATCCGTTTATATGGCTTGCAATTTGCCCAAAATTGTATGGTTCTCAACTCACCATATCCTAAAAAGTGAAGAGTTGGCTAGCCCGCAAGGTTATGGCTTGTGGTAAAGGCAGTGGAAAAACCATAATTGGTAATCACTCACCAAAGATAATTCTGATAATTTATCTAAGAGTTGGCTAGTCCAGAAGGGTACGGCTTCTGGTAAAGACAAATCAAATCCGTTTAAAGCTTATGATTTGCTCAAAATCATTTGGTTATCGTTGTACCAAGGTTCTTACTTGAACTGAAACATTTGGCTACTCCAGAAGTAATGGCTTTTGGTAAAGAGATAAAATCCATTAACTTTTCTCAAATCATTGCTAGGGACTAGCAATATCTTAGTGTGGGGATTGATGAGTGTCTAAATACTCATCATTTTTATACTGTTAGAATGCCAAAACATCTGAAAACACTCAGAATTGCATCAAAATGATAAAAATATCACAAACAAGTGTTTTATATGTTTTAAATGCAAAAACATCAAAATCTGATGAAAAACGTATCAAGTTTGCATAATTGGCAGTTTTAGTCCCCCAAGTTACAAAAGTTGTCAAAATTAGTCCCTGGTAATTCAAAAACTTGTAAAATGTCATTTAAGGTCCATAGGATTCAAAAGTTGTCAAAACAAACCCTTTAAAGTTCAAAAATCACAAAATGACAACTTTGGTCCCTCAACTTTGCAAAAGTGTCAAAATTAGTCCCTAAGGTTTTAAAAATAAGAAAATAATCAAAATAAACCTTATACTATTTATAATTGACAACATTGGTCCTTTATGATAAGTTTTGGGAAATTACACTTTTAGTCCCTCAAAATTCAAAAATGGCATAAAAGGTCCTTGGAATTATAAAAAATGGAATTTTATGCAAATGGTCCTTGTACTATTCTTATATGGCAGGTTTGATACTTATGTGAAGTTTGGAAAAGTTACAAAGATTGGTCCCTCAAGTTTCAGAATATTACAACAATGGTCCTTGTATTTATCAAATAACCAAATTGGACCCTTTATGTTATTATTCCAAATCCAATAAACCAAAACTTAACCCCAGCTGGCCCAAATACCCCTAGCCCAAACCCGAAATTTAAAACAGAGAAACACGCGCGTCTACTGTTCATCCACCCTCACCCACACCTGTTTCCACACCATTGCTCCACCTGCTACCACCACCTGTCCACCACCTTTCCAGCTCATACCAACCTCTCACCATCACCCTTTCCACCTTGCAAGCCAACCCACACTGCATTAATTGCAGATACCTGCTTCAAAGACTTTTTTCCCGCCAATTTTACAAGTGTACGATTCAGATGATTTCAAGAGTAGCAATCAAGTGGGATTATCCCAGAGGTCGACATAGAGTCTGAAAAAGCTATAAAGATAGAAAAAGAAGCAGTATGGAGAGGCAAGTAGTGTAGTTTAGTTAGTTTAATGTCGTTTTAATAAAATTTAAATTCCCAGTGTAATTTCAATCCTTAAAGTACTTTGTTTACCTTATTCCATTGTATGTGAATCTCTTTCAGTCCTTAATTTCAAGTCTTAATCTCATTTTCAAGTTTATGCAGTTTTGAGCTTAAAATCTCATAATGATCAAATATTGTTTTTAATGGTTGTTTTGGACTCTTAAGCTCATGTAAGCTCTTTATCTAGCTTATGTAAGCTATTAGTACTGTTAAAATCAGTTTACTTAGCAATCTAAAAAATTCTCAAAAATACCAAATAAATTAGTGAAAATTAAAAAATCCATGGTGAAGAAGGTCAAAGCTGGTGCAGTGTTGATTCTTGGATTACTCTTGGTTTAGTGCTTCATGGGAAGCAATAGGTGTGATCTTTGAGCCTAAGTCATCAGTTTGTGCTTGAATCCACTTGTAAGCCCTTTTTTATCCATTTTGGTAAATCACTGTGTAGATTGTTAATTAGTTCAAATCTTTGTGTTTAAATGTTTATTAGTTATAGTTAAGATAAAATAAGTGATAAAACTAGTTACTTGTTCTTCTTAATTGGTAGTTAGTAAAAAATCTCATTTTGACAGTTTTCTTAGCATAATTGTAATTTCTCAGTTCAATGATGTTATTGTTGTTGTTTATTGCTTAAATAGTCTTATTAAGTAATAATACAAGGTCTGTGATCCATACCAATGTTTTAATCTGTGACTCTCTTTGAAAAAAGTTCTAAAACAGTCCATAAGGTGTGTTTGGTTTTGCTAATTACACTGTGTTAAAGTTTGTTTGTAGCCTTGTTGTTGTTTGATGCATGCCTCATTAGGTCTATATAACTCATCTCAGTATTAAAAACTATACCTTGTTAGAAAAAAAAATCAAAATTTTCATTAATCTCACCTAGTGTTTAACTGTTAAGATTTTAGACTGTGATTCTCATCAAATCAGTTTAAAACCTTTTAACAAAGCTTAATATAGTCTTATCATAGCTTAATACAACTAATTCAGTACATAGAATCAATTAGAAGTTCATTAAAGTCAAACTGCTTCATTTGTTCAAAAAGGTCAAAGAGTGCCCTGTGCATCAGTTTTACTAGCTAAATCATAAGCTCCTACAGAGCTTATTAGTTGACCATAACCTGTGATTTTTAGCTCTTTGGATAGCTAACCTGGTCCTCTTTAAGTTCCAAGTTAAAAATCTCAATTTGCATCTTATTTGATAAGCCTGCATGTGCTTATCAGTTGGTCCCATATCACTCAGCATTAACTGAGTTTTACTCAGTGGTTTGTCAGGTTTTGAAAAAGCTTCTCACAAGCTCATTTTAGCTTATCTTGAGCTCATCTTTTGTTTCTAGGTAGCAAACCAGGTCTAGTACAAGTTCCAATTTTTGCTTTTCAGTTTTAGCTTATTTGGTAGTCCAGTGATTAAGCTCAAAGTAGCATACTAAAAACTGTTTTGATCAATAAGCTTTAATCACCAAATCAAAGCATCTTGTAATTTAGAGGTTAAAACCAGTTGTTTCTTGTTTCATTTTGACACTTTTAACATATTAATGCTTCTGTTTCAGTTTGATAGCTTGAGGTGATCATTTGGCTTATTTAAGTGCTTATTAATAAGCACTTATAATAGCAGTTTTATTTTCTTCCACACAAGCACATGTTTTTCCATTTTTCCTAGCTTCCTAATATTATTTTAAGCTTTTCCTGAAATTTTCATATTTTTCTAAGCTTGTTTGCTATTTTTCTTAATTTAATTTAGTTTTTAAGCATTTTTAATTAGCTTTAAATACAAATAATTAAGAAAAGCTTCAAAAAATAATTTTTCAATTTTCCTAGATTAAGATAAATATAAAAAGCCTAAAAAGTATTTTTCCATAATTTTCTTGGTTTAAATATTATTTTTTAGCATTTTAATTAGTTTTAAATAGTATTAAATTAATAATAAATATATAAAAAGTCTAAAAAATATATTTTCAGTTTTAAAATAAGTTTTATCATATTTTAGATTTTTCTAAGTTATAATTTCATTTTTCTAGGTTAATTTTGTATTTTCTTATATATTAGTGCATTTTAAATACTTAATAAATAGTTTTTAATTAATAATAATTAAATAAATAGTTGTAAAAATAATTTTCTTTTTCTAATAATTTTCTTTTACTATTAGGATTGTAAAAATATCATTTTCATATTTGTAGGTCTTTTATTTCTTTAAAACTCACGTTTTATTTTGTACGTAGACGTAATTTTATTTAAACGTACGTTTTAGGTTTTAAACGTTCATCACTTTAAAAATAGTGATAGCGTTTATTTAATATATTTTATCTTTTATTTCTTTTAATTTGCATTTAAGTCACTGTAATTTGTAGATCTTTTCTTTAGGTAATTTTCCATCAAAAACCTTACTGATCACTATCCTTAGTGATCATTCTATCATCTGAAGTTGTTTAAACACCAATTCATCCTCCGTGGGACTTAACGACCCGGGGAAACACTATATTCCTCTGATCTTAAATTGCATTTGTGCTTGAACTGTTTTGAGTTTCTTACGGTTGGTCATTCACAAGTGGCTAGCTTGCGTGAGATGACTTGACGGTTTAGCACAGATCCAATTTTGGCGCCGCTGCCGGGGAGGCTGTAAGCGTGTTTTAAGCATTTCCAGATCCATTCTTGCACATATACCACCTTTTTGTAAACAATTTAAAAAAAAAATCAAAAAGTTCATTAACACTTTTCCTAAAGTGTTAACTACTCCAAAAATATTTTCATTATTTGTTTTTATAACATGTTTTTCAAAAATCCAAAAATATCCATCTTACCCTCTTACCCTTTTGATTCTTCATTTCTTACCCTCTAGAACCATTTGATTCTTTCAATGTCTTATCCTCACCCTCTTGGTTGTCAATGGTGTGGTGGTCCTTATAATGGTGGCAATTGCCCCAGTTGTAGCATGGTGGAATCAGGAAACGGGTCTGTCTATAACCAAGATCCCTATTCCTACCATAACACAACTGAGTTATTCCATCAGCTACCACACTGTGAGACTCAGCAGTTATACTGTTGTGAGTACTGTGATGGTTCACACTACAGTTCTGATTGTCAATCGGGAAACACGCTTGTCTATGAGCAGGTTCCTGATAACAATTATGACTACCACACATATGACTCACAGCCACATCAGTTTTACTGTTGTGAGTATTGTGAAGGTCCTCACTCTAGCTCGGATTGTCAAACAGGGAATCCATTTCCTTGTAACAATTACGACTCTTTGTATCAAGACCAACCTCCACAATACCAAATGATTCAAGCAACTCCTCATGAAACTACGACAGACCTTCTACTGAAGAGTCTTGAGTTATTAAAAGAACTTAAGGAGGAGTCGGCTATGTCACATGAGAAATCCATGGAAGAATTGTTAGCTGAGGAACGGGCTGCTAAATTAGATTCCCAGATTGCCATTGAAAACACTGTTAGGGAATCAATTAAACTACAAAAAGCATTCAAATCTAGCTCTCAATTCCATTTCATTCCTGATGACGATGATGATAAAGATACCCTTGATATTCTACAATTTTATTCATCAAATTCATCAGTTGAGATTCCATCCGTGGAAATGCAAGGAGAAAAGAATATGACTGAATCACTAGCAGTAGAAATAATGGAACTTGTAGAATCCATAACTGCTAGTCCTTCTCAACTCCCTCAGTCTGTTGTTATCACACCCGAGGTTCACACTCACTCTCTGAACATGGGGGACGAACTTCTTGACACTGTTCCTGAAAAGGAATCGGACGAATTCATAAAGTCTAGTGTTGAGGACCTTGTCCCAATCCCAAGAGAGTCACAGGGAATTCTCGATCATGTGTGTGATATCCCTCCTCCTCTTGTCTTCCATAATGATCATATTGAGATGTTCTCTGATTCTGATGAGGACTATTCTTTATCTTGTGGAGACATAAGTTATGTTGGGGAATTACCTTCTGAGCTAGTCAGCTTAGGAGAAGAGAATGATGAAGAAATAATCCAAGACGAAGCTCTTCGTCTTACATTATTGAATGTTAATCTTCTCATTTCTAAAATCGAGGCTTTTAATGAAAAGCCTACTTCATATCTTATCCCCTTTGAGGATAGTGAACTTTTGTTCAATGATTCTATTCCGGAATTGCAAACGTTCCATTTTGATCATATGGGAGAGAAGATTAGTGGTATCGCCACTTCTCATTCTCATAATTCTCTCCCCGATTATGAATCATTCACTTTTGAGGAGTTCCCCAGTGAACTCAGTCAAATCAATCCTGAATATGAATCATTCTCCTTTGAGGAGTTCTCCTGTGAACTCACTCATATCATATCTCCGCCGGAGTATGATAATTTCCACTTTGATCTAGACATTCCCATAATATGTCTTGATCAAGCGAGCTTAACTGAGGAGATTCATGAAACTATGAATTCTCCTATTGAGGATGAAGAGTTAGTCATGATTTGTATCATGATTTTCTTTCTTTTCTTCATATATTCTGTCACTTCTCCTGTTCTCCACTCCTTCGGGAATGAAGACATTATTTTTGACCCAGGCATTTCCATGTACCACTTGTGAGCCGGGTCTGCCTCTATATCTCATCGGTGTGGAACTTTCACGTACTTCAATGTTTATCCAAACATCTTGAATGAAAGTCCGATGGAGATTGTTTCTTCCACTTACTTCCCATGAACCAATGAATGCGGGGATCGAGTCAAGCTAGTGACTCGGTAATCAAAAACAGTAGTTAAACATGGGTTTTCACCCGTGTGTACCACCCTAGTGGGGGGGAGTTGCCCCCCGCTGTTGTATAAAAAAAAAAAAAAAAAAAAAAAAAAATGAATGAATGAAAATTGTGAATATTAAAAAAGAGAATAATTGTTGTGTTTCTACACTTAGCTAGTAATGTTATCTTTTTACGTTCTAAGTTTCGGCATAACAGCCGGTACTTTGAATATTGAGGACAATATTCATTTCTAAGTGTGGGGGGGAAATTCTGGCGAATTTTGATCATAAATGTACCCTTTTAGTCCCTTTTTCCCCCAAAATGGCCAAATTTTAAAATTTTTTGTAGTGGAAGTACTATGTACTAAACACAACAAATGGTAATCAGTCCACCATGTCTAACCCACATAAGGATTGGCTAATCCAGGAGAAAACGGCTCTTGGTAAAGATTTCTCAAACCCGTTTATATGGCTTGCAATTTGCCCAAAATTGTATGGTTCTCAACTCACCATATCCTAAAAAGTGAAGAGTTGGCTAGCCCGCAAGGTTATGGCTTGTGGTAAAGGCAGTGGAAAAACCATAATTGGTAATCAGCTCACCAAAGATAATTCTGATAATTTATCTAAGAGTTGGCTAGTCCAGAAGGGTACGGCTTCTGGTAAAGACAAATCAAATCCGTTGAAAGCTTATGATTTGCTCAAAATCATTTGGTTATCGGTGTACCAAGGTTCTTACTTGAACTGAAACATTTGGCTACTCCAGAAGTAATGGCTTTTGGTAAAGAGATAAAATCCATTAACTTTTCTCAAATCATTGCTAGGGACTAGCAATATCTTAGTGTGGGGGATTGATGAGTGTCTAAATACTCATCATTTTTATACTGTTAGAATGCCAAAACATCTGAAAACACTCAGAATTGCATCAAAATGATAAAAATATCACAAACAAGTGTTTTATATGTTTTAAATGCAAAAACATCAAAATCTGATGAAAAACGTATCAAGTTTGCATAATTGGCAGCTTTAGTCCCCCAAGTTACAAAAGTTGTCAAAATTAGTCCCTGGTAATTCAAAAACTTGTAAAATATCATTTTAGGTCCTTGGGATTCAAAAGTTGTCAAAACAAACCCTTTAAAGTTCAAAAATCACAAAATGACAACTTTGGTCCCTCAACTTTGCAAAAGTGTCAAAATTAGTCCCTAAGGTTTTAAAAATAAGAAAATAATCAAAATAAACCTTATACTATTTATAATTGACAACATTGGTCCTTTATGATAAGTTTTGGGAAATTACACTTTTAGTCCCTCAAAATTCAAAAATGGCATAAAAGGTCCTTGGAATTATAAAAAATGGAATTTTATGCAAATGGTCCTTGTACTATTCTTATATGGCAGGTTTGATACTTATGTGAAGTTTGGAAAAGTTACAAAGATTGGTCCCTCAAGTTTCAGAATATTACAACAATGGTCCTTGTATTTATCAAATAACCAAATTGGACCCTTTATGTTATTATTCCAAATCCAATAAACCAAAACTTAAACCCAGCTGTGGCCCAAATACCCCTAGCCCAAACCCGAAATTTAAAACAGAGAAACACGCGCGTCTACTGTTCATCCACCCTCACCCACACCTGTTTCCACACCATTGCTCCACCTGCTACCACCACCTGTCCACCACCTTTCCAGCTCATACCAACCTCTCACCATCACCCTTTCCACCTTGCAAGCCAACCCACACTGCATTTATTGCAGATACCTGCTTCAAAGACTTTTTTCCCGCCAATTTTACAAGTGTACGATTCAGATGATTTCAAGAGTAGCAATCAAGTGGGATTATCCCAGAGGTCGACATAGAGTCTGAAAAAGCTATAAAGATAGAAAAAGAAGCAGTATGGAGAGGCAAGTAGTGTAGTTTAGTTAGTTTAATGTCGTTTTAATAAAATTTAAATTCCCAGTGTAATTTCAATCCTTAAAGTACTTTGTTTACCTTATTCCATTGTATGTGAATCTCTTTCAGTCCTTAATTTCAAGTCTTAATCTCATTTTCAAGTTTATGCAGTTTTGAGCTTAAAATCTCATAATGATCAAATGTTGTTTTTAATGGTTGTTTTGGACTCTTAAGCTCATGTAAGCTCTTTATCTAGCTTATGTAAGCTATTAGTACTGTTAAAATCAGTTTACTTAGCAATCTAAAAAATTCTCAAAAATACCAAATAAATTAGTGAAAATTAAAAAATCCATGGTGAAGAAGGTCAAAGCTGGTGCAGTGTTGATTCTTGGATTACTCTTGGTTTAGTGCTTCATGGGAAGCAATAGGTGTGATCTTTGAGCCTAAGTCATCAGTTTGTGCTTGAATCCACTTGTAAGCCCTTTTTGATCCATTTTGGTAAATCACTGTGTAGATTGTTAATTAGTTCAAATCTTTGTGTTTAAATGTTTATTAGTTATAGTTAAGATAAAATAAGTGATAAAACTAGTTACTTGTTCTTCTTAATTGGTAGTTAGTAAAAAATCTCATTTTGATAGTTTTCTTAGCATAATTGTAATTTCTCAGTTCAATGATGTTATTGTTGTTGTTTATTGCTTAAATAGTCTTATTAAGTAATAATACAAGGTCTGTGATCCATACCAATGTTTTAATCTGTGACTCTCTTTGAAAAAATTCTAAAAACATCCATAAGGTGTGTTTGGTTTTGCTAATTACACTGTGTTAAAGTTTGTTTGTAGCCTTGTTGTTGTTTGATGCATGCCTCATTAGGTCTATATAACTCATCTCAGTATTAAAAACTATACCTTGTTAGAAAAAAAAAACAAAATTTTCATTAATCTCACCTAGTGTTTAACTGTTAAGATTTTAGACTGTGATTCTCATCAAATCAGTTTAAAACCTTTTAACAAAGCTTAATATAGTCTTATTATAGCTTAATACAACTAATTCAGTACATAGAATCAATTAGAAGTTCATTAAAGTCAAACTGCTTCATTTGTTCAAAAAGGTCAAAGAGTGCCCTGTGCATCAGTTTTACTAGCTAAATCATAAGCTCCTACAGAGCTTATTAGTTGACCATAACCTGTGATTTTTAGCTCTTTGGATAGCTAACCTGGTCCTCTTTAAGTTCCAAGTTAAAAATCTCAATTTGCATCTTATTTGATAAGCCTGCATGTGCTTATCAGTTGGTCCCATATCACTCAGCATTAACTGAGTTTTACTCAGTGGTTTGTCAGGTTTTGAAAAAGCTTCTCACAAGCTCATTTTAGCTTATCTTGAGCTCATCTTTTGTTTCTAGGTAGCAAACCAGGTCTAGTACAAGTTCCAATTTTTGCTTTTCAGTTTTAGCTTATTTGGTAGTCTGTGATTAAGCTCAAAGTAGCATACTAAAAACTGTTTTGATCAATAAGCTTTAATCACCAAATCAAAGCATCTTGTAATTTAGAGGTTAAAACCAGTTGTTTCTTGTTTCATTTTGACACTTTTAACATATTAATGCTTCTGTTTCAGTTTGATAGCTTGAGGTGATCATTTGGCTTATTTAAGTGCTTATTAATAAGCACTTATAATAGCAGTTTTATTTTCTTCCACACAAGCACATGTTTTTCCATTTTTCCTAGCTTCCTAATATTATTTTAAGCTTTTCCTGAAATTTTCATATTTTTCTAAGCTTGTTTGCTATTTTTCTTAATTTAATTTAGTTTTTAAGCATTTTTAATTAGCTTTAAATACAAATAATTAAGAAAAGCTTCAAAAAAATAATTTTTCAATTTTCCTAGATTAAGATAAATATAAAAAGCCTAAAAAGTATTTTTCCATAATTTTCTTGGTTTAAATATTATTTTTTAGCATTTTAATTAGTTTTAAATAGTATTAAATTAATAATAAATATATAAAAAGTCTAAAAATATATTTTCAGTTTTAAAATAAGTTTTATCATATTTTAGATTTTTCTAAGTTATAATTTCATTTTTCTAGGTTAATTTTGTATTTTCTTATATATTAGTGCATTTTAAATACTTAATAAATAGTTTTTAATTAATAATAATTAAATAAATAGTTGTAAAAATAATTTTCTTTTTCTAATAATTTTCTTTTACTATTAGGATTGTAAAAATATCATTTTCATATTTGTAGGTCTTTTATTTCTTTAAAACTCACGTTTTATTTTGTACGTAGACGTAATTTTATTTAAACGTACGTTTTAGGTTTTAAACGTTCATCACTTTAAAAATAGTGATAGCGTTTATTTAATATATTTTAACTTTTTAATTTCTTTTAATTTGCATTTAAGTCACTGTAATTTGTAGATCTTTTCTTTAGGTAATTTTCCATCAAAAACCTTACTGATCACTATCCTTAGTGATCATTCTATCATCTGAAGTTGTTTAAACACCAATTCATCCTCCGTGGGACTTAACGACCCAGGAATACACTATATTCCTCTGATCTTAAATTGCATTGGTGCTTAAACTGTTTTGAGTTTCTTACGGTTGGTCATTCACAAGTGGCTGGCTTGCGTGAGATGACTTGACGGTTCTGCACCGATCAAAATTTTGGCGCCGCTGCCGGGGAGGCTGTAAGCGTGTTTTAAGCATTTCCAGATCCATTCTTGCACATATACCACCTTTTTGTAAACAATTTAAAAAAAAATCAAAAAGTTCATTAACACTTTTCCTAAAGTGTTAACTACTCCAAAAATATTTTCATTATTTGTTTATATAACATGTTTTTCAAAAATCCAAAAATATCCATCTTACCCTCTTACCCTTTTGATTCTTCATTTCTTACCCTCTAGAACCATTTGATTCTTTCAATGTCTTATCCTCACCCTCTTGGTTGTCAATGGTGTGGTGGTCCTTATAATGGTGGCAATTGCCCCAGTTGTAGCATGGTGGAATCAGGAAACGGGTCTGTCTATAACCAAGATCCCTATTCCTACCATAACACAACTGATTTATTCCATCAGCTACCACACTGTGAGACTCAGCAGTTATACTGTTGTGAGTACTGTGATGGTTCACACTACAGTTCTGATTGTCAATCGGGAAACACGCTTGTCTATGAGCAGGTTCCTGATAACAATTATGACTACCACACATATGACTCACAGCCACATCAGTTTTACTGTTGTGAGTATTGTGAAGGTCCTCACTCTAGCTCGGATTGTCAAACAGGGAATCCATTTCCTTGTAACAATTACGACTCTTCGTATCAAGACCAACCTCCACAATACCAAATGATTCAAGCAACTCCTCATGAAACTACGACAGACCTTCTACTGAAGAGTCTTGAGTTATTAAAAGAACTTAAGGAGGAGTCGGCTATGTCACATGAGAAATCCATGGAAGAATTGTTAGTTGAGGAACGGGCTGCTAAATTAGATTCCCAGATTGCCATTGAAAACACTGTTAGGGAATCAATTAAACTACAAAAAGCATTCAAATCTAGCTCTCAATTCCATTTCATTCCTGATGACGATGATGATAAAGATACCCTTGATATTCTACAATTTTATTCATCAAATTCATCAGTTGAGATTCTATCCGTGGAAATGCAGGGAGAAAAGAATATGACTGAATCACTAGCAGTAGAAATAATGGAACTTGTAGAATCCATAACTGCTAGTCCTTCTCAACTCCCTCAGTCTGCTGTTATCACACCCGAGGTTCACACTCACTCTCTGAACATGGGGGACGAACTTCTTGACACTGTTCCTGAAAAGGAATCGGACGAATTCATAAAGTCTAGTGTTGAGGACCTTGTCCCAATCCCAAGAGAGTCACAGGGAATTCTCGATCATGTGTGTGATATCCCTCCTCCTCTTGTCTTCCATAATGATCATATTGAGATGTTCTCTGATTCTGATGAGGACTATTCTTTATCTTGTGGAGACATAAGTTATGTGGGGGAATTACCTTCTGAGCTAGTCAGCTTAGGAGAAGAGAATGATGAAGAAATAATCCAAGACGAAGCTCTTCGTCTTACATTATTGAATGTTAATCTTCTCATTTCTAAAATCGAGGCTTTTAATGAAAAGCCTACTTCATATCTTATCCCCTTTGAGGATAGTGAACTTTTGTTCAATGATTCTATTCCGGAATTGCAAACGTTCCATTTTGATCATATGGGAGAGAAGATTAGTGGTATCACCACTTCTCATTCTCATAATTCTCTCCCCGATTATGAATCATTCACTTTTGAGGAGTTCCCCAGTGAACTCAGTCAAATCAATCCTGAATATGAATCATTCTCCTTTGAGGAGTTCTCCTGTGAACTCACTCATATCATATCTCCGCCGGAGTATGATAATTTCCACTTTGATCTAGACATTCCCATAATATGTCTTGATCAAGCGAGCTTAACTGAGGAGATTCATGAAACTATGAATTCTCCTATTGAGGATGAAGAGTTAGTCATGATTTGTATCATGATTTTCTTTCTTTTCTTCATATATTCTGTCACTTCTCCTGTTCTCCACTCCTTCGGGAATGAAGACATTATTTTTGACCCAGGCATTTCCATGTACC
Organism: Chrysanthemum makinoi; assembly: GCA_910596185.1. Classification (NCBI taxonomy): domain Eukaryota; kingdom Viridiplantae; phylum Streptophyta; class Magnoliopsida; order Asterales; family Asteraceae; genus Chrysanthemum; species Chrysanthemum makinoi. The sequence goes on along the minus strand of OU343225.1, from coordinate 156,382,700 downwards.
ACTTGTGAGCCGGGTCTGCCTCTATATCTCATCGGTGTGGAACTTTCACGTACTTCAATGTTTATCCAAATATCTTGAATGAAAGTCCGATGGAGATTGTTTCTTCCACTTACTTCCCCATGAACAAATGAATTCGGGGTCGAGTCAAGCTAGTGACTCGGTAATCAAAAACAGTAGTTAAACATGGGTTTTCACCCGTGTGTACCACCCTAGTGTGGGGGAGTTGCCCCCCGCTGTTGTATATAAACCAAAAAAAAAAAAAAAAAAAAAAATGAATTAATGAAAATTGTGAATATTAAAAAAGAGAATAATTGTTGTGTTTCTACACTTAGCTAGTAATGTTATCTTTTTACGTTCTAAGTTTCGGCATAACAGCCGGTACTTTGAATATTGAGGACAATATTCATTTCTAAGTGTGGGGGGGAAATTCTGGCGAATTTTGATCATAAATGTACCCTTTTAGTCCCTTTTTCCCCCAAAATGGCCAAATTTTAAAATTTTTTGTAGTGGAAGTACTATGTACTAAACACAACAAATGGTAATCAGTCCACCATGTCTAACCCACATAAGGATTGGCTAATCCAGGAGCAAACGGCTCTTGGTAAAGATTTCTCAAATCCGTTTATATGGCTTGCAATTTGCCCAAAATTGTATGGTTCTCAACTCACCATATCCTAAAAAGTGAAGAGTTGGCTAGCCCGCAAGGTTATGGCTTGTGGTAAAGGCAGTGGAAAAACCATAATTGGTAATCAGCTCACCAAAGATAATTCTGATAATTTATCTAAGAGTTGGCTAGTCCAGAAGGGTACGGCTTCTGGTAAAGACAAATCAAATCCGTTTAAAGCTTATGATTTGCTCAAAATCATTTGGTTATCGGTGTACCAAGGTTCTTACTTGAACTGAAACATTTGGCTACTCCAGAAGTAATGGCTTTTGGTAAAGAGATAAAATCCATTAACTTTTCTCAAATCATTGCTAGGGACTAGCAATATCTTAGTGTGGGGGATTGATGAGTGTCTAAATACTCATCATTTTTATACTGTTAGAATGCCAAAAACATCTGAAAACACTCAGAATTGCATCAAAATGATAAAAATATCACAAACAAGTGTTTTATATGTTTTAAATGCAAAAACATCAAAATCTGATGAAAAACGTATCAAGTTTGCATAATTGGCAGTTTTAGTCCCCCAAGTTACAAAAGCTGTCAAAATTAGTCCCTGGTAATTCAAAAACTTGTAAAATGTCATTTAAGGTCCATAGGATTCAAAAGTTGTCAAAACAAACCCTTTCAAGTTCAAAAATCACAAAATGACAACTTTGGTCCCTCAACTTTGCAAAAGTGTCAAAATTAGTCCCTAAGGTTTTAAAAATAAGAAAATAATCAAAATAAACCTTATACTATTTATAATTGACAACATTGGTCCTTTATGATAAGTTTTGGGAAATTACACTTTTAGTCCCTCAAAATTCAAAAATGGCATAAAAGGTCCTTGGAATTATAAAAAATGGAATTTTATGCAAATGGTCCTTGTACTATTCTTATATGGCAGGTTTGATACTTATGTGAAGTTTGGAAAAGTTACAAAGATTGGTCCCTCAAGTTTCAGAATATTACAACAATGGTCCTTGTATTTATCAAATAACCAAATTGGACCCTTTATGTTATTATTCCAAATCCAATAAACCAAAACTTAAACCCAGCTGTGGCCCAAATACCCCTAGCCCAAACCCGAAATTTAAAACAGAGAAACACGCGCGTCTCACTGCTCATCCACCCTCACCCACACCTGTTTCCACACCATTGCTCCACCTGCTACCACCACCTGTCCACCACCTTTCCAGCTCATACCAACCTCTCACCATCACCCTTTCCACCTTGCAAGCCAACCCACACTGCATTTATTGCAGATACCTGCTTCAAAGACTTTTTTCCCGCCAATTTTACAAGTGTACGATTCAGATGATTTCAAGAGTAGCAATCAAGTGGGATTATCCCAGAGGTCGACATAGAGTCTGAAAAAGCTATAAAGATAGAAAAAGAAGCAGTATGGAGAGGCAAGTAGTGTAGTTTAGTTAGTTTAATGTCGTTTTAATAAAATTTAAATTCCCAGTGTAATTTCAATCCTTAAAGTACTTTGTTTACCTTATTCTATTGTATGTGAATCTCTTTCACCCTTAATTTCAAGTCTTAATCTCATTTTCAAGTTTATGCAGTTTTGAGCTTAAAATCTCATAATGATCAAATGTTGTTTTTAATGGTTGTTTTGGACTCTTAAGCTCATGTAAGCTCTTTATCTAGCTTATGTAAGCTATTAGTACTGTTAAAATCAGTTTACTTAGCAATCTAAAAAATTCTCAAAAATACCAAATAAATTAGTGAAAATTAAAAAATCCATGGTGAAGAAGGTCAAAGCTGGTGCAGTGTTGATTCTTGGATTACTCTTGGTTTAGTGCTTCATGGGAAGCAATAGGTGTGATCTTTGAGCCTAAGTCATCAGTTTGTGCTTGAATCCACTTGTAAGCCCTTTTTGATCCATTTTGGTAAATCACTGTGTAGATTGTTAATTAGTTCAAATCTTTGTGTTTAAATGTTTATTAGTTATAGTTAAGATAAAATAAGTGATAAAACTAGTTACTTGTTCTTCTTAATTGGTAGTTAGTAAAAAATCTCATTTTGACAGTTTTCTTAGCATAATTGTAATTTCTGAGTTCAATGATGTTATTTTTGTTGTTTATTGCTTAAATAGTCTTATTAAGTAATAATACAAGGTCTGTGATCCATACCAATGTTTTAATCTGTGACTCTCTTTGAAAAAAATTCTAAAACAGTCCATAAGGTGTGTTTGGTTTTGCTAATTACACTGTGTTAAAGTTTGTTTGTAGCCTTGTTGTTGTTTGATGCATGCCTCATTAGGTCTATATAACTCATCTCAGTATTAAAAACTATACCTTGTTAGAATAAAAGTCAAAATTTTCATTAATCTCACCTAGTGTTTAACTGTTAAGATTTTAGACTGTGATTCTCATCAAATCAGTTTAAAACCTTTTAACAAAGCTTAATATAGTCTTATTATAGCTTAATACAACTAATTCAGTACATAGAATCAATTAGAAGTTCATTAAAGTCAAACTGCTTCATTTGTTCAAAAAGGTCAAAGAGTGCCCTGTGCATCAGTTTTACTAGCTAAATCATAAGCTCCTACAGAGCTTATTAGTTGACCATAACCTGTGATTTTTAGCTCTTTGGATAGCTAACCTGGTCCTCTTTAAGTTCCAAGTTAAAAATCTCAATTTGCATCTTATTTGATAAGCCTGCATGTGCTTATCAGTTGGTCCCATATCACTCAGCATTAACTGAGTTTTACTCAGTGGTTTGTCAGGTTTTGAAAAAGCTTCTCACAAGCTCATTTTAGCTTATCTTGAGCTCATCTTTTGTTTCTAGGTAGCAAACCAGGTCTAGTACAAGTTCCAATTTTTGCTTTTCAGTTTTAGCTTATTTGGTAGTCTGTGATTAAGCTCAAAGTAGCATACTAAAAACTGTTTTGATCAATAAGCTTTAATCACCAAATCAAAGCATCTTGTAATTTAGAGGTTAAAACCAGTTGTTTCTTGTTTCATTTTGACACTTTTAACATATTAATGCTTCTGTTTCAGTTTGATAGCTTGAGGTGATCATTTGGCTTATTTAAGTGCTTATTAATAAGCACTTATAATAGCAGTTTTATTTTCTTCCACACAAGCACATGTTTTTCCATTTTTCCTAGCTTCCTAATATTATTTTAAGCTTTTCCTGAAATTTTCATATTTTTCTAAGCTTGTTTGCTATTTTTCTTAATTTAATTTAGTTTTTAAGCATTTTTAATTAGCTTTAAATACAAATAATTAAGAAAAGCTTCAAAAAAATAATTTTTCAATTTTCCTAGATTAAGATAAATATAAAAAGCCTAAAAAGTATTTTTCCATAATTTTCTTGGTTTAAATATTATTTTTTAGCATTTTAATTAGTTTTAAATAGTATTAAATTAATAATAAATATATAAAAAGTCTAAAAAAAATATATTTTCAGTTTTAAAATAAGTTTTATCATATTTTAGATTTTTCTAAGTTATAATTTCATTTTTCTAGGTTAATTTTGTATTTTCTTATATATTAGTGCATTTTAAATACTTAATAAATAGTTTTTAATTAATAATAATTAAATAAATAGTTGTAAAAATAATTTTCTTTTTCTAATAATTTTCTTTTACTATTAGGATTGTAAAAATATCATTTTCATATTTGTAGGTCTTTTATTTCTTTAAAACTCACGTTTTATTTTGTACGTAGACGTAATTTTATTTAAACGTACGTTTTAGGTTTTAAACGTTCATCACTTTAAAAATAGTGATAGCGTTTATTTAATATATTTTAACTTTTAATTTCTTTTAATTTGCATTTAAGTCACTGTAATTTGTAGATCTTTTCTTTAGGTAATTTTCCATCAAAAACCTTACTGATCACTATCCTTAGTGATCATTCTATCATCTGAAGTTGTTTAAACACCAATTCATCCTCCGTGGGACTTAACGACCCAGGAATACACTATATTCCTCTGATCTTAAATTGCATTGGTGCTTAAACTGTTTTGAGTTTCTTACGGTTGGTCATTCACAAGTGGCTGGCTTGCGTGAGATGACTTGACGGTTCTGCACCGATCAAGAACGTTTTGAGTTTATCCTTCCACGACTTGGTCTTAAGAGCCTACAACCGGAAACACTCAAACGTCTTCAAGAGGAAGAAGAGGAGTAAAAGGTTTTCCTTCATATATCTTTGTATATATTTATTCAAAAACCAAAATACAAAACTATAAAACCAACAAAAAGCAAAGAGAAAAATATAAAACTTTCAAAAATCCATAAAAATTTGAAAAATCTTGAAAAATTCCAAAAATATTGTTATATTGTCATGTTTTTCATTATTCGATATCATCTACGGACTTTGTGTTGATATTCAAAGAATGTCACGGGTCTTTAGATGTTCTTCGAATGTACATTGTTTTGTTTAAAAAAAATGAGTCGGAGAAAAATGGTGGTTTATTGTCATTTCAGGCGGTAACATGTTATAAAAGAAAAGAACAGAGCCATGCTTTATCTTATTTTTCAAATCTCATGCTCTGATTCTTAAAACAAATGTTTGTCATCAAAAAGACAAATGTTTCTCTTTCAAAATATTTTTCCATCTAATGATTCTTCTGAAAAATATTTGTCATCTAATGAAAACTAAATTGCTTTAAAAATACCTTGTACTCTATTATTCGTGTAAATCATTTGTGCGTATCATCTGTCAAAATCTCTATCTCCCAGTCAACAACTTGTGTCATTGATTGAGGGGGAGAATGATTATATTCGAATTAAAAAGGTTATTTTAAAAGGTCATTTTTCAAACAATTGGCACGTAAATGAGTAGGGTTTATTGTTGAACAACCAAAAAGAATAATGTTTTATTCTGTTGATTCAAAACCTCTGCTAATGTTATGTTTTCAAAAGACAATCAGTCATGTTTAATCAATGGAGTTTAAAGTCTGAAAATCTGATCCTTATCAGTTAAAGAGTTGTTTTCAAAAAGCAAGTCACTATTCTCCTCAAAAGCTCTCAAAATTTAATTTAAATCAACAGAGATCACATCTCTCAAAGGATTTGGAAAGTGTGATCGGGGGAGAATTTGTGATTTAAATCTGATTTAAACTGATAACCTGATAATTGGTTTTATAAGTGTTTAGCATGCTTTGCTCCCCACATGTGCCAAACGATTTCAAATTTTCCATGCACATGTTGAGGGGGAGCATCTATTTTAAACCACAAAGATGTGAAACGAATGTGCAGTCTTTTTCTAATATGTGCAAAACTTTTTTTCAAATTTCTATGCACATATTGAGGGGGAGCAACTTTTTTTTTAAAACCTCGTTATTTATATAACTACTCTTAGATGCAAGCCAACCCCTCAAAGATGAAAATTATTTCTATTGCAAAATGATGATTGATGCACATGTTGAGGGGGAGCTCTTGTTCTAAAAATATCAAAAACAATTCTGGTACAAAATGCTTTGATAATATATCACAAGTATTTGGATTGATTTTAAAATGGTTTTCAATTGGTTCCAATGGCAGATGAACAATACCAAATAGACCGATCAACTTTACTTTATGTATGGTGATATAAGGATGATAAGGTTAGGTATTTGTTCCCATGATCCGCCAGAACCAGAGGGATCTACCCAGGAACAATCCACTAGATAGTGTAGAGTCCTTAGGTATGATGTGAGCTAGAACTGGAATAAACCCAACAAGGTTCTAGTAATGAAGTCTCGGTAAGCATTGAAGGGGTTGAAGAATGAAAAATAAATGAATGAGAAAAGGGTGAAAAGAAATAGCCCTCCATTTATTCAACGTTAGGGCAGAAACCTGGTTCAATACATATGCTACTAGTTTTTACTAAGGTAACACTGGTATTGAAGACAAGACGTCATGGACCCAGTGACGCACTACACTAAACTTCCCAAGCTACTCAAGTTCCTCTTAAAAGGACTTGTTTCATCCTCACGGGGAACCGACCTTATCTATCGACTTTCTCTTAGAGTTTGTTGATATTGAAGAAGGAGACCCTCTCCCTTGTCTCTGGCATAGGAACCAAATATGCAAAATTGAGTCTAGAGCCACGAGATCATCAATAAATCTCATTAGGACACTTTCAATGAAGACTCTCTGTTTCACACAATGTGGAAAGAGAGATTATATCTTATGAGTCCTACGCATTATCCTTGTGGTATTGCCAGAACATCTGAGTGATATACAAACATATTCACAATGAAGATGGAAAACCTTCTGGAGCCAACATCAAACAAGCTTCTGGTGGGTGGCATGTGAGATCTATCCAATAGATCAACCATGTGACAACTGAACAGAAACAATGGGGAGATTCAATTTCTTGAATCAATCCTGGTTCAGGTTATGGATTGACAGATACCTTTGAAAAACCGGTTGTTGTGCTTAAAAAACCCTCTTCTTTAGCACATCGACTGTGTACTCATATTTCAAAATAAAAGGTGTTTATGATTGATAATGGATTTTCATTAAAACCTTCGTTGTATTGCTAAAACAATTTCTATTGGGCGATACACGATTGTTTTTCAAATCTCTTTTCATCAATCAGTGAATCTCAATTCGCTGGTTCACTCACTCCGTGTTGTCTTCTTTGAGACGTTCCGGTTTGAGAATGGCTAGAACAGCTGCGAAACCCTGTCAAGGAGATTCTTCGGAATTATACCTGATCACAGGCAGTACTTGTACTGATCAACGGGGAACCGTGGGCCGTGTACCTCAATTCAACGAAAGTGATCAAAGACACTGTCGTGCACTTTATTACTAACTGTTGTATGCAGGTATGCCCGACGTTTGCAGCTGATCAGAATGAAGCGGTCAATCCATAGCCGCATGCTCACACTACACAATCATATCTAAAGAAATCATGATAGGTGCTTCAACGACTCTGATACTTTCACTCCATGCTTCTGCTATGCTGCTGCAAATATCATGATCCAGTAAAAGCTTCCGCTACTCTGATGAGAACATATCATGATCCAGAATGTGAGCATGACGGTCCAAATGTCACAACATCACATAATACAAACACCACAATGGAAGAGTCAGAGATTCATGTTTGCTGATGATCTCAATGCTGATTCAAAACTCTTCAACACGTGGATCAGTTAAAGACCCCCCACTTGATTTATCCAAACATGCGGAACATGAAGAATCAAAGACTACAAGCTACTGAGCAAAGAACTTAATTAAGAATCCTAGAACTAACTAGTGTAATATCTGTTTGTATTCATTGTAAATTGAGGTGACCTCCCTTAGGGGGAGATTGTTAGGAATTAGAAAATTCAGTCTTTAAAGAGTAGGTCACCTCAAGTATATGTATTTGATAGAAAGCTCGTAGTCGTAGTCATGTTATGTTAGTAAGTAGTTTGTTTTGTAACACCGTGGAGGACGGACGGGTCTTTAACCACTGTATGCCTGATCCACAGCTCGTAGGTGGCGTTTATTTGTAAGATACTATAAATACCCTCTACCTCCCAAGGTAAAAGGTTGGAGCTTCAATACCATTTTTCTTTGTTTCACAAAGTTCCCAACTCTCTTCCCTTTCTCTCTCTAGAACTTTCTCTCTCTAAACATACTTGAACGGCCCATGTTGATTATGGTTTAGTGTGTTTGTGAAATCCTATATGTTACAAACCTCCTTGGGATTCCCTATAAGAGGCCACCCCCGATTATTGCTGAAAAATATGAGTTTACTAGATACCACTTGGGGTCGGATGAAAAATTTTGCAAAATTCGGAAGATCGAGACTAAAGAGTACCACTGCACTGCCACAAATTTCGCTTGGGTCAGGCATAACTTGATGAAAGACATGGAGGAAGTTGGCCAAGTCCAAAGACCACCATAAAGCCTCGAGGCCTCAAGGCCCTGAGTATAACTTAAAGACTCGTAAATAAAGAAAAGTGCTCTTTCGGGAGACAACCCGAATTATCCCTTTCTTTTGTTTTATTTCAATTTCTGTTGGGTTTTGTGTTTTTAACCATTTTTGCTGGAAACGAAGAGAGATTGCTGCTGCAGCATGCTGATCTGACCATAGTTACGGCGTAACTCATTGTCATGGTTACGCCGTAACAGGCCCTTTGCAGCAGAACTTCAGATGCACTACCAATTACGGCGTAATCCAATCTCAGTGGTTACGCTGTAGCTACACTCTTGCAGCGTATGCCAGGTTTTGCCTAGTTATGGCGTAACTCCTTATAAGAGTTACGACGTAACTATCCTCTACATTACTTCTTTCATTTTAAATACAATAACCTTGTATTAGTATTTTAAATTAACTTTGTAGGTGTGTTCCCTGTAAACCCTCACGAGACTTCACTCGTCCACTTGGGACACCAAGTAGTTTAAAAGGCTTGTTGCATATGCTAAATTCAACCGTGATTCCTACGAAAGTGAGTTAGGTTTATTTTTTATTTTTCTTTTTTAGAATTATGCATGTCGGTAGTGTGATTTCAGGGATTGAAATTTTCTCGTGGATGCTTATACGAAGGCACAACTCTTTTTCGTGGGCCTTCTTTCTTTTTGGAGCAAATTTCAGGGAAGTTCTCGCTCTAATTCTACTTTTCTCTTCACCTTTATTTAAAGCTTAGTACAAAATGGACTTTGTACAATTCAAGTGGGGTGACGGGAGTAGAATTGTCTCTTGAACTTTATTTTTCCCTCGTTTTTCTAGTTTATTTTGAAAAATTATGCCATTTTTAAAATTTTGACATGTTTTTCTTAACCTAACCAGATTAGACCTTAGCCGAGCACATACAACCCTTGATATTATATGGTGAGCTTAGCCTTATCCGTTTCCAAAAATTTACCCCAAATCCACCCAATTATGAGTGTGCCGGTAGCTTGTAAACTTTAGAACTTGGCCTTTGCATCATTTCGAGACCATAGACGAGGTATGTTGAGTTTGCTCGATGTATTTGCACTTTTCAGTTCAAGAATGCAGTATTATAGGATTATCACCCCAAATAACCTACCATTGTGTGATTATCTATTAGTCGCCTCGACTTCTCGACCCCCATGTGAAACACTTTTGTTGCACTCACCTTTAGTTCAAGATACCCCTAGATACACCCATCTGAGCCATTCCTTTCATTTTGTTAACCCGATATAATGTTTCGTTACACCTATACACCTTAGCCTGCCCTGTAGTCTTTATTTGTGATTGGGAAGTTATCAATTGCCTAAGGTCAAGGTTCAAGTGGAAAGGTTCGGGAATCACGCTTTCATCGACAACATATTCTTAAAGATCATTGAAGACCCCCGAATTCCTATTGTTCATCTCAAGTGGGGGGATATTATGTTTAGTTGTTATGTTCATGTTAAAATATATATATATATATATATAGGGGCGCATTCTATGCAGTACTAATATTAGATGCAGTACTTTACAGTACTCTTTTAAACCAATAGGAATTTAGTATTATTAAATATTTTTATTTAAATCAAAAGGGTATATTAGTAAAACACATTTTTTAATTTCTTTTAATTTTTTTAATTAAAAAACGTTTTTTAAGTTTTTTAATTTTCGGATTTTTTTTTCAGCTTACATATTTTTCTAGAAAATGAGGTGCATATGTGTTTTTTTTTCAATATTGTAAATTTGCATATGTTTTTTTGCGTACAATTGCTTAGACAACAAACTTGTTTTGCTTAAAATAGTAATTGCACATATGTTTCTAGTGTATATATTCTTTAATCTTCGAAATTTATAACGAAAAAATAATGATATACATGTAATCTGTAAATTCATAACAAACCAAAAACATAAATAGTATACACAAAATTTGATATCAAATTAAATACAATGCAAATACAAAATGTATCTTGTTGCATATAGATGTGTACGTCATTCAATAACATGTGTGCATTCTTCCAAAAACATACATGCACTCATCCAAAAACATGTTTGCACTCTTCCAAAAACATACATGCACTCATCCAAAAACATGTGTGCACTCTTCCAAAAACATACATACACTCTTCCAAAAACATGTGTGCATGCTTCACTTTCTCATCAAATTCATTAAAACATATGAGCACCCTTCAAAGACACATGTGCGCTCTTTATATTCGTCACGGTCTCCATCTTTATCAAACATAATCAATATCTGAAACTACAAAACAATTGTTATTTTTTATCATAAACAACTAGCAACACATATTCATATATATCAGCTTCAAAACATATATACACATAATTTCATTGATTTTATACCACCGTAAAACACATGTGCACCGTTTCACTAAGGTTAAAAGAACAAATTTACCACGAAAATATACCAAAAAATTGATTTGCCAGTTATTTTTCAACCACTTTTATTTGTCATTAAATTATGTATTAAGCGTGTATTAGCCACTTCACATTGTTGAATATCGATTTTTGGCACTTGATGAGTAATAGAATGAATATTCTGTTAGTTTCCAAGAATATTTTCTTAAATCTTGCAACATGAAATTAGGTGTGAATAATTTTGCTTAAAAGAGTATATTAGATGTTAAAGACATATAAAAAAAATTAATAAATTTGACATCAAATGGATCAAAGGTCACTTTTTATTGACGAAAAGTAAGTCTCAGGCGTTTATGCGTCAAATGAGAGATGCATAGCAGATAACTTGAAACAGTTACTAGATCTAAATATCCAAATCTGTCAAGTGAGTTAAAAAAAATTGACTTTGTACAAATAATTCCTCAACATTACCAAACAGTTCCAAAACCCAATAAAAAAAAGAAGCCATATCCAAAGAAAATCAAACAAAAGAAAATAATAAAGATCATCTAATGATTCACGATGATCGGAAACTCAAATCGATTTCTTGTTTTTTTAGAAAACCAAAATTACTAACTTGTTTATACAGATCGTAACATGTATTTGATCTTTGGTTGTATAAAAAAATCATGAACCTTTTAAAAATCGAAAATGTATTAGTCAATATTACCTTTTGATTCTTCATGCTTGGTTATGGCGTCGGTTAATTTTTCCGGCTTGATCCTCATCCATTACAAAACCTTTGATACAAACCATCATCCATGTGTCGCCGTCGTCTCCTCTACCACAACCACCACACGGTTTTGTTGATATAAAAGAGAGATCAATTATGGATCCCAATATAGATACAAAGAGATATTGTTACTTTTTTTTAAAAGGAAAAGATCAGATCTTGTTTGTTTCGTTCATGATGGTTGATAAAAAGAGGAGATGGGTGGTAGATCTATGGTTGTAGTGTTCTGGGAAAGAAAGTTAGGAGGGTGGTTAGGGTTTTGAGTAACAGAGATGACTTTACCCCTATAATATTGGATCTAAAAAATTTAAAGTGACGGGTATTTTGTTTAAGGGATTAATATGATTTGTGAAAGGTCCATAATACCCGTTCAGCCTTTTATTTAATTGAAAAAGAAACCTTTATCTTTTGGTTAATTGCACTTTTGGCACTTTTAATCTGAACCTTTGATCAAACTCATCTAATGGCCCAGATTCATTTTAAGAGTACTGTAAAGTACTGTATCTAATATTGGTACTGCATAGAAAAAAATACTATATATATATATATATATCTCTCTATATTATATATAACAGGAGGCGTTACACGTAGATAATGCCACGTAAACGCCACCTCATTGCCCAGTAATTCAATTTAATGCCATGTAATCATTAGTTGTCCACCTAAGCATTTTTTTATAATTTAATTAGCAATTATTCAATTTTCGGAATTAATGTATTATTTTTGAGGCGTTACACGTAGATAATGCCACGTAAACGCCACCTCATTGCCAGTAATTCAATTTAATGCCATGTAATCATTAGTTGTCCACCTAAGCATTTTTTTTATAATTTAATTAGCAATTATTTAATTTTCGGAATTAATGTATTATTTTTTGAAATTTAATTCTTTCAAAATTTCGAAATTAAAATTTAAAAAATGATCAAGCATGGTTCGAACCTGGGTTTGTTAGTTCACAAACAAACATGATAACCACTAGAGCAACACATGTTTTAGATTGTATCTTAAAAGTTAAAATCTATAAACCTACGCAAACAATTATTGACCTCCCTACAAGTTACGTAACCCTAATAAAACATACTGTAAAACGTACGGAAAAAAACACAGCTCATTCATAATAACGTGATACACATTCATCCCTCTTCATTAATAACTAAATCACTCCTGAATAATACCTACGTCTCATCCCTATTCGATCTAAACAAACAAAACACGTGATCAATCGTATCAATAAAACAATTGTAGGTGTAAAGCTACACCATGCTACAAAGTTTGGAAATCATACTTCCAAATTAGGCGGTCTATCATCAGGTATTTTGATTTTAGATAATTGATTATTCATTGGTTTTAAATTATTATACCCAATTATATAATGTATATGAATATGTGGATAAATATGTAGCAGCTTTTAGATGTTTTTATATATTACAGAGTAAGCCAGCACCCTCTGGTGAAGCTTCAATAGCAGCCCCAAAGGTAGCGTATTATTTTTTTCAGTTTTGTGATATGAAGGCGTAGGAAAAGTTCAGCTTGAGAATAATCAAGTGAAGGCAAAAAGTCAACTGCCAGTTAAGATCCACAAGTATGATCTTATACGGACTGTGTATTCTAATATGGATGCTGCTGAAACCGTTGAAGAAGGTCGAAGAAGTGACTTTCACGTAAGATGGACATGAATAAAACATATAATAGGTTGAGAAGCAATCTCCTGCTTGGGTTAAGGAGATATTTTACTTTAGTTGTGAAAAAAATCAAAACTTTATTAAGATTGTTTATTAATTCTTCTGCTTTTCTATTTTTGCAGAAATTTGGGTTTTTGCAGAAAGTCGGGTGATCCGGAGAGTGAAGTTAAAAGGAATAAAATTTTGTGATAAATCGAATGGTGAGACAGATATGTCAAATTTTATATACTCGAATTTAGTTAAAGTATGTTGTTATTTTCAAATAATTTTCTGATTGGTTTGCCGATTATTAGGCACCACCTCTGGAAAGGGTTGGATTTCCGAAACATAAGCATATGTCGGCCCAGGTAATGTTTTTTAATTACCATTAATTGGTTGTAGTTTATCTTCGTTTCTTATCTAAAACAATTTTTTTTTGCTGGAAATGCTCAATAATATAAAGGATAAGGTGGACGAGAAGCTAAGGAAGAGTGGTAAAGACGCGATGGTAATTCTGACCAATGAGTATACGTCTATGGTCGGTATTACCCATGAAACCAGAAAATCATTAAAAAAGCAATGAATGAAGACAGGAACATCGAGTTCGTATTATGAAGCTGTAACAAAACCTGGAGTTGAGGTATATGAATTGCTCAATTTTTTCATAATTAAGTATGTTTGATGATTATCAATACAAGGAAAATATATATAATATTTAATAACTGAAATTCATAATTAAAGCCATGTTCGATGAAGAGTTGTTTGAATGAAACAGAATCTCTTAACTTCACAGCAGATCATCTTTATTTTGTAGCGATGAGAAATCCATTGCGTAATTAACTTATCGGTGCAGTCTAATATGCTGATCTAAACTGTGATGTCACCACTGTTATCGACTTATCATCTCTCTTATATAATTTAAGTTTGTACATTTGTCTCTTTCAAAGCTTAAAACTAAATTAATGCTTTAAGGAACCCGCACAAGTGACACTGTAATTGGCCAAAGCCAATAAAGGGTATACAACGTTATAGCTATTCATTTAGTTTCATCAAGAATAATTAACTTAGTAGACTTTTCATATGCAATACTAAAGGCTATTATATGTTATTCTTGACTGAATATGTAGATTCACAATGCTAGGATATTAAACCATCTTGACTGAAAATGTAATTTGGTACAGGTGATAATGGGTACTCTTGTCTTATCAACGAGATATTTTTTGTTGCACCTTATTTTATATAAAAATTGGTTTTCTTTGTATAGGAAGATCTAAAGAGTACGACTACAAAAATGGTAGAGCAGAGTAAGGTTCTTAACACACCAGGTGCAGAAAACAAACTAAAAGAGAACTGTTTGATGCTCTTCGGCATGAACTTGAGTAAGTATTTATCTCAATTTCAAGTCAAACAATCTAAATATGTCCATCATAATTCATTCTTTGCTGGCTTTAACCAAAGTTACGATTCTCCCTATTAGAGCTGGTGGAATACCCTAGAGGTGGTATGGGCGTCTGGACAGGTTGCTTAACACGTTAAATGGGTAATAATTTTGATACAGTTAAATGGGTAATATTAGGAAATGAAGATTATCTGGTATTTTTTTATTTGCCAATACTAACAATTGATGTTCTGTGCCTCTGATATTTAATTTTTTTCGCATATTCATAACTGCAGTTTCACAAAAGACGCTGATCAACAATACGGTTCAATTATGAAATAAAGATGGCAAACGGAAGAGGATGGTGCGAACTTGCAAAAAAAATTAACTTTCACAGGCACAGAACATCAACTTTTTATATCGGCGAATAAAGCATACAAGGTACTAATATTGACAAGCGATGTATATCATGTGTGGTTGCTGTTATAGTCAATTGCAAACGACGGGTTATAATGGCCTTTTGTACCACTGAACTTGGCAAGATGCACAAAACAAAGTTGTGTTTGCCATTGTTCATATCTAAAGGGGTGTTTGGGGTTGATTTTGAAACTGATTATTGCGTTTTCCGAATGTTTGGGATTGGTTATTTAAATATAATGATGATGATTAACTGGTAGTGACAAAATTTGTTTTCAATAAGAAGTTGCTTATTTCAAAATATAGATACTTATACGGGTAGATTTGTTAATTACTCCAAAGTACTCCATGATACGGGCACTGGTGAAGCAGAGTTTTGGTCGTTCAAAGGGTCTTCCTGATGATCACACTACCTATATATTAACAAACGTTACTGGCACGACATGTTATCTTGATCCAGAGTAAGTTCTTATCTATATTTGTGAATTGATTATCGTCTTTTTTTAGCTAAGTGGGTGTTTTTTGTGTAGGTTACATTTGCTTTTAATCATTTTGGGAGGGGTTTGATACAAAGAATGCCAAGGTGTAGATATGGGTATTTGCATGCCATAAATAATGATATTACAGAATGGAAGATGTATGTGATTGGAGGTAGCGCTGACCCAACGATTAATACTAAGGGTAATCGATACACTGCACCACCAAATGCAAATTCTAAAAAGGTATTTTTTTCGAGATATCTTTTCTTTTGCGATTGCATAATTTAAGTAATCTCATTACTGCATTTTCAAGTTACAAGTTATTAGGTTTCTATTTGGTTTGAGTGAAACTGATTATGATTGTCTTATTAATGTTGGGGTTAGATAATAAGTTTGCATAATCACTATGAGGGGTAGATGAAGCAAAATTGATCAAATTATATAAGGGTCATATTATATATAATTCCTTTAATAATCCGAATTTGCTCAATGCTTAATCATTACTTTTGTTTGTTTTATCTGATTACAAAAAATTGTATTCCCATACTACACAACCACTTTCAACCGCAATGATAAAACCCTTTAAGTATTCAACTGCAATGCCATACTCTGTGTATATGGCTTTTGCTGGACAAGTTGTTCTGTTGGCATTTTTTGATATTTGATGTATGTGGATGTTTAATTAAAAATTTTGTTTCATGTGTTACGTAACATTCTGTTTTTTGCATCTAAAACAATTTGAAAATAAATAGTCAGAAGGTAGCTCTTAAATCCTAGATGCATATTAAGGATACCACTTTGACCAAATACAAACAAGCGCAACAAACCAACATGTTAAGCAAAAGTCGTGTACGCAACTACTCCAAAGGTGATTGACATTTTATTTAGAGAGTGATGATGTGATATGGGTTCTATATAAATTATAAAATGAACACCACATTTTTTACTCAGGTGGGTGATATTGTTTGATCATAACACTTGCACATCTCTACGCACATTTGGCAATGAATAAGCACTATGTACATTGATAAAGATGTCTAAAAATAGTATACATAACGAATAATTGTTTAAAATAAATCCCAATGATCTGTTAGCTAAACCGAAAAGAGTAATTACCACAACACAGTGGCTATGTCTCATGAAACATCATTGTTTCTTTAGTTTGATACATCTATCTATTTTGGGACCTTTAATGTAAGACTATTGTTATATGTAACACTTTATTTGACTCATGATTATTTAAAATTCTAACATATGTCGTTAATTATGTTTGTGAATAGGTGACTTAGCGAGTGGATACGGGTGAGGAAAATTAGACAACTTTGTACATATAGTATTTATATGATACACAGTGGTGTCAGATGGCAAAGTAAAGTGATATGAGATCTTTATTTAAAATACAGAAGTGGTACTACAAATTACATGTTTTTACTCTTTTTGATATTATAAAACATCTATGAACTTAAAATACAAAAGTAGTACTTTTCTACGTGGTCTTAGGATAGTCGTTTATTGTTTTAATCTTTTTATTATCTAAGGAAGATTATTTACAGGTCTAATAGACGGAAAAAACGAGTACTATCACTAACATCCAAACACCCCCTGACCCATAATCCAAATTTCCATTTGACTCAAGGCAGATTTGAATTTAAATGCTTTTGTTTCTTTAAAACAAAGATCTATACCAACTACTGGCCTATGAGGTAAACAATTATATTTTAAGATCAGGGTGTTTGTTTTCTTTTTTGCAGAGTTGTTACATATAAAGTGACTGGAAAGGCCAAAGGCTATGGCTTTGTCCTCTTCAAAACCCGAGAAAGTGCACAAAAATCCCTCAAACAGAAGAAACTGAGGGGAAGTTAACCCGAATGCGGTAGAGCAATCCTACAAACCTGTAACTGAAGAGTTGGAAAGTTATATTGCCGTTAGAGAAGAGCTGTATAAGTATAAATTTGTATAGCAATGATGGGATGACGGTATATTAGCTATTTGCTTTAAACTTGAAAAAAGAAAAATCATTTTGTTTATTTTTTGCAGCGAATTTGTGATTATATGATAAAGAACGACAAGGGAAGCCAGAAATGAGCTCCAGCTAACCCTTGAAAATGACATGCCTTCCAGGTCTAATCAAGTATGTTTTAACTTTTCAGATCATTATAATAGTGCAGAAATAACCACCTTCTCTTTTTGTTTATACTATTTTGTAGCTTGATTGTGGCCTTCAATCATCTGGTATGATTATGTTTGCAGACTTTAATAATCATTTTGAACATAGCACATACATAAACACCCTGAAATGACTTCATTTTATTAGAGCATAAGCCTTACTTCATCTGTGTTGATGTACCATGGCAATTCATGTGGCCCCGTAATCATGTTACTGTGTCAGGTTGGGTCACTAATTAAAAACTAATACCTTTAAAAAGTTTACAAAACCAAAATTTTGCCCAAAAAAAATGGCACATGTTCCTTCTTATTTTTGGATGAGCACCCCTCAACTGATAGTTAGCTAAATTAAACTGTTAATGCTATCTAGATATATTAAATATTGACTCTGACTTAATGATATTCTGTCTGTCAAATTGCAGTGTGAGAAGATCAAGCTAATGCTTGGGTCGAGGCTTTGAAGGAATATGAAAACGAAATATTGATCAAAGACGAGATGACACAAAGAGATATTACTGAATTAAGTGAAGATGAATACGAAAGAGCATATGAACCAAAGTTAATGGCAACAGTTAAACAGGCTAAATTGTATAGGCTAAGGACTTTGATGACCCGGTCGAAGAGAAAAAGCTCACAAGATGTGGGCCACTTGGTTGGAGTTCAATACTCGAACCACCAAGATAGCCACGCAGCCAAAAACATTTATGAAAAAAAAAACTCACAACAACGCGTGGACTGTCATACTCAAATCTAAAGTCATTCTATGGAGTCGATACATAATTAAACATTATGGCTGCTGCAACATTTTTTTGAAAGGCCAAGTAGCTAAGGCCATATTCTATGGAGTCGACGACTTTTTACAAATGCAAACGATTTGCTAGATATGCCATGCGCTCAGTTTAATCTCCATCTTTATCTTCTCATGGTACCCAACGACATGCTTGCGGACAATTCAATCAGAGCTGAGGTTTACCTTTTACCTTGACTATCTTATCATTATAAAATATGCCATATCCTAGAATATACATGTTAATCACAATGTTTTTTGGTATGTCCATTAATAAATCTTATGTTTCTTAAGTGAATACTCAGCAATTGTACACCAGACAAATTATGTCCGGATCCAGTTCCAGTACTATACTCAAAGAAATTAATTCAAAGGTATAATCTTACTTTGTGTCATATTTCAGAAGCATGCTCAACATTCTTCTATCAACTATAAGATAAACAATGAAGATAATAGCAAGAAACATCATTTTATCCTAAATTACTTTTGGTTTCTGTAGCCTATGATCGAGAGTAGATTATCAGAAGACGATTCCGGAAGCTTTCCGTATGCATCTGCAACCACTGTTTATATACCCCTCCTAAATAAGCAAACAATATGCGAACCATGTTGAACCTGTTAATGGAAATATTTCAAGCTATGTTGGCTCAAACGCAAGGTATCAACTTCTCATGAGGTTTTTTTATCATGAGTTTTAACTCACTTGTGCATAAGCGAAAAGAAAAAAGCACGATCTTTTTGCTCGAGTTCAATAAATATGCTAATAGTTGTTTTTTGACATATAGGAAAATGAAGAGATTTCATTGCTCCAACAGAGAAGCGTCACTCCCAAATCAAAGAAAAAAAATCAGTCACGACTATTTAACGTCTCTACATTTTAATCTTGATATGGGTTCACTCACAAGAAATATTTTTTTTTCCTTCAGTTTTTCATATGAAAGTCCATGTTGAAAAAAATTCAAACCATACCACATTGTCCTACTTTTTTATTTTATTTTATTTTTGCTCATGCTCTTTTATATATGTATTCAACTTTTATATATAGTTGGTTGTTGCTTCTAAATGGCCACTAAATTAATAATAAACAATATTACGCTTCTTTGTAGCCTAAATCAACTTTTACATGCTAATAATAGCAACAACACCTGCTATCAATTTCGACCTATTATCAATTTATTTTATATCAATTGCTCTAATGCTAGCATGGTCATCCCTAACACACTAATTCTTTTTATTGGTAATGATTATAAAAACATAATTTTAAACTTTACCATTTCTACAAGTTTTGTACTGATTTATTAGTTAGTATTCTTAGCTATATTTAATCATGTAAACAGTTTGTAGTTTATTTGAAAGTGGAGCTTCTTTACTTTAACATGTGTACCTATTAATTTTTTCAATTTTTAGTCATTAAATTGGGGGTTTCTAGATATGTTATAAATGTTTCTTCCATGGTGTTTGTTGATTGCAGATCTATTATTCCAAATGCTCATGTCTTTTTTTAAAAAGTTGGTAAAACTAATATCTTTGAACTTCATAATAAATTTCTAATCTATGATACATTGAGATGCCTTGAAAACTATGCCAAAGATACACCTTTAAGTGAAAAGGATTTGTAGGATTGATACATTAGTATTATGTACGTACGTATTATTTGTTGGCATATAATTATAATTCAAGTGTCTAATGGAGATATAGTCTCAAATGTATGTACTTCTCATTTGTTGGATGACTGGTCAAGGCTAATACTCAACAACTTGGATCCATTTGGACGCCAACAGACAGCTGAGTTATTTTCTAAACACCACGTGATGTCGAAACTCAAAAGCATTAAAAGCATGTGAGACAAGTAAAAGATTGGTAACTCACTTTTCCTTTCACCACCATTTCTGCATAGACTGTGGTAATGGGTTACTTGAGGTTTGGGTAACGGGTAAGTTTAGGCACGTGTTAGGCTGGGTTGAGCCGGATATACATGTACCTTACATGACACTAAAATTTGAGGGCGAAAACTCCCACACCACATAAGGTTTGTTTAAATTCATGCACTAACTAATTCACCTCAGTTAAAAAATTCGTTTTTTTTTTCAAGAAAAACGCAACAGTCATGTTTGTGTAGTTGCAATTTTGGGAAGTGGAAATAATGCATTTTGTGTGCAACGATGTTGGGCTATACCAAAATGGCATAGACGAAACCCTAAATCAGATAAAATGGTGAGTTTTTATCTTTGTATTAAGCACCTACCCGTACCCCCATCATTGGCCTCTGACATATGCGCCCACACACACACCCCACTATAATTATTTAGTTCACACAATCTTTGTATATGATTGAAAGTTTCAAGAAAGAGGGTGCTGAGATGAACACGAGGTCCTTCCATGTACACATGGGTTTTGGACAAACTAAAACCGGGTCGATTCAAGTTATACGTTGTTTCTAATAGGTCAAAGCGATAAATATGAGCTAAATCATAATGGGCTGAAAGTAATGTAAGTATCTCTCGAATATGAGCTTAATTGATAATTCTTATAATTTACGGATTCAAGAGGGCCATATATATGTTATTGTTTTGAATTCAATTTTATAATAGCCGGTTTATTATTAAGTTTGTGTTGGAGGGTGTTTGAATGAAAAATGTTGTTGTATAATCTTTTATTTATCTTTTTTTGGAAAATAAATCATATTATATAGAATGGAGGAAGTTGGTTTCAAGCCATTGTTCCAGGTTGTGACAATTAACTCCATTAAGCAACACATCGATAAATAAAAGGTCTCTTACATAGGTTCAAAGGCTCTTAGGATTTCTTTTATCTAACTAATAATCTTTCCATTTTAAAGCATGTATATAGAAAAACATTATTTTTCAAGCAATGAAGTCTTATTTTCATAGAAATTGTAGATGAAATTGTTCTAAAAACAAGGTATGACTCTATTTAGTAAAGTAATTTATCAATTACTCTTTCAGACAAAAAACCCACTTTCAAAACATTTCTTATCAATCTTCTTACGATAAAGAAAAATATGTTAACAATAATTATAAGTCATGCCCGCCCATTGGGCGGGCTTTGAAATCTAGTATATATATATATATATATATATATATATATATATATATATATATATATATATATATATATATATATATATATATATATATATATTCGAAAAAAAATAAAAATAAAAATAAAAATATTATGTTATTCAGTTTATTGTAAAGATTTAGTATCGAGGAGGCCACCTCGGTCACATTTGAAGATTGGAGTTGGTAATTGTGCCAACAGTTGGACAAAAGGTAGTGTGCCCATCATGACATCCTCTAATGACACATCTACCTAGTATTTCATGATCCGGTTTCTTAACTTCGAAGCTTGAACTTTGGGCGGACGGTAAGTGGTGATGACTTGGTTATAAATTTAGACTATCTGCTTGATTTTTAATTTACACCATTTATATATCCATGTCTTATCCTACCCTTTAGTCATGAAGCGTGTCTAGGTGATGCAGCGAGCAATATTTGGTGTCTTGGCCATGGATTTGGTCATGTATCATTGATTTTGTCCACTTCGCCGTGACATGTTAGTAATGACGAGTCACCTTTAACCTTTGTCGTGTCTACCCATATTGCCTTCGAAAATTGTTTAGCCCTTAACTCTAGTTGTGGAGATTTGTGTAACCGCCAAGCTTATGATAGAATACATGCTATGACTGTGCGATTGAGTGATCACCCCGAAATTGACACTTAGAATAGTTGAGAGATTTGAGTGTTTCGTTCCCATTTCATGAGGTGTTCGGCTTTGTTTTATTCTAGCATAAGGGATTTGTAAACTTATATTTTCCAGGTAATGGGAGATATCCTTTTAGGAATCTATTTAATAAGGTGTACTTGAGGGCAAGTAGAGTTCAAGGTCTATAGGAGCATACGGAGCTATCTCCAAGGGAGAAATCACTCCCCTACGATAAGCATTAGCTTTTTATCTTTTCTTTACTTTCGATTCATGTATTTCGTAACATTAAACATTGAATTGATTTGTATGGTTAATATGAGCGGCTAAGCACCTCTTGGTGTTGGCCTAGTTATGATTCCTTAATTGTTTTGTTTGCGTTTACATTACTTCCGTATAATTATTTTTAAGTGTATGCATGCATAGTTTATTGATAGCTACCCTTGTTTCGGTAGTTTTGAATGGCGGTAGAGGCTAGTTGCTTAGGAGATATGACCAATTGACCCTAAGTGAGTAGACTGAGACGGGAAGGGTAAGATATGACCAACTGACGACCCTTTCTACTTGTGCGATTTGACCAACTGATCACCTACCGTTTAGATGAACTTAAGCATTAAGGGGTAAGTTTCTAAGATGCTAGCGCCCGGGCACTCACTATTATAAGTCTAGCATGTAGCGGAACTTAATGACTCAGCTTAGGGGACCAGGAACAACTGGACTTATGAGGGGACACCTGACTTCTCCAGTGGTGGCATCTTTGCTGATAGGTTAGGGCGAACTGACCAAATGATGTCCTCTCGACTTTGACCCCACCTGAAGTAATTGGAAGTAATTAGACGTAGACATTACTAGCTAGGATGAATAACTAGGTTAGCACCACTCTCCTCTATTGATCGCATCTTTGCCTTTATTTGCGTTAGTAGTTAATTAGTTAATTCGATATCAAAACCATCTTAAAATCTGTGACACCTAGACTTAGTATTAATCCAACACACATAGCTCTTGGGACGACCTCGGTTTTACCAAATACTACATTACACACGACCGGGGTACACTGCCCGTTAGTGCATTAGGGTAGACCATAGGTATAACGAGACATTATAAATATTAAAACCTGGTCAGTAAAACCCGCATCAGAAGATCAGGCATAACCTGGTACGTGATATTCTTGTTGATATTTGTTCCAAGGTGGGAATCATGGTGCGAAAGAAGGCCCCCATAGGGTTTCTTTCAAGGGATGGGAAAGAGTTACGATTGGCAGACCTGCTATTATTCAATTGGATCCAAGGTAAGGATGCATGTTTGGATGTGACTAGAATCTCTCCCTTTGCTGGTATTGATGCGACATCATGGGCTCCGGGGGTAGCCTTACATAATTTTGTGGAGAAGAAAAAGAAATATGTGTCCAAATGTGAAGACAACGGTTACAAGTTCATACCATTTGCTTTTTCAACATTTGAGGAGCTTGACGCGAAGGCTTTGGATACACTTGCACGCATCAAGACTATTGATATTAGCCATTCAAATAATGTCAAGAGTGGTGCCTTTATTTTTCATAGACCAAATTTTTGTAGCCAGAAAGGAGTGGGAGCCCAACTAGTGTCTCGGCTTCCCACCAATTTCTTGAAAAAAAAGGTGGGTTTCTCTCCCCTGTGTGGGCGATTGGGGTCTTCTTGGGTGTGCGTGTGTAGCTACAGTACCCTCGTACGGTAGTCTTGCCTTTTTGTCTTGTTTTTCTCTTCTCTTCTCCACCGGATTTGCTAGGTTTCCGTTTCATACGTGTTAGTTGAACGTGGGTGGTTTTTCGCCGGATTCTTCCACTCTTTCATTACTCTCTGTGATTGTCAGTTTGGAGTTTGTCCGGTGCTCTTTTCTTAGTAGCGGTTTGTTTCAGTTTTTTTATTTTTTTTATTTTTTTTAAAGGGCTATCATATAGGGGTTGCTTTCTGGGCTAGCGGTTTGCTTCATGTTTTTCTAGCGACTTGTGTTTTTGTCTGGTTTGTGTTGGCTGAACCTGCTTTTGAGCGGTTTGGTGGTTTTGTTTTCTAACTGTTTGAGGTCCTCCTCATTTTTTGCTCTTTGCTTGTTGGTGGGCCCCGCCCCTTTATGGTGCTTTTTGTTTTATTGATTTTTGGTTGTATGTGTTTTATTGATAATTAGTTAATTGATACTGTATGTTTTTTGGGTAAAAAAAAGTCTTCTCTTTGTTTTAAATAGGTTGACCTATTTTGTCTGTGCTGCGGTTTGGCTCGATTTCTCTATGGCTATTATACGTTTTCATTGCCCCTTTGTTGGACTAAGTGGTTGCCATGATGGTAATGGGAATGGGCTTACCAAAACCTCGTTGATTTCTCATCTTCGTGATCGTCATTTTAATGAGGATGCGCTAGCCACCACCAAACTTTCTTTGACCACTAATCTGGTTGTTTTTTAGGCGGCTGAGGTTACGTTGAAACGTATGGGTCTTTGGTTGTGTGGGGTTTATTTTAAGACGCATACTCTTCGCTCTAAGTGTCGGCATGGATCTGATTTTGTGCCACCCCCCGATTGTGGTGATGGTGTTGTTAGATTTGTGTTATTTGATCTCGCTAAGCCCCAAGTTCCCTCTTCCGTTCAACTCGCTTGCGGTGAAGATTTAGTTTTGGAAGAGTACTCTGGTTTTTATTTGCACTTACTTGACACTTTGCTCGCTAAAGGGTTGCACACTGTCAAATCCATCCCTCCAAAGTGCCGTTTGGAATTCTCTCGTGTTTTGAAAGGAGCTCTTGATAAGGTGATCTGCACACCTGAAGACATTTCTTGTTGGGTTAGCCTGTTAGCCTTGCCTCTTTGTCTCCTTAAAACCTTTTGCCCGAGGAGTAACATGGAGTGTAGGTCTGCTACTAAGCGCCAGCGTCAAGAAGAATATATCGCTAATGCCATTCGGTCTTGGGGTACGTCTGGCGGTAGTTTGCAGCTTGTTAGAGAGGTTTTAGCTGAACCCTCCCCTGCTTGGTCTAATATTGATGAGGAAAACCTGGAGTTGGGTGAGCGTAATGTCAAGCAATGTAGGAGGAAGATTTGTGATGGTCATTATACTGCTGCTGTCAGAGTTCTTTCTTCTTCAGGCGCTGCTCCTTACAATGATACTACCCTTGAGGACCTAAAGGCTAAGCATCCCTTCAAGTCAGCTCCTTCATTGCCTGATGTACCTATCAATCATCATAACCTCATTGCATCTCCTGCTGTGGTTCTTGACATGATTAAGAGTTTCCCCCGTGGCACATCTTGTGGGCGAGATGGGTTGCTCGCCCAACACCTATTGGATTGTTTTAGTGGTGCTGCTGTGGCTATATCTGATGAGTTAATCAACTCCATCACCCAGGTGGTAAATCTTTTTCTTGGTGGTAAGTGTCCTAAGGCTTTGGGCGGGTATATTGCCTGTGCTCCTCTCACACCGCTGATCAAACCAGGTGGTGGTATCCGTCCTATTGCGGTGGGGACTGTCTGGAGGCTTTTAGTCTCCAAGGTGGGAGCTTCTATGATTGGCCACTCTTTAGATGGTTACTTGAATGATCTACAGTTCGGAGTTGGGGTTTTTGGAGGAGGGGAGGCCATTCTTCATGCTGTGAATCGGTTTGTTGAAGACCGTGGAGATGATGTGGGTCTTTCAATATTGTTGGTGGATTTCAAAAACGCCTTCAATTTGGTGGACCGTGAGGTTATGTTACAAGAGGTTCGCCTCCATTGTCCTGCCATATCACGTTGGATTGAATTTTGCTACTCCAGCCCAACCAGATTATATTATGGGGAACACACTTTATGGTCACACCAAGGTGTGCAGCAAGGTGACCCTCTTGGACCTCTCCTTTTTGCGTTGGTGCTACATCCTTTGGCTCGCAAGATCAAAGAATCCTTTTCTCTCCCCTTTCAAGCTTGGTACCTAGATGATGGTACGATCATTGGAGATACTCCGTTTGTTGGGAAGGTCCTGGAGCTCATTATGATAGATGGACCTCGCTATGGTTTACACCTCAAAGTCGATAAAACTGAGGTTTTTTGGCCAAGGGAAGATCCTAGAAGCAGACTTGCAGGTGTTTTCCCTCCTAATATTGCCCGGCCCCTGCATGGTGTTAAATTGTTGGGTGGGCCTGTTGGTGTAGACCTTGAGTTTAGCAGTAAGCTCGTTTTGAAACGGTTTTCTAAAACCATTGAACTTATGGACGCTGTTGCTAAGCTTAATGATCCCCTATGTGAGTTGTCGCTTCTCCGTGCTTGTTCCGACATTTCCAAGTTGTATTTCTCTATGCGCACATGTTCCCCCCGTGTATTTGAACGTGCTCAGATTTCATTCGATGAAGCACTTCGCTCCTCCTTGGAGCGTATTGTCACTGCCTCTGGGCCCGGGTTTGGAAATTGGCAATGGAGACTGGCCACTCATCCTTTTGAATTTGGGGGGCTTGGTGTATATGCTGCTGGTGATGTCTTGAATTATGCCTTCCTTGCTTCTAGACTCCAATCTGCCAGCCTACAGACTGAACTTCTCCGGCAGTCTGGTGTTGTTGCTTCTCGATCTTCCTTTGATGATGCCCTGCATGTTTTTAACGAGAGAATGGAGACCGACCTTTTGGGTAGCTCTTGTGAGATTGCTGCCCCCAAACTCATGAAGAAATTGGCAGATTTATATTTCACACGTGTCACCAAAGAGGCTGAATTCACCTTCTGCTTATCTGCTAGACAGATGGCCCTATGGAGATCGCAAATGGAAGACCATACTTCAGACTGGCTCAGAGTAGTCCCGATAGTTGGGTTGGGGCAGACCATGAATGCTAAAACCTACCGGTGTGTTTTATGTTATCGTCTAGGTGTTCCCCTTTTCTCCACTCAGATGCCGTGCTCTGCTTGTTCCAAGGTTTTTACGGGTGATATCTATGGGGATCATGCTGTATCATGCGCAGGTATTATTGGCATTAAACATCGACATAATGTGGTGCGTGATACTCTCGCTGACATCTGCTCCCGGGTAGGGGTTTCGGCTCGTAAAGAAGTTGATATCGGGCTCTGCGGAGAGAGGGACAAACACCTACGCCCAGCTGACTTGTTACTTTACTCGTGGGAGAGAGGCCTTGATGTGTGTGTTGATCTTACTGGGTCATCGCCCTTGACGCAAACTGGTATGGCTGACTTTGTGGCAGGGCAGGCTGTGATTGAAGCTGCACAGCGCAAACGTGTCAAGTACGAAACCAAATGCGCTGATATTGGATATGGGTTCATCCCCTTCTCTTTCTCTTCTTTTGGTGAACTCGAGAAGGAGGCGGTGACCCTGCTGAAGCGAATCCGAAAGTTCTCGGTCACTCAAGAAATTGGTGCACGTGGTGCTAACTATATTTTTAGTAGGGTTTGTTTTGCTATTGCTAGAGGAGTGGGGGCACAGTTGGTTTCGAGGCTTCCCACTAATTTTTTGTAATCCTATGAGTTTTTAATAAAAGTGTTGGTTTATAATAATAAAAAAAAATAAAAAAAAAAAAACAAAAAATAATAATAATAATAATAATAATAATAATAATAATAATAATAATAATAATAATAATAATAATAATAATAATAATAATAATAATAATAATAATAATAATAATAATAATAATAATAATAATAATAATAATAGTAATAATATACTGATGTTTTAAAGTATACAAATTCTGAATTACAACGTAATTCAAAACTTTCCATCGAACTTCCTATGTAATCTGGATTCCCTCACTTGATGTAATTGGAGTGATTGAATTACAATTATAACACAAGCCAATCACTCACCATAATGTAATCTGAATTACAATTCCTTCCACTCTATCAACCAAACACGATTGGAATGTAATTCATATTACAATTACAACGAATTACAATGAATTACAGGGAACCAAACGGCCCTTAATGGTAATTAGATATGTTTTACTATTTTATAACATGTTGGAATACGTGAAAATCTAAATTATTTGAAAAGGAAGTTTGTCTAAATCAAAATACAGTGTATATTAGTGACAATCTGTTTAGAGAATGCACACACTAAAAAAAAGTAAAGTAACACCCAATGCCGTCTTCCACGGGTTATGGGTACCCAATACCGTTTCCGGTGTATGGGGGAGGTTACGATGTAGACATCCTTACCCCTACCTAAGGTAGAGAGGCTGCTTCCAGTTCTACCAAAGGTAGAAAGGACCTCCGGCCTTTTGTAGGGAGTGAGGATCGAACCCCTGACCTCTCGGTTGAGAGGCAAGGGGTTTACCAACTGATCCAACCCTACTTGTTAGAGAATGCACACACTGAATATTATATTCTATTACGTGTGTTGCTTACACAAGACAAACTAGCAAAATGTTTACAATGAGTGGTGGTAACCCGCCTCGTTGCGGCGGGGGCATTTACGAAATTTTATGTTGGAATATGATAGTCATTGGAAAGATCGTGGTTACATTAGTTAAGCTGGCTAATAAAAAAGTATGTTGGTGTCCCTACATTTGAGACAGTAGTCAAGCCGTTGTGTTGCAGACTTGCACTAGCAGGTTTTTATAAAGCTGGCCAAAACAAAAGTATGTAGGTATCTACATTAGTATGCAGCCTGCATTTGCGACAGCATTTGTGCGTGCTGCAATTTTAGTTGCGAAGACCTACTTTTACTTATTGTACATATAACATGACTACCTTCTTACTATGTACATTACACAGGTTACATAAGTTATGCATTTATCAATGCCGATACGTAGTTGTCATTCTCTTATCAGTCATGTTTTGCTTTCTTCACCTCTCGTGCATGTGATTATTCCCCTATCTCTTCAAATAGCCTCTGCGTACTATGGTAGATTGAATTTTAGTTTTAGGCCTTGTTTTTTTTTGCTGGTTCTTCTGAGTGAGGGGGTGGGGTTATACTGCCTGAACCTACTTCTATGACGACTTATGTTTCTATTGCAGGTTCGCTTTTTGCAGATGATGTACCTTCTTCAGCGTGTGAAAGAATTTCTGGGAGTGCTGGAAATGGAGCATCCTCTGCACCATCCAGGATGATTTTTGGGAAACCTATGAGGCTTCCTTTGGCTAGATGGACGTGGAATATGTGCTTTGTGTTTTCCAAATCTTATATGATGGACGGCAAGACAAATGGGTTGGGGTCTGGAATACAGCTCGGCACTTCGGTCACCTTTGGAAGTAATGAATCGACCTTTGGGCTAAAACAGGTGACTACTATGCTACCTGTGACATCGCCCAGTTTAGCTTTGAAGCAGTAGTTGTAGTAAAACAATTTTTTAGTGATGTATTCAAACTATGTTTGTTGCAGGCCATATGTATTGGTTGTAGGTTTTTGTGTTGCGAGGGCACCTGTAATTAGGTGTTGGTTGGATACCAGGTTGTTGGCAGTGCCAATGTGGTAAGCCGTCTGCTATTTTGTTGCCACATGTTTTGCACCGGTTGAAATACCACCCCATTGATTCATCAATTTCAGTATCACTCCTTCAGTGGTAAGTTGTTGCTGCACAATTAATTGATGGAACATTTTTATAAGTGTTTTAATTAGCACAGTTTTAATAATATAACGTAGTGTTTGGTATGTCGTAATCAAATCCGTAATGGAAAAGATGATTACAATGTAATGAATAAATTTTGTTTGTTTACATTTATAGAATGTAATGATTCATTACAAGTAATGACCCATTACACCAAAACCATTCCTTAGGGGTCCCCTACTTTTTTTCATTACATCTTGTAATGGAATCAAAATTACATAAAAACTCCATCATTAATTAACCACATTAAATAAACTCTCCATCATTAATGGGTATTTTAGTCTTTTTATTATCGATTTCATTACGTCTTATCATACAAACCAAACATGATTAATAACTACAATTAATCATTACATTACACTCTTCATTCCATTACATCGTGTATTCCATTTAGTTGACATTTCATTCCGTACTACCAAACGAACACTTAATATGTGCCATACTATTCGGTCAGTAAATTCCCAAACTTCCTGAAACAAGGATTTGAAGATAAAATAACCTAAGTGTTCAATAACCTTAAACATACGCAAGTCACATAATGAACAGTTGTTGATAACATCAAATTAGCCTGATATTTTATATATCAAATTCCCGTGTTTATGGCCTCATTTGTATTAATATGGTGCTTAATTCGTTCATAATTATATTTCGATAAATGAGGCGTTGGAGCGGAAAAAACGTGAGAAAATGCCAAATATATGTTCTGATGATTGATTTTCAAAGGCCTATGAATTATTTGTGAAGGTTACGCCGTAACTGCTTAATAAGGTTACGGCGTAAATATGAAGCTTTGAAGGATACGGCGTATCCATTTCTTATTGTTACGTCGTAATTATTTTATGAAGGTTACGGCGTAACTTAATATTAGTTACGCCATAGAGATTATTTTGGATCGGATAAGTATGTGATGACGAAGGCTTACGGCGTAACCCGATGTTTAGTTACGCCGTAATTTATTACTTGGGCGCAAAGTTTTGAAGGCTACGGCGTAATTATAATTTAATTACGCTGTAATTAATTAAATGCGGCTATTTTATATGAAGTTCAAAAGAGAGAAGGATCAAGCTACAAAGAGTTATGGCATAACTTTAATTTAGTTACGCCGTAAATATTAAAAGCCCGGACCCAAGTTGCCTAATGCCCAAATCTTACTATTAAATAAAAAGAAGTATGAGCTTAAAATTTTGACAACTCAGCATGTAATAGTTGGTAACTATTGAAGATATTACAACTTGATTATAGTTCTCAAGTTTTAACACACCACCGTTAGATCACTTACTTCTCACTTTTCATCAAACTCCCCTACATGTTTTCTCACCTTGTTCATGGTAGTGATTCAACATGGTAGCATCTTCCCCGCATTTTCTCTATATTTAACTATGTGATTTTTGTTTAAAGGGTTATTAATCTTTGTTTTCATACTTTTGATTTACTTTCTTTTACGTTAGAATTGATGGCCACATAATGATGAGGGAGTTATGCATAGGTAAAGAAAGAGTATGGTGGTAAGTACTAAGTATCTAGATTGATCTTTAAACCTTTTAAATTTTATCTTTTTTGGTACTCCGTTTGATATTTTCATTTTATGATATGATCTTTGGTTTGTGTAATTTTTGCAGATGTATTGCTTCTATAATGGGATATATATTCGAAGAAAGAAGATGATGACCGATGACCGTCGTTAAGAGAGAAACATATATGTACACTTAAGTTCAATATTTGTGTTGGAAAAATGTTTTATAACACTTACTATTTTCATCTTTTTACCTATTGTTCTATTATAATCCTTAATTTTTCATGACTAGCTATTATGTTATTAACAACTATGAGTTTCTTCATCCAAAATGAACTTTCTTTATTTATTGAAATAATTATTTGTTATTAATTTATAATGTAATTATTTATTAATGTATATATGTATTTTTGAAATTACATTATGATTATTAATTGTTCTGATATCAGTGTTTTTGGCCTTGTGCATATCTTGAATTCTCACTCATATTAGTCCTTAAGAGTTTAAGTGAGTAATTAACTATCTAAGTTATTATTAATATGTTCAAATAAGTATGTACATTATCTAAGTTATTATTCATATCTAAGAAAAGTAGCGACTAAAGCATAGTTACGCTGACCTCATTAATTATAATAAGCATTTGATACATCTTATGGATCCAAATAGACATCTTAATATGTTCTAATAAGTATGTACATTATCTAAAACTCGACATCTATAGGTGGACAAAATTAACAAATGTTATTTTTATTATTATTTTTTTAGAAAGGCAATCAAATGTTAATGTTTACGTTATTTTTTAAAGATTTAATGTATAGTGAATGATCATGGAACTCTTAGTTATGGTAATCAACACATAAAAGCAATTTCGGAGATGATAGTTAATCAAATAAATTAAATTAAAATGTTTTATTTTTTCTTACCTTATGTTTGTTGTTCATTCGGAGCTCTCCTGTAGTGCAAAGCCTGTGAAGCGTGTTTATGTGCATACATAGAAGCTAAGATATTCGCTATCGATTTAATAGGTTCATCTATAAACACGTTGTAGTTGTTTGAGCGTCATTATTTATGTTAGCATCCAGGGCCGTGCTTAGCACGGCAAAAAAGATTTCACTAGTATTATTAATATAAATATCAAACCATCAATTAGAAGAAAGGCATCATTGTGGTTTTCGTGAGTTGGCAGCCGAAAAGAAGAAAAAGCGGGAACTATACGAAGGTTTTTATGGGGCAAACCCTTTGGGTTTTGCCCCGGTACTCAACTAGGGGATCGATAGCTTTATCTTTGGTATGATATGTAATTATTTTCTGACTCATTATATTATTTTGGTTTCATTATTATTTATTATAATCTTGATAATTGTTGGCGAATTGATTATTATTGTGTTTTATTTAATTGATTATTAATTTATTACTAGTTAATTAATTATTTGATGTTACGTCTTTATTTATTTATTGTTTTATATGGTAATTATATTTGTCATTCCACTAGGGTATTATGGTAATGTGGAAATTAGGTCTTGGCCTAGTTTTGATTCTTTTATTATTAATGCTTTTGCGTTAATTAATTGTTTCTAGTGTACGCATGCATAGTTTATTGATAGTTACCCTTGTTTCGGTAGTTTTGAATGGCGGTAGAGGCCAATTGCCTAGGAGATAAGACCAACTGACCCTAGGTGAGCGGACTGAGATGGGAAGGGTAAGATA
Organism: Chrysanthemum makinoi; assembly: GCA_910596185.1. Lineage (NCBI taxonomy): Eukaryota > Viridiplantae > Streptophyta > Magnoliopsida > Asterales > Asteraceae > Chrysanthemum > Chrysanthemum makinoi. Next base: position 156,349,693 of record OU343225.1, on the reverse strand, counting down.
TGACCAACTGACGACCCTTTCTACTTATGCGATTTGACCAACTGATCACCTATTGTTTGGATGAACTTAAGAATTAGGGGGTGAGTGTCTAAGTTCCTAACGGCCGGGCACTCACTATTATAAATCTAGCATGTAGCAGAACTTAATGACTTGGCTTAGGGGACCAGGAACAACAGGACTTATGAGGGGACACCTGACTTCTCCTGTGGTGGCATCTTTGCTGATAGGTTAGGGCGAATTGACCAAATGTTGTCCTCTCGACTTTAACCCCACTTGAAACAAGAATCTAGTGACTTTTAGAACCCATGTATTGCGATAGTAAACGACCGGCTCTTAATGACTGTTGTTAGATTGCCGAATGATCCCGGGTGACCTGTTCATCTTGGTGAGGATTCTAAGAACCATAGGGTAGGTGAATTGACCAAATGAGTCTATCGACTTTTGCCACTTGTGGTAGAACTCGGTTTAAGAATTGAATCAATACCGTTTCCATTAGCTTGTTTACCAGAGAACCAGCCCAATTGATTTGACAACTCGTAATTTCAGGTCATTTCTCAAACTTTGAAAATTTCACTATTCATCTCGGGAATTTACTATTCACTGGTTACTATTCATCGTTTTTGAAGTCGATTTTATATTTTGAAAGGTTATTTCAAAATTTTACTATTCACGAAACACTATTCATTCACGGAGAAAAATCACTATTCATGATTCACTATTCATCATTTTTCGTAAACTAGGCTTACGAGTATCAAATTCGCGTAACCGTAATGGTTTAGCTGCGTATTCAGGAAAAATCATTGAGGACATTTCATATAGACTAGAATTAGTCTACATATCATCGGTAATATCATTTTCATGTTAGTTCATGCATTGGTTTGCATATTTCATTAACCTATATTTTCCTATTAAATAAACACTATCGCACGATCATTTATTTTGAATAATTGATCCGACACTTCCAAAAATTTATCCTAATATATTTTTATATTCATTTTAATACTATAAAAATTATATTATTAGTCTACCCGATGTTTTGAAATTATTTTGTATATAAATTGTTATGTATATATATTTACGACGGTTTCCGAAAATTCAACTCGATAATTATTTATTCACTCAATTCTTGTGAGAAAAGTATTTTTATAATTTTTATGACTTCGATATATTTTATTTTGTTCCGTAAAAATCGATTTCTAGTTAACACTACACTAAATACGTATTTATACTTACAAACTACACATTATACTTAACCTTTTAATACATTTATACATCAAAAAATACCAAACCCTCCCCAAATATACCCATGGCCGGCCACCCTAGTCACCATGTAAAATAAATAAATATCTTACTTAGATGTACACACACAAGTCTAGAGTAGATATTTGTAATTATACATTATTATACTAAGATATTATCCTAATCCTAAAAACATACAAACACATATTCAAGGTGTAATAAACTAGAGAAACTCTCCTTCTTCATCCATGGTGGTTAGACCAAGCAAGAAACCAAGGAGAAAACAAATATTTTTCATGATCCAAGTGTTTAACAAGCTCAATTAGTAATCTATTTCAAGGTTTTGAAATAAAAACCTAAAGATTTATTAAGTTTCTAGCTCAAAAACTCTTCAATCACTCAAGTAAGCTTCTAATAATTTTCACTACTCTTTCATAATCTTACTTGAGCCATTTTATCATTCTAGTTAGAAAAACATGCAAATATACTATGATCCATACCACTTTTACTTGTTTTTATTTCATATTATAAATTTTAATCATCCAATAATTATTCCCTTAAAACATATCATTGTTGATGATGTTTAGGAACCCATGACACCCTAAGAAGGTGTATGGTAGGTTTAGAATAGATTTGGTGTTGATTTGAAGTGATTGAAACAAGTATTACGCTAGAAAAACCCTTTTCGACAACACTAGATTTGGGTCTGATTGTTTTTACAAAATCTGGAAATTTCGACAGGTCATGGATTATTTTGGGCTAGATATTCAGAAAATATACTTTAAAACGAAACCGTGGTCGCTTGAACGGGTTAAAACGGATTTATAACGAAGAAGTTACGATATTTTCAAGTTTAACGACGAAAACTAATTTTCTGAAAATATGTAAGCTGTTAAGGGTTATTTTGAGGGCAAAAATGAGTTTTAAACATTGTCTAAATGAGTCGATTTGTCAAAAATATATTAGTATACTTAAACACGAAACCAAGGATATATAAAACGTAGAAAACGGACTTATAACTACTAAGTTATACGCGTTTTAAATAAGGATATCATAACTATTTTTCACAAGTATAACACTTACATATTTTACTAGACCAAAATGGTTATCGCAAGTGACCATGTTTGGAGCCATTTTTCATATCGATAGAATATTTTTGAGAAAACGATGTCTTCAAGTAAAAGTGAGTTCGCCTATTCTATTTTCCAAAATAATCAACCGTTCGTCAAACGTAGTTGTAACGAATAATATGCGATCACTCAAACTTTGCCGAAAACTAACCTTAAACAATATTTTTAGTCCGACTACCCTACTTCATCTATATTTTTCTCTATGATCGAGACCTCTATGATCAAAAGTTAAATGCTAAGACTTTTAGATAATGTGACAAGCTTTCCAAAACCATTGAGTTTGTTTCCTAACACTCGATATTCACTATTTTACGACTAGCTTTTCGAAGCCATTTAGTCACTTTCATGAATTGTCAAATTATATTGTTTTGCGACGAAAAACTATAACTTCATAATAAATCCCTAAATGACTATCGTAGGATATCATTTCAACGTAAGTACTTGTAAAGAATTTTATAACTTGTCAAGACGTTATAAACTTATATTTTGACGATAAACTTTATTTCCAAAAATGCATAAGTGGTACGGATATCATATGAGTTGCATGCATAACATTACATCCTGACTTATATTAGATCATATCATTCATAATAGGTCGCGGTTAGAGATTGCGCCTCATTTCAGTGTATCCACTTTTGCCATCATATCATTGTATCAAGTGAGTTTTCATAGCCCCGTTTTATTCAAGTTTATACATTATTTCAAACCTACGGGGGAGAATACATTGCACATCATTTTTATTACGATACCAAGTATATTCAAATTCATTACATTGCTTAAGTTACCTCATTGCCAGTTGAATGTCCCCATTTCATAATCATGAACCGTTAATTCCGGAAGAAGCGAGGGTGAGTGAATAGATCTATTGAGGGTGACTCCTCCATCCGGGTTGGTGGTCCCAACTGGTCAAACGGATGCATTTCATTTAATATCATTATTTGAGTTGTTTGGCAAAACACTCTGTTGGGGCGAACATCATGATCAGTCTAGCTTCGGTGTCATGTGCTTATAGCAATTGTAACATTTTTATGTGACATATTTTTCATACATGGCCTATACTTGTGGTAGTCATATAAAACATTTAAATAAACTCTATGAACTCACTCAACCTTTGTGTTGACACTTTTAGCAATGTATTTTCAGGTATCTAAGGCATACACTTCATGGCATGCATAAGAAATTATCATAGAGTCGCGGTGACGACGCGTCTCACATGGATTTCATGCATTTTTAAAACATCGTTTGGATTGTGACAAACTTATTTCCGCACATGTTGATTTTCAATTGGGACCTATCTTTTGTAAACTTTGAATGTTTTATTATATCAAACGATGTATTTTTCAAACGACACTTTAGGTCATTCAATATAACTGTAACTGTGATGTTATGGCAGTCATCCCCCAGGAATTCTATTCCGCTGCAAAACAGGTATTTTGGGGGTGTGACAGATTGGCATCAGAGCAAGAGTTATAGAGAACTAGGTTGTATCATTGACCCTAGACTATAACTACATCATCATAGCATCTCATTATTTCATCATAAGTGCATAGTCACTATACATGCGATTTTATACGCACATTATGCGGGTTATTTACTTTCATTTCAAATCGATTGTCACATTAATGTCTTCAGATACCCATCCCATCATACTCACATCAGACTCTGACATGGAGGATACCTTGTCATTCCCTACTATAGTTTTAACATTAGTTGACTCTACACCAGACTACCACACATATTATCCGATGCGGAGACTGAACCCTTTGAGGAGGGCGAAGTTGCACCTACATCATCACGATCACCATTGATTCACCGTAAGATTAGGACAGTTCCTATCATTCTGTCGGGACAGATCATACCATTTGGTAGGACTTATAGGCTTAGTCCTAATGGACCTATTAGGATGCTCACTGCAAGGAAGAGAGTACATTCTCTTACCCTCATTCTTAGATCACCTGCTACTCATGTAATACAACCACCATCAACTACTCATACCACTATTAGTCGTCCAATAGTGCATACTCTAGCTTTACATCTGAAACATAGTGAGACAACATGAAAGAGAGTAGTATTTCATTTACCATCATCACTATCATCTCCTAACTTACCACTAGGATTTCCATCATCATTATCATCTAGAGCACCATCCGTACCATCACATCTCATAGACACTACTCATACATCTGACTTGCAGCTTGGGAAGCGTGCATGATTTGACACACCATTACCATCTATCACTAAGACTATAGACACTACACCATCTTATAGGTTTGAGGACGATGAGAGTTTCAAAGTTGTTGCTGCTAGACAGCCTACTGCTCCTACACTTGAGACATGATTAGACCATCAACAGGAACAGATAATAAGTACCTTTCTATCTAATGTAATCTTTATCCTTTATTATCTCCACGATAATCACAACCTTTGTTTATTTCATTCCCTATTCCAATTGCCCAATTTTCAATCATTTCGCAACAATATACCGCTATCTTACTAGGGATTAGGGCAACTTTATTCTTGACCAATTAGGAGACTAGTACCATTCTATGAGGTTCTTCCATGTATCCTACGAACCATTCAACAAATCTTATTTCAAGTTATTTTGTTACCACTTTATGAAATTATTTCACATAATTTTATTTCAAGCTATTTTACCACCATCTTAGGAAAATTGTTTCACAAAGTTCTAAAACAAGTTGTTTTGTTACCACCCTATAAATTGGTTTTCAGTCATTTTATCAACTATTTACTACCATTACGCGAAACGATTTTCATGTTACTGTGAAAAATTGTTTGAGCCATTATCTTGCAAAACAAAACGTTGAATACCATCTAAAACTTCGGAGAAACATAATACCATTTCAACAAAACCAAGCATCACATCATTTGTCCTCGATTATACATAGCCTGATCACCTATGTATAATTCAGGAAAGATTGTGTCATGAAAGAAACAAGCATCTTTTCAAACTTCCTAAAACAATCTTCACTCAAAATCAAAGCTTTGTAATCAGATAAATTGTTCATAAACATCTCTTTTGTTAACACTCTATAGATACCTACGCCATTCATCACTCACTCAACCGATAAGTTAAAATTTTACCAGTGACCTTTTTAGGAAAGACTTTCCATACCATCTATGAGGAGGATTCCTTAATACAAGAAAACAATGAAAGGATTTCAGAACTACCAACAAGGACTAGAAGTAGGTAGCGAGATGTTTCAAAACTCAATAGAAATTTTAAGACATCACGAGACATTCCGAACCACTATCTTTAGACTAGAAGCCAAATTATATCATTTCAAAAGTACCAGCTAGACCGACTTACAAGATTTAGTACAAAGCGAATACATACTAAGCAACACTATAGAAATAAACCAAGTCTTCTAACTGAGACTACAGAACATTCCATTAAACATGGCCTCAACAATATGTGAACTTCCCTACAATAAGTTTCTCTTAAAGGAAAATTGAGTTAAATTAAGGTTATCGATATAAACTTTTGATAAGGTTTTAAAATGTACCTTTTTTATGGGTCGTTTAAGCTCTTATTTGATCACATTTGTATTCGTTATTACTTAATATCGTTCCTTTTCACTTTTTAGGTATCTTGAAGGTAAAATGCTAGAATGACACTTATTCGGACGAAAAGGGGCGAATATACGAAGAAAATGGCCAAAGTCAAGAATCAAGACACTCAGGCTGCTGGAACTAAAGGGGACGGCGTCAGGTGTTATCTGCGACGCCGTCAGACAACTTTTGTGATGGCTCATAAGCCAAATTGCTCATTTACAAGTGATGGCTTCAGGTTTTAAAAGAGTAGGGCGTCGCAACTCAGACGGCTTAGATTTGATCCAGACGACGTTAGAGACTGAAGGGGATGGCGTCACAAGCATAAGGTGACGCCGTCGCAAGACTAACGTGGCCAAGACGAAACCCTAATGACGGCGACCCGACGGTGTCACAAATCAAAGGGTGACGCCGTCGCATTTGTAATCTTATATATAGAATCCGAAATTTTTAGTTTTCAGTGTGTATTTTTTGGAGTAAAAACCTAAACCGAACCAAGGCTGTCTTGTACAGTATTTTAGGTTTCCATACCCTATCTTACACCAAGATAAGTGTTTTACTTTATTAATTTAATTATGTCTTCAATTACTTGTGTGTATGCTTGCATGTTTCCCATGTCCGGCTAATTTACTTGTGTGTTTGCTTAGGGAATATGTAACTTAATTATTGAATATTGATTGGTTGTCTCTTATCTTAATTGTTAATGATCTAGTATTGCGATAGGTCATCCGTTGTGTAATTAACGCTTGATTAATCTTTGTGAACCTTAGCTTATAGTACCTAGAGTCATTGTAGGCTAAACCATCCAAAGAGTACCTTAGTGTTAAGTTTATAAATCCTAGAGATTTTGTAGGCAATAACCTTTGGTAGTTTCAAAGAGTTAGGGATAAACGCATACCCTACGACCTTAGACACACAACGCGATTAAGAATAAGGACGTGACAATTCAACCATCAATAGGAGATAATTAATGAGTAATAAAACCTAAGTAAACACATTTTTAAATCATCATACGAGCACACAATAATTAGAGATGGACTACATACACCCCTAGATTAGATAATTAGATAAGTAGAGTAATCGGTAGAAATACCACCCCCCCCCCAAGTCTAAACCCTGAGATTCGTACCTTTCCATTTCCTAAAAAACATAAAAAGATAAAAAATTATCTTCCTCAACCCCAACTTTAGCGTAGTAACTTCTCACTAGCATTCCTATTCCCCTAGAGAACGATATCAATTCCCGTGGCTTACCCTAATACTACACTACAACGATTAGGTTCACTACCTAGGGTATTGAAAAACTTGCTCGATGAAAAGGAAGTTCCTTTGACCCCGAACGACGCGTGTAGCGTTATCAAGTTTTTGGCGCCGCTTCCGGGGAATAGAATAGCTAGTTATGAGTCCACCTCATTTAGGTTTCCTTTCTTGATTCCTATCAAGTAAGAATTTTTTCCCATTTTTCGCTTCCTCGCAGTCTATCCCCCTTCTTTGTGTTTGTGTTCGTAAAACCCTTTTCATTTGTCGCTATGGCAAGTGAAGTTGCATTTGGATCATTAACAAATGAGGAACAATTTAATTTCGCGGATTGGATTGATTTTTATTGTTCTAATGAATTTGTGAGTGATCTTAGAGATATCCAAAAGGAGACGGGTGTAAGGTTGGATGGATTTGATAAATTTTGTGCTTGTGTGGCTTCTATTCAACGATCATTGTTAGAATCAACTCCTTTTAGTGAGACCCTCTGGAAAAATTTTGAGAAAAGCCTCCTAAGCATAAACCATCAGCTGTCACAACTTGAGGAAATGGATAAGGAGGATTTATCCAACCTTAGGCATCATGATCAAAAAGACATAGTTTTTAAGAACATGGAACCTAAACCCGAACAAGATTGTGAGATGGTTGTAGTTGAATTGCCTAGTTGCATGCGTGGGATAGATTTCACCAAAACATATGACACGCGTGATGAATCCTTTAGGCAAATAGAACATAGTGATCAAATTTTTGAGAATGATTCTTATGAATCGGACCAAGAATTTGAAATGGCTAAAGAAGGATTTGAGATACTTAGGAGTGTATTTCGGTTAGATCATACTAAAACACAGGATGAAATTTTTGGAGATCTAGATATAATGGAGAATGAGGTGGAAACTCCAAGCCCACAAGCCCTACCATCACTTGAGGAACACACTTCGCCTATAACTTACCCGGAAGAAGTAGAAGAGACTATAGGAACCCCAATTGTAGAACCTTTGGACCAAACGCCACTAGAGAATGTAGGTTTAGATGATCATGACCTCTCTTTTAGTCCTAGGGAAGTTCCTAATTTTAATGAACCGGAGCCTCAACCAAAAACCTTACCCAATTTTCCGTCTTTAGATGTGAATCTTGGAATTGAATTAGGCCCCAATCCACCCATCAAAATAAATAGTCCGGGTAGTTGCTTGATAAAGGTGGTAGACTCTAGGCCATGTAGAGTGGAAGCTAATATAGGAGTAACCCATGATCTTACACACTTATATCACCCATTCATGGTTGATAACAAGAAACATTATGGGTTTAAACCGGGTTTATTAGGTCAAGATGGATCCTTAACTAAGAATCTTTTGAAGTTGATAGAAGATGATCCATTTTTAGGAGAGAGATTTGATTCACCCGCTACACCCATAAAATTAGGTAAGGTTAGAATGAATGGAGCACACGCCTTTAAGCATATAAATCACCCATCACCCTCTCCTCACGTAGAAAATTTCCACCCTAAGGGTGTGTATCGCTACTATCACCCGCACTTAAGCTTAAGTGTAGGGAAAACCTCCCCTTTATCCGTTAAATAAGGGTAGAGTCAAGCTCGTGACTCGAACAAAAACAAGCGCTTCTTGGGAGGCAACCCATGTGTATTTGTTTTTCATTTTTATGTATGTGTCATATATCTTTTCATTATTGTTTATTCTCATGTTTAAATTTGTAAAAATGATTTATTTTGTCTTTAACCTCGTCTTAATTACATATAAAGGTATTTTACATAAGGGATAAGTGTAGGGAGGATTACACACGTTTTCAAAAGAAACGTAAACATGAAAATTTCAATTAATTAAAATATATACATGTGTGTTTGTTCGAGTCAAATGCTTGTATCGAGTCATAATGGATGTTTTGCAGAAAATTTTTCCAGATTCTAAAGATGTAAATTTTCTAGAAAATCGCAGACCAGTTTTTGTCAGGATAACCTGACGGCATTAGGATCGCAACCTGACAGCATCAGGAAGGAGCAGAAACAACTGATTACTTTTTCTCGTTTTCTGAGCTACTTATAAATTTTTGGAATTTTACAGCTCTTAATTTTCCAGAAATTCTGTAAACATCCATTCCACAAGCATTATATCCTAGTTTGGAAGAGTCCTATATATATTGTTACCGCCGATTTTACGCGAAAGGTTTCGTTTGTTTTCTTCAAGTGTGCAGGTTTAATTTACCAAGAAGAAGATACATAAGATGAGAATGAGCTTTTCACGCAAACGTTCTTCTTGAAGAAAGATGTAACCACCACTTTACACGGATCCTACCGAGCTAATCAGGGGAGTATTAGTTTCTTTCATCTTTTATTACCTTCCATTATCATAACTTTGATACTTTCGGTGAACATTGGGGACAATGTTCAGTTTAAGTGTAGGGAGGGAAAATAAAACGGGAACTTTGAAACTTTGCTTATCCTTAAATATTTGCTTTGTCCAATTGCATTTGTGTAATAAACCATGAGAAAATGTCGGTTAGGGTAATTTTGGCACCAAATTTAAAATTTTTCATGACATATAGGAGTGGGCCATTAGTCTTAATAAAGCGTCTCATGGATAGGAAATTATATGACTAGCACAAAAACCCCTTACCACTTAAATTCCACCAAAAAATGTGAGGATCACCCTTAGATTAGTAGGAATTAAATCATTCATCTTTAATGCTTAAAGTGTGAACCGGTAGTATAATAGATTCTAGAACTTGTTTTGTGATGCATTCCGAGATCGCTAGTAAGACTACACTTGTGTAGTTAGGAATAACTAAATGATAAGAGGCATTAGGATAACCCTTGTTTGATACCCGTAATATAATTACTTCTTCCACATCGGTTGAGTAATTCCCCCACACCTTTGCGTTGTACTCATCTTTAGTACACGATACCCTTAGTTAACCCCTCAGAGCCTATCCTTTTCGCGGTTCTCGTGATGTTTCGGTTTTTCGGAATATCAATGAAGAGCATTGTTACACCCCACCCCCAAATGTACACCCAAATCGCCTTAGCCTACCTTGCATGCACTCACTTTTAGTGCATTATTGTTATCACACTAAACCCTTAGTTCAATTATCTAGTTGCTTGCATAAGTTGCTAAGTCGAGTCATATCCTTTGTACACAGTTTTGGGACGATTGGGACTCATGGGAAAAGTTAAAGTTTATGAAATGATGGGAAAGGAACGTTAAATTCAAATTCCCTTTATTTGCATAATAATGTACTCCAAGTGTTTTGATCTTTTCAATTCGGGTCATATTAGTGTTAGAGTAATAAAAAATCAAGTGTAGGGATGTACCTATAAATCCCTATCATTTTGATGTTATCGAAGAGGATGGTAGAGTAAAAGTGTATTAAAAAAATCGAAAAAAAAATAGAAAAAGAGAAAAAGAAAAAAATAGAGTGTTGAAAAAAAACATACGGGCTACCATCCTACATCTATCTTTAATTTATTTTTGTTTGTTTCAGTTATCTAGAGTCTAGAGTGTCGAGTCTTGGCTTAGCAACGCCTTTCTTTGCATGCTTATAACATAAAGATTTTTGACTTGCCACCACTAAATAGCCTATCCCACCAAACCCTTTATTTCCCTACCGTAGCCTATCATTACAACCCTTTAAAAGACCTCTTGGATAGTCTTTCCTAGGTGCTTACGCCAAAGCAATGGAGGTTTGATCTAGTCTCAAGCCTATGGTAATCTATGTACTAGGACCAATGAGTGTTTATCTTCCATTTCCAACTTGTTATATTTCATATACACCCGAGAGATGTGAGTATCCAAACACCCCTTGTGAGATGCTAGTATGTAATTTCCGTGCTTGTTATGACTTTTGCGGGGCTTATATGTGTTGTGAATTGTTCTAAACCAATGATTCATGACCCCTAACTTATAAATTAATTGGCTAAAAGCACATTTGCTTGAGGACAAGCAATTACCAAGTGTAGGGATATTTGATAAGGTTTTAAAATGTACCTTTTTGAGGGGTTGTTTAAGCCCTTATTCGATCACTTTTGTATCCGTTATTACTTAATATCGTTCCTTTTCACTTTTTAGGTATCTTGAAGGCAAAATGCTAGAATGACACTTATTCGGATGAAAAGGCGCGAATATACGAAGAAAATGGCCAAAGTCAAGGATCGAGACACTCAGGCTGCTAGAACTAAAGGGGACGGCGTCAGGTGTTATCTGCGACGCCGTCGGACAACTTTTGTGACGGCTCAGAAGCCAAATTGCTCATTTACAAGTGACGGCTTCAGGTTTTAAAAGAGTAGGGCGTCGCAACTCAGACGGCCTAGATTTGATCCAGATGACGTCAGATAATGAAGGGGACGGCGTCACAAGCATAAGGTGACGCCGTCGCAAGACTAACGTGGCCAAGACGAAAACCCTAATGACAGCGACCCGACGGCGTCACAAATCAAAGGGTGACGCCGTCGCATTTGTAATCTTATATATAGAATCCGAATTTTTTAGTTTTCAGTGTGTAGTTTTTGGAGTAAAAACCTAAACCGAACCAAGGCTGTCTTATACAGTATTTTAGGGTTCCATACCCTATCTTACATCAAGATAAGTGTTTTACTTCATTAATTTAATTATGTCTTCAATTAATTATGTGTATGCTTGCATGTTTCCCATGTCCGGCTAATTTACTTGTGTGTTTGCTTAGGGAATATGTAACTTAATTATTGAATATTGATTGGTTGTCTCTTATCTTAATTGTTAATGATCTAGTATTGCGATAGGTCATCCGTTGTGTAATTAATGCTTGATTAATCTTTGTGAACCTTAGCTTATAGTACCTAGAGTCATTGTAGGCTAAACCATCCAAAGAGTACCTTAGTGTTAAGTTTATAAATCCTAGAGATTTTGTAGGCAATAACCTTTGGTAGTTTCAAAGAGTTAGGGATAAACGCATACCCTACGACCTTAGACACACAACGCGATTAAGAATAAGGACGTGGCAATTCAACCATCAATAGGAGATAATTAAGGAGTAATAAAACCTAAGTAAACACATTTTTAAATCATCATACGAGCACACAATAATTAGACATAGACTACATACACCCCTAGATTAGATAATTAGATAAGTAGAGTAATCGGTAGAAATACCAACCCCCCAAATCTAAACCCCGAGATTCGTACCTTTCCATTTCCTAAAAAACATAAAAAGATAAAAAAAATAATCTTCCTCAACCCCAACCTTAGCGTAGTAACTTCTCACTAGCATTCCTATTCCCCTAGAGAACGATATCAATTCCCGTGGCTTACCCAAATACTACACTACAACGATTAGGTTCACTGTCTATGGTGTTGAAAAACTTGCTCGATGAAAAGGAAGTTCCTTTGACCCCAAACGACGTGTGTAGCGTTATCAAGTTTTTGGCGCCGCTTCTGGGGAATAGAATAGCTAGTTAGGAGTCCACCGCGTTTAGGTTTCCTTGCTTGATTCCTATCAAGTAAGAATTTTTTTTCCCATTTTTAGCTTCCTCGTAGTCTATCCCCCTTCTTTGTGTCTGTGTTCGTAAAACCCTTTTCATTTGTCGCTATGGCAAGTGAAGTTGAATTTGAATCATTAAAAAATGAGGAACAATTTAATTTCGCGGATTGGATTGATTTTTATTGTTCTAATGAATTTGTGAGTGATCTTAGAGATATCCAAAAGGAGACGGGTGTAAGGTTGGATGGATTTGATAAATTTTGTGCTTGTGTGGCTTCTATTCAATGATCATTGTTAGAATCAACTCCTTTTAGTGAGATCCTCTAGAAAATTTTTGAGAAAAACCTCCTAAGCATAAACCATCAACTGTCACAACTTGAGGAAATTGATAAGGAGGATTTATCCAACCTTAGGCATCATGATCAAAAAGACCTAGTTTTTAAGAACATGGAACCTAAACCCAAACAAGATTGAGGTGTCAATCACTTATTCACGGGCCAAAATCAGGAAAGTCCAACTCACTAGTCCATAACTCATTCATGAAACAACAAAGTAATCGTACAGATCAAGAATCAGTTACAAGCAACAACACATAGATAGAAAAGCTACATCGATATACGACGTAAAATATTAGAAATATGTTCCATAAGTCGCAAACCATTAGAATTTCAAGTTGTCAACAGAGTTATGTTGAAAGTCTCGCCTTGGAAAGGCGTGGTACGATTCAGAAAACGCGAAAAGACCCGATGCGACTCAAATATCCTCACTTTTTCACCAATAACACCGTAGAACCCAACATGGACTGAATTCAGGGACTGAATTCCTTTTTGGGTGGGCGAATGTGACAACTCGTAATTTCAGGTCATTTCTCAAACTTTGAAAATTCACTATTCATCTCGGGAATTTACTATTCATTGGTTACTATTCATCATTTTACTATTCATCGTTTTTGAAGTCAATTTGATATTTTGAAAGGTTATTTCAAAATTTTACTATTCACGAAACACTATTCATTCCCGTAGAAAAATCACTATTCATGATTCACTATTCATCATTTTTCGTAAACTAGGTTTACGAGTATCAAATTCGCGTAACCGTAATGGTTTAGCTGCGTATTTATGAAAAATCATTGACGACATTTCATATAGACTAGAATTAGTCTACATATCATCAGTAATATCATTTTCATGTTAGTTCATGCATTGGTTTGCATATTTCATTAACGTATATTTTCCTATTAAATAAACGCTATCGCACGATCATTTATTTTGAATAATTGATCCGACACTTCCAAAAATTTATCCTAATACATTTTTATATTCATTTTAATACTATAAAAATTATATTATTAGTTTACCCGATGTTTTGAAATTATTTTGTATATAAATTGTTATGTATATATATTTACGACGGTTTTCGAAAATTCAACTCGATAATTATTTATTCACTCAATTCTTGCGAGAAAAGTATTTTTATAATTTTTATGACTTCGATATATTTTATTTTGTTCCGTAAAAATCGATTTCTAGTTAACGCTACACTAAATACGTATTTATACTTACAAACTACACATTATACTTAACCTTTTAATACATTTATACATCAAAAAATACCAAACCCTCTCCAAATATACCCATGGCCGGCCACCCTAGTCACCATGTAAAAAAAATAAATATCTTACTTAGATGTACACATACACAAGTCTAGAGTAGATATTTGTAATTATACATTATTATACTAAGATATTATCCTAATCCTAAAAACATACAAACACATATTCAAGGTGTAATAAACTAGAGAAACTCTCCTTCTTCATCCGTGGTGGTTCGACCAAGCAAGAAACCAAGGAGAAAACAAATATTTTTCATGATCCAAGTGTTTATCAAGCTCAATTAGTAATCTATTTCAAGGTTTTGAAATAAAAACCTAAAGATTTATTAAGTTTCTAGCTCAAAAACTCTTCAATCACTCAAGTAAGCTTCTAATAATTTTTACTACTCTTTCATAATCTTACTTGAGCTATTTTATCATTCTAGTTAGAAAAACATGCAAATATACTATGATCCATCCCACTTTTACTTGTTTTTATTTCATATTATAAATTTTAATCATCCTATAATTATTCCCTTAAAACATATCATTGTTGATGATGTTTAGGAACCCATGACACCCTAAGAAGGTGTATGGTAGGTTTAGAATAGATTTGGTGTTGATTTGAAGTGATTGAAACAAGTATTACGCTAGAAAAACCCTTTTCGACAACACTAGATTTGGGTCTGATCGTTTTTACAAAATTTTGAAATTTAGACAGGTAATGGATTATTTTGGGCTAGATATTCAGAAAATATACTTTAAAACGAAACCGTGGTCGCTTGAACGGGTTAAAATGAATTTATAACGAAGAAGTTACGATATTTTCAAGTTTAACGACGAAAACTAATTTTCTGAAAATATGTAAGATGTTAAGGGTTATTTGGAGGGCAAAAATGAGTTTTAAACATTGTCTAAATGAGTCGATTTGTCAAAAGTATATTATTATACTTAAACACGAAACCAAGGATATATAAAGCGTAGAAAACGGACTTATAACGACTAAGTTATACGCGTTTTAAATAAGGATATCGTAACTATTTTTCACAAGTATAACACTTACATATTTTACTAGACCAAAATGGTTATCGCAAGTGACCATGTTTGAAGCCATTTTTCATATCGATAGAATATTTTTGAGAAAACGATGTCTTCAAGTAAAAGTGAGTTCGCCTATTCTATTTTCCAAAATAATCAACCGTTCGTCAAACGGAGTTGTAACGAATAACATGCGGTCACTCAAACTTTGCTGAAAACTAACCTTAAACAATATTTTTAGTCCGACTACCCTACTTCATCAATATTTTTCTCTATGATCGAGACCTCTATGATCAAAAGTTAAATGCTAAGACTTTTAGATAATGTGACAAGCTTTCCAAAACCATTAAGTTTGTTTCCTAACACTCGATATTCACTATTTTACGACTAGCTTTTCGAGGCCATTTAGTCACTTTCATGAATTGTCAAGTTATATTGTTTTGCGACGAAAAACTATAACTTCATAATAAATCCCTAAATGACTATCGTAGGATATCATTTCAACGTAAGTACTTGTAAAGTATTTTATAACTTGTCAAGACGTTATAAAATTATATTTTGACGATAAACTTTATTTCCAAAAATGCATAAGTGGTATGGATATCATACGAGTTGCATGCATAACATTGCATCCTGACTTATATTAGATCATATCATTCATAATAGGTCGCGGTTAGAGATTGCGTCTCATTTCAGTGTATCCACTTTTGCCATCATATCATTGTATCAAGTGAGTTTTCATAGCCCCGTTTTATTCAAGTTGTTGGAATCGCTCCTAACTCGTAAATGGAACGACATTGACGGGATTACATTTCTATCTTTATTACCTCAAACACAAGGGCTTGTTATGTCATTTAGTGATAGATGTAAGTGTTTGGGTATATATACCCCTCCATACTTCCATGGAGGGGTGAGTCTCATTTGTGTAATTCACCTTTCCTATTAATAAAACACATAGTTTCTCCCTTCTCTTCATACTCTCTCTCTCTAACATGAAGATGATGTTCTTTCATCTTCCAAGACCTCCCGATTCACCATATCAACCATACATACGATCCTAACATTGGTATCAAAAGCAAGGTCGGTTTATATTTGGGTTGATTTGCGTGATGTTGTATTTAGTCAAAAAGTCGATTTGGGCAAATCTGTTTTACAAAGTTTTAATCTTTCTTGCATTTTTTCTTGAGTTTAACAGATTTTTGTTGCAAAGTCATGTATCCTTTGGTCAAAAATATCATGTCTCATCCTTTAATAGTTTGTCTCAACTATTAAAGTTTTGTCATTTTTTTACCATCTCGTGAAGTATTTTGTGAATCTGGTCATCATATTGGGTCAAATAAGAGTGATATTTATACCATCTTTTATGGGTTTATAAACCTAGACGGATTTTTGGTCGGAATACATCGCCGGAAAAAAGTCAAAGGGTCAAAACCCTAAACTTACGCATAAGGATCCATCTACAGAGCAAGTTACGCGTAGCTGTGAAGTTACGCGTAAGAAAATTTTACGCGTATGTTTTTTTTACGCATAAGCCTTAGCTTACGCTTAAGAAATGGTTTACGCATAAGAACTCAGTGTTTACGCGTAAGACCAAGAAACCTACGCATACGGTTTTTGACTAAAGCCTACGCATAAGGAATCTGAAAAGGTTACGCGTAAAAAATGACCTCAACCACAAAACATACCATTTACCAACACCGTGAACTTCAGTACCACACATCATCAGTTCATGGTTTAATGACATAATCGAGACGCCAAACTGATCCGACTTAACAAATCCAACTCCAACATCATCCACTCTATCCTATCCCAACTCATCTCAAATCGTAAACAGAAATTAAAAAGACCTCAGTTCGATTCATTTTTTGTGAACATTTTTTTAAAAAAAGAATTGTCTCAATTGAATCTTTACCATCATTGATCCTATCAAAGCATAACTTCATTCTATATTCGAATCATTTCAAGAAAGTACAAAACTAACAGTTTCATACTTTGATTCGTTCATGAACAAAGCAAAAGAAAACTCAAACATATTGAATAAAACCTTACCCGAGACCCCAAGAAGGATCTTGACGAGCCACTCATGAAAAAAATACGTTGGGTATGGTTATAGTGTTTGTGGGATTCGATGATAATAGATTGATGATGGAAACTGAGATTGAGGTAGGATGTTTGATCGGATTAGAATAAGGAGGGTGATGTGTTTGTTGAGAGAAAATTGGGTGTGAGGATAAGTTGGAGCAGGTAGGAGTTTTTTATCAAGTGATGTTTCTTTAGGTTTAGGTTAAGAGTCTTCCCTTATAAACGGTTCTTGTGACTTCTTGACATGGATCGGTCTGTTCATTGAGATTCAATGGACGTGGGCTTCTCAACCTGGATCTTTCATGGGCCTAAGTGATCTACATTAATATGTATCTGGAATGGATGTGAGACGTTGCTACATGGACTGTGATTTGATGACATTTTCAGTTAAGTGAAATATAGAAAAACTTGTTGGCCAAAATTTTAAAACAATTTAGGTTACAATGTTTTATATATTTGATAAGAGTGGTATTTTGGTATGATTAATATTCACGGGGATACATTTTTTGACAAGATCGGGAAAAACCATTATCAAAGTTCATCTTAACCGTTAATGAAGGCTAGTTTTGAGCATGTAACCGCAAGACGTGACTACGGCGCGAATTCACTATTATTTATTAGAGGTTGAAGTGGGATATCACGGGTGCGTGTACTTAGTATCTGAAGATATCGGGGTTGGTTGGATGCATGATTCTTCGAGATCCTTGTTCGAGTTTTAACTGGTACGAATGACAAAGACTTAAGTTATCTAGTTGAACCTGATGTAAGGAGTTACGTTGTTGTGCTCACAGCGTATAACTATCACTTTTAAGGAGTTACGTTGTTGTGCTCAAGTGTCACACTAAGGTGTGGATAATTTGAGAAACTTTAAGTTTACCCTTTTTCGATGGAGTTAAGAAAAGGGTTCTTCGTCTGACAATAGTGCAAGTTTAAGTCACAAGTTCGGGTTATACTACTTCAGTCTCAATTTCGTCATATTGGGTTCTCTCCATCAGTAGTCACTACAAAAATTCGCCAGTAATGATAATGGGGTCGGTAAAGAGTTTCTTTGAGAAGAGTATACACGAGTAGAGAAGTCTTATCAGCAATTGATTCTCACGAGATATTTATGGTACTTCACACTTGTTCGATGAATTGAACATACATGGTTTCGATGTCTCCAATTTCATCATCAACATATGTGGTGTATGATTCTAATTCATTGAAAACATCGGGAAGAAGAGTATAGGTGGTGTCTGCTTCCTTTGTTGTTTTTGTATTTTTTTGCGAAAACCCTCTCCTTTCATGAATTTCTTCAATCAGGGGAAGAAATGAGACGATCTGTGGTCTAAATGTCTCACTTTGTTGTTATCGTCTCACTTTCACGAGTTATCGTGGCGTGAAGTTACCTAAATATGATGTTGTGATGCCTCACACACGGTCATTTTATCGAGTAATTGCAGATTCACCGGTAACTATTATTCCGATAGACCGCAACATTCGGGGAAGTCGCTTTCATTTCGTCTTTCGTGGTTTGTTTGGTGTGAAGCATCTATATATGTGAGAAGATCTTGTTGATTTCTTGCATGTTAACCCCGAACGGATTTTCCGCAATAAGTCAGATTTACCTTGTGTGGTTTTCTGCTCATCTACAAATTCCGCTGCACTAAAAACGTCCAAAAGTTAGAGGAAATGTTCACTACGTCAAAGTTTCGAATCTGCTAAAGACGGTTGTCGGTTTGGGGAAGCTGATTCAGTAAACTTCGCCAAAAAGGAGTGTACGAGAAGTGCTAAAGACATGCGGCATGAATTGGGGAAGTTAATCCAATTTATGCATATTACATCATTTGCCTACAAGTGAAGAAAACGGTTCTCAAGTCAAGGTACCAGAAGAAGACTAAGAGCGTAAACTTTCATCATCCTCTGCACTTGAAGAGCTTATGAAGACCTTTCTTTATTTGATTTCTATATTTGTAGTAAATGTTGTAAGTAATCCCTTATGTCGTCCCATTGGGGGAAGATTGTTGGAATCGCTCCTAACTCGTAAATGGAACGACATTGACGGGATTACATTTCTATCTTTGTTACCTCAAACACAAGGGCTTGTTATGTCATTTAGTGATAGATGTAAGTGTTTGGGTATATATACCCCTCCATACTTCCATGGAGGGGTGAGTCTCATTTGTGTAATTCACCTTTCCTATTAATAAAACACGTAGTTTCTCCCTTCTCTTCATACTCTCTCTCTCTAACATGAAGATGATGTTCTTTCATCTTTCAAGACCTCCCGATTCACCATATCAACCATACATACGATCCTAACACAAGTTTATACATTATTTCAAACCTACGGGGGAGAATACATTGCACATCATTTTTATTACGATACCAAGTATATTCAAATTCATTACATTGCTTATGTTACCTCATTACCAGTTGAATGTCCCCATTTCATAATCATGAACCATTAATTCCGGAAGAAGCGAGGGTGAGTGAATAGATCTATTGGGGGTGACTCCTCCATCCGGGTTGGTGGTCCCAACTGGTCAAACGGATGCATTTCATTTAATATCATTATTTGAGTTGTTTGGCAAAACACTCTGTTGGGGCGAACATCATGATCAGTCTAGCTTCGGTGTCATGTGCTTATAGCAATTGTAACATTTTTATGTGACATATTTTTCATACATGGCCTATACTTGTGGTAGTCGTATAAAACATTTAAATAAACTCTATGAACTCACTCAACATTTGTGTTGACACTTTTAGCAATGTATTTTCAGGTATCTAAGGCATACACTTCATGGCATGCATAAGGAATTATCATAGAGTCGCGGTGACGACGCGTCTCACATGGATTTCATGCATTTTTTAAACATCGTTTGGATTGTGACAAACTTATTTCCGCACATGTTGATTTTCAATTGGGACCTATCTTTTGTAAACTCTGAATGTTTTATTATATCAAACGATGTATTTTTCAAACGACACTTTAGGTCGTTCAATATAACTGTAATTGTGATGCTATGGCAGTCATCCCCCAGGAATTCTATTCCGCTGCAAAACAGGTATTTTGGGAGTGTGACAATTGATCACGTGACACCTTAAATATTATCAATCATTACATTAAAACTTAGCTATTTTACTAATTTAATTAATTAGACAGTTAGGAATCAACAGTTCTTGGGACGACCTCGGTCTTACCATTCCCTCACTACACACGACCGGGTACACTGCCTGCTAGTGCATTAGGTAGGCCATAGGTAGACGAGTTACGATAAATGTAAAACCCGGTCAAGCAAAACCTCGCATCAAGTTTTTTCGCGCTGCCGGGAACGGTCTTCGTATTTTTGGTCGTTTGATTGATATTATTCTACAATTATGCCTTCTGTCTTGAGATTACGGCGTAACCTTGGCCATGGTTACGGCGTAATATATTCTTATATTATAACAGTTTTTTTCGCATGAAGTTACTACAGTAGTTATTAATAGGACTTACGCCGTAACCAAGTCTGAGACATCTTTAAAAAAATATAAATGATGTGTTATATCTCACTTGTTGCTCATGTTTATTATTTTTACACATTTAATTCACGAGGTTGTGATAGTGTGCAGGTTGAGCAGGAAGAACAAGTGAAGGGAATCTCGACGCGATCATAAGCCGAGATTAGGAGAGCAATGGACATTATTGGAGACGTCCGATTGATGGCTGTTGCAGGAGTCTAACTTAAAGAATCAAGGGAGTTAAAGAAAAGTGCTCGTCGGGAGACTACCCGTCCCTATCCTAGATTTAGTTTTTGATTTTATTTCTTAGACCTTTTTGGATATTTTTGTATTTTGTTGGATTTGTTTTGGGTTTGGTATGTTTTGTTTATCTTGTTTGCAGGTTTTAAAGACCAAGGATATATGACAAGAGTTCCAATAAATCCTCTTGATTACGTAGGA
This sequence comes from Chrysanthemum makinoi, assembly GCA_910596185.1. NCBI lineage: Eukaryota > Viridiplantae > Streptophyta > Magnoliopsida > Asterales > Asteraceae > Chrysanthemum > Chrysanthemum makinoi. Next base: position 156,328,401 of record OU343225.1, on the reverse strand, counting down.
AGAAGTTGACATTTTGGGCACTACAACATCAGAAAGTAATTACGGCGTAATGGGCCGATCCATTTACGCCGTAACTGGCGATAAGTAAGGCCATCTGCCCACTTCTACATAACTACGGTGTAACTAGGCCGATCTAGTTACGCCGTAATCTCTTTGTTCCAGGTATCTTCTTTTCTCAGGGCTTCTTATTACGCCGTAACTGGGCCGATCCAGTTACGCCGTAACCCCTTCCTGGTAAACATATTTCTTAAGTTAACTCACCTACGCCGTAACTGGGCCGATCCAGTTATGCCGTAACTATCCTCTGTAACGAAATTTTTTATAAAAACTGTTTCAAAGCATTTCCATAACCTTGTATTAGCAATTAAATGAACTTTGTGAGTGTGTTCCCTATAAACCCTCACGAGACTTCACTCGTCCACTCGGGACACCGATTGGTTTAAAAGGCTTGTTGCATGCGCTAAATGCAACCGTGATTCCTACGAAAGTGAGTTAAGTTTTATTTTTATTTTTTACATTTCGTGCTATTTTTGCTTTTTATCCGGAATTATGCTTTTTGGTATTAGTTTTTCTTGCAGCAATTCAGATTGAAGAATTAAGGAGCAATGATTGGCTGCAAGGGAACACTTTTTATCCGTCCTAGTTGAGTGTTATTGTGTTTGCAAGGAGTGTTGATGTGAAGATGGATGTTGCTCGTGGAGGCACAATTGGAGCGTGTTTTTGAACATGCATTATTATTTATACCGAGCTAATCCAGGGGAGTTTTTCGTTCCATCTCTAACCCTTCTTATCTTTCATTATATGCTTAAGTATGACCCAAGTGGGGGGAAGGGATTAGACATAGACACCCGCTTGATTTTACTTGCCTTTATTTTTCTAGTTTTTGATGAAAAGTGTTTCATTAATAAAATTTTGACATGTTTTTCATTACTTAACTAGATTAATCTAGACTGAGCACACCTACCCTATATTTCCATTGTGTGAGAATAAGCCTTTCCGTTTTCCCCTTATACATAATTCCATAAAAATGAGTGTGTCGGTGGCTGTAGTAGACTTTAGAACTTGGCCTTGTATATCTTTTCGAGACCATTATAATGAGCATTACACTGAGGTAACTTGGTGTGATCGGTGCAGCTAGGATATAAGGCAATTCTAGGATTAAACCCAAATAGCCCATATATGTTTATGTATATTGATTTTTTACATCGATTAGTCAATCCCCCTGTTAAACCCTTTTTGTTGCACTCATCATTAGTGCAAGATACCCCTAGATACACCCTTCAGAGCCTTTCCTTTCATTTTGTTCACCCAATATATTGTTTCGTTACACCTATCGCCTAGCCTACCCTGTAGTTTCTTATGTCCATGGTCCGGGGGTTGTTGGTTAATTTTGGTTCCACTAGTGTAAGTCGCGGGTTTTGAATAAAGGGTTTTGGAAGAAAATTGGGTTTAGATGATAGTTGATCTCAAGTGGGGGGATACTTTCTATGTTCCTATCGTTTTTATTTTTATTCATGTATACCTTGTCTTGCATCAAAAAAAATGAGAATGCACCAAGAATTTGTTAGTTTATAGCTGGTGCTATTAATCAGCTTATGTGTCGTATTGTGTTAAGTATTCTCGCCTTGTTCAATTAGGCGCATGTTTTTACATATCCGTTTTGTCTTACGGATAAAATTAGAAACCCGACCATTTTCATCTCGCCTTTCAAATTTTAATCAATTTTCATACAATGAGGGCATTGTACAATTCAAGTGGGGGGATGGGAGATAGAAATGGTTGATTTTATAATTTTTTGGTAGAAAATGTGCTAAAATTACCCAAATTTTAAAATTTTTTATATAGCACATTCTTTTTTCATTGATGATGAAGGCCGAGTTAATGCACTTATTTGCCTAGTTTATGGAGATTATGAGGCACTACACTATAATTTATATGCATTGACTCGTGTATTGAAGACCCCTTGACTCTTGACCTTCGGTTTTTGCTATGGGATTGAATGCGACTAGTGGTGGGGCGACTATGGACTTAGGAATCTATTTGTTTCGTGTCTTTTTGTTTACACCCATTAAATGTGTTCCCATGTCTTATCCTACCCTTAGTCATGAATCGAGTTTAGGTGAGGAAGCGAGCAATCATTGGTGTCTTGGCCATGGATTTGGTCATGTATCATTGGTTTTGTCCCCTTCGTCGTAGCTCGTTAGTAATGACAAAATAACCCCATAAGCCTATGTTGTGTCAACCCATTGCCTTTTAGAATAGCTGCATCTATAGACTCAAGTGGTGGAGATTAGTATCTTTGCCAAGCTTATGATAGAATACTCGCCATGACTGAGCAGTTGAGTGATCACCCAAAAATTAAACACGTGAATTATGAGAGAGAGTGTGATTTCAATTCCCTTTTCGTGAGGTGCTCAGTTTGGAATTTTCTAGCTTAGGTGATTTTTAAACTCATATTTTCCAATTAATCCTGGGAGATATCTTTTTAAGAATTATTTAAAGGGTCTACTTGAGGACAAGTAGGATTCAAGTGGGGGGATATTTGATAACATCAAATTAGCCTGATATTTTATATATCAAATTCCCGTGTTTATGGCCTCATTTGTATTAATATGGTACTTATATCGTTCATACTCGTTCAAAATTACATTTCAGGATAAATGAGGCGTTGGAGCGGAAAAGACGTAAGAAAAGGCCAAATATATGTTCTAATGATTGATTTTCAAAGGCCTATGAATTATTTGTGAAAGTTACGCCGAACCTGCTTAATAAGATTACGGCGTAAATATGAAGCTTTGAAGGATACGGCGTATCCATTTCTTATGGTTACGTTGTAATTATTTTATGAAGGTTACGGCGTAACTTAATATTAGTTACGCCATAGAGATTATTTCGGATCGGATAAGTATGTGATGACGAAGGCTTACGGCGTAACCCGATGTTTAGTTACGCCGTAATTTATTACTTGGGCGCAAAGTTTTGAAGGCTACGGCGGAATTATAATTTAATTACGCCGTAATTAATTAAATGCGGCTATTTTATATGAAGTTCAAAAGAGAGAAGGACCAAGCTACAAAGAGTTACGGCGTAACTTATTAATTTAGTTACGCCAGAATATTAAAAGCCCGGGCCCAAGTTGCCTAATGCCCTAATATTATTAATATAAATATCAAACCATCAATTAGAAGAAAGGCATCATTGTGGTTTTCGTGAGTTGGCAGCCGAAAAGAAGAAAAAGCGGCAACTGTATGAAGGTTTTTATGGGGTAAACCCTTCGGGGTTTTGCCTCGGTACTCAACTAGGGGATCGATAGCTTTATCCTTAGCACGATATGTAATTATTTTCTGACTCATTATATTATTATGGTTTCTTTATTATTTATTATAATCTTGATTTTCACTATAATTGTTAGCGAATTAATTATTATTGTGTTTTATTTAATTGATTATTAATTTATTACTAGTCAATTAATTATTTGATGTTATATCTTTGTTTATTTATTGTTTTATATAGTAATTATATTTGTCATTCCACTAGGGTATTATGGTAATGTGGAAATTAGGTCTTGACCTAGTTTTGATTTTTTTATTATTAATGCTTTTGCGTTAATTAATTGTTTCTAGTGTATGCATGCATAGTTTATTGGTAGCTACCCTTGTTTCGGTAGTTTTGAATGGCGGTAGAATCCAATTGCCTAGGAGATATGACCAACTGACCCTAGGTGAGCGGACTGAGACGGGAAGGGTAAGATATGACCAACTGACGACCCTTTCTACTTGTGCGATTTGACCAACTGATCATCTATCGTTTGGATGAACTTAAGAATTAGGGGTTGAGTGTCTAAGTTCCTAACGGCCGGGCACTCACTATTATAAATCTAGCATGTAGCGAAACTTAATGACTTGGCTTAGGGGACCAGAAACAACAGGACTTATGAGGAGACACCTGACTTCTCCTGTGGTGGCATCTTTGCTGATAGGTTAGGGCGAATTGACCAAATGTTGTCCTCTCGACTTTAACCCCACTTGAAACAAGAATCTAGTGACTTTTAGAACCCATGTATTGCGATAGTAAATGACCGGCTCTTAATGACTGCTATTAGATTGCCGAATGATCCCGGGTGACCTGTTCATCTTGGTGAGGATTCTAAGAACCATAGGGTAGGCGAATTGACTAAAGGAGTCTATCGATGTTTGCCACTTGTGGCAGAACTCGGTTTAAGAATTGCATCACTATCGTTTCCATTAGCTTGTTTACTAGAGAACCAGCCTAATTGATCACGTGACACCTTAAATATTATCAATCATTACATTAAAACTTAGCTATTTGACTAATTTAATTAATTAGACAGTTAGGAATCAACCGTTCTTAGGACGACCTCGGTCTTACCATTCCCTCACTACACACGACCGGGTACACTGCCCGTTAGAGCACTCCCAACAATAACACCATAACACCAATAACACCGTCCACGTCAGCGCCACATCAGCTTTACCATTTAACATTAACATCCTCAAAAAACACCCACAACAATAACATCCCAATAACACCATAACACCACTAATATTTCATATTTTCAATTTCAACCCCTAAACTAAATCAAACACTTCATTTTTTAAACAAAAACAAACATTTCATTAAAACTTAAAACATATTACAATTGAGACTAAAAAAATACAACGAAATAAAAAAAAATACAACGAAATAAAAAAAAACCATACAACGAAATAAAACGTTACAACAAATTAAAGGAAATGACGAGAATACGATCTACCTGACGAGGTTTCAAGTTATATTTTGCGATGATTCGATCTTTTTCGTCATTGATCCACGCAGACGACCATTGGATCTTGCCCCGCAGTAGGCGTCATCAAAAACTTTATTTCTTCCAACCGGTTATTGTCGATCTTTTTCCTGCTGCCCGACACGCTCGGAGACTTCTCGTTTCATACGAAACTCGTTTGCCATAGTTTCGTGAAATAAGTGACGAGCTCGTTCCTCCAGTGCTTGTTCCCCCAGTACTTGTTGTAGTCTCGGATCTTGGTTTCTTACTAGCACGTTTCTTTCCCATGGGGCGAGGTTGTTCATCTTGACCAAACAAATTGTCACAATTCGCAAATTCCGGTCATTTCATAAATTATATATATGCATCATATTAGTTCATTCATGGCATTTCATTTCACATTTAACGTGTAATTTTTATATTTAAATAAACGTTATCGCGTGAGTTTTTATTTTAAATATTTAATCCGTTACTTTCAAAAATGATCCCGATGTATTTTTATACTTACATTTAGTTATAAAAACTATATTTTGACTTTACCTAGTGTTTCAAATTTATTTGGTACATAAATCGTTAAAGTTAAATTATTACGACGTTTTCTTAAAAATTATACGATAATTATTTTATCACTCAAATTTTACAAGGAATGTATTTTTATAATTTTTATGATCTCATTACATTCTATTTTGATCTATTAAAAACTTACTTGTACCAAATATCTCCATTTACCTTTACTTATACATTTTCCTATATTTATATCATTTACTTACATTATATATACACAAGTTAAAAAAAAAAAAAAAAATGTATTTGGTGAGATACATTCCCCCCCAAAACCGGTTCTAGGGGGGGAAGTGTATGCATTTATAGCTTGGTCTCATTTTTCTTTGAAAGTTGAGATTTATACTCCAACATTTTTCTTCACTTCATTCATTTTCATTTCAACCTTTCACCTCATAATTGATTAGTAGCAAAAACCTTCTTTCTCTCTTTGGTTCTCTCCATAGAACCGGCCTTATCAAGAACTCACAAGGGATCACAAAATTTTTTATCAAGTTCAAGCATTACAATCTAGATCATACTCTTTATTTGGTTTTGAAATAAAACCTAGGGTGTTTAGGTTAATCCTTGGTTCTAATCACCTCATCATATCACTAGTAAGCATCTCATGTTATTTTTCATCTTACATATTCATTTCATACTCATCTCATCATTTTGAGCAAAAACATGCAAGACTTATGTTGATTTATACCATTTTACATGATTTTTAGAGTTATTTATATATATGGTCATCCTATAATTATCCCTTGGTATACTTTGGTCTTGATGATGTCTAGGAACCCATGACACCCTAAGAAGGTGTATGGTAGGATTAGAATAGTTTTGGAGTTGATTTGAAGGGATTGGAATAGGTTTAGTACGAGAAAAACTATTTTCGATACGTATAAAAAGTGTTCTGTCCTTGTTTTGATTTTCTGGAAAATCCGACAGTAGGCACGAAATTTTGGCCTTGATATTTAGAAAATATACTATAAAACGAATCCGTGGTCAGCTTGAACGGGTTAAAACGAGTTATAACGGAAGTTATGGATTTTACAAGTTTGACGACGAAATATATATTTTCTGAAATTTCAGCAACCTATTTTTATTTTGTACGGGTCAAAAACGAGTCCTAAGCTTTACAAATTATTTTGACTTATCAAAAATCTATTAGTATACTTTGATACGAAGCTAAGGACGTATAATAATGAGAAAACGGATTTGAAACGATTAAGATATACACGCTTTTCATTAACTTGCCGTAACTATTATTTTCGTAAAAACTATATTATTTTACGAGACAAGTGTTACGGTAACTATAATGACCATGTTGAGGGCTGTTTTTAACCATGATGTGGACCTTGTTGGAACGAAATGTTTCTATTAAAATCAAGTTTACCGAGCATATTTTTCAAAACGACAAACCGTTTGTATAGCGGAGTTGTAGTAAATTAATTATGGATGTCTAAACTTCCAATAAACTCACTTTTTACACAACAATTAGACAAAATCACCATCTTTAACCCTTGTTATCTTTATGTTTGAGACCTTTTTGACGAAAAGTGATAATTTCACTATAAATCATTATAAAACCATTGTAGGATGACATTTTGACGTAAATACTTGTAAAGTAATTTAAGAATGGTCAAGACGTCAAACGAGTATTTTTCGACAATATGTATTATTTTCAAAACTCACAAATGGTATAAATATCATCCGAATTGCGTGCATTACATTATATCGTGACTTATTGCATATCATATCATTCATAATAGGTCGGGCAGATTCCCGCTACATTTCGGTGTAACCACTTTTGTCGTCGCATCTGTTCATCAAGTGAGTATTCACAGCACTCTTTTAAATGCTTTAAATTGTTTTGGGGTGGAATGCATGATTTATACTTGAACTAAACTATCTATGTTTTATGAACTTATTGAACATTTTATGCTTGTGAGTAATCACATCCCCTTTTTACCGTTTTACTATATTTTTGGGGTGAAATGTATGAACCATATTTGAACTAAATTGATTCTTACTTTTGTGAACTCTTTTGACTAGAACTTGTGAACTCGACTTAAATCTTTGAACTTAATTACTTAACTTTTGAACTAAACTCTTGAACTTTTGAACTTTAATCAAATCCTTGAACTTAATTATTTAAATTATGACTTATTTGAACTTATTGAATCGTACGTGTTATGACCTTGTCCTAAAGTCTCCTATGTTCGGAGCATCACTATAAAGTCTCCCTTGTTCTGAGCATCACTATAATTCTCGCCTTTGTCGGTGGAGTGTTCACAATAATTCTTGCTTGTTGCGGGAGTGTTCACAATAATTCTCGCCTTGTCGGTGGAGTGTTCTCAATAATTCTCTCCTTAATGGTGGAGTGTTCTCAATAATTCTCGCCTTAATGGTGGAGTGTTCTCAATAAATCTCGCCTAGGTGGTCGAGTGACAAAGGAGACTCCCTTGTTGGAGCAAAGGCAAAGTCTCCCATGTTCGGAGCATCTTTAAATTATTATATACTTGGTACTATATTGTGAACTATTTTGACCACTTGATACGCTATATTTTGTGCAATGGTTGTGTACATAAAGTGTTGCAAGTTTTGTATGGGCGGAACTTGGAACTGAGTGGATATACAATGCCTTTGCTTTGGGAACTATTATGACCGCTACACTTGACTACTTGACGCACTATATTTTTGTGCAATGGGTTGTGTACACACAATAAAGGTAAAGTTTTGTATGTATGAATTTGGAACTGAGTGGATACACAATGCCTTTGCTTTGAGAACTATTTTTCGCTGGACCAAAGCTTTGAATATTTCTTACGAGTTTTCTTATTTTATTAAACGTAGTTTACTCACCAACTATTTTCATAGTTGACCCGTTTTTCTCTCATGCATTTCAGGTGATCGCTAGTAAGCTTTTTCTACCAGGTCTTGCATAATGAAGTTTTCACTTGTCGCTACATGTCGTTTTGTAATAAAACTCAATATTTTGGAATCTAAACTTTGTAATATATTTGCCGATGACGGCTAATCTAGTTTTGTAATGGAGTATTATTTCTTTTAAATCTTAACACTGGTATGTTCTATTATCTTGTGCTTATGTTCCTCCGCTACATCGTGTGTTTCTACCCCATGGTAGGGTGTGACAGATGGTACCAGAGCCAAAGGTTATAGAGAATGCCGATTTTCAAAAATAAAATCACAGCAACCTATAAATCAAAAAAAAAAAAATTTATTAAACATTGAACATCATCCGAAGTCATCTAGTTCTATCGTTGCATCGTTAATCATAAATTATACATAGCCTGATCAACTATGTCTAATTTATGAAGAACCATGCAATGATAAGAGTGGTAGTTTTGAATCATGTTTAGTCGAAGTCTTTAAAGTCCGGTCACCAGTTGCATTGGTCGGGTGGGTATGCATAGCATGTTTTACGCTCACGCCTACATTACCGCATTCTGTTCATATCTTCTTTTCCATCTTTCGACTTGTTAGAAATAGCATGTCTCGGCTCGCCATGTTTTGATCACTATAACACATTACCACCGCTCGCGACCCATCCGACTGCTCAATGTCGCTTACTCAACCCATGTTTTGGTCCTCTCAAAGATCATGGTGCAAGAAACACACGCCGAGGTAATCGCCCAAACTTGGCATTGGCAATAGAAGGCCCACAAGATCGAACATTGAAATTCTCCCGCACGTGGTCGAGCATTCTATCCGGTACCGAGGAAGCCCGCAACGCTTAACGGGTACATTTCTTTGATCAACTACCTTATTTCTGTGCGACATGATTTTGAGTGCATAACTTCCTTCCAATCCTTACCACGTTCACGACATTGATTAATTTGAGACCTATTGATATCAACCTTAGTTGTTATATATTTTGTTGATTGGATTTGATTGTGTAAGCAAATCAATATCGGTTTAATCTTTCAAAAGACTTCATTCAAGGATGTTGATTCCTACCTTTCTAACAACTTGTTTCCTAGCTTGATCTAGTGACAGTTCTTGTTTGATGAGTTGCGAAAATCAAGCTAAGAGACAAGTTTACTCAAGTCGGTTTAGTTTAATCTCATGACAGTTCTTGTTTGATGAGTTGTGAGATTAAATTAGAATCGACTACATAAAGGTCTTTTGAGAGCTACGTTCGATATTGGGTAAGGTTACACTATCAAATCTAATCACGGCACGCACTTAGTTGTATGGGGAACCCTGACGCATGGGCATTGATATGATCATTTAGACTGCTCAGACGAGCATGAACTTTTAGAACTCTTGTCGAGGTTCAGACCATAGTATCGTTAATCGAATCATGAGGACATGATTCCGCTGACATGGGAAGAATGTCACAATTCGCAAATTCCGGTCATTTCATAAATTATATATATGCATCATATTAGTTCATTCATGGCATTTCATTTCACATTTAACGTGTAATTTTTATATTTAAATAAACGTTATCGCGTGAGTTTTTATTTTAAATATTTAATCCGTTACTTTCAAAAATGATCCCGATGTATTTTTATACTTACATTTAGTTATAAAAACTATATTTTGACTTTACCTAGTGTTTCAAATTTATTTGGTACATAAATCGTTAAAGTTAAATTATTACGACGTTTTCTTAAAAATTATACGATAATTATTTTATCACTCAAATTTTACAAGGAATGTATTTTTATAATTTTTATGATCTCATTACATTCTATTTTGATCTATTAAAAACTTACTTGTACCAAATATCTCCATTTACCTTTACTTATACATTTTCCTATATTTATATCATTTACTTACATTATATATACACAAGTTAAAAAAAAAAAAAAAATGTATTTGGTGAGATACATTCCCCCCCAAAACCGGTTCTAGGGGGGGGAGTGTATGCATTTATAGCTTGGTCTCATTTTTCTTTGAAAGTTGAGATTTATACTCCAACATTTTTCTTCACTTCATTCATTTTCATTTCAACCTTTCACCTCATAATTGATTAGTAGCAAAAACCTTCTTTCTCTCTTTGGTTCTCTCCATAGAACCGGCCTTATCAAGAACTCACAAGGGATCACAAAATTTTTTATCAAGTTCAAGCATTACAATCTAGATCATACTCTTTATTTGGTTTTGAAATAAAAACCTAGGGTGTTTAGGTTAATCCTTGGTTCTAATCACCTCATCATACCACTAGTAAGCATCTCATGTTATTTTTCATCTTACATATTCATTTCATACTCATCTCATCATTTTTGAGCAAAAACATGCAAGACTTATGTTGATTTATACCATTTTACATGATTTTTAGAGTTATTTATATATATGGTCATCCTATAATTATCCCCTTGGTATACTTTGGTCTTGATGATGTCTAGGAACCCATGACACCCTAAGAAGGTGTATGGTAGGATTAGAATAGTTTTGGAGTTGATTTGAAGGGATTGGAATAGGTTTAGTACGAGAAAAAAAAACTATTTTCGATACATTATAAAAGTGTTCTGTCCTTGTTTTGATTTTCTGGAAAATCCGACAGTAGGCACGAAATTTTGGCCTTGATATTTAGAAAGTATACTTTAAAACGAACTCCGTGGTCAGCTTGAACGGGTTAAAACGGAGTTATAACGAAGAAGTTATGGATTTTACAAGTTTGACGACGAAATATATATTTTCTGAAATTTCAGCAACCTATTTTTATTTTGTACGGGTCAAAAACGAGTCCTAAGCTTTACAAATTATTTTGACTTATCAAAAATCTATTAGTATACTTTGATACGAAGCTAAGGACGTATAATACGTAGAAAACGGATTTGAAACGACTAAGATATACACGTTTTCATTAACTTGCCGTAACTATTATTTTCAGAAAAACTATATTATTTTACGAGACAAGTGTTACGGTAACTATAATGACCATGTTGAGGGCTGTTTTTAACCATGATGTGGACCTTTTTGGAACGAAATGTTTTCTATTAAAATCAAGTTTACCGAGCATATTTTTCAAAACGACAAACCGTTTGTATAGCGGAGTTGTAGTAAATTATTTATGGATGTCTAAACTTGGCCGAAACTCACCTTTTACACAACAATTAGACAAAATCACCATCTTTAACCCTTGTTATCTTTATGTTTGAGACCTTTTTGACGAAAAGTGATAATTTCACTATAAATCATTATAAAACCATTGTAGGATGACATTTTGACGTAAATACTTGTAAAGTAATTTAAGAATGGTCAAGACGTCAAACGAGTATTTTTCGACAATATGTATTATTTTCAAAACTCACAAATGGTATAAATATCATCCGGATTGCGTGCATTACATTATATCGTGACTTATTGCATATCATATCATTCATAATAGGTCAGTTTCGAGATTCCCGCTACATTTCGGTGTAACCACTTTTGTCGTCACATCTATTCATCAGGTGAGTATTCACAGACTCCCCTTTTTAAATGCTTTAAATTGTTTTGGGGTGGAATGCATGATTTATACTTGAACTAAACTATCTATGTTTTATGAACTTATTGAACATTTTATGCTAGTGAGTAATCACATCCCTTTTTTACCGTTTTACTATATTTTGGGGCTGAATGCATGAACCATACTTGAATTAAATTGATTCTTACTTTTGTGAACTCTTTTGACTAGAACTTGTGAACTCGACTTAAATCTTTGAACTTAATTACGAACTTTTGAACGGAACTCTTGAACTTTTGAACTTTAATCAAATCCTTGAACTTAATTACGAAATTATGACTTATTTGAACTTATTGAATCGTACGTGTTATGACCTTGTCCTAAAGTCTCCCATGTTCGGAGCATCACTATAAAGTCTCCCTTGTTCGGAGCATCACTATAATTCTCGCCTTGTCGGTGGAGTGTTCACAATAATTCTCGCTTTGTCGGTGGAGTGTTCACAATAATTCTCGCCTTGTCGGTGGAGTGTTCTCAATAATTCTCGCCTTAATGGTGGAGTGTTCTCAATAATTCTCGCCTTAATGGTGGAGTGTTCTCAATAAATCTCGCCTAGGTGGTCGAGTGACAAAGGAGTCTCCCTTGTTGGAGCAAAGGCAAAGTCTCCCATGTTCGGAGCATCTTTAAATTATTATATACTTGGTACTATATTGTGAACTATTTTGACCACTTGATACGCTATATTTTGTGCAATGGGTTGTGTACACACAGGTTGCAAGTTTTGTATGGGCGGAACTTGGAACTGAGTGGATATACAATGCCTTTGCTTTGGGAACTATTATGACCGCTTACACTTGACTACTTGACGCACTATATTTTTGTGCAATGGGTTGTGTACACACAGTTTGCAAGTTTTGTATGTATGAATTTGGAACTGAGTGGATACACAATGCCTTTGCTTTGAGAACTATTTTTCGTTGACCGAAAGCTTTGAATATTTCTTACGAGTTTTCTTATTTTATTAAACGTGTTTACTCACCAACTATTTTCATAGTTGACCCGTTTTTCTCTCATGCATTTCAGGTGATCGTTAGTAAGCTTTTTCTACCAGGTCTTGCATAATGAAGTTTTCACTTGTCGCTACATGTCGTTTTGTAATAAAACTCAATATTTTGGAATCTAAACTTTGTAATATATTTGCCGATGACGGCTAATCTAGTTTTGTAATGGAGTATTATTTCTTTTAAATCTTAACACTGGTATGTTCTATTATCTTGTGCTTATGTTCCCTTCCGTTACACCTCGTGTTTCCGCCTCCGGCGAGGGTGTGACACAAATCCTCGTTTGTTTGGCTTGGGACTTCGCCGGTTAAATCGACCGGTTCCGGCGCGTTCCATTTCTTATAATGACGCAAAACCTCCCAAGCGTCTTCGAGGCCAAAAGTCGATCCCTTGGTTTCCTCACGATACCATTGCTTTGCCCGTTGCATCACATCCAACTCACTTTCCCCGCTTCGTTGATCACGTTTCGAACGGTTGTAATGAGAGTTGAACTTTGTGCATATGCCGTTCAAAGTTTTCCACTTGCTTGACAGCATGTCCTTGTTGCGCCGTTGAAAGTTGTTTCTATTGAACTCATTTCGCACCCGATACCAAAACGTATCCTTGGGTTGGCACTTTCCAACTTTCGGATCCTCCGAAACAGCTATGTAACATCTTGCAAGTAATGCTTCCTCTGCTGGAGTCCAACTTGAGTGAACAACAACTTCGCCTTCATCGAATCAACCGTTCGGGCTCGGGGTCTTTGGATTTCTTTGCTTTTCGCTTAATGCGACCTTTTCCTTTTTTTGGAGGAGACGTGGGTGTGTCAACAAAATCATGTGTTTCAGTTTGTGATTGTTGTGATTGTTGTGTGAATTGTAGGTTTTGAAAGTTAGAGTTTAAGGTGTTTTGTTGGTTTTGTTGTTGCCAATACAGAAATGCTTGATGTTGTTGATACATTTCTTGGCTCGATAAGCCTAGTGGGTTGGGGATTGAAGATGAACCGGCGTTTGGGTTAGATGATGAACCCGGGTTTGAGGGATTGTAGAAAGTATCATCGTTGCCTCCCGACATTGTTTTTTTTGCAGTTAATAGAAGTTGAAAGATTGAGAGAATGGAGAGGATTTAGTAGTGGAAGTGTGAAAAGAAATGGTGTTTTAATTGGGTATTTATAGTGGTAAAAAAAGGTTTTTGAAAATTTTTTTGAAAAATAACGGCTAGTAGCCGTTTAGGGTGGTTTTTGAAATTTTTTTTGAAAATAACGGCTAGTAGCCGTTTTAAGGGTAGAAAGTGTAAATTTTTTGAATTTTTTTTTTTTTTTTGCGCCTCCCCTATAACGCCCGTTGCTTTGGCAACGCGGGCTCCGTTTTTTCTCTTTAACGCCGAGGTCCCAACGGTAATAACGCCCGTAACGCCGTTTTTTCTCGTTTAACGCCGTTACGGCGTTACCGTTGGGAGTGCTCTTAGTGCATTAGGTAGGCCATAGGTAGACGAGTTACTATAAATGTAAAACCTGGTCAAGAAACCTGCAACAGTTGTTCAGTGGGTTATCTTTAAGAAGCTCATGACAAGACTAAGAAGAAAAGTTTTCCATTTAGTAAGGGGGGACTCAGTGAATGATACCTGAGCCAAGGAAGAAGATGATGGATTCAATAAGTAATGAAAATAGCTCACTCAATCTCCATACTCCTCACCAACTATGAAGATTGAAGATGTAAAGCCTGAAGACATGATAACTGAAGTGAAAGCGAGATAAGTTTGAAGGATAAGGGAGTGTCCTTATCTGCAAAGGTCAACTTACCCTTAATGGATAAAAACCAAGAGTGTGTCAACACTGAAACAAGGAAAGCAAACATGTTCCTTACTAGAAATAGCTTTGTGTAACAGAGATAAAATACGTAAGTTATTTTGTCATCTGAAGCTTATGTTAGTCTTGTCTTTTAGGAAAACGATTGTATCCTATACTTGTATAGATAGCACACATAAGGTGGAGTAAAAGGGTTAAGCTTGTGCACTAAATGCTTAGACATTCACAAACCCTTTTACTCCTCCAAATACAACTAAGTCCATGAGGTTAACTCAGTTGGTTAACATAGTTTTACTTAAGCTAGCTTAAGTTTAGTGAGAAGTACACCATACATTGTCATTCAATCCCAAGTGTTGTTCCGTAAGCACTTAGGTAATATATTTCTTTGATCAACTTTCAAATAAGAATATAGAGGTTGAAAAACTTGTGTCCATTTTACTTCACGTTTTAACTTGTTAAACTTTCATATGAAATCATAAGCAAGTTTTATACATGTTTACTTGTTTTAAGGTTTTTGTACATCATCATCAATATAACTAATATATATAGCACGAAATAGAAAGTATAAAATCATAGGAAAGAGGATGATGATCATGATTTTAGTCTTACAACTTTTGGCCTTAATTAAAAGGGAAATTAAGAACAAAGAGCAAAGAACTAGATAATTTCTAAACCTTATTAATTAAAAGGTGAAGCCTTATATATTATTATTTTTTTACCCAACTAGCCATTTAACCCAAAGGGTTTTTTTTTCTTTTTTTTATTATTTTTTTTCAAATTGCAACTAGCCGCTAAGGGGCGTTTGTGTAATTTTTTTTATTCGATCGTTCCTCAACGGCACGTTACCATGGCAACGCTGACATCAACGCGGACCATAACGCCTCGTGTGTGGTGTAATAACGCTGACCAACTCAGCATAACCCCTTTCTCCACGTTATTACACCGAATGCTCTTAGTCACTGTTATTTTTGCGTCGAAGATTAGACTTGTTCAAAGCTTTTTACAATACAATTTAGTCCTTACGACTTTTTACCATGGAAGATTTGTAATCTTGAAAAGGCATACTATTGGACTATCTAAAGTGAGCATGTTAAAAACAGGTTTAGAAGAGGTAACTAATGTATGTTATGTCCAAGGTTATAAATAGCGTGAGGCGTGGCGTGGTGGAATAACCAAGCCTCACACATTAGCGGCAAAGATGAAGCTTTTGCGTTTATAAAACGTGGCATAAGGCGGAACAAAATATGAAATATTTATATATTTATATCAAATTTCTTATATATCGAGTTTACAAGAAGACGTGACATAATGCGGCATAAAGCGTGACGTGACGGCATGACCAATCCTCATGCTTTTGGGGGGCCTTTGTGAGTTCTCTGTACGCCTTTTAAAACCATGGTTATGTCTCATCATTTAATAGTAGTTTGGAGCAAGGATGCAAATGAGGAGTGTCAGAACCAAGACTCTTATAACTTAAGATGCACAATCTTTTTATGACTGTAAAAGGAAAAAAAATAAAAAATAATAAAAAATAAAAAATTGCGATTTCAATATTTCTCAATTTTTTATTATGATATTAAGATAGGATTTACTTAGAGTTAGAATGCAAACGAGCGACAAGATGTGCCGCTAGCCTTTTTTGTATTGCAAAAACAACTCTTTTGAAAACAATATATGTGGATTTAGGTGTCGTTACATTACTGTTCATAAATCGTTGGACTCTATTGAGTAACTCCACGGCCTCAGGTGCAAGGAAACCATTGGTATCAAACACGAGCAAAATAAACACGTGTTAATTTTCAACGCATGTTTTCTCATGTTTTGTCACTTTACACAAGGCGGGTTTCAAAGCAGCATGTACAGCTGTAAAACCACGACTACTTAAACTCACGAGAGGAGAAACACCGGTCAGATCCAAACAAGCATGTTTCCCTCCAACCCATGAACAAACCGAAGACATGTATTTTTTTACACAATGTTTCGGAACCGGGTTCACTTCGAAAAAATCAGAATTTTTAACGAAAATTTACAGCAAGCGACAAACATCTTCCCATAAACCTCAGAAACCTCGTAGGTCCGCCCCTCTAAATGAGTAGAACTATGGTTCTAAAAGTCGCATCATGGCGGCGCCAAGCCGTCGCTAAGGCGTGAGGCGTGACCTCCACGTTACAAAATAGACTAAGGCATCAAATCTAGGCGTGGCGTAGACGAGGCGGGAGAATGCGCGATAAGGAGTGAGGCTTGGCGAGTTTTTTTTATTCAACTCGGTATTTTCTCTTAAAAAAATGAAAAATATTACATGTAAGAATCATTTCTAAACCTTATTAATTATGTACAACGTTTTTTTGAACTCGATATATTTGAAATATGATATAAATATATAATATAGTTTCATATTTTGTGTCGCCTTATATCACTCCTTAAAAAAGTAAAAGCTTCACATTTGCCGTCAAAACGTGAAGTTTGGTCATGCCACCACCTCACATCCCATGCTATTTATAACCTTGAGCAGAACTTTTGTCAAGTTTGAGCATTAAAATGCGGGCTCCGAGCTTGAGCGCTAAAAACATGCTTAGAACATATATCGAGGATTCAAGAACTTGAGCTTCTAAAATCGCGGTTAGTTCTTATTCTTTTCGAGCCTTAACTAATATGTATTTTTCTATTTAGAATATGTTCATAAATTCAAGTTTCCAAATGATATTTTGTTGAATTTTAGAATTTTAGTATTTGCTTACGAAATATTTTCTATTTAGAATATGTATTGAACCAAAGGTGTTTATTACAACAATATTTCGTAAAAGATAATTGTTGCACTAAATTGCTACTCTTACAACTTAGAGGGTGTTTGGGTTTGCGATATGAAAGTGCTTTTCTGATTATCACGTTTGGAAAACTCAAATAATCATTTAATAGTGTTTGGTAATACATAATTGATAATCACTTTTTTGCGTTATCTAGGCTTCAAAACGCCAATTTGCAACTGGAGCTCACCACATGTTGCAAGGAAACACACTTTTCTTTTTCTCATCAAATTACCGATTTACCCTCAAGCTTTAATTGCTAATGCATTGCCATCTTGTTTTACATGCCGTAGCTATAGAACATTTAATACCTTTTACTACATTTAATACATTTAAATAATTGATTATTTAAATATTACTACTTTATCAAATAGTATAATCAAATCCAAACACTAAATTTTAAAATCACGTTTTATAACAACTGAGTATCTGATTATTCATTTTCAAAACGCATAATCTATTTTCAATAAGCAATCCCAAACACCCCCTTAGTCAACTATTTGAGATGCTTCATAGAACTAATGTTTCTTCACGATCAAAGATTTACTGACTTAAGCCTCTATTTCAATAGCTTAGGTCAAAGCATATCCATGAGAATAATTCATTTAATTTAATACTTGTAGAACTATTAAATCAAACTTACTTATAATATTTATTCCATTCGAGTCAATTTCGGCCATAACTCCAAATGAAACGTTGCTAATGCTATTTGGTTTCCGAATATTATAATCGAGCCAAAGCTGTAAAGGCATTTCAACTAATCCGACCAAACAAGTCAGTTTCATGTTGTTTTCAGCACCTATTAAAAACAAACTTATTCTACACACAATCATATTACCCCCACTATTTAACATAATAATGTGGTTAAACCTAACACTAGTTTTCTTACAATTTTAAATTCGAACCATCACTTTTTTTTCCTCATAATTCTGTGAGCATTCAGGATTGCATTTTCAAAATAGTTGCAAAACAGATTTCTTAGTAAGCAATTATCGATACGCTTTTCAAACTTCATTTGTCCTAATAGATGCAGCTCATCACTTTTTACCATCGATTGTTTATTTTCCGATTACTTATATCTAAAAACACAAAGACAAGACAATCTACATCAAATTGTAACTTAAAATATGGCTAAATGCATGTTTGACAAAACTAGCACTAATTGCTGACATTGCTGGACAGTCTCACAAAAAAGTTTGGCAACAAAGATATACGGAGTAATTGACTAATCGTATATAAAAAAAACTTGCATGATTACATATTTATCTAAAATATGCTTAAACATAATTTTACGTTATGTTAAAAACTTGTATTTTGAAAACATATGTAAATATTCAAATTTTAGTGGGTAACTAGGTATGTATATGCAATCCCTTCTTATAAATGCAAGTCAAAGACGTGCAGTTGTATTACTTTCGTCTCAAAATAATTATCTACAACAGAAAGAAAAATACACGGTTTAAAAAAAACATAACTAATACTCCGTACTATTTAATTTTCTTAATTTTGTAAAATAAAATTTTTATTTTTAACTAATTAATTAACGTTTTTTTTCAGTATTTTGTAACACTAATTTCCAATATAAATAATACTGTATAAATTAGTTTGAGATAGCTTAAGGAAAAAAAAAAAGTTGAAAAAAGATAATTTACTAGAAGGGAGTAATTCTCACTATACCATATTCATATTCAGAAATCACATAGTTACAAAAATTTAACAAAAATCAACACCAAAATGAAGAAAAAGTATATAAGAAATGAAATCAACGGTTAGGATCAGTAGACCTTCCAAAATCAGCAAGTTTCCTCGATCTATTAGCCACAAACGACTTAGCATACGACAAATGCGGCACCACCACCTCACTCCCCTTCCCTTTCATACTCCATAGCCTATTCGGACTCCGACCTCTCACTAACGGACTCAAACAGAATATCCATCCACCTGCACCACCACCTGTTCCGTTAACTCTCCGTAACGGCGTTTTTTGCGGCGTTTGTTTACAGCTCGTTGACTCAGCCGATTCGTACTCACTCGATCCATCGCTATCCTCACCATCATTTTCACAATCAGATGATCTCACCGGTGAAACGCCTCTATTCCGTACGAAACGGCGTCGTTGAATCGACGGTGATGACGTCACTGACGGATAGTTTTTGATATTGTTGTTGTGACTGGATCTGAATAAATTTGAGAACGATGCGAAGCGGATTAAGTTTTTTTTAGAGGAGGATGATGACGTGGCATGTCCGATGCATCCGGAGTTAGTTGCTGCGATGATGTGAGGTTGTGGTTGCAGACGTGGCTTGTTTAATTGGCGTTGGATTTGAGGTGGTTCAGATTGATCGGACGGTGTACAAGAGGTGTTGTTTTGGTTGGCTTGTTCTTGAGCTTGGATGATTATAAGGAGACGGTCACGGAGACATGAAGCGCATACGCCTGTTAAGCTGGTTAAATCAGTGGTATGTTTTCTACACTTCATTCTTTTTTTATAAAAAATTTGTGTTTGGTTTGAGTTAATTTGAAAGTGTGTGCATATGATGGTGGTTTGTGGTGGTTGAGGTTTAAGGTGTAGTGCTTGGGCTTGTGAGTTGTGATTGTGCTAGTTGTGTGTGTGAGATACCATGGGAGTATAAAAATGGAGGGATGTTACACTTTAGACCCTTGTTTGTTTTGATTAGTGACTAGCCGGGGTACCCGCGTACAGCGGCGGCGACAAGTATAGTTATATGTGTTTGCTTACCCGTTTAGTGAATTCGTTTCACAACACTTCGAATGTATATGTGTTAGTTGTAAGTGTTTGTTTGGGTTACCCGTAACTTTCCCTTAGCTTTCCCGCGACATCATTATTCCCGCATATAGAAATACCCTCGCAATCTCTTACACGTCAAACACTACCCCAAAAGTATATGATTTTGACGAATCAAGATTATATTGATTGAAATAAAGGTTAAAGTTGTAAAAATTTGAATTAAAATAAAATAAACCCATTAAAAATATAAAAACTAAAAACTCATAAAAATATATCAAAATGGATGTTGAATTAAAGAGCATAAAATTTTAGAAAATATGGTGAAATTAGATTATAAACAAAATAAGTAGATAAAAAGATATTTTAATTTAAAAATAAATATGAATTTTTAGTTGAGAAATGACACATGTCATTTTATAATTGGAGCTTTTTATCTTAATTTTTAATGGTTAGGAGTTAGGTTTGGAGTTTGTTAGAAGTTAGGCTTGGAGTTTGTTAAGAAAGTGACACATGTCATCTCATGACTGGAGCTCCTTATCTTATTTTTTGGTTAGAAAAACTCTTTTCATAATAAGCAAGTAAAAAAGTCTGAATTTTTAAGCCTTCTAATTTTAGAAAGCATAAATGTATTATAAAGTAGTATAGATATAGATTGATTAGTATTACTAGTTTGGTGACTTGATGTTTGGGCTCTTACTCTTTTTGTTAGAGATGTTATCATGTTTTCTTTTTCAAAAGATCATGTTCAGATTGTATGTGAAAGTCGATCATTTTTAACTGTGATGTACGCAAACTCATTAGGTATTCTTGTGACCGTTTTTGGAGATGTTCATCTAAAGGCACATTTGGTAGAGATAATTTAAAAAAATAAAATAAGTAAAAAAAATTGAAATTTAGAGAATTGAAACCAGCAAAAAATTAAGATTAATTCTACTTTTTAGTAATAACATAGACTTGAACCAAAAAATGAACAAAATTTACATATTTTTTAAATGGAAGGTTTTAACCATAGTTGTCAGGATCCCGATCATGATCTTAAGATCTTACGATTTTACGATACTGCAAAACAAAAACGATCCGGATCCTACGTAGGATCTTTGCAAGCTTAGGATCTTATAGGAACCCGATCTTGACCATACGATCTTACGATCTAATCCGATCCGATCTTACTTTTCTCGGATTACAAACTAAAAATCTACAAATTTATGGGTTGTTTGTTTGTAGAATTCAAAAAACAACATGTTAATCTTTTTAAACATTTTATAATCATAATTTAGGACAACATTTATACGAAACATTAATAGTATTTTATGGTTATAATGTATTAGAATTTGTAGATTTGTATAAAATTACATAAATTATTAAGAAATAACATTAGAGTAGGATCTTAAGATCCCGATCCGATCTTACGATCACGATCTTGCAAAGACGAAAACGATCCTGGGTAAGATCCCGATCTTAACAACCTTGGTTTTAACAGCCTTACAATGAATTATTATTATTATTATTATTATTATTATTATTATTATTATTATTATTATTATTATTATTATTATTATTATTATTATTATTATTATTATTATTATTATTATTATTATTACTATTATTATTATTAGAGTAAACTGCAAAAATCATTCCTGTGGTTTGTGTAAATTTGCTGATATCATCCCTATCTCAAACGTTCAGCAATAAACACCACCAAGTCCACAAACGTTTAGCAAAAATCATCCCTAAGCACTAACGAGGTTAGTTTTCCCCGTTTTCTACCCCACGTGCAATAACACGTGAGGGTATTTTTGTCAATTAGTATCAGGGATGATTTTTGCAACATATCTCTCACACCCATTTCCCCACCTATATAATCTCTCTTATCTTGACCCCACACCATTTTTCCCCAAACCTGCTTTTCCCCTCAAACCCTAATTCGCCATAACCCTAATTATGAATAACCCAAAACTTTGTCATCTTTGTGCGGCACCAACAAGAATTACCACATCATGGACAGCAATAAATCCAGGGCGGCGTTTCTTTATGTGCCCTAACTGTGGCTTTGATGATTGGATAGATCCTCCAATGTGTCCAAGATCTGTGGCTATCATACCTGGGTTATTGAGGAGGATCAACAATGCTGAAGAAACAACTAGGTTGAATGCCCGTCAAGCTAGCAGGATGAAGATGTTATTGTGTTTAAGTTGGGTTTTTTTTGTTTTGTATGTTGTCATTATGGGTTGAATGTAGGTCATGACTGGAAAAGTCAACTGGTTTCATGTGACTTTGTAGGTCTTATTTTAGCTTTTTGTAATGTTATCTTATGTATGTCAACTGGTTTCATGTCATTATGCAATGTTTGTTGTGTATATTTATTGTTGTGTGTCATGTGTGTAGAATACAAGTGAATCATGACTGAAAACACAAATCAAAGAGTAAACTGCATAAAACACAAACCATTGTGACCCATAAAGTAAACCATGTCTACCATAAACTGCAAATACAAACTGCATAAAAAAGTGATCCATAAACTAAACCAAAACTGCAAATACCAAATAACCATCAAGTGACCCAAACTGCAAATACCAATTACCCATAAACTGATCCTAGTTACCACAAGTCTTGGCAAATACCAAATACCACAACTGACATTCTACAAAATTACAAACTGATCCTAGTACATCATTGTTTCACAAGATCATAAGACCCTAAACTGGTCTAGTACCTAGTTACCACAAGTTTTGGCAAATACAAAATACCACAAGTTTTTCAAATAAAAAGTGTTCAAAATAACCACAACTTTTGCCATTACTGAGTTGCCCTTTGCATTGGCTGTTTTCCTTTGTCCTTTGCAGAATCTTGGGTTGCTCTTGATGCTGTTTTTTTAGTTCTCCTTGACCCTCCACTTGATGAAACTGGTGGTCTTCCTGTACAAGTCCTTTTGTTATGTCCAGTCTGCTTGCACTTGAGACATGTAACAGTCTTTCCTTTTCTAGACAGTTTGACTCCATCCACCATACTTTGGCTTGATAGTTCATCAGCTGATTTCTTCCTTGCCTTGCTTGGCCTCCCAATCTGTGGGTGGTGCTTTGGTGGAGTGATAATATTCGGTGAAGGATGTTTTCTCCATAACTTTTTACCAATGACAGGATTGATTTTGTAGCTGTAAACCTTTTCCCAAGTGACCAGCCAATGTGCAGGATGCACCCAGCTTTCAGGTGTCCCAACTTGCATGTTATTAGCAGCCATCTCCCATATAGTTGCTAAGGCATGCTTGCAAACCATCCCTGTAAGTTCCCACTTTCTGCAACTACATGTCTTCTCTTGCATATCAACAACTACTTGATCATCCCATGGTCCCTTAACCCCATACTTGTTTCCACCATTCCATGTTACCTTCAAATTTCATTAACATTACAGACCCCTTTAACACAATATTTCACTAATAAAACAAATAATAAACAAAATAAGGAATAAGAAAATAATTTACCCTGTATGATTTGGCTTCACTTTCTATTTGCTTGAACAAAACAGTTGCAGCTGGTGTAAGAGGTCCATTGGATTTCTGAATAACTTTTTGGACATTCACAATTCTTTTCATTAGATACTCCATTACAAACTCCAAGCATGTGATAATTGGGACATGCCTTCCATTTAGTAGCTGTCTATTGAATACTTCACACATATTGTTAAGCAATACATCACAGTGAGACCTGCCTGCAAAATTTAGAACAGACATACAATATTATCTAACTACAATATTAACTTACCACTAAAATCTAAACAAGAATAAGAGTAAATTTGCAGATATCATCTAAACAGACATACAATATTAGCTTACCACTAAAATGAGATCTTGACCAATGTTGTGGTGGGATCTTTTTCAAGTACTCATAAGCCTTATCATTCACTCTCCTAAGTTCATCCATGGCTTTATCAAAATATGGGACAGTGCTAGCAGTTGCAGCCTTCCACAAAAGGTCCTTAAACAATTTACCCCTCCATTGCAGTTTCATATTTTCATGTATATGCTTTAAGCAGAGCCTATGTTCTGCACAAGGGAATATCTTTGCAATGGCAGGTATGATACCCTAAGTTTATAACAGTTCATATATAATTAGTCCTTAACAAATAAGTAATACATAGAAGGAAAAAGAAGGTTATAGGAGTACCTTTTGTCTATCACTCATAAAGGTGAAATTGGAGTTTTTCTCCAAACCCAGATCATCTCCTAAGCAAGTAAGAAACCATGTCCAGGAACTTGTTGTTTCAGCTTCAACCAATGCATAAGCAAGTGGACATGTGCCATGATTTGGATCCACACCAACAGCAGTTAGTAACTGACCAGGGTAAGGACCTTTCATAAAACATCCATCAAGTCCTAGCAAGTCTTTTAATCCAGCTTTAAACCCTTCCTTAAGAGCTCCTATGCAGACATAAATCCTTTTAAACTGTCTTTCTAAGGTGGCTGGATCAGTACACCTTTCAACTTCAGTTTTCACTGTGGTGTCAGGGTTTTCACTTTGCAACTCTAAAGCATAATCTCTTAACAGTGCATACTGCTCTGTGTAATCTCCTTTTACCTTCATTGTTGCTTTTTCCTTTGCTCTATAGATCTTGTGGTCAGAAACACCCAAATTATACTTTTTTTGCGGCTGCTCTTTAAGAGATCTGATTGGAACCTCAGGATTAGTAACAAGTGTCTCTTCAATATATTTGGACAGGAAGCTATTAGTAAGCATACTTACTTTCCTGTTTTGAAGACAGTTGTGGTGGTCATCAAAGGTTTTTACTGTCTATGTTTCATCTTCACTGTTTTTGGATTTGGATATGTGACAGACCCATGGGCAAGTTAATTCTTCATATTGATATGCCCTTTTCTTCCCACCTACCTTTATTACTTGTAACCCTACCTTATTACTTGCACTTGTTTCCTTTACCCACTTTCCCCCAACATTCTTAAGCTTACTTGGACTTGAAACTGGTGGCCCTTTAGCCATTGGGCTAGACATAGTTGGCCCATCAAGTGTTGGATAAGTGAAGACTGGTGTTTTACCTCTACACACAACCCTTATTCTAAACTTGTCATTTTTCCATATATAAAGTTGTCTTCTAGTAGCCACAGACAATGCATACACAAAATCTTTAATGGTTTTTTTATCACCAAATTCTTTACCAATATAAAATGGGGCAGACTCAATGGTATCAATACTTTTACTTTTCTCATGCTCTCTTCTAAGTTGTCTTATTGCTTTCTTTCTTTTTCCCTCCTTTTCTGAATCACTGTTACTTTCAAAATCATCTAGATTCATTTGAACTGCATAATCATGCTCACCTTCTTTTTCAGATACATTCTCAGTATCACAACCTACCCATTCAACCCCTTTATCAGTGTTTGCAAGAAACTCCTTCATATCAACTTCAACCTCATTCATCACATGATCCTCATCAACAATGTAGTCACTGTCTTCCTCTTCACTATCAACCTCTTCATCACTTCCAAGCTGTTCACTTTCAACCTCTTCTTGGCCACCATAACCATCCAATTCAGTATCACTTTCAACCTGTTCTTGCCCATCACCTTCTTGATCAATATCACTTATTGGTATACTAGGGGGTTCTGTGCTTATATTGGTTTCACTAAAAAAAGGATCAAAATCATCATTCATAAGACTACCCTGACCAATATCATTACCCTTACCAATATCAGTACCTTGCCTATCAGTACCCATAACACTTCCTTCTCCACTAGGCCATTCAATTGCTAATCTTTGCCTTTTTTTGGTCACTCTCTTCTTAAGACTGTTTGGGTACTTAAAGTAAGTTTCAAGACTTGTAAACCCATGTTCAACATAAACCTCAACTCTTTTACACTTATCTATATATTTTGTCATACCCAAAACATCTAAATCACTTCCTAATGCTTGCAGACCATAATCTAAATTGTTGTTAGGTATTTTGTAATGATAATACATGATTTCTTTTCTATCATAACCTAACATCACAATCATATCATTTAGCTCAATAATTGAAAACAAATCAGCATCTACCATATCAAAGTAGTTGAAACTCCCTGACTTGTATTTCCTATTCGGTGGGTCAGTGAAATATCCACCATGGTAAATCTTTATTGAGAACATGTTTGGATCATTCCCTGTAAAAAACAAACCACAATTCAAAACTAGGGTTAGATCATTACACAAACCACAATAAAAAAACATAATATTGGGAATTGGGTATAACTTACTATATGCATGTACTTCATCAATCTCTTGATCTCTCGTACGAATATGCCACTCGGAAACAACCATTGCTTGAACTTATTTAGAGATTAGGGATTTAGGGTCTTTGTTTGATCAGCATTAATGGTTTTGAGATTAACAGAGACGTGGTGGTGGTTTTGAAGTTTGGTGGTTTTGAGTTTATCCTAATTCAGAAAGAAATAAAAGGGGAAAGATAATCAAGAATGACAAAAATACCCTCACGTGTTATTACACGTGGGGTAGAAAACGGGGAAAACTAACCTCGTTAGTGCTTAGGGATGATTTTTGCTAAACGTTTGTGGACTTGGTGGTGTTTATTGCTGAACGTTTGAGATAGGGATGATATCTGCAAATTTACACAAACCACAAGGATGATTTTTGCAGTTTACTCTTATTATTATTATTATTATTATTATCCTCTAAGGGGCAATTTAGCTTTCCCTAACTTTTGATGTAACTAGTTTATTATTAATAAAATATCAATAATTAACTAATAAGTATTTAACATTTATTATTTATTAATACAATAATAAATACATGTGTTAAATGGCTTATAAATTATTTTGGTGTTAATATAATATAAATACACTAATTATATTATAAATTAGAATATCTAAATATATTTGTATGTGACCACATAAGCTCACATAAACAGATAAACTTAGCCGTATAAAATGTAATGTGCCTTGAGCATATTTGATCAAAGAGAACACGTAAAATTTAAACCCCGAAATGTAGTCAAAGAACAAGTAATGATTGACTTCCTAGCAGAGGAAGATTATCAGGTAACCACGCAAGATGACAAGTAACAACCAACTCGAGTGAAGCATATCCCTGAACCAAGACCCAAGACGTGGACAATGTCACGGATGGTGCCTCAAGTGAAACAGGGCCATGAGCGGGAATCATCCTCACCAGCCTTGATAAACAGGAGTTCACATGGGATGGGTGGGAGTGAGGGAGTATTATCATGACGAATGTCATAACTCCGACCAATATAGTCATTAGGCATCACCTTTGGCTTGAAATCAACCCAAACCCAATTCTTGTACTAACCAATAAACCCAAAAGAGGGTTTCTATGTCGTAATGACTACCAAGAAATAAATTGTTTCAATAGGAAAAAATTGTGAATAATAAAAAGATTTGGTGCCGAGTTGACCGCAAATACACCGTGATAAAGGTAGTGATTATTTGGACGACACTAGGATGGATTTTCGAAAAATGCAAACCATAAAAATCAATAAATTCATGATAAAAGTTGTGAAGAGGAAAACGAAGGTTCAATTTCTAACATACTCTAACTATAATGCATCCGTCTTTGAAGAGGGAGGCATATTGGCCTGATCACTCTCTTGAGGAATTCGTGAATTATACCTATTAATCTAATTTTAAACTTTTTACTCTTAACAGTGGTAGAACATTCCTCAACCACGAGAAGTATTTTAGTAGACCTTTCTAAAATTTTGAAGTTTCTAAAGCTTCAAAAAGGTATGACAAACACTAAACTATGATAGACGACCAACCTTGGTTATCCATAGTTTGAGAAAAGTAGCACAAGTGACAAGTAAAGTTAATAGGCAATGAAGAGAACAAATAGAGTAGTTAAGAAAAAACTTTTAGCAAAAAAGAGAAGTATGGGAAAAGTGAAAGAGGGTGGTCAAGAAACCCCTTTTTATATACTCACCTAAATGGGGGCTCAATGACACGTGTCCAAAGAATATAGGGCCCAAATTCACCCACGTGTACCGCGTGACATATATGCACACAACATGCGTGTAAGGAAGGTGAGGAGACATATATCCGACTAACAACCCAAATCAAGCGCAAATTTTCAAAATTGAAATGATGATATTTCGAAAAGATAAGGAGAAAGAAGATTAACTGCTTGAAAATGGCTAAGTCAAAAGCCCAAGCCAAGAGAGCATTAAACACCAAACATACCTAGAAAACAAATATTTCTCAGTATCAAAAGTTCGCGACTGTTTAAATGATTGTAAGATATTGGATTTCACATACACATCAAACCATAACACAAAGTAGGCGTACAAGAGTTTTTAGAGAGAGAAAGTTAGAGGTTTAGGGAACTTTAGTGAGAGAAAGAAAAATCTTATTATGAGCTCCAACTCTCTACCTTGGAGGGTAGAGAGTATTTATAGTCTTACAATAAAACGCCACACAACGGTCGTGGATCGGTATACATGGGTAAAGACCGTCCGTCCTCCACGGTGTTACTTAACTAAATACTACTTAACTTAAAATAACTACGACTACGAGCTTTCTAACGATTACATATACTTGAGGTGACCGACTCTTTAATACCTGGAATTTCTAATTCCTAACAATCTCCCCCTAAGGGAGGTCACCTCAATCATGTACTAAACTTACATTAAATACAAACAGATATTACATTAAAAAATTGTTCTTGCATTCTTGATGTAGTACATTGCTCCGAAGCTCGTAGTCATTGATTCTACTCATTGCATGTTTGGTTAATCCAAGTGGAGGTCTTTTACTGATCCACGTGATAATGAGATTTGAGCCAGCTTTGAGATCATCAGCCACATTAAATCTCTGACTCTTCCTTTGTGGTGTTGATGTTATGTGATGTTGTGACATTTGGACCGACATGCTCACATTCTGGATCATGATTTCTTCTTATCAGAGTAGCAGAAGCATGGAGTGATAATATCAGAGTCATTGATGCACTAATCATGATTTCTTTAGAAATGAATGTGTAGTGTGAGCATGCGGCTATGGATTGACCGCTCCATTCTGATCAGCTGCAAACATCGGGGTGTACCTGCATAAGACAGTTAGCAATAAAGCGCACGAGAGTGTCTTTGACCACTTTCGTCGAATTGAGGTACATGGCCCACGGTTCCCCGTTGATCGATTACAAATGCCTGTGATCGGTATAATTCGAAGAATTTCCTTGACAGGGTTTCGCAGCTGCTCTAGCTGTTCTCAAACCTGAACGTCTCAAAGAAGACAACACGGAGTGAGTGAACCAGCGAATTAAGATTCACTGATTGATGAAAAGAGATTTGAAAAACAATCATGTATCGCTTAGTAGAAATTGTTTTTGCAATACAACGAAGGTTTTAATGAAAATCAATTATCAATCATAAACACCTTTTGATTTGAAAATATTCGTACACGGTCGCTGTGCTAGAGAAAAGAGTTTTTGAGCATAATGACCGGTTTTTCAAAGGTATCCGTCAATCCATAACCTGAACCAGGATTGATTCAAAAGATTGAATCGCCCCATTGTTTCTGTTCAGTTGTCACATGGTTGATCTATAGAATAAATCTCACATGCCACCCACCAGGAGCTTGTTTGATGTTGGCTCCAGAAGGCTTTCCATCTTCATTGTGAATATGATTGCATATCACTCAGATGTTCTGGCAATACCACAAGGATACTGCGAAGGACTCAAGATATAATCTCTCTTTCCACATTGTGTGAAACAGAGAGTCTTCATTGAACGTGTCCTAAGGAGATTTATTGATGATCTCGTGGCTCTAGACTCAATTTGTGCACATTTGGTTCATATGCCGGAGACTAGGGAGAGGGTCTCCTTCTTCAATATCAACAATCTCTAAGAGAAAGTAGATAGATTATGTAGGTTCCCCGTGAGAATGAAACAAGCCCTTTTAAGAGGAACTTGAGTGGTTTGGAAAGTTGAAGTGCAGTGCGTCACTGGGTCCATGACGTCTTGTCTTCAATACCGATGTTACCTTGGTAACCACCAGTAGTATATGAATTGAACCCGGTTTTCGCCCTAAGGTTGAATAAATGGAGGGCTATTTCTTTTCACCCTTTTTCACATTCAATTCTTTTTCATTCTTCAACCCCTTCAGTACTTACCGAGACTTCATTACTAGAACCTTGTTGGGTTTATTCCTGTCACACCCTCGCCGGAGGCGGAAATACGAGGTGTAACGGAAGGGAACATAAGCACAAGATAATAGAACATACCAACGTTAAGATTAAAAAGAAATAATACTCCATTACAATACCAGTTTAGCCGTCATCGGCAAATATATTACAAAGTTTAGTTCCCAAAATATTGAGTTTTATCACATAACGACTTGTAGTGACAAGTGAAAACTTCATTATGCAAGACCTGATAGAAAAAGCTTACTAACGATCACCTGAAATGCATGAGAGAAAAACGGGTCAACTATGAAAATAGTTGGTGAGTAAACACGTTTAATAAAATAAGAAAACTCGTAAGAAAGAGTCCAAGGTTTCGGTCATCGGAAAAATAGTCCACAAAGCAAAGGCATTGTGTATTCACTCATTCCAAGTTCCGCCCATACAAAACTTGCAACCTGTGTGTACACAACCCATTGCACAAAAATATAGTGTGTCAAGTAGTCAAGTGTAAGTGGTCATAATAGTTCACAATATAGTACCAAGTATATAATAATTTAGGGATGCTCCGAACATGGGAGACTTTGCACTGCTCCGAACAAGGGAGACTTAAATTGAAAATGCTCCGTTCCCATAGGGAGACATTTTGCTCCGGACCAGGGAGGCTTTAAGTTGATGCTCCGAACATGGGAGACTTTATAGTGATGCTCCGAACATGGGAGACTTTATAGTGATGCTCCGAACATGGGAGACTTTAGGACAAGGTCTTAACACGTACGGTTCAATAAGTTCAAATAAGTCGTAATTTCGTAATTTCGTAATTTAGTTCAAGGATTTGATTCGAGTTCACAAGTTCTAATCAAAAGAGTTCACAAAGTAAGAATCAATTTAATTCAAGTATAGTTCATGCATTCAGCCCCAAAAATATAGTAAAACGGTAAAAAGGGGATGTGATTACTCACTTGATGAATAGATGCGAAGACAAAAGTGGGTACATCGAAATATAGCGTGAATCTCAAAACTGGCCTATTATGAATGATATGATATGAAATAAGTCATGGTGTAATGTTATGCACGCAATTCGGATGATATTTATACCATTTGTGAGTTTTGAAAATAATATTTATCGTCGAAAAATACTCTTTTGACGTCTTGACCACTCAAAATCACTTTACAAGTATTTACGTCAAAATGTCATCCTACAATGGTTTCGTAATGATTTATGGTGAAATTATCACTTTTCGTCGTAAAACAATGTCGTCGGAATTTTTCATGAAGGTGATAAAAATGGCTTCGAAAAACTAGTCGTAAAATGGTGTACGTCGATCGTTAGGAAACGAATTCAACAGTTTTAGAAAGTTTGTATCGAAATCTAAAAGTTTCAGTTCAGGATTTTTCGACATAAAGGTCTCGAACATAAAGATAATAAGGGTTAAAGATGGTGATTTTGGCTAAAATGTTGGTTAAAAATGAGTTTCGGCCAAGTTTAAGCATCCGTAATTAATATACTACAACTCCGCTATACAAACGGTTGGTTGTTTTGAAAAATATGCTCGATGATCTTGATTTTATTAGTAGACATTTCGTTCCAAAAAGTTCCACATCATGGTTAAAAACAGCCCTCAACATGGTCGTTTCAGCTACCGTAACACTTGTCTCGTAAAATAATATAGTTTTTCTAAAAATAATAGTTACGGCAAGTTTGTAAAAACGTGTGTATCTTGGTCGTTTCAAATCCGTTTTCTACGTATTATACGTCCTTAGCTTCGTATCGAAGTAAACTAATATATTTTTGATAAGTCGAAATAATTTGTAAAGCTTAAGGCTCGTTTTTGACTCGTACAAAATAAAAACATGTTGCTGAAATTTTCAGAAATTATATATTTCGTCGTCAAACTTGAAAAATTCATTCCTCCTTCGTTATAAGTCCGTTTTAATCCGTTCAAGCGGCCACAGATTCGTTTTAAAGTATATTTTCTAAATATCAAGGCCAAAAATTTATGTCTATATTCGGATTTTCCAGAAAATGATTTTAAGGACAGACCCTTTTATATACTTGTCGAAAATAGTTTTTCTCGTACTAAACCTATTCCAATCCTTCAAATCAACTCCAAAGCTAATCTAATCCTACCATACACCTTCTTAGGGTGTCATGGGTTCCTAGACATCATCAAGACCAACATATACCAAGGGGATAATTATAGGATGACCTTATATATATATATTTCTAAAAATCATGTAAAAATGGTATAAACAACACAAGTCTTGCATGTTTTTGCTCCAAAATGATGAGATGAGTACGAAATGAATATGTAAGATGAAAAATAAACATGAGATGCTTACTAGTGATATGATGAGGTGATTAGAACCAAGGATTTAACTTAAACACCCTAGGTTTTTATTTCAAAACCTTAATGAGAGTGTGTTCTAGATTGTAATTACTTGAACTTGAGAAAAATTTTGTGATCCCTTCAAAACACCATATATGGCCGGTTTTGGCATTGAGAGAGAGGAAGGAGAAGATCTCTTTGAATGTGTGAAAATTATTGAGGTGAAGTGAATGTGTAAAAGAGTTTGAGTACAAACTTATGCATTTGAAAAATTTATCAATCTATTAATTGTCCACCCCTCCCCTTGGCCGGTTTTTAGGGGAGGATGTCCACAAATATCTTCTTTTTTTTTTTATATAAATTGTATTGTGTATATATACTTGTAATTATTGTAAGAAAATGTAAGTAAATTGTATGTAGTTAATAATACTTGTAAGGTAAATGGCAACTTTGTGATACAAGTAAATTTTTAATAGATCAAAATAGAGTATAATGATTTTATAAAAATTGTAAAAATACATTCCTTGTAAAATTTGAGTGATAAAATAATTATCGTGTACTTTTTAGGAAAAGCGTCGTAATAATATAAATTTAACAATTTATATACGAAATAAATTTAAAACACTAGGTAAACTCAAATTATAGTTTTTATAAACTAAATGTAAGTATACAAATATGTCAGGATCATTTTAGAATTAACGGATTAAACGTTCAAAATAATAACTCACGCGATAACGTTTATTTAATATAAAATTTACGCGTTTAATGTGAAATGCAAAAATCATGAATGAACCGTTATGAAATGATGAATATGGAGTATGAGAAATGACCGGAAAATGAGAATTGTGACATTCTTCCCATGTCAGCGGAATCACGTCCTCGTGATTCGATTAACGATACTATAGTCCGAACCTCGACAAGAGTTCTAAAAGTTCATGCTCGTACGAACAGTCTAAATGATCATATCAATGCCCATGCGTACAGGTTCCCCATTCAACTAAGTACGTGCCCGTGATTAGATTTGATTGGGTAAACTTGCCCAATATCGAACGTAGCTCTCAAAAGACCTTTAGGTAGTCGATTCTAATTTAATCTCACAACTCATCAAACAAGAACTGTCATGAGATTAAACTAAACCGACTTGAG
This sequence comes from Chrysanthemum makinoi, assembly GCA_910596185.1. Taxonomy (NCBI): domain Eukaryota; kingdom Viridiplantae; phylum Streptophyta; class Magnoliopsida; order Asterales; family Asteraceae; genus Chrysanthemum; species Chrysanthemum makinoi. Next base: position 156,294,651 of record OU343225.1, on the reverse strand, counting down.
TAAACTTGTCTCTTAGCTTGATTTTCGCAACTCATCAAACAAGAACTGTCACTAGATCAAGCTAGGAAACAAGTTGTTAGAAAGGTAGGATTCAACATCCTTGAATGAAGTCTTTTGAAAGATTCGCTCGATATTCGATTTGCTTACACAATCAAATCAAATCAACAAAATATATAACAACTAAGGTCAATACCGATAGGTCTCAAATTAATCAAGGTCGTGAACGTGGTAAGAATTGGAAGGATGCTATGTACTCAAAATCATGTCGTACAGAAATAAGGTAGTCGTTCGAAAGAATGTACCCGTTAAGCGTTGCGGGCTTCCTCGGTACCCAGATAGAATGCTCGACCACGTGCGGGAGGAATTTCAATGTTCTGATCTTGTGGGCCTTCTATTGCCAATGCCAAGTTTGGACGATTACCTCCTTGATTGGGAGTTCTTTTCAGCTTTGGGCAGGTATTGCGAAGGTGATCTAGACTTCCACACTCGTAACATGCTTTTCTCTGTCCTTGATTCCCAATTCTGTTTGAGCAATTTCGCGCGAAGTGGCCCGTCTGTCCACATTTGTCGCACCTTGGCAGTCTCCTAAGTGATGATAATTACATCGAGTGCACAAAGGATGTGGACTTGCATATCCTCTGCGCTCCTGGGTGGTCGCCCCATAGTTCGAGTTATTCGCTGCCTCTTGTTTTCTGATTCGGTTTCGGTTTCCCTGGTGATCCTCCTGTCGCTTTCGTCCATTGTCGTTTGCTTTTGTTAGTTCTCCAGACCTGATCACATCATTTGTCAAGCAATACGCCATACTTACAGCGGCTTGCAAATGGTTGGTTTCGACGAAGTGACATCCCTCCTAATTTCTGGTATCAATCCCCATATATATCGGTCAATCAACTTCTCCACAGTGGAAACCATGTGAGGAACCATCCTAGTTAACTCGTGGAACCGGATCGTGTACTTGTCAATCTCTACTCCTACCATCAAGTGGTTCCAAAATTCTTCTTCCAGTTTCTGCACTTCATCTTTTCTGCAGTACTCATCGGTTAGTAGTTTCTTAAATGCTTCCCAAGATAACGCATTTGCTGCCCCTCTTCCTCTAATCTGCAGTTGATTGTTCCACCAGGTCAAGGCTCGACCCTGTAGTAGACCAGCAGAGAACTCAACCTTGTTTCCTTCAACACATTTCGTGATACTAAGTTTCGACTCAACATTCTCGAACCAGGTTAGCAGTCCAATGGCACCCTCAATACCATGAAATTCCATTGGCTTGCATGTCATGAAAGTTTTGTAGCTGCATCCTTGACCAGCGTTTGAAGTACCTTCTCCGTTGTTGGTTCGTCTAGCATCGAGATGTGTTAAAATTTGGGTAAGTAGATCCGCTATTCCAGTGAGCATTGTTTTTCGGATTGTCATTGTTGTTTGGGTTGCCGTTGTTGTTACCCCCTGAGCGTGTGTTTCTTGCAGCCATGATCCTACAGAGGACCAAAACATCGGGTTGAGCAAACGACATTCGAACGAAGTCAGATGAGGTGCAGAACGGTGGTAATGTGTTATAGTGATCGAAACATGACAGGATCAGGGACATGCTATGTCTAACAAGTCGAAAGATGGAAAAGAGAAGATATGAACAAGGTACGGTAATGTAGACGTGGACGTAAAAACATGCTATGCATACCCACCCGACCAATGCAACTTCAGGTGACCAGACTCAAAAGACTCGACTAATCATGATTTAAATTTACCCTTCTTATCATTGCATGGTTCTTCATAAATTAGACATAGTTGATCAGGCTATGTATAATTTATGATTAACGATGCAACGATAGGACTAGATGACTCGGATGATGTTCAATGTTTAATAAAATAAAATACAAAAAAATTTTCCGGTTATAGCTGTGATTTTTATTTTTGAAAAATCGGCACTCTATAACCTTTGGCTCTGGTACCAATCTGTCACACCCTCGCCGGAGGCGGAAATACGAGGTGTAACGGAAGGGAACATAAGCACAAGATAATAGAACATACAAACGTTAAGATTAAAAAGAAATAATACTCCATTACAATACCAGTTTAGCCGTCATCGGCAAATATATTACAAAGTTTAGTTCCCAAAATATTGAGTTTTATCACATAACGACTTGTAGTGACAAGTGAAAACTTCATTATGCAAGACCTGATAGAAAAAGCTTACTAACGATCACCTGAAATGCATGAGAGAAAAACGGGTCAACTATGAAAATAGTTGGTGAGTAAACACGTTTAATAAAATAAGAAAACTCGTAAGAAAGAGTCCAAGGTTTCGGTCATCGGAAAATAGTCCACAAAGCAAAGGCATTGTGTATTCACTCAGTTCCAAGTTCCGCCCATACAAAACTTGCAACCTGTGTGTACACAACCCATTGCACAAAAATATAGTGTGTCAAGTAGTCAAGTGTAAGTGGTCATAATAGTTCCCAATATAGTACCAAGTATATAATAATTTAGAGATGCTCCGAACATGGGAGACTTTGCCTTTGCTCCGAACAGGGGAGACTTAAATTGAAAATGCTCCGTTCCCATAGGGAGACATTTTGCTCCGGACCGGGGAGGCTTTAAGTTGATGCTCCGAACATGGGAGACTTTATAGTGATGCTCCGAACATGGGAGACTTTATAGTGATGCTCCGAATATGGGAGACTTTAGGACAAGGTCTTAACACGTACGGTTCAATAAGTTCAAATAAGTCGTAATTTCGTAATTTAGTTCAAGGATTTGATTCGAGTTCACAAGTTCTAATCAAAAGAGTTCACAAAGTAAGAATCAATTTAATTCAAGTATAGTTCATGCATTCACCCCAAAAATATAGTAAAACGGTAAAAGGGGATGTGATTACTCACTTGATGAATAGATGCGAAGACAAAAGTGGGTACACCGAAATATAGCGTGAATCTCGAAACTGACCTATTATGAATGATATGATATGAAATAAGTCATGGTGTAATGTTATGCACGCAATTCGGATGATATTTATACCATTTGTGAGTTTTGAAAATAATACTTATCGTCGAAAAATACTCTTTTGACGTCTTGACCACTCAAAATCACTTTACAAGTATTTACGTCAAAATGTCATCCTACAATGGTTTCGTAATGATTTATAGTGAAATTATCACTTTTCGTCGTAAAACAATGTCGTCGGAATTTTTCATGAAGGTGATAAAAATGGCTTCGAAAAACTAGTCGTAAAATGGTGTACGTCGATCGTTAGGAAACGAATTCAACAGTTTTAGAAAGTTTGTATCGAAATCTAAAAGTTTCAGTTCAGGATTTTTCGACATAAAGGTCTCGAACATAAAGATAATAAGGGTTAAAGATGGTGATTTTGGCTAAAATGTTGGTTAAAAATGAGTTTCGGCCAAGTTTAAGCATCCGTAATTAATATACTACAACTCCGCTATACAAACGGTTGGTTGTTTTGAAAAATATGCTCGATGATCTTGATTTTATTAGTAGACATTTCGTTCCAAAAAGTTCCACATCATGGTTAAAAACAGCCCTCAACATGGTCGTTTCAGCTACCGTAACACTTGTCTCGTAAAATAATATAGTTTTTCTAGAAATAATAGTTACGGCAAGTTTGTAAAAACGTGTGTATCTTGGTCGTTTCAAATCCGTTTTCTACGTATTATACGTCCTTAGCTTCGTATCGAAGTAAACTAATATATTTTTGATAAGTCGAAATAATTTGTAAAGCTTAAGGCTCGTTTTTGACTCGTACAAAATAAAAACATGTTGCTGAAATTTTCAGAAATTATATATTTCGTCGTCAAACTTGAAAAATTCATTCCTCCTTCGTTATAAGTCCGTTTTGATCCGTTCAAGCGGCCACAGATTCGTTTTAAAGTATATTTTCTAAATATCAAGGCCAAAAATTTATGTCTATATTCGGATTTTCCAGAAAATGATTTTAAGGACAGACCCTTTTATATACTTGTCGAAAATAGTTTTTCTCGTACTAAACCTATTCCAATCCCTTCAAATCAACTCCAAAGCTAATCTAATCCTACCATACACCTTCTTAGGGTGTCATGGGTTCCTAGACATCATCAAGACCAACATATACCAAGGGGATAATTATAGGATGACCTTATATATATATATTTCTAAAAATCATGTAAAAATGGTATAAACAACACAAGTCTTGCATGTTTTTGCTCAAAATGATGAGATGAGTAAGAAATGAATATGTAAGATGAAAAATAAACATGAGATGCTTACTAGTGATATGATGAGGTGATTAGAACCAAGGATTTAACTTAAACACCCTAGGTTTTTATTTCAAAACCTTAATGAGAGTGTGTTCTAGATTGTAATTACTTGAACTTGAGAAAAATTTTGTGATCCCTTCAAAACACCATATATGGCCGGTTTTGGTATTGAGAGAGAGGAAGGAGAAGATCTCTTTGAATGTGTGAAAATTATTGAGGTGAAGTGAATGTGTAAAAGAGTTTGAGTACAAACTTATGCATTTGAAAAATTTACCAATCTATTAATTGTCCACCCCTCCCCTTGGCCGGTTTTTAGGGGAGGATGTCCACAAATATCTTTTTTTTTTTTTATAAATTGTATTGTGTATATATACTTGTAATTATTGTAAGAAAATGTAAGTAAATTGTATGTAGTTAATAATACTTGTAAGGTAAATGGCAACTTTGTGATACAAGTAAATTTTTAATAGATCAAAATAGAGTATAATGATTTTACAAAATTGTAAAATACATTTCTTGTAAAATTTGAGTGATAAAATAATTATCGTGTACTTTTTAGGAAAAGCGTCGTAATAATATAAATTTAACAATTTATATACGAAATAAATTTAAAACACTAGGTAAACTCAAATTATAGTTTTTATAAACTAAATGTAAGTATAAAAATATGTCAGGATCATTTTAGAATTAACGGATTAAACGTTCAAAATAATAACTCACGCGATAACGTTTATTTAATATAAAATTCACGCGTTTAATGTGAAATGCAAAAATCATGAATGAACCGTTATGAAATGATGAATATGGAGTATGAGAAATGACCGAAAAATGAGAATTGTGACAATTCCAGTACTAGCTCAGTCTCAGTCTGCAGTTTTCCCATATCTCATTTTTCTCCTTTTTTTCATCATTCCTAAGGACTTCTACACTATCTAGTGGATTGTCCCTGGGTAGATCCCTCCGGTTCTGGCGGATCATGGGACCTCAACCTAACCTTATCATCCTTATATCACCATACATAAAGTAAAGTTGGTCGGTCTTTTTGGTATCGTACATCTGCCATTGGAACCAATTGAAAACCATTTGAAAATCAATCAAGATACTTGTGATATAGAATCAAAGCATTTTGTATCTTAATTGTTTTGATATTTTAGAAATGCTCCTCCTCAACATATGCATAAAAATTTAGAAATTGTTTAGCACATGGAGGCAAGAGATCTTAGAAATCATTAGATTAAGAATGAAAGGTCCAATATTTTGATTAACATTTTCTAAAATGATCATCATCACTTCCTAATCAATTTTAGTAGATAAAACATTTTAAGGAAGGATGAGGTTTTCACAAGTTTGCTCCCCCTCAATATGTGCATAGATGTATGAGAATGTTTTGCACATATTAGGAAAAGACTGCACATTGAGATAAATTGATCACATTTCAAATATTTGTGGTTTAAGATAGATGCTCCCCATCAACGTATGCATGGAAAATTTGAAATCGTTTGTCACTTACGGGGAGGCAAACATGCTAATCACTTATTAAACCATTTATCGAATTATCAGTTTAAATCCAATTTAAATCACAAATTCTCCCCCGGTCACAATTATCAAAACATTTGAGATTTGTGATCTCTCTAGATTTAAATTGATTTTGAAAGCTTTTAAGGAGAATTGTGACTTGATTATGAAAGCGTTTTAACTGATAAGGATCTGATTTTGAGACTTTAAACTCCATTGGTTAAACATGCATGATTATCTTTTGAAAACAATTGTATAACAACTAACTTTTTGAATTAATTGAAATCATTCTCCCCCTCAATCAATGACATAGGTTGTTGATTGAGAGATAGATATTTTGACAAATAAGTCCGGATGATTTTCAAAACTTGAGTCCGAGTTATTGTATAAAGCAATTAGTTTTCAGCAGATAAATGTTTATAGAATCAGAGCATGGAATTTTGAAAACATGATAAAGTATGGCTCTGTTCTTTCTTTGAAAAGCGGGTTACTGCCTGAAATGACAATAAACCATTGTTTCTCTTTCTCTCATTTTTTTTTAAGAATTCGAACAACATCTAAAGTCCCGTGTCATTCTTTGAATGACAGCACAAAGACCGTAGATATTATCGAACCGAGAAAAACATGACAAATTGACAATATTTTTTATTTTATTTTAAGATTTTTGAATTTTTTAGATTTTTATAGATTTTGAAAGTTTTATAATTTTCTATTTGATTTTTGAGAGTTTTATAATTTTGTATTTTGTTTATTTTGAAATTTATTTACAGAGATAGATAAATTAGTTTAAGAGAATGATGAAATGAGTACCGAGATAAGGATATCGTTCAGCACGTTGTAAGTAGAAAGAAATCAGCATCTCTTAAATTTTCACCACCAAAGCATTCGAGGCTTCTAAGAAAATCGTCTGAACCTGAGCCTTCTCAATATGAATTTTTGGTAGCTTCCCCCCAAACCGACAAACATCGAATAAACACCGAAGTAACAAGTTGAAACATGGATCATCGTTGCGGTTATCAAACCCAGAATAAATGATTAAGTTCGAGATCACATGAACTTGTTGTGCATCCCCGATGTACACATTACTCTTCGAGATTGAGCAGTTGTCTATTCAGGGTAACCATATATCAAAATCTTCATTTTACCAAGTGCATTCCAGTTATCTTCCATATAACCAATCAGCCCATTATGTACACATGTACCCAACCAGAGTAGAAACAATGACATCACAGTAACTTTATCATTGGAATTATCATTACATATCTCTCCCCTGATGTACACATATCTCTCCCCTGATGGTTGCGACCTCATCGGAATCATCATTACATTGTGTACATGAAACACTAACCGGAAGCACTTTGTCATCAATCATATAGAAGATGTCGATAAGCAATATCATCTCACGTTCCAAATATTCTTCTCATATTTCTTTCTACTGAAGGCTGAGATAACACATACCAAAAGTATCCAGAGACCACTTCCTCCCAAATGGTTGGAATAATACATCCTTCCCCCAAATAGTTAGAATAATATATCCTTCCCCCAAATAGTTGGAATAATACATCCTTCCCCCAAATAGTTGGAATAACACACCAAAGGCTATGAGTAAACACTGAGTTTCTCTACGGTTATGACATTTGTCTTTCCCGGGATTACTTCAATAGAGACGAAGTATTAGGTTCATCACGTGTACTCGTTGTGTGTTTAGATGTATGTCTCCTTCCCCCTTGCTGGTTTTGATACCTCAGAATCTGCAACACATTATTCATACCAAATATTCTTGAAATAGAGAAGAACAAAAATTAGCTCAAATGAATCTTGTGAGAATCAACTGCTATAGAAAATCTCTCTGACTATCTTTATCAACCCATTTCGTAGACAATTTGAAGTAACCACTGATGAAGAAAACCCGTTATACCAAACTTGAAACTGAAGTAGAATTCCCCGCATTTGCATCTTAAGCTTGCACTAATGTTGGAAGAACGGTGTCGAGAATTTATGCTTCAAGCAAATCTCTAAGTACTCCATACTCAACCAAAGTATGAGACATTAACACGTCTTGCGATTATCCACAACGACATTTGCGTGTGTCACTGAGTAAAACTATGTAACTCCTTAAAGTGATAGTTAACCAGGTCTTCAACCATCCATCCCGACAGCTGGTAACTAGATAAACCAAGTCTTCAACTTAAAATTCTTAGACCTGAGCAAGATGTCAAATAAGAACACGTCTTTGTGAAATTTAACTTCAATCTCAAATAAGTGATAAATGATTAACTCCGAAGTAATCAACTTGTGTCAAATGTCCAACACGCGAATAAACATACAATCGGATGTATGTCGATCCACTGAATGAACCGAAGAAAATGATTCCTCAATATCAATGCCTTCTTCCTAAAGATATACATATAGAGACTGATCAGGAAGATTTACCAATAAAGTCTTCAAGCGAATGAGGTATTCATTTTCCTTAATGTTCATGGGGTTGATTTACAGAGTGCACAATAATCCGTGAAGATTTGGCAACGAGATACCAAAGAGCGGATCATTATTCATGAACAGTAATCCGTGAAGATTTGGCAAAGAAGTACCAAAGAGCGGATCATTATTCATGAGTGCAACATGGATAATAACTCCCATTTATCCTTAGTGAGTGAAACATTAGGCGTTGGAGGAGAGTCATCAAACATTAAGTCGTATGACCATTATCAAACATCCATCATCATGTAGAATATTCACTCTTCTCCCCCTCAAAAATTGCATCTAATGTTGCCATTTTTGATTTAACAAGTGAATAATATTATACACCAATTAACGTAGATCCACTTGATGACTGAATGAGCATGGGAGAAACATGAAGTATGTTGATGAAGAATGTTGATGAGAACGGTCATAAACATGAAGATTTCTCTTCTTCTAAAGATAAAGCGCACTGAGGCGTACACTTTTCTTTTCTTTGAGGAACGGGGCCTGAAGTGATATCTACAGACGCCATAATGATGAAGTACGAGGCCTGAACTGATGTGAACAGACGTCATTGTTAAGAGCCCAGTCATATGTTTAGAGCCGCCCGAATCCAAATACCAAGGGTCGATTTGTACGACCTGCTTTGGACACCAGACGAAGACAGAGAATTGGAAACATTGGATCCCCACGTGCTGATGGGTTCCTTTTGGTTAGCATAAGAAATCTTTGAATCAGCAGAAAACCTAGATGCAATTGCATTATCCCTAGGAGCTGAACTAGTAGAAGCATCAGACTTAGTCAAATGACATTTTGTGCTTAATGGGATTATTCTACCAGTTGGCTTCCAAACCTTAACAGGCACTATTCTAGGCATAGTGGATCTAGCTAAGGGGTAAGGTTTGCCATGCGTTAATATTCGACTTGTGGGCTTCCACTGAAATCCTACATTTGTAAACACATTCCCTGTAGGTTTCCAGGATTGCTTAATTTGTTTCGCTCTCCAAACTTTCTTAACTGGGTTATGAATCTTAGACCTCGAAATAACACATCACATTTATCATGATTACCAGAAATTAAACATTTTTTACATGTTTTGCAGACAGCATAAGGCCTCGAATTAATTTTAGTAAGCTTAGAGCTAATACTAGAACTAACACGATTCTTTTTGTTCAAATCAAACTTCTTGTCCCTATGGTGTTCTTTCACTTCCTTATCATGATCACTTTTAGTTGGCGTAATCCTATCCTTCTTTGCATTGCTTCTAGGTTTTGACCCGCTAACTTTAGTGTCAATCTTAACATTTGTAGAAGTAACGATGGGAACATTACATGGCTTCACTACTTTCTGCATTCCTGGTCTAGAAGTGCTGGGATCTGAAATTCTAGGAGGCACATCACAGGTTGCTTGCTTGAATTTCGACATGGAACAAGGCATATCAAGGGTCACATGCTTGGCTTTAGGCATAGAACAAGGCACAGCTATTCTATCTCTCCTATTGCTAGGTTTCGGACTTGTGACAATTACATACTCTAAGAGTTCCTGAGATCGTTTGGCATCCATGCAGGCATAGGCTATAGTACTATCAAAAGGTTTTTCTAATCTTTCATCTTCAACAATCTCACGGAGACCCTTCAAACATTCCTTAAGGTATGAGAGATATGCTTTATGCGCAAGTTCATTATTTCTAATGGGCGGGGGAATATATAACATATCGATAGCATACTTATCACAAGCAGAAACCTTAGGAACAGAATATTTGCAATTGGGGATTGGCAAATTTCCTTTCACCTCACGCTTCAGATTCTCAATCTCGTTAAGTAAAGAAGTTATCTTTTCAATTTTTTTATCATGATTAACTTTAAATGAATCACATAACTCTCTGTGTTGATCATTAACCTTTGAAATTTCAGCTTTAAAACAACTATTTTCTTTTTTCAAGTTATCAATAATGTTTTGAAGTTGGAAATTCTGAGAATCTAAAGGTGGAGGCATATGGGAACCAGTCACATCCTTCTTTTCACCTTTCAGTTGTGAAATTTGGGCTTTCAATCTTTTGATTGTGTGGCAATGAGCTCGAATCTGTTCATCACGTTTGTTGATTTCAAAAACTGCATCAAACTCAGGAGCATCAGAAGATGTCTTGATATTTGAAGTTTTAACATTTTCTTTTAGATGTTGATATTTTAATTGCAAAGCAAGATGCTCAACTTCCAATTTAGAAAACTGTTTCACCAGGTTATCATGATCATCCTGTTCAACTTTCTCATGCAATTTAGAGTTAGTTTTCTCAAGCTCAATGACACGATCATGGGAGACTTTCAGAGCAACAGATAATTCATGAAATTGAGAAGCATTAATGGAGCAATTCGTAGCAGTGTAAAACACATCTTGAGCAATACATTCAGAAATAAGATTCTCATTCAAGGTATGCAAGTTCTTCCTCTCAATCTCATTATATTTTAATGCTCGCTCATAGTCACTAACCTCAACTATCATTGCATCAAATTCATTTTCCATTCCTTTAATATATGAATTTATCCCCTTTTTAAGACTCTCAAAATGATCTTTTAGTAGTTTGAAGAAAGGCATTACCTCAGTTAGATAGCATTCTTTTGTTTGTTCAAAACCCCTTTCCCCTTCAGTTATCCCAGTGGGTGTGATCCTTTTCTTACAAGTTTTCTCAAAATCGACAAATAGTTGAAGAATAACATATTGACTGATTAAGGTCTTGCTTTTAGTGGCAATAGTCCTAGGAACTAAATGCATTGGTGTATTGGGAGGATACACAGTCGCTGAAGGCATTTTCCTAAAGGGTGGGTTTGTTACAACAAGATTCTCTGCTTTTTGCTTATCTAAATCCTTTTTCCAGAACACTTGTTCGGGTGTTAACAATGTCTGAGGCTTAAACTTGTTCAAGGAAATCCAATTCTCCTTCTTGTAATCATGGGGTGTGATATTTATTTTCTTTTCTTTACATTTAGGATCATCTAGTTTCTTGTTCATCTTTTGCCTAGTGACTTCATCTGATTTCTTATCTTCCTCAGTGCACTCAGAGCAACTAGGTTTCTGTCTAGGCTTAAGAATTTCATTGCCATCATAAATAACCTTATGAGCAGCTCTAGCCTTTTTAACAACTTCTGGATTTGGTTCCTCAACAAGGGGGTACTATGTTTATCACTCAAAACTCTGTGCTTAGTGATTAAGTGAGCGATCTGAATGGTATTTCCTTGTGCGTACAACTTATTTTCAAGCTTGTTTTTCAAGGTTTTTAGATTAGAAAAATCATTCAATAGTTTAGATTCCTTAATGCTATATTCTTGCTTAAGCAATTTAACATTTTCTTGAAGTTCTTGTTTTTGCTTAGCAGTTTTAGAAAGCTTTTCTTGTAAGGAGTTTAACTCTTGTTTTAATACTTCTTCTCTAAACCTACTTTTTCTAATAGTTGTACGCATTTGGTCATCCATTTCCTGCTCACGGGTGGTCAACTCAAATTTAGCACGTTGTTCATAAATAGCAACACGTTCTTTATAGGCATTAAGTTCAGAGATAACAGAATCATTAGAGGCACATGCGGTGTATTCATCAAAAACAAAGTCATCGTTGATTGCAGAAGATGCATCACTTGGTACAACTTCACTTTCACTTTGTTTCACATATTGATCATATGGGACAACATTGATATTACCCATATCTTCAATATTTGACTCAATAGTTTCAGTTGATTGTACTTTGTCATGCATCTTTTGCATATCAGCATCATCGTATAGTTTTAGTACCTCAGAAATGAGTTTGTCTTTGGATGGACCAGCTTGTGGTGGAGATGAGATCTTAGGAGAGACCATTGGAGAAATGCTAGCCATGAAAATTGTTTGTGCAGTAGGTCCATCATCAACATCAGAGTCGTATGCATCACAGTCAGCTACTTGAAAGGCATTCTGATGATTGTGACCTATCTCCTGAATAGGCTGCTCATCCACATCTGCATCATACGTCTTAGCATTCCCTTCAGCAAGAAACAGCAGCTCCTCTTCATCCAAGGTTGCTCCATTGTCCTGAGCTTGTACTAGCAACATCTTATCCTTGAAGTATTCAAAGCATTCGAGGGACGTTTTGGAGATGTGCAATTCCTTGCAATGTGTCCCTCACCACCACAGTTGTAACACTTAACTGTCTTGACTTGTCCTTGATTTCCATTCCTTTCCCGATTCTGATTTCCTCCATAGCCTCCACCCCTTCTCTGATCATACTGCCTTTCTTGGATTGGCTGCACCATAACCTTCCCTTCTCTAACAGTAGCTTGATTGTGTGGATTGGATGTTGTTCTGAGGTTGTTGTTGGTGTGTGGGAGAGTGTTCATGTTTTGACTGATCATGAGGGCTAGTTGACTAATGAAGTTTCCCACGTGTGTATCAGCATCAACTTGTTTGAACATTGGGTCGGGAATGAGTTTGTGAGTTCCATCACCCATGGGTACAACTTGTGAAGCTTTAGTGGTAATCTCAATGTTTGAGTAGAAGGCAGTTGAATCATTTGATGAGCTTATCTCTCCTTGATTTGTTTTGAATTGTTCAAGAATCCTCTTTTCAAACATGACATGTCTCTCATTATGAAGAAGGAAGGCATAGAGTTGCTCATAGTTTGTATTCTTCAATCCTTTAGTGAGCTTCACAGAAGTGACAAACTTGTGCCATTCAGGATTCATATTGTTAACAAACTTTGAGTTCAGCTGAATGTTAGGCATGGTCATTCTGATGTTCCTCATGTCATTCACCAGCTTATGGAATCTCACATAGTACTCATAGACGCTCTCATCTGGTTTCATCTTGAAGTGCTCAAATTCAACATAGAGTTGAGATTCTCTGTCTTCCATAGTTAATTCAGAACCTGAGAGAAGCATCTTAACATTATCCCATACAACCTTTGCTTCAGTGTTGTGGTTGATAAGCTTGTATATGTCTTTTGGAAGACCTTGCAATATGATGTTAGAAGCCCTGATATCTGCATCGAATCTCTTCTTCTCCTTATCATTGAGCTCATCATACATCTTTGGTCTGTCCATTCCGTAAATAAATGTACCATCTTCATTTGTATCAATTATGGCTCTAGTAGTCTCAACCAGATATGGTCCTTCATCAATCGATTTGAGAATGTTGACCCTAATTTCCTTTCCAAGACAGTACAATCTGATTCTTTGAGCCCAAGAGTCGTAGTCTGTTCTGTCAAGCATGGGTGGACGAGTATCTAAACCAGCTGCTTGAACATACTCGGCAACAGTGGAGATGATTGTAGGAGCGTTGGTAGACATGATGCTGATTAAACGGGATTTTATAACTCTATGATTAAACCGGGAAATAGATTCTTTCACGAGATTTTACTAAATCAAGAGAAAACCGTATTCAAAGGATATCACTCAAGTCGCTAGGAAACTTTGAACCAAGTCGCTAAGTGCCAAGTCGCTATAGTCCCAAGTCGCTAGGAAACTTTGAACCAAGTCGCTAAGTGCCAAGTCGCTATATAACAACTCGCTACAATCCAAGTCGCTAGCAAAATTTTGACAATTAGAATTCGCTTAGCACCAAGTCGCTGATTTGTCAAGTCGCTAAATAGCAACTCACTAGGTACCAACTCGCTAACACCAAGTCGCTAACAAAATAAAGTACAAGTCGCTAACTTACACCAAGTCGCTACGTGTAATGGAGAATCAACTACGTGTACTTTTTGTCGGCTTGTCTCACTAGACAAGTCGCTAACCCAACTCGCTAATTCCTTTAACAATAACTCGCTACCAAATTGCAAAGCAAGTCGCTACCAAGAAAACTTTTCCGTGGTTCAAGTCGCTAGCATGAAAAAAACACATAAACACCACTTTTCAATCAAAAAACAATCCAACCACGATGATTCAAGCCTTCTAAATCAAAACCTAAACACTTGTGATGATTCTAAACACAAAAGTACTATCAAAATCCAAACTTTAACCCTAGAAATCAACCGAATGATTGAAAAACCACTAAACTTTTTCAAACTCAAAAACCACCTAAAAACCACTAGAAATCCAAAAATATGTAAGAAATGATCTAACCATGGCTCTTGATACCAATTGTAAGATATTGGATTTCACATACACGTCAAACCATAACACAAAGTAGGCGTACAAGAGTTTTTAGAGAGAGAAAGTTAGAGGTTTAGGGAACTTTAGTGAGAGAAAGAAAAATCTTATTATGAGCTCCAACTCTCTACCTTGGAGGGTAGAGAGTATTTATAGTCTTACAATAAAACGCCACACAACGGGCTGTGGATCAGGCATACAGTGGGTAAAGACCCGTCCGTCCTCCACGGTGTTACTTAACTAAATACTACTTAACTTAAAATAACTACGACTACGAGCTTTCTAACGATTACATATAATTGAGGTGACCGACTCTTTAATACCTGGAATTTCTAATTCCTAACAATGATTGACTCACAATCTCAGGCTAAGCAAGCATTAAAGACTCTCTGAGCCCTGGAAAAACTATTAATCGATTATAATGAGAAAAACATTTAAAGGACAACATGAGTCCATCACCATATATGTGAGTAAATATATTAATGGACTCGGGGGATTTGATGTCGTATAAGAGTTTTAGCCCAGTGGTTAAAGCTTATACGACCATGACACCCAAAACAGGCCCACAAAAATAAATGCCCAACATACTTTGCCTTGAGAGTCAATCTCTAGGCAACTGCTATCTAAAGTCATAATGAGCCTCGCATGGAGAATTAGTCTCCAGGCAACAACTAGCATCAAAGTTTGTCTTCTCAAACCATAGTGTATTATGGCAGTAAACACCTCATTGGCATATAGGTAATGCGGCGAGCATTCACTATGACATCTCAACACTACCTCGTACATAGATTCCCATTATGCCAAAAGCCAAGAATATCACGTCACGTGTCATTCTTGTCTCCTTTATGGGATAACTCCCACATGAGTCTCCCTAAATTGTTAGATCACATCCACGGTTCTCACACAAGCCTAAATACATCCCTATAAATACACATGCATTTCACCAACAGAACCAAGTTCACGTTCTCCACATTTCCATAGAATACACCCTAGTTGTATGTGTGTGTACCCCGACTTTAGATAAACACTTTTACCAGTGGTTCTTACCACTTAAGGGAGAGCAGACAGACGACTAGCCTTATCTCACACCATAACTTATATCAATCCATGTTTTACGTATAATATGTAAACATTATGCAACGACACGCGGTCTTAAAGTTTTAAAGGTCTCAAAATTTATAATTTTTTATATACTCGAACCCTCCAAGTTCACTTCCAATAAAAAGATGTTAAAAGTATATAATTTTATGCTGTAAATATTGATTGAACTCTACTCTAAGTGGAGAGTGATGACGAATCTAAACAAAGAGTGAAGCTAAGTCGTAAAAATGTTACGTTTTTCTATATTAATAGTTGATTTGATACATCTTTTATCATTATGTTCAATTATGGCCCTTAAACTTTTACACATGCCTATGTTAACTCAGGTACACCACTACATGGTGTGTTGAGTAATTGCGGACGGTTGACATCATCATAACTAAACAAAACTTATGAAATTGATATAATTAGTACCTAGTGAGTTAATAACCATTGGATCATATTCACGAGTCTCACACAATCCTAAATGCATTTTTATAAATACACGTGCATTTCACGAACAGAATCAAGTTCATGATTTCCACATTTAAATACAATAAACCCTAGTTGTATGTGAGCATACTCCGACTTTAAATAAACACTTTTATCTTGGGGTTCTTACCACTTAAAGGAGACAAAACAGATGACTAGCCTTATCTCACACCATAAACTTATATCAATCCTCGTTTTATGTACCATATGTAAACAATATGCAACAAACCGTGGTTTTTTATCAACCTAATGTTTACGGTACTTATATCAACCTAATGTTTACAGTATAACACCGCTTTTTATCAGTACAACACGGTCTATAGAAATAGAGGAAAAGATAAAGCATTAATACTTTTTAGATGTGTCTATGTTGCTCTGTAAACTTGTACAATAAGTGTCTCAATCAAAATAAAAAGTGTGCAAATCATCTCTCAATAACATAAGTTCTTTCATACATAAGTCAGCATGTGCAACTATGAATACATATTCATGAGTTATTTTAATCATAATTAAACAAGACAATGTAGCTCGTTTAATAGCTTTTACAGTTGGTTTACTTTAGACCACATCTCTTAACTAAACAAGTACTTGTGCAACCTCTTTTTAAATGCTTTTAAATGCTATTATGATCATAATTAAACAAGTACTTGGGCAAGTTCTTTTTAAATGCTAACAAATGTTTATTAGTTGGTTTGTGCCACATGACTTAAGAAGACTGGTTACTTGCTCTCCCGAAAATCAGAAATCATGCGAAATTTTGAATGTTGTATTATATTAAACCGCAATAAACGAAGAGAAGAAGGTTTTATGACAATGCTGAAAATGTAGTAACTAAAATGTTTTCTCTTTGAACTTAAAGGAGCTGAATAATAAACTAAACAAACCAAGAGAGGGATAATAAAAGTCAAGTCTTTTAAAGAAGACAATAAACTAATTATGGTGCAGGAAAAACATCAACTCCATGTTGGAAATACCACAAATAGGACAAAACTTTTCAATAATTTTGAAAGATTCAAAAAAAAAAAAATATATATATATATATATACTAGACGAGTACCCGCGCCTAGCGGCAGCGATGTCTAGTTTTCTGCAAAGTTCCAACGACCCATAAGTTTCTTTCAACAAACTGTATTTGTAGCATTAGAGAATCGTTTTCGAATAACTACAATTCTGATGCGTGGTTGCATAGCAGCATAAATATATAGTTTTTAAAAAAATTATGTGGAGTCGATCTAAGTGTGTGAGTATATTTTCTAATAGGATTGTTTTAAGTTATTTAGATTTTTAGTAATAATAGATTCAAGCATTACAAAAAGCAACGGTATTATGTAGTTAGCAATATTATATTGTAGTTTAGAGGTATAGTCAACATGTGTGACCGTTTTTTCTTATTTTGTCAGTGATTTAGGCAGTGATAACTATTTTTTTTATGTGTAGCGTTTATCATTTGGTGTGGGGCTTTTAAAATTGTAACTTTGCAAATTTGATATCACCATATAAGATTATTTTGTACTATCAATTTGTATAGATATTTATGCATTGTTCAAAGCTATTTGTTTGAGGTACAAATAATTATCGCTAAATATTACAATACTAATAATTTTTTGTGATTTTAATAAACTTACATAACATTATTGATACACTGGACAAAGAGCTATACAATATATATTAACTTTTAAACGACGATTCATATATGCTAGTCCCTTAAGTGGTGCAAGAGCAACATTTTTTAAAATAACATTATACAAATGACAAATTACATGTGTCAAAACAAAATAAACCAAAAACTACAATTACTTGGTATCTCCTTAAAAAAAAATTGTCACGGGTTCTACAACTACTTCATCATTTCTCATATAATTTTGTCAAATTTGAAACCCGATTTCACCCGGGTGGTTCAACTGGTTGAACCGTTCCGATAAAAAAACAGGTCGATTTAAACCGAGTCAAACCGATAGGTTGGGTCGAAAACATGTCAAATTAAACCGGGTCAGCCCGCTGAGTTTGAAACGTCCCGGGTCAACCTGGTACCGGTTTCAACGGGTCCTCTCTGGTTCGTTTTCGAATGGCTTTAATTGGTTAGCCGAATCGGTGGTGACACCGGTTCCCAGTTGAACACGTTGGTCCAGTCTAGTCCAATTTTCAAAACTATATGTACCATCAACTTTTTAGCTTGTGTGAAGCTTTGCGTGTTTTATTAATATGTACAATGTGTATAATAACATTTACTTTTAATTTTAGGATGTTTAAAAAATAACATTAATTAGTGTGTTTAATTATTTTATATTTTCTATTATGTGGTAGCTTCTTTAAATTGCACGTTATGAAAATTTTATAGTACTTTTTAGTAAATGGTGTTTTAATTGGTTGTTTTTAATTTGGTAGATGTGCTTTTAATTGGTTGTACAATGTGAATAAATTATTGTACTTTTAAGTAATTGGGTGTTTTAAGAAGAGTATTAATTATATTATGTATTTCTCTCTCTCCATTGACCATGTTTTCAACATTCAACTTTCAACATTTTCCACTTTGACCATTTTTCCATTTTATATAGTATATATATATATATATATATATATATATATATATATATATATATATGATCAATATGCTATTTTTCTTCGTTCAAAAAAATAAATAAATAAATAAAATAAAAAGTTACCTATTTTTTTATTTGTGCATATAACTTTAGCCAAAAAGTTATGGGAGGTGATTTGCACGCTTCCATAAATAATTAGTACACTCAAAATTTGAGTGTTTTGACATTTATATCTTCAAATTATTTTTAGTTATGCTTATTTTGTAAGAGCATGTACAATGGTAACTTGAGTTACAAAATAACATCGTCCACGTCAGCGCCACATCAGCTTTAACATTTCACCTTAACATAAAAAAAAAAAAACACCCACAACAATAACATCCCAAGTTAAACCTTAACATCCCCAAAAACACACCCACATCAATAACATCCCAAGTTTTTTTTTTTCGCCCTATAACGGGCGTTGCCCAACTAACGCAGCCCTCCTTTTGCTTCTTTAACGCCGGTGGTCCAATGGAGGTAACAGCCATAACGCCGTTATTGCGTTACCACTGAACATGCTCTAACGGTATAAATATTTAAACGCTCAAAATTTAAGTGTCTCAATTATTTATGGGGTTTAGGTTATTAAATAGTCACGTACTTTCTCAAATGTATGGATATGTTACGTGAACTAAATTTCGTGCTAATATGGTACGTACTTTTGATTTCGTGCTAATATGGTCACAAAGTGACCGGCTACCGGTAAAACCGGTTAGCAAAGTGTGAAATGTTATTTTTTTAGCAAAAATGGTCCCTTGTGGTCTTTTTTTTTGCAAAATCGGTCCTTTTGCGTTTTTTTTAAAATAAGTCCTTGTACATTTTTAAGGTGCTTTTAGATGGTGAAATTTTTTCTTTTTAACAAAATTGAAGACGTTTTTCTTTGTACGTTTTTATCAGTTTTTATACGTGTTCATCCGTTTTTATACGTTTTCATCTATTTTTAAACGTTTTTATCCGTTTTCATTCATTTGTATCCATTTTCTTACGTTTTTATCAGTTCTTTACGTTTATATACATGTTCGTCCGTTTTTGTACGTTTTTATCCATTTTTATACATTATCTTACGGACGAAAACGTAAAAAAATTCGTATACTTTTATCTGATTAAAATAACTACATATCTTTATTGAGCTTGGCTCGTAATATATCTTTATTGAGCTCGTTAATAAGCTCGAGCTTGGCTCGTATATATGTTTAATACTTAAAATATTATAATGCTTGTTTAGGCTCGCGAGCCCAAACGAGTTTTGTATGCAAAGCTCGGGCTCAAGCTGGATTAATAAACGCGCTGCAAGTCGCAAGAGTTATTAATAGCCTAAACCCTTATTTATGGGAGGGTGCAAATAGTCCCTGCACAAAGTATTTTATTAATTATTTGAAAAAGTTATTAAATTTTTGTTTTTGCTTTTATCGTTTTAACGGCACAAAACCTTTTCATCCTTCATCTGTTTCTCTGCCAAGTTTTAATTTATACAGAAAATTTATCTATATCTTCTTTAGTGTATTTAAAGGATGGCTTTATGTTAAATAAAATTGAACAAAATATAATGTATTATACAAAAAGAATTTTAATAGTGGATGCATTGTTAATGCTTTATCTTTTCTTCTAGCTCCCTGTTTGAGCAAAAGTTCGTAGATGCTCTTCAACCCTAAGCTTCAGGAGACTCCGCGGCAGCTCCTTCGTCTCGTAGGCTGAAATAAGATAGAACACCGTTAGCTCGCCCCGGGTTTTTAGTCCGAGACCAAGCTCCGGTGTGAGAGTAAGTACTTGGTATAAGTGAGTGATAAATAATAAGTGTTAAGTAAAGAGGAGTAAGGGCAGAGAGAAGTCTCCATCGGAGTATGTGTGTGTGGGAAAAAGTCCACCTTCATGTGTGTGAAGAGTTCCTTTTATACTACCTATGGTTAGCTCCACGACAACAGCCTTGTGGAAGCTAAGTTGTCTTCTAGGGGCAACACTTAAAGCGCTGAAGAGCACCAGGCACGGTCTTGGGGTCAAAGTTGTCTTTGTGCTAGTTGTGGACCAGGCGCTGTGATACTCGTACATCATCGCATTACAATGTGTGTCAGTTGCCGGCGTACTAGTTCGATGGAGATAATGTTACGCCTCTGGCGGACATACTCTCTGAGTAGACAATGCATCCGAGTAGACGGCTCTCCTAAGCGAGACATTGCTCTCTGGCGGACATTGCTCTCGTGAGCAAACAATGCTCTCTTGGGCAGACATTGCTCTCCTAAGTAGATATTGCTCTCATGAGCAACCATTGCTATCCTAAGCGGACAATGCTTTCTGGCAGACGGCTCACGAGTAAACATTGCTCTCCTGAGCAGACAGCTCACGTGAGCAGAAAATTCTCCTGAGCAGACATTGCTCTCGAGCGATACTCACCTAAGCGACTCACCGAGCAGACAACTCTCATGGGCTGACAACTCTCCTGCGTAGACAATGCCTCATCATAGATTGGTTTTGTCTTAGAAGTATTTGGAGTTAATTGTGATTGTCTCCTTCGGAGTATCCGGAGGAGGACATACCTCATCATGTCCCCCAGTCTAGTATCAATGTATTGTCAAAGAGTTGGTACTAGACTTTAGAGAAAAAAGCTTGTCCGGTTCTGAGGCCAAAATTTCCAAAGATTTGGTACTCCCGAGAATTTTTTCTATCTGTTCGAATGTCTCGATCGAGGATGAAAGAATTTCCAAGAATACCATTAAATTTTGAAGTTCGATACAAGAGTGGGTCACTAACCATATTACTTCACATGTCTTAGGAGACATGGCTATCTCTGTGCCTACTCTGGAGGAGATCATTGCCACTTGATCTAATCCCAAAGTGGTTGCAAAGGCAAAGGCATCGACCAAGCGAAAAGCCTCTACTAAGTCGCAAGAGCCTTCAGATGCAACCAAAAAGGGGAGATTGACCAAGAGAAGTTCCGTAGCAGAGTCTAGTGAGTCATTAAATGAAGAAGGTCATGAGATTGACTAGAGACTTTCTCCTCTTGACTGTACAAGTGTTGGGGGTGTCAGAGGAAGAATATTGATTCGGTTGGCGATTCCCACTTGGTAATTCACACCCCATTTTGGTGGTGAATTATACGCCATATCTCCGTAGTGAGACTAGAGCGAATCCATTTTCTGAAATGATGTTCCTTATGTTGTTAGTCGTTTGGTTCTTACCGATATTGTACCTCTATGATGAATTTCTGGACTTAACTAGAAAAGTTGCTCTTCCGTCTGAGTGTTTCATTCAGAGGCTAAGAAATTTTTTGATCCTACCAATAATTTTGGACCATGTACCTCATCATGTCCCCCAGTCTAGTATTAATGTATTTCCAAAGAGTTGATACTAGACTCTGAAAATGTGTCTCATCAGTTGAGTATCTCGTTCGGAGGTTAAGGTTAGACATTTTTGCCTACCCGCTCAAGTATGTTGTTCGGAGGTTAAGGTTAGAATTCTTTGCCTACACGCTCGAGTATCTCGTTCGGATGTAGCATCACAAACGAAGGGTTTCGTTCGTAGGCCCAGATAAGAGCCCAACTATTTATTTTGGAAAGGTGGGGGCTTGCGTGCTTTCAAACCCTTGCACATATCGTTTACCACAACACTTTTCATTTCTATTCCCACAACTTTTTTTTTACATACTACTTCTATTCATTTTGACCGAATGTTCGATCAGAGTGCTCTACCGGAGTTGGTCTTCAGTCTCGATAGGAGTTTCTTTATTGTCTCGATCAGAGCTGCAATTTTGTCTCGATCGGAGGCTTTTGTAAGTCTCGATCGGAGCTACAATTTAGTCTCAATCGGAGGTACAATTTTGTCTCGATCGGAGGATTTTGTAACTCTCGATCGGAGCTACAATTTAGTCTCGATCGGAGCTACAATTTTGTCTCGATCGGAGGCTTTTGTAAGTCTCAATCAGAGTTGTTTATAAGTCTCGACTGAAGTTTCTTCTCGATCGGAGCTACAATTTAGTCTAGATCGGAGGCTTTTGTTATCTCGATCGGAGTTATTTGTAAGTCTCGTAGGCCTTGGCATTCCTCGAAGTAGTATAAATACTACTTTTATTTCTTTTTACCTCTCAACTTTTTTAAAAATTTACGCTCCACCATGAAGTTTCATTCGGAGTCTAAGGTAGAAGGTTCCGTTCAGAGGCCCACTAAAGATCCCAACATTTACTTTGTGTGTTTAGAAAATATATAGAATTTAGTTCACATTCCCATTTATAAATTTGGGGCCACCATATCTCCTTGTCACTTTTTGTTTACACTTTTCTCTACATTACATAAAGTGACAAAACAAAACAAATCAACAGTTTCAAGTAGATTTTGGTCTCAATCGGAGGTGGGGATAGGTGCTTCGATCGGAGTTGTCTCGATCGAAGGTAGTTGACTATACCAAGAGGTCTCAAACAAAGGTTTCGATTGGTGGTGGTAGGGAGAGCTTGTCTCGATCGGAGATTTTGATCGGTGGCCTCCATCGGAGTTATTTTATCGAAGTTTGGGGTGAGACGAGTCTCGTTTGGTTATGTTGTCTCATCCGGAGATGCTTGGTTCGTCCAGAGGTATTTGAGCGTGACTCGTCCGGAGGTTCAAGCTAAGGTCTCCACCGGAGGTCTCGACTAGTTCATGTCGATTACCAGTTTATCTTGAGTTTCTCAATCTTTTCATTTTGTTTCGATCGGAGTTGGAGGGTTAGTCTCGATCATAGGTTTTGGTTGGTTGATTTTTGATTGTGGGTCGCGAGTGTGTAGATCGGAGGTGTAGCTCGTCCGGAGGCATCTCGATCGGAGGTAACATACTCTTTGCTTTTGTTTCTTATGAGCAAATATCCTCAATATAATGATGCCAGGGCCAATTGAGATTCGATTTCAGCTTGTTTAGACTTGTTGCTCATGCACTTAAAGCATATCATCACACTATATGGTGCCTCAATCTTTTCAAATTTTACTTTGTGGCACAATGAATGCTTCAACTTAGCTCATTTTTGGGACAAGCAGAAAGAATTCGAGCAATAATTACTCGCATACACTTGCATGACTATGTCAAGACTTAAACTTGTAACTTTTTGATACACGACCACATTGACACCGCGATAGTGACCACAATTTAAATATCCCAATCATTTTACCTTAAACACTAATGTGTAAGTACTTTTAACACGCATGTAGTATATACTTGGTAGTGACTATCATGAGCACACTAGTCACATATGAGTTTTATGGGACCTATCAAAGATGACATAATATAATGACTCTTTGCTTGAGTGACGCAATATGCACCATACTTTATTTTATTCTACCGAATAACATTTCGTAAAAAATTGGTTTTTGACTAGCTTACTTGAATGTTTGTGCAGAACCGTCACAGGACTTCAACCGGAGATTTCTCTTTAGAAGAGGGTGTCTTTCGGAGAGGGTGCTCCTCGATCAGAGGTGTTCGACCGGAGGACACCGAATGTCTCGATCAGAGGTTCAGGTGTGATTGCCTCGATCGAAGTTTGGTTAGTGGTTATTTTGATCGGAGATTGTCTGACTTTAAAGGTTTCGTTCGTAGCTTTCATTTGGATCTATAATTTCAAACAAAGATCTCGTTATGAGGTTTCACCCGACCATAAAGGTTTTCGATCGGAGGTCTCCATCGAAGGCCACACCAAAGGTTTCAATCGGATGTCTTAACCTTCAATTTCTTATTCAACGTTTTTCTAGTTACTATCACAAGAAGTCTTGATCAGATGTCTCGATCGGAGGTCACCCCAAGAGTTTCAATTGTGGTAAGGGGCGTCGTTTGAAGCTAGCATCCCAAACTCGTTCGGAGCTTTATTCGACTAACATCACAAACTTAGAGCTCCGTTTGGAGCTTTAGCCACGAGTAGCATCACAAACATAGATTTTTGCTCGGAGTAGACCACAACTTGTCTCGGTCGGAGTTTTATTTTGACAGCACCACAACGTGAGGGTTTCGATCAAAGATTTATTCACTAGCATTTGTAGCTATGAGTATCTATGACTTCATGCTTATGCCCTCTTGGGATGGTACTGAGGTAAGGGATGAACCGCATGATCAAAACACTAATATTTGACGAGTTGTTGATCGAACCACAGCCTGCTCCGGAGGGAGCAACTATCCTTAAGCCTACTTTGGAAGAGATCATTGCCACTCAGGCTGGCTGACCCTAGAGTGGTTGCAAAGGCTAAGAACACGACTAAGCAAAAATCCTCTACTTGGCCAGAGGTATCTTCCGATGCAACCAAAAAAGAAAGGTGACCAGGAAGAACTTCGGAGTAGGGTCAAGTGAACAAAATTTTGAAGATGAGAACCATAGTGCGGAAGGGAGCACTCACCCCCAAAATACCGGAGCATCCATCCTCCTATCTAATAACTCTCTCGGTAGTTTGATGTTCTAGTCTCTCGGTAGTTTGATGTTTTAGTTTGTAATAAGTAGTTAGTTTAGTTTCTACTTTTTCACTTTCGTCTGGTGGAAGGGGTACATGGTGTGCCAGAGGACCTTTCAAGGTCGCTCTAAGCTTGGGTATGTCCGACCGTGCAATGTTCTGATGGACCCCGAGCCATACCCCATATCCTAAGCCCTCATGCTTCCCTACTACTGGGACTTTAGTTTATTTTGTGTAGTGTTAGTCATTATGAAGCTGCCGAGCTACATGAGCATACACACCCCAATACTTAGAGATAAATACATATAACATATACTGATGCAATTCCCGGATTGTTTTAACCGGTGCCTACCGATGCAGGTCTTGATTCGGTGTTTGTGTGATTTACTCAGTGCACTAACCAGCTTGTGTGCCTAACATTGCATGTATTTTATAAAGTTATCACACCAAATACATTTGTTCCAATGTTCGAATGCAACACTTAGATCAACATATTTACACTACTTTTCCATACTGGTATAGCATATGCTTATGTGCAATGCATACCGTTATCACCTTACATTAATGCTTTTAATATATGCAACACTTGGATCAATATCCTCGTTCTACCTTCTCCATCCATTGTATCTACTTATAGGAGAGTAATTGTTAGAGCTAAGTAGAGGTTGCATAACCAAAGATTGTACCATCACCCCGTAGGAGACATTGTTCCTCTACTCCGGAGGAGACTATGAGCCAACTTGACGTGTCGCTCAACCAATGATCATACCAAGACTCCAGAGGAGACATTGTTCCTCTACTCAGGAGGATATCATGAGCTGAATAGATAGGTTGGTTAACCAAAGATTATGTCATTACTTCGAAGGAGATATTGTTCATTTACCCTAGTGGAGACTATGAGCTGACTTGATATGTCACTCAACCAATGATCATACCAACACTCTAGACGAGACATTGTTCCTCTACTCCGGAGGAGATTATGAGCTAGTTAGTAATTGTTCTATTGATTATTTTACCATCACTCCGGGGGGTTGTTTCACCACTTCGGAGGAGACCATGAGCTAACCAGATTTGTTACTCAACCAAAGTTTATAACATCACTCCGAAGGAGACATTGTTCCTCTACTTCAGAGGAGACGATGAGCTAACCGGATTGGTTACTCAACCGAATATTGCATCATTACTCTGGAGGAGACATTGTTCCTCTACTCCAGAGGAGGTTATGAGCAAGTTACTAACTATTACATTCATTATTTTACCATCACTCCGGAGGAATTGTTTCACCACTTCGGAAGAGGCTACGGGCTAGTTGAAGTTTTAGCCAGATCAAAGATTGCACCCTCGGATGTCAATCCCCTATGTAGATCATCACAAGCTTATAAACTAAGTCAAGATGGTTCATCCGTAAGATGTTTAGGAGGCGTCCCTCCGCGGGCACCGCCTGCTTGTGATGTATCATGGACTTAAGTCCTTTGAGTTGCTTAACATGCCAACTCAGGAATGTAGTTATAGTATGTGTACATTCCGCAACCGATGTAGCTAGTCATCTGGTAGCCTATACGCGCGAAAGGAAAGGTGGGTGTTCCCGGCCTTCTGCTGCGGAGTCAATTAGCAAAGGTTGCTCAGCCTAACCACCGATGGTACACGTTCACCATGGGGAACACAATAGTAGGAGTTACCCTTTTACATTCGGAGGTAGCGAGCCATCCGATGTTATTTGATTGCTTCTTGATAACAAGTCCAATCACATAACCTGGACAAAAGTTGTTTTAGCTACTCTGCTTCCTCCCATTATTTATGACATAAAGGCAATAGTCTTTACCCGGGGCATAGTTGGAGATCCCAACCTAGAAAAGAAGCGAATAACCTCTATCTCCTCTTCTAGGAGGTTCCAATGCCTCTGGCTATAGTAGGAGTAGGACTACTCCAACGAGGAAGCACGTAGCTCTCATTCATGACACCCAAAGGATGATTCTGCTCATATTACTTCTGATGAGCGCACAACCGAGTATGCTCAAGAGATTAGAGCCATTATTCGTGACTCAAAACTACACTTGGGGGAAAGTTACAGAGCTCAGGATCGGAGTTTTTGGGGAGTAAGGAAATATAAATCCATCGGATTCGATACATGCAGTAAGGTATTAGGTTAAAGTTAAGGTTCTAACATTCACGTGCTAATGCTCGATGGCGCTATGAACTTTCTCCCAGATAGTGGGATAAGACTTTATGTCAATGACCTAAGGATGGTTCCGAAGAGACGCTGGCTTAGAGGCCTATCGCGTAATGGAGTATTCAGTGCATAATTTTACGCCTTTGCATACTATCTCTTTACGGATCATACGCCTAAAGATGGGTATTCGACCACCCATATGTTAATCATTTTCACAAGAACATTTATATCTAGAGTGTAGCTCGAGGTGCAATTTCATGGTACAAGCTTATAGTTTAAGTCAAGCCTAGTGACTTGTTAGGGAGGAGATACTCCTCTGGAGGAGACACTCCTCCTGAGGAGACAATTCTAATCCACCAGATGACATCATCTTTCAGAATGGTGTAACCTATATATGCTCCTAAAAAGCCTAACAGGGTGCTACTTCATGCATAACGTGTGTTTTAGGCATGAGGTCCAGATGTATACTCGGATATGGTAATATGCATCGTTTACAAGAGGCTAAGGCAAGATTAACGATTCGCTATCAACAACTCTACTTATTTGCTTTTTAACTCCGCATGGCAGTTTTAGAACGCGTAACGACAAAGAGTTCAAGCACTTACAAGTATCTGCCACTGATATGTGGGATAGAACTAGTGGGTATGGGGAAAATGGTGCTTCACATGACCTTAATCTATCCTTTGACCTCTACGGATTGACTAACTTGAGACTCCTCCAGTCTAGCACCTCATGATCCTCCGCACGAGAGTCTGCGGGAGGGTTGCTTTCTCCTTGCCCATATTGTCAAGTTCCTTGACCACGATCCTTAACACCTCAAAGTTTTGCTTCACGAATGGTGAAGAAGGTCCTTCATGAACTGGTCCGGATGGAACGGAGATTCCTCCTGGAGGAGTCCTCCTAGTCCCTTGTATCTCGGTGTTCAAGTTTTTCCCTTCCTCTAGATGAGAATCCCTAATACAACCGTCCATTGCTTAGAACTTAGTAGATTGGTATAAGGGTCCCACGGATGGCGCCAATGTTTGAGCAAAAGTTCGTAGATGCTCTTCAACCCTAAGCTTCAGGAGACTCCGCGGCAGCTCCTTCGTCTCGTAGGCTGAAATAAGATAGAACACCGTTAGCTCGCCCCGGGTTTTTAGTCCGAGACCAAGCTCCGGCGTGAGAGTAAGTACTTGGTATAAGTGAGTGATAAATAATAAGTGTTAAGTAAAGAGGAGTAAGGGCAGAGAGAAGTCTCCATCGGAGTATGTGTGTGTGGGAAAAAGTCCACCTTCATGTGTGTGAAGAGTTCCTTTTATACTACCTATGGTTAGCTCCACGACAACAGCCTTGTGGAAGCTAAGTTGTCTTCTAGGGCGTGAAGAGCACCGGGCCGGTCGGGTCAAAGTTGTCTTTGTGCTAGTTGTGGACCGGCGCTGTGATACTCGTACATCATCGCATACAATGTGTGTCGGTTGTACTAGTTACGATGGAGATAATGTTCGCCTCTGGCGGACATACTCTCTGAGTAGACAATGCATCCTGAGTAGACAGCTCTCTGAGCGACATTGCTCTCTGGCGGACATTGCTCTCTGGCGAGACATTGCTCGTGAGCAAACAATGCTCTCTTGGGCAGACATTGCTCTCCTAAGTAGATATTGCTCTCATGAGCAAACATTGCTATCCTAAGCAGACAATGCTTTCATGAGCAGACAGCTCACCTGAGTAAACATTGCTCTCCTGAGCAGACAATTCTCCTGAGCAGACAGCTCACCTAAGCTGACAGCTCACCTGAGCACAACTCATGGGCGGCAACTCTCTGAGTAGACAATGCCTCATCATAGATTGGTTTTGTCTTAGAAGTATTTGGAGTTAATTGTGATTGTCTCCTTCGGAGTATCCGGAGGAGGACATACCTCATCACTCCCATAGACACATCTAAAAAGTTTGCTGCCTTTTCTTTTCGTCGTTTTTATGTTTCTCACCTCCAAAACTAGAATAAAGTGTTAACAGACTATGCACACAAACCTAAGATACCAAATTCATTGCGCTTTTTTTTTTATTCGGTCAAAATTATATCTTTTTAAAAAAAAGTCAATATCAGTTACTGTAATTACTTGCTTACATTCTGTTTTCCTGGATCATAGGTGTAACATCCCGTTTACTGTTACATAATATTATCCGCTTTGCCCTGATTGCTCACGGCTTTGCTTTTGTGGCCCTCGTGTGAGACTTCTCGGTAGGTCACCCATACCAGTGCTACTCTTATACGAGCACATTTAACTGCTAGTTCCTTGTGAACCCTACTCGCAGTAGACCACAAAACATGTTGTGTGATTGTAAGGCAAATGTTATCTTATGAGCCAATTACTTTTTCAGATCACAGCCGATGTGGGATTTGTCTAAGATGTTAAAATAGGGAGTGTTAAAATTTCGGTATCATATTAGGTACCACGGAGTGGCTCTCGGGTAGGGGGGCGGGTACTTGAAACCGAGCGGCTACACCATTCCGCCGAGCTCGGGTTGGTGTCTCGGGTTGGATTTGCGAGCTCCGAAGCCGAAGAAGAACGTTGGGAAATAAGCTTTGTTCTCTTTTTTTTTGTCTTTTTATGAAATATAGTGTTAGGGTAGGATCGGGTACCACTCCGTCTTGTTAGGGTAGTGTTAGGGTAGTTTTGAGTTGGAAGGTTTTTATTGGATGGAGGTGACGTGGCACCCTCAGGGTATTAGGGTAAGAAACTTGGACTCCCTCCCCCAGAAAGTTAGTAAAATTTGGTTGACATTTTCCCATTTTTTTAATGTTAGATTATTCAACGGTATAAGTAACTACCCACGAGTTACATTTATATTGCTTCTATTTTACTATTCATGCCAAGAGGTCAAAAAGAGGTTCTTCACATGGTCTGACTTAGTGGCAGCATTAAAAGTTAAAAAAAGTTACTTACATTATGAAAAATGGATCCTTTTAGCTAGACAACGTATCAACATCTAGAATCACTGTAGTTAAAATGTTCTTAGAATAAGAGGATTAATTTATTAAAAAAGTTACAAAAGGAAAAAAAAAAAACACACTATAACGTTAGCTTATGAAATTATTTTTATGTGCCACTAGATGATATAAAATTCAAGGATTTTTGACGTTTTTCATCCCATTAATTTTTTTAGCAGCCGATACCTAACATGTTTGTTAATTAATAAGTTTATTTTGTTACTTTTTATCGGTGATACATTTGCCACATTAATCTCTTGTACATCTGTCATTTGTATTGTTTTGTTCCATTATACCTTTATTTTAACAATATATGCATATAAATATATACACACGAGGCACATCTTTATGTCCTGCAATATTTTATCTGTGCATATGTGTGAGTCCAAAGGGTTGGTCATCTATGTTAGTATATTCTTTGGAATTTGAAATATCAAATATAATAATCATTTTACTAAAATAACGTGTAGGTTTTTTTTTTTTAATAATAAAATCGTAATAATTTATCACCGGGAGGAGATTGCACACTTTTTTTTTTCACATATTATTGAACAAGTATTTAAAACAAAATATAAATATGATACAATTGTTTAATAAATAATTAAAATGTCTTAATCAAAACTGAAAATGTGTAAATCAATTTTGTTTATCATTGCATAAGTTAATTTGGAAAATTAACAGTTTTGTGAATATCCAAGATAGAAATTTAGGATGAAAGGAGATGTAAAAGCTATTTATTTTATTTTCTTTTTGGTTATTAAATTTGACAATATGTCAGACTTATAACAATTTGGTATATTATTTGAGGCGAGAATGAGCAAACAAAAATGTATCAATTCTTTCAAATTCTTAAAAGGTTCAAGTAACCGGAAAAATGTGGCATTTGTTCTTTATTAACACAAAAAATTGTTGTTTAAAAATGCCAACTTCTGCCTAGCAGAGTTGGTCAGGAGGTGTTATCATATGCGAGAGGTCTTAGGTTCGAGTCTTTTCGTAGAGGATTTTCCTACTGGGTAGGATCCGTAGAGGTTCTGCCCCATATGTGTTGATTCGAAACTGGCACAGACTACCTTCTAAGTAAGTACTGTGAAATCGAAAAATAACTATAGTATTGTACTAACTCGCTATTGAAAGAAAAAAAGATGTTTGTCAATTGTTTTGTTCAACAAAATCTGTTGAGAATTTGCCTCATATATAAGAACAACATTTTACTGTGCATAAGACATATTAATATTTTAATCCTACCTACAAACCCATCATATAATGTATATTTAGACAAAAAGTATACAACTTACAACATTACTTTAATGGCAAGGTATCTTATTTCAATCTTTGGAACATTTTGCAAAAAAACTAACAGGTAAAAGAAAACCGGGTTTTAAAAAACAGGTTAACCAATCAGATCTGTCGGGTTTTAAGTGACCCAGTTAAACCTGGTTTTCGAAACCCGACCGAATTTGATTTTTTTTTTTATTTTTCATACAAAATCGAGTTGACCCGGTGGTCGAACCGGTTGAACCAGGTTGACCCGGTAGAAAAAACATTATTTTTTAAATAAAACATTGGGTTGACCCAGCGGTCGAACCAATTAAATAGGTAACCCAATGACTCGACCAAATCGATTAAAAATCCGTTTTCAAAACATTAAAGTGATTAAACCCATAACGCCTTGATTTACTTTCCCTCACTCTTTTCTTATTGTGTTTGCATTAGCACTCTAAATATTATATTTCGATACTAGCTTAGCTATCAAGAATACAATATGTATTTACACGTCGCCGCAATGCACGATTTTAAGCACACCTGTTCTATAAAAAATAGAGAACAAAGGTAAATTGGAGAATGAAAAACGACTACATTTGTTTTCTACTCTGAGCTTGAGAGGATTTGTGACCGCTTAGATGATTCTGTTAGCAACGTTCCTCTTACCTTCAAAAAGTAAGATGAACATTGGATCGATAGAATTTGAAGTATTGAACGTTTGACAAAAACTTTAAGTATTTTTTCATTATAAAAGAACTTTTTGTTTTAAATTTCTTTTCACCTATTCTTAATGATTTTGTATTCCTTTTATCGTGGAAAGATTTCCGTTTTTTTCCTCTCCATAAACAACGATTTTTACTATTTCACAATATTTACACTACAAATTATCTCACATGTTTTAAGTAAGATCTGAACTCATAATCATTTAGTTGAAAAATTTGACACACAACATCATTAGGACACAAGCCTTTCAGTTTACTTTTTAGATTTTGTTTTGAAGTGAAAACTTTGATAATATTCTAACCCTATTTGAGGATCTGTTATCAAGTTGACTTGATTTAAATTATCAAACATATGGACCATATCATAATTCGTGATAGTTTTTCGGCGTGAATGTTGTTGCTTACTATTTTCCTAGCTTACACTCCTGTCACTTTTTCTTTTTTTCCACGACTTGATTTGTAACAAATAGAAATGTCACATTCCAAATGCTGTTTTTATTCTTAGTTGTTGAAATTATGTTTGTGAACAAATGGAGTCGTGATTTTTTAATTTTATGTTACACATTTTAATGGCATCCATCATAATGAACCTATTAAAAGGTTTAGAAAATTGTCATCCCATAAAATGTCATTAATTTACAAACATTTTCATATTATAAACCTATTATCAGTATAGATAAAGTTTTTAGTAAGTTTATAAAATTGTCAACCCATGTAATACATTAATTCATAAACCTCTTCAAAATGCTAAATTTTTTCATGCCACTTAAACTTGAAATGGTTCTCTGTTATGGTACATAAAATTTTGAACCTCTTCATAATTTTTTGAACCTATTCTTAAAACGCGATAATGAATGCTCTAATACCTTTGTACATTTTCAAAATGAAGTTGAACGAAATCAAACACGTTTACTTACGACTTACCTATTCAAGTCACTGTCAGGGCTTTAAAAATGGACTAGATCACTAGAACGAAATGAAATGGGCGGAATATAAGGCTGGCCATAGTCGTGACCTGGGTCACCGCCTGCCACATCAGCTTTCTCTCTCCGGCGACCAGGCATGATCAAGTTGTCACAGTCGAACACCGAAGAACTTTTTTTTTTTTTTTTTTACAACAAATTTAAAATTCATTAAAAATAAAAACATTACAATACTAAATTCAAATAAACATTAAAAACATTACGTAAAATGTGTATCAAAATCGGTTGGATATTTATTTATTTCTACAAAAAAACCATTTTCTACTCTTTGTTCTTCCACTTATATCTACACAAAAAACCATTTTCTACTCTTTGTTCTTCCACTTATTTCTACACAAAAACTATTTTCTACTTTTTACACATACTAGTGAAGCTGCCTCATCATCACCGGAAGATATTTATTTCCTAAATCACGTAAGTATCTTCTCGTATCAACAAAGTAAAACCCTTTTGATTAGCTCTAGTTTATTCCATATGTTATTAGAATAACAATTTTGTTCATGGTTTAACTACGTGATCATTTACTGATTAATCTTTTGCACTTCACGTATTGTTCTTGACCACATTTATGAAACTTAAAGTGTGAATAAATGTCGGTCAAATTTTAGACCGATTGTGTATTTTTTTTTGTGCTCGACCGACGTCCGACCAAGAGCCCACAGCTGCCATGAACGACTTCGTCTAGGTCGACCGACCGACTTTTTCTGATCGACTGTGGGAAGCTTAATTTACGTGCTTTAAACTTTCATTTAGATGTGGTAATTTGTGCCCAAAATAAAATTAAAAAAAGCTAATTTAAGCTAATTTGTAAAAAAATTGGGCACATTTTGCCCTATCCATTTTTTGAAATAGTCATATATGACCCATTGAAAGGTTAAATGAACAATAACGACCACATATTTTCTCTTAATTGTAGAACATTACAATCGGCTTTAAAGAAAAAAAACATATAGATATAACATATTCAATTTTTTAAATATAAATGGGGTGCTACGTTTAAGAAATTTATTTCGTCGTTTTGGGTTTTTTCTAAAACGATTCGTATACATGAGCTCGTTTGACCTGGTGCCCGCCCGGCCCGCCGTTTTGCCACTTCTCTCCCAATTATATGATAATGATGCACGCTGGTTATATAAGTATAAATTTTGATAATCGGCAATTCATAATGAAAGTCGGCCAGGAAATAAATATCTCGAAAATCATAAACAATCCTAAACACGCACAATAAAAAAAGAGAACGATACCTAAAAGAAATTAACTAAAAACCAAATATATCGTTTCTTTTCATCGACATGGAATATTAAATAATGTTTCTTAACTCAATCATATTATTATAAATTGTATTTTAGCATTAGCATAGTAATCTCATGTTTTCAAAGTTAAAATAGATGTATGGTAATGAGTTAACAACCAATCGTTTATATCTTGTGCATGTTAATTTATATCTTGTGCACGTTAATTTATAATGTTCCTTTATCCGGTAGAGCAAGTTACCGACTCAGCGGACTAACTAGGGTATCCCGTGATTGTTTCGACTCTTTCTCTTGCCATCCGTATTTAGTGAGATTTGAAGCTAAGATCTTTTGTGAGCAGGGTGCCTGACTAGGCCCGGAGGAGAGCATGTGCAACATGTGCATATGCATAGGGCCCCATCTTCTAGAGGGCCTCCAAATTTGGAGGCCATATTTTAAGTGACTGTTTTCATTTTGAACCATATTCATAATATCAGTTTTGTAGTGTATTTAATTATTTATATCTGTTTTTACTCCACCAAATTCTTTTCTAGTGATTTGCCTTAATTTCTAAACATGCTCATTTACTTTAGAGGTGATTTTTGGTTTGATATGATATCTGTTTTGAAAATAAATTAAGACGTACATGATTTATGTGATATGATTTTATTTAGCGGCCGTTGTTTTGGTGTCTTTTAAAGAGATTTGATATAATAAGGCTATTCTCTCATAAGTTTAAATGATCGTGTTCGAGGGCTTTTTTTCTAATTTCGGCACAGGGCCACCAAAATTAGTGAGACGGCCTGTGCATGACGAGTCACCTTTGTGGTGGTTTAATATATATGAGATTTTCTTTTTTCAGCTTATCCGGGGAAGGCAACTAGGCGAGTCATTGACTTAAATGTACACGCTGAACCGGTGTATCCCCGTGGCTATTTTCGTTCATTCAATGGCCATCCCAAGATGCTTACCTATCGAGTTTTAACCTGAAATCTGTTGTAAAGACATTAGAATGGTCTAACCATCAGACTACCTTGGTGGCGTGGTTTGTTTTTTTGATTACCGCTCATGAACCAAAATGAATTTTCCTAAGATGGTCGTGGTTTGTTTTTTTGATTACCGCTCATGAACCAAAATGAATTTTCCTAATAATTATCTTAGGGGATGCTTGAATCTGCCTCGCTACACCTTGATGAACATTGCTATGAAAGTATGAATACTGATAGTAAAACACCAAGCTTGAAACAAGAAAGTTTTATACCTTGATGAGCATTGATCAAACTTAATTACTACCTTAGGGGACTGGCAATGGTATCGGTGTGGGGTTCGGTATGCCTCATACCGATCGGTAACACCAATGCCACCCCTTCGGTATGGTTTGGTGATGAATGAAATCGGTATAAGACACCGAATTGGTGTGGGAGCGGGGCTTGCTTCTACAAGCCGTTGAATGGCTATAAATATAAAAAAATAAAAATAAAATTAGATGAGGTATGGGTTAGGCATGGTTGCCACTAAAAATCTATGGTTAGGTATGAGATGAGATGGAAGGATATTATTGGTGGGTGATTAGGTATGAGATAGGTATGGTGTCATTACTGCAACTCCCCTTATAAACTTAGAATGATTTCTTTGAAAATTTATTAGCAAACAAAAATAAATGTTTGCTCATTGATAAATGACAACTGTATCATCTGTTTTCATTGCTTGTCAACTAATTAACACCATTTTCAAACTAAAGCGACTCAAGTCTTGATAGTTTTTGTATAAACAGTATTACTTGTATTTTATCGGGAGACAATTTACCTAAAACAGATCTGTTTGACAATTTATAATCAATAAAATAGTTGTTTTGTCATTATATTATAAAGTTATTCCTTTGACAATTGTATCTTGTGCTTTTAGCGCTCTTGTCCACTAATACCATTTTCAAACCAGTGACTTACCAATTTGATTTGTAACAAATAGTATAGCATTATGTTATAGCCCATGAGTTATTAACATATTGGAAGTACTTTCATATTCAACAAAGCAATACAGATAAACAAAAGTTGCTTACCTTTCTGGATTGGCCTAAAATAATCTTCAAACCTCCACTTGTTTGTATGTATGTGATTGTGACAACATTGTTAATTGTACTTAAAACATTACACTTGATCCCCTTTAAGTTGTTCTTTATGTGTTACTACTCCTACAATTATATTTTATGTAATCAACTATTCAAGAATCGCATAGTAAAGTGTAAACTAGCTACCAAAGGTTGTGGCCAATCAACCTAAAGGTTGTGGATTCAAGTCTCGTTGGAGACATGTGAGATAGAATTTGTGAGATAGGTGGTGTAGGTTGTAAAATTTGCCGTTCTAAAAAAACGTGTAAACTAGCTAGAGTTTTCTTGCTCTGTATGTATGCTAGAACAGCAACATTAGATTAATCTTCAAGCACATTAAATAAACCAACTGTAAGAGGATTCTAACGCTTAATCCATTGATCTATGACGTGAGGGTTGTGATAGCTCTGCAGCCTCTGCTATAGTCTTATGTTATTTAATGAAGACACGACTAGCTTCTTTTTTATTTGGCCGAACCATTTTAATATATTGACATGAATTTGACTATGTAATCTTGTAAAATGATGAATATGGTTTCATCAAGACTCGAACCAAGAGGCTTCTTGTTTGTGACGAGATGTATCAGCTATTTGATATCTTAATCAGACGATCATGTAAAGAACACTTAATCATGCGTGCATTTGTTCATTGATACTTTAACACATGCACTTATGATCT
The DNA here is from genome assembly GCA_910596185.1 of Chrysanthemum makinoi. NCBI lineage: Eukaryota > Viridiplantae > Streptophyta > Magnoliopsida > Asterales > Asteraceae > Chrysanthemum > Chrysanthemum makinoi. Next base: position 156,257,655 of record OU343225.1, on the reverse strand, counting down.
TATATACAAGCTTCCTTATTCTTGTACCAAAATAAACGTGGCACAATAGAAACAAACTTGATAGTATTTGATCAAAGGACATCAAACCATACATTACACGCATTCGTTGATACACAATCTCAACAGCTATATGATCTAATATGTATTAGTTCATATGCATAATGCAAATTTTGACCTTTTGGCTAACTCGCGATATGAAAAAGGATGGCCAACCATACGACGTTCTTACAGGTTGGTTTATTTTTTTTTGAACGGCAATATATATATAAAAAAAAGAAGGAAATACTAGCAAGAAGCTAGAGAATTAAGTACAAGTGAATGATATAGCGTTACAAGGATTACAAAGCCACTCCAACCAATTACATTTGGCTTTCTTACAGGTTGGTTTATGATTTAGTTAACACATACTACGGAGTAATAAACTGTTTGAGCTTAATAACATTAAAACATATATGTTGTAATAACTATTTTGTTAATCGAGTCAAATAAAAGACGTACTATGGTCTATGAATACGTGTATATTATTGTACTCGGGTGAAGTCATCATCAACTACCTCATAAAACAAATATTGCTTATTTAATCTTATCTAGCTAATGTTATTGATCACCATCTGTCGAGAGTAATTAATATAATGTATTTTTATACTGTTTTGTTCAATTCAATCATGTGTAATCATGAATTTTAACTTCGTGAACCTGATAGGAGAAAGGATAGATGCCTCTCAGAAGAAATAAAAGAAGTGAAAGGTAAACGTACATATATATAACACAATGTGTAAATAAAACTTTGATACAAGATAGTAGTATTCTGTTAATTCCTTTGTTGCATAGTAAATGTAATAATAATCTATGTACTAAAATTATCAACTTTATTGTCATGGGTTGGAAGGACCAAGTACGTCTTCTTTTGTGATTTTGAGATATCAATCTCATAACAATTTCTTATTGCCTTTCAAAAAAAAAAAAAAAAAAAAACGATTTCTTATTAAAGCGTTTTGTCGAATTTGTAAGTATATATGATCAGATCAAGTTTCGTGTTCACCGTTAACTATAACTATAATGTTAATTTTATCTATAACATCTGGTGGGGTGAGATTAATAAAGATCACATAAAAATTAAAGATCAAATGGACAATTCTCAACCATTCATTTTTAATCAAATCAATTAAATTCACTTTCACCCTTATATTTAAAAATTAAATATCTCACAAACCGTTAATAATTAGATAAAACTAATTATACTATTGCGACAAGAATAAAATTATCTTTCTATAGAGATCCAATATTTTATACTTTCGACGAACTTATTTTTTATCGTTTTTTGCGGGTTTTGACATATTACACTATAAATGAAAATTTAAAAAATACTCTTTTGTGTTAACACAACCCGTAAACCCTAAAACCCTAACCCCTAAATCTAAAAAACCTAGCCCCTAAACCCTAAAAAACCTAACCCCTAAACCCTAAAAACCCTAACCCCTAAACCCTAAACCCTAAAAACCCTAAACCCCTAAAACCCTAACCGCTAAACCAAAAAACCTAAACCCTATCCGCTAAACTGTAGGAAACCTAAACACTTAACCCCTAAAAATCTTAACCCAAAAAAGTCAAACCCCTAAACCCTAAACACCTAAACCCTAACCGTAAACCCTAAACCCACGAAAAAGTCGGAAAAAAAATTTCGTCGAAAGTATATGATGTGGGATATCAAATTAAAGATAATTTTATGCTTGTCGTGATGGTATGATTAGTTTCGTCTAACGATCAATGGTTTGTGAGATATTTAGTTTTTAAAAATGAAGGTGAAAGTTTATTTTATTGTTTTAATGAAAAAATGAGTGGTTAAGAATGGTTTATTTGATCTTTAGTTTTTATTTGATCTTTATTGAACCAAACTCAACATCTGGTATCGAACAATATATCAAACAGAACATTGCGTTTATTCTCAAACATATTTAGTACTGGTTTACATTTTTATGCTTTGTTTTTCATCAGATTATATGATTTTCATATGGGGAAATTTAATGTCTTAAAAATTTGATGGGCACAATTCATATACAAACTTTTTTTTTTTTTTTTTAAATAATCATTATTATAGCCAGTTTCGTACAGATTACATAGTTCAATTAGTTTATTCAACATGACAGTTTTTAGGTTGGAGGCTAACCAATAAAATGCAATAGTATTTAAAAACTCATAAAATAGTGGCAAGTATACCAACTTTTTGGTTCAAAACTTAAAATATATCTAAACGTTAAAAGGTCAATATAATGCCTCTAGTTTGGAATGCATGGAGCATGATTGATTGATTGGTACTTTGAGTACATAATGTGAATGCCGAAATATTCAAAATCATAAGGTGGGCTTGTCGACATATGCACTTTTTAAACGAAGAGTTATAAAATGTCAAGGGGCATTAAAGGTCGTCGAAAAAGATTTCTAAGAAGAACATCACAAAGTACAACTGACACTGGATAATTTGCAATAAATTGGAAACCGAAATAGAAAAAAGTTCCTTCTGATGGTGAGTGACATGCCAAATGTTCAGCTGAATTATACATTTTGACTCTTTCAACCATAAGTTTAAATTTCATTTTGCCAATTTGTCCTGTAAAGCAATTGATTGAGCTTTCACTTTCCCCTTACTATTCGAACCTTTATAGTTATGTCTTGAGATGCATGTTTCTGATCTAATAGGTATAGCAACAAACTACCTTTTTAAATCGACTAATGGAGTTAATACGTCAATTCAACCATATTTATGCAGATTTTTGAATTAAGTATGATTATGGAAATATATCACTGCAAATTCTATTCATCCCTGGAATCGTTTGAATGGTATTTACATATCCTTGTCAAGTATGCTAGTTTTATAATTAGTTTAATCCACTTCCAGGTTATCAGTTAGTTGTAGTAGGAGTGTTCATACTTAGTAACCAGTTCAGTAGAGGCAACTATTTAGATGGTATTTTCAGTTGGATTTCTGGGCTTTATTTTGGGACGAGCTTGAGCCAACCAGTAGTAATGATTCCAAAGGTCATACTCCTATCATATATTGTGAGTCATGTAAATTTGGTATAGAGCTTCTAAATTCGTGCAAATAACTTAACTTTAACGTTAAAGAAAGTCCCTGAAATCATATTGCTACTCTCTTGCAAATAATCATCACTTTGACATATTTTACAAAGAGAATAATGTCATTATTCTGCTGTGATATAATAACATCCAAAGGAATATGTTCAAGACTTTTAAGTAATAATGCAAAACTAGTAACTTTTTTTTTTTGGTCAGAGGGAGATATATAGCATCACCATCCTCCTCGTCTGCATAAGTAGTGCTACAGATAAATCTTGACTAGATCAACTTCCTCTTTAAAGAGTTTTCTTATTTGGATTTCACCATTGAACACCGTTGTTCACAAATGTCCTGGACCTTTAGCACATTTCAACTTTTGGAACATGAAACACATCTTTGATTTGTTTCATTATTGATAAAAACTGCAGTATGTAACCATTGATTAATGACACAACACAGAAGTACAAAAGATCAACATTAACATATCATATAAGACTGGTCAATCCTTCGGGTTTTATTGTCTAAGTTGTGGTACTTGTCGATAATATCATACAGATCCAAATTAAGTTCTTTCATCCATGTATTACCTAATGAACTGTTGTAAGTAATCAAATTATGCTACGAATCAATACCTGAAAAGGATAAACTAAAGCGTATAAGAAAGGGTAAACCGGCAGAGTAGAATCTTACAGTTGAAAACCGGTCAGCAAACACTTGAATCTCCAATCAAAGTTTTAAGTAGGTGGAGGGCCATTATAAGAGCTTTGAACATCACAGAGCTTAAAAGCACCATCTTTGCTTATCTTGGAGTTCAACAACCATGTTCTTCTCTTCATGCAAACTATGGAACTCTTCAATCACCATCTTAACCAATGCATCCAACAACTTCTTGTATTGGGGTTCTAAGTCGGATGAGTTTGAAACATGGAGCATTGATTCCTAAAGATGTTTTACCTATGGTTCTAGCTTGAATGAATTCATCTCTTCTGTCGTTGTAGTTCCACCACAAGTTACTAAACTGGAACTGAATGGAGGTGATGAAGATGGGGTCATTTCAGCAGTCGCAATGGATGATAATGGAGTCATTCCTTCTGAACCAGCACTAACAGTAACAGCAACAGATGACGGTGACATGAACTGGTTCAAAGACATAATGTAGTTCTGAAAACATTGAATAGTAAAGATAGATTACCACAAAAAGAAATCTCAGAAAAACAAGAGAACTGTGCAAACCAAACAAAAACCACTACTCAATGTTAACTAAAGTTGTTTATCACACCCCGTTAATTTTAAGAATTTCATCTGGTACATTAAGATACAATGGCACTACCAACGAAAAACACTCTTTATATGATTTCATGTTGACAGGTAACTTCTTATCAACTTTAAAATAGGAGAAATGCCTCTTATCAGAAAAGATAAATGCAGAATCGTCCTAAGTATCTTACTAATCATCCTACTAATGAACACTGGCAAAAAAAGTACGTGATGCTAACTTGTGAAGTTGCATTGGTTATTGTCAAGTGTGTCCATTACGAGGATGATTAATAAGACAGTTAGGGCATTAAGCAATCCTCATCCAGGAGATTAATTAATAAGCAACTATAATAGTGAACTTAAAGTAGTCAACAAGTTACAATACAACTGTTTGGATTAGAACAATACATAAAAGCATTACTGCAACAGTAATTCTCTATATTTGCCTTTTTAAGGTAATTGCGTATTTTCTATAAATTCATTCGAAGTAAATGCTGGAAGATTCCTTATGTGTGTGCATACCAGATTCCTTATGTGTGTGCATACCAACTACTTAGCAGGAAAAAGAGCTCATATCAATATACTGTCACAGTGTCACTTTAAAGTAATCAATAATTTTTAACAAAGATTGTTTTTAAGAACTAATTAACTGCTAATCACTCACTTTAAGAAGCAAACACTATATATTACTCTAAAATTAGTGTTTACATAATAGAAGTTATTCAACATGAAGTAATTTAGCTTTCCTAGCACTTCAGTTTACAACAATGCAAATAATCGAAACATGATGGACATGTTATTGTTGACATTCGCCAAAAAAACTACGTAATGTTGACTTTTGTAGGTCCACTGATTATAGTCACCTGTGTCTATTGGCAGGATAATAGGAAGATAGATATGATAATTTAGCATTTCTCAACCAAAAACAAACAATAAGTAGTCAACAATTTTTAATAAAAAGTTTGTTTAAATTACATCATCTGTAAAAGCATTAGGTTGCAGTTGGAAAACTTATAAGGATGAGCAGCTAATCACTCATACTAGGAACCAAACACTGAATTAACAAAATTCCTCTTTATATAGTAATTGCTAGTTTTATTAGCTCATTTCCTGCTTGAAGCTTATAACTCAGTATGTCTATCATGTCCAGAGGCTCCTTGTGTGAGAGTGTCTAGCTCAAAACAGTAATTGATCCTCTAATTTTTTTAATAAAATTATTATGAGTGTTACTAGCTCAAAACTTATTCAACGTAAAGGTAATCAACACGCCTATCATGTCCGAAGATTCCTTATGTGAGTGCACATATCAGCTTCTAAGCAGGAATTATAACTCATACTAAAAAAAGACGCAACTATAAACTCTGAATTTAAAGTAACCAACATGTTTTAACAGAATTTTTCTACAAGACCACCAGTAAAAAGACTAAAATATAACGAAATAGTTTGTAAAAAATAATTTACTGCTAATCACTAGTTTTAATAAGTAAACAATCACGTCTACTCTATACTAAAGCTTATTAAACATGTCGTAACCTAAACAATAACTTATTCCACATGAAGTACTTTATAACAATTCGAATTTTCAGAACATGAATAACTGCAAATGTTATAAAATTAACAAATATACCCCAATCCTATCATAATAATATCAAATAACGACTTAAACAAGAGCGATGATAAAAATGCTTCGAAATTACCTCAACCGTAGACGGATCAACGTCAAGAGCTTCATCTATAGACGAGATCTCGGTAACAGGAGCGAAAACAGAGCTTAAATTCTTCTTAACTATCTGCTACATCAAATTATTCAAGATTCATATAAGAATTAGTAATCAAAATAGCTCAAAATTTGGCAAAATCACTCAAATTAATATATATTTAATTATTTATATACAAATTATGATAATGTGTTGATTAAAAATAGTGTGAAATGATAAATAAAGAGATTAAGTGACCTTTTGATTGTGATTATTGAGCTTCTTAAAATGAGGATTAAGTGATTTAGCTTTGCGATTGGAGGATTTAGGTGTTTGGATTTCGTGTTCTTTCATCATGAATAATGGATGTGATTTTGGTGGGAAATATTTGGGAGTGTTTAAAAGTGGAGTGAGTGAAAAAGTGCGAGGGGCTAACAGGCTATATAAATGGATCCGTTTTGATATGGGTCGGGTTATCGGGTCGGGTTTGAGGCTTATCGGGTTTTGAAGAAAAAAAACTAACTCGCAACCCGACCCGATAAGCTATCGGGTCTATCAGGTTGCGGGTTGGAACTATCGGGTTATCGGGTTGGTTGTTAAAAAAAAATTTAAAGCCGGTAAACAAAAAAATTTAATGCTATCAAACAAAAATGTTAGGACTTGGGAGCAAGTGCTTTATAATGTTATACTACGTATGTTGTATCATGGACAATATATGATCTTACTGTTGTGTGCTTCCTATAATATCAGGTATATAAGAAAGAACATGTTTATGAGCTACTGGTATATAAAAGAAAACAAAATGCGGTACGTGAAAACAAGTATCATATGCTATAGATAAAAAGAATTGTTGTATGGTTTTTCATTGGCGTAATTTTCATCAAGTATTATATAACACATACAAAAATACTAAAAATTAAAGTTGAGAAGTTAAGACTTTAAAAAGTCAAATGAGGACAATTATTTTGAGACGGAGGTAGTAATAGATAAGAAAAAAGAGCATTAAGCCTTAATAACATTTCATAGATAAGAGTGACCTGATAACAAAATAATTAGGAGCCTAACCTGACTTACGGGTTGACCCGATAATCCCGATAAGCTAAGTTGGACTTGAATCAACCCGACCTTATAAAGCCTTATCAGGTTCGGGTCGGGGTCGACCCATTTGACATCCCTATGTATGGTGGTGTTTGCTTTTTAATAAGAGATGTCATTTTAAGTTTGTTGTGAGAGAAAGTTTAATTTTAAATAAAATGAAAGTCTCATAATAAATGACCGACTATTTCTTCACTCACAAAATATTAACATCATTTCTCATATTCAATTTGAACATAAGTGAATTTTAATAATTGTTTTTTTAGACTAGTTGCATTGGGTGTGAGCCATCATCGTTTGAGGGTAAGGCTCACGCGCCACCCTATTGCACGAACACCACCTCACGAGTGAGGCTAAGCAAAAACATGTATGAATGATGAGGCAACTCACCTCTCGGTTATTGTGTATTTTGTGGGTCCCCACCCCAATGTCTAGTATTCAATATAAAAGAAAGACTAAAATACACCGTTGGTCCATAAACTTGTACCTGCGCATCATGATTGGACAAACTTTCCCTTTTTCATCGTTGGGAGTCCAAAACTTGGGTTTTATACTCTAGACAAGTCCCTTGACCAATTTTCTGTTAGTAAACGTCTGTTATTTCCCCCATGTGCCTTGCACATGAGGGCAAAATAGTCATTTCATTATTTTGATTAATTATTTTGGTGGTACTGGTACAACCTTGTGGACTAACCGTGTATTTAATCAATAAAATTATACCATCACTACCACCACCCTCTATTTATCTCTTTTTCCTGCTTCTCTCTCTAAATTTCTGCACCATCACTATTCTCAAATCTCATAAACTCTTCCACAAAAAAAACATAATCTCAATCAAACACTATCACCATTCTCTCTCTAAAATTAACATTATCACAATTTTCAAATCATGTAAATTAGATTAAAGACCCAAAAAATTAACTTCGATTAAAAGTCAAAATAATTAAGTACCACCAAAATAAATCAACAGACATCACTTTTGCTTTACATCACATGGTTATTGGTTTTAAAAAGTGTATAGATGCATGACCATAAGAGCATGCACATTAGTAACGCCACCACCGGCGTTAAATGGGTTTTCTCCGGCATTATATGGCGTTAGCCATTGGAGGAGCCGCGTTATAACGGCGTTAGGGTGGCAAAGTTAAGCCCCTAACAGGCGTTAAAAAAAATAAAAAAATAAAATAAAAAATAAATAAAAATTTCACCCCCTAAACCATTTCAAATTAATTTTCACTTACACCCCCTCAACCTATTCAAATTCAAATTTAAATTATACTGGTTAATTCTGGGCGGGATAAATTCAAATTCAAATTTGAAATTTAAAAATCAAATATGAGGGGTATTTATTCAAACTCAAAATCAACTCTGACTATATATACAACTCTACCAGAGTTGTTTAGAACACACAACACACACAAGTTACACACACAACTCACACACAAAAAAAATGTCTCGCAAAGATTTTTCTCAGCAATTCTCAAGTCCAGAAAAGTTGCCGGAAACCAGCTTTCCAACTCTACCAGAGTTTGATGTTTACTCAATACCACCTGAATCTGTCTTTTCGGTTTTCCAACCGGAAAATGTATTTTTAAACTCTCCACCTGTGAACAATTCAATTGTTCCAACTCCACCTGTGAACAGTCCACATGTGGATCTTCAAAACAACCCCCACGGGTTAAGTGAGGCTTCCCTTCGTCAACTAGAACAAGATATTGAAAGCGGTAGGGAGATTATGGAAGAGCAGGCACATGAGGAAGCTGCTCGTCGTGAGCAAGTAGCAAGGGAAGCTCAGTATCTTCAAGACAACTACTTCGACATAATGGAGACTCGGCTTTTTAATGGCGAGTTTAATTCCCCTTCAAGTTCTGAGGGTTGGGTCTCAGATGATTCGTTTTTTAAGTTTTAGTAGTTTTATTTTCATCAGTATGCGTTCTAGTTTAAGTATGTTAATGTAATTCGTGTTTACCGTTTAATCTTTTATATAATAAAACAAAACTCCTAGTGGGAATTTTTCATTTCAAAAAAAATAATTCATACCTTATTAGGTAATAATTTTTTAACTTTGATTTTTGTTTTTGGATCTTGAAAAATAATTAATACTAATTATTTCCTAATTTGGTCAAAATTATATAAAATTTCGTTTTGATACTCACACGTATAGAAAATCCGAAATTACACATGGGCTTAGGGGCAACGTTTTCATAATTCTAGGGTTAAAGTGTAAATTTTAAATAATAAATGCTCAATCTTCTCACCATCCATATCTCCACAAGAAAAATCCCATACACAGATATATACCAACCTCCCAAACAATAACGATCTATGCTCCTCATTCCCTTGATTTATTTTTGTTTTGATTAATTATTCTTTAGATTAACGTCATGTACACATATCATAGCTTTATCAACTGGTATGTTCACATGTATTTTTTTATGATGACTTTTTATTTGTTGGAAGGCTTTTGTAGCCTTATAGTGATTTGAAGAATAATTTGTTAAAGGGGAAGTACCAACTTTTTTAAGGGGAAGAATAATTTGTTAGTCAATCCATAAATAAGGTTTTCGATTAGACTCCAAGTTTGTCAAGTTCACTCCATTTGATGATGCAATATAATGGATTCATAAAGGTATTATTTTTATTTATTGATTATATTATCCTTTCTTAAGTAATTACGGTTTTACAATATTTAGTTGATGAATTAATGTGTTCATTAGTCGTTTAGTATGTATGGACACGTGTTTGTTTTTATGCTCATTGAAAAAGATGCTTACTTATTGTTTAATTATTTGTTTGTTTGTATCATACTAAACGATTATAAGGATATTTAATTGTAATGTTTCTAGATGACCAAATAGCCATCTCGGATTTTGGGGACAATGTGGTTGTAGAGGGAAAAGGCAGCATTTATCAAGAGAGTTATTTAAAAAAATTTATCATTTATTTGCTTTGTAAATTCTTTAGATTGCTTTTAATTTTGGGGGTTTATTGATTCTGATATCTCAGCACCAATAACCTAATCCATTTATAAGACATCAGTAGTTCAAAAATAAGAATAATTTAGTGGCCAAACTGTTTTTTTCTTATGTCTGCAATTCTATTACACAGTTAAGGGCAAAACAAAATGCCTTAAGTACAATAGAAACCAAGGCGGAGAGACCAAAACCAACGATAAAGAAAATAAATAAAGACCAACACCTAACCTGTATCTCAACTTAACTAGATCAAGAATCTGTTAATGTAATAGCCACTGAAATTCTTCTGTATCATTTTAGCTCAACGACAAATCCTTATGGCAAAATCTCTCATTCCTATTGTCCGGTGTAGCATAGGTAAATGGGTTATACGGATTAGTTAATTACTTCTATAGAAGTATGCTGGTTGTTAGGTGTTTCATGTAATTTTATGGATTAAATAGGTACTACGGATGGTACGAGAAAGTTAAGTGTAATTGTCCTCATTGGTTCCAATTCTACATTCTGCATGTTTAACAAGTGCCCGGATATAGCCAAGTTCTATTGATCATGTCGTCTTCCCAACAGTTGAAACTTGTCATTCCCTGGCAAGATTCTTTGGAGTTCATGGTAGAGTGATCTTGGGCATCAAGTTTATGGCTTCCGATGGCCTTAAGGACCAGTAAGAATCCATTCGATTATATAAATACAAACTAAATTTCCTTTAGAAACAATATTGCGGTGCCAAGTAATTTTGTAAGCTTTTTAGAGTGTTTGGGATTACCTATCTGCTTAAAAATGCAATATCGGAGAAGCACTATAATAAAGAGTATCAGTAATTATACAAGTATATCTTCTTTTTAATTAAGCAGTATGGGGAACTATGTATAAAGACTTATTTGACATTACATTATTAAGGTCTAACTTTTAGTTTTTAATACATATACAATGTTTAATGCATATATAAATTGTGTTTACTAGGCTTGGGTTTTCAAGGAACATGACCTGACATCAAAGTGGGTATTTAGTTGCGTTGTATAAGATAATTTTTGATGCTATAATCCGATTGCAAATTCATTTTTCTGTTAGGTGGCTGATTTTGGCTCCCTTAAACTTTCACATGTTGATAGAAGAACATTGACAAATTTCATTCACACACAGGGTTTACGATGTGCTCCTTGGGCCACATGGTAATTTATTTTTTCAGAACCGGAGTTACATTGGCTCATTTGACTTGCAATAAAGTAAAATTTTTGTAATCTTTTCTTTTCTACTGTGTCATGTTGAACCTGCAGACAAGCTTCCACATATTTAATTTGTTTAAGCTTACAAGCATATTTTGTAATCGGTTGTAGCAGCTGTTGATAATGTTACTGATTTAACTGGTTCAGGAGCATCATGCTTAAATGTTTTGCTAGGAAGTAATGATAATGCCTAAAAATGAAAGTGATATGAATGCTTTTTCCTAAAATATTTACATGGCAATGAGATAACGAATGTTAGTCTAATCTTCGTAAGTATTCTATTCTTTGAGGAATTTAACACAGGTATGACAAAAAATTTGAGAGTTAATTATCATATCTCCTACCCAACGTCTTTTGTTACATGATGCAAAATGGGCGGGTTGGGTAATGGGTCATTTTGGTGCAGGTCCAACTGTGTTGGATTGACTAAAAATTCATAACACTTCTTGTCTTAATTTTTAAAGTTTTCTTTATCATAATAATACAGTAATAATGTTGTTTCATCTGAATTTACTTTAAGGACAGTAGTGGTTCATTTTTCTTAGCTGCAGATTTGGTGATCTTGGCACCAGTAGGGTCCATTTTGTCCACGCCTTTGATCACACCAATAACAATTGTCTGGCACATATCCTTTATAGCAAAACCAAAAGAGGATACTCAGACAATGTCTCGATCACTGTGGGTTTAGTTCAACAAACTTGACGACAAATGTGGGAAGTATGGAAATCGAGCACAGGTCACAGGTGCATATCCATTACGCTAAAAGAAGGTAAGAAGTTATTGTTGTAAATATTTTGTTGCTAAAATGTCGTCTTTGTTAAATTTTTATGCCAATAAAAAAGTTCCGTCAACATTTGAAGTTGATTAAGTCTTTATCAACCCCAATATATCTAATGGTTGGTGGAACTATTAACAGTCGGCTCCATCTGTGATAAAGAGTAGCTGTATAGCGAAATGGCTTTTACTACAGAAAAAAATCTAGATTCAGGTCGTCCATGGAAGGCAAAGGTTATGTCATGCTTCTGAACCTATTAGTATTGAGCCAAGTATTATTACGAAATTCATAGTATGATAGTCACAGGGACAAGAATTAGTGAAAGTTACAATTGTAGCATAATTTCATTGAAGTATCAACAAGTAAATTACATTGGCCTCTTATCCTACATATTTAATTGTGTTTGTGTGCATGACATGCGGTAATAGTGTTTTAAAGCATGGGTTCATCTTGAAAAGTATATGATTATAGAAGTTAGGTGATTGGACCCGATCTCTTTAAAGTTAAAGAAAACTTCACTTATTTATAAAAAATGGTTTTCAATGCTACCAAAATGCAATTTTAATTTAATAATTGGTCATTTGGTGCAATTTTGAATGGGTCATATTGGACCATAATTGTCTTAGTAGTAATAGACCAAAGAGTCGGCTAAGAAGGTAAAGAGGCTTATTATGTCTCCCTAAGTATGATTAGTATTTATGTTTTTAAAGTAATTATGTGCATAATTTCAGATTCATATATCAATATGTGGATCAACACCGTCACTAACGTATTTTGCTAGCAAGTATACCTTAAGTTAGTTGTGTATTAACAATCTAACGATATAAACAACCATAGCTATGTTGTAAGTATATAACCTACCACATGATTGATGAATAGTAGTTATAGATATAGACATCATATTGAAGCATCTGCATACCAGAAAAAAATGAAAATTTAAAACCAATATAATATGCAATTGACCTGATGTATTGTATATGTGTGGTGGTCATTATCATGGATTAATGGAAAATTAAAAAGCTAATTAGTTGTTAGGAAATTTTCTTGATGCCTTGCAATATGTCATACACTCATATAGTTTGACCATAGATATCCTTCACTCTTATTCTTATATCGTACATTAAATAGGCAAGTCTAAGATGTAGATTATTAAATTCAAAGAGGCTGATTTTGCATGAGAGTTTTGGGACTCGAAACCATGAAGATGATTTCTTTTCTTTGAGATGGTGCATATGGAACGTCATGGAGAAGCTCATTTGATGGCTTATAGAGATTCAAGTCCTCACATGTATGCAATCTAGAAGGAGAAACTTATATAAACAAAATTATTTTTTACAGGACTTTTAAAGAAGCTAATGAGGTAATTAAGAAAAACTTATAAAAGATTTTTCATGGAGTATAATTATGTTTAAGTTGCTTATAGAGATTTGAATCTTATTTTTTATCTATAAATGCACATTTTTGTAGTTAGGTCAAGAAAGAACCTTCAGATTTCGATCTAATACAACAATGCGAGTCTCAATGTGTTTGCATTTTTGAAACATGTGGCATAATGTCGTACAAATTTATGTAGATGTCACATTATTAATAGGAAGCTGCACTTTGTTATAAATTTTGCAAAGCCCATTTACCGTGAATTCGCCCCATGTGCGTTCAAATCTAACAAACTCATCTAAGTAGTTCTAATTATCTTTTGGTTCTATGTAATCTGAAAAATGAAAAAATAATTTTCGAATCATATTCTTCAATTTAATTTTTTTTGGAGAATCTTGAAAAATGAAAGAGTAAGTTTCAAGTCATATTCTTCAATTTAAGATTATTTGTATTGTACCCATTAAAAATTGTTCCCATCGTATTTAACTTCTCATTTCTACAATAGTCATTAATATCAAGTGATATTAAGGGGTGAAAGTTTTACTTGGCCACTTACTGAAAATCGAGTCTTAAGTATTCGGAACTCATTCTTCAAAACCTAATATTATGTGTGAATGTGGTTTTATGGTCTTACTATTCCTACTTGGTAGCCATTTCAAATTTGGATTAGCTGAGATTTTTTAATTTGCATCCCAAATGTATGACTTGAAGATAGGTATTATTCTTTCCTAGATGTATATTTAGCCTATATCAAGTTGGGGAAGATTTTTAACTAAACGGTTTAATTCTTATATAGTTATATCATTATGAGCACATATCTTAATACGTTTTTTGTTTACAAGAAAAAACTTTGTGTTAACGTATCAATGTGAAATATGATGCTTGGAGAGTGCGAATCCTTACCTATTTATACGTAGGGAAGTATTTAAGGCGGGTTGTTAATTTGAACATCTACTCTGCTTGAGATAAAACTTTACACAGCTAGACCCATCCATAAGTCAACGGGTTTTCATTACTGCCTCTAATACCATTGTTAGTACTAAAATCAAATTCATATCTTTCCTTCATTTTGCTACTACACATATTGAAAACACTGGAATGGTGTCTCTTGGTTATGTTCAGAAAGTGTTAGAAAATGTAATAAGCTCATTTATTGTTATTTTCAAATGTCAACCGAGTTTTCTAGATTCCAACTTATTATATCAAAATGTCTCCTTTTTACTGGCATCTGATTTACTTACAGTTACAAGACTTAGACTGGTGGCAATGATATAGTCGGAGCAACATGGCCTTTTATAGACTTAGAATTACAAATAGGGGAAATTTCCCATTACCCTTCTCGTAGAAGTAGTGATTGTACTTTTGTTATTCGTGGTTATGCATTACCTTTTGATGTCTTCCTCTATATAGTATATCTTTCACATTGTTACATAGAAAAGGCCTTAATCAACTTCCATGTAAGTATCCTTTTTGGTTTTACAGATTTTTCAAGATATGGTTAGAATTGGGGTTTGATTATGGACCACTTTATTTCACTGAGTCCATTATAATGCCTATCTAAATCCAATGCAAGTGTACAGGTTAGTGACCAGTAATCCTCTTCTTGGGTCAAATTTGTGTACCCCATGTATGCACTAAACAACAACAACGTTAACACTGCATCTGTTTACACTTTACATTTTCAACATTTGGGGAGAACGTTGGGCTACGGCCATGAATAATAGACCCCGCCAAAATTATAGTTGGGCTTGGCTTATTTTTGGGTATAGACATCCTAGAAGCTCCATGAGTCACAGGAGATTATCGAACCTTATTGCAATCTAAAGAAACTGCAATAGCAAAGGCGTTGTCGGCAACTATGAAGCCTTGCCTAATGTTTTGTACCTGGAGACGACAAACACAAATCTGGCTCTTTTGATGGCTATGATTTCGGTTTGTTTCATACAAAGGTATCATTCATCAATTTTATTTCCATTATTTCAATATAAAATTTGAATCTGCTATCTTATTTCGAAATTTAAGCTACTTATGATGCACTTATATATTTCAAGTCATAGGCATCATCTCGACTAAACATATGCTAGCCAACTAATGAGTCCACTATAATGTGATTAGTGTTGATAAGTAATTATCACTGATCTTATTTATATAAGATGAGTCAATAGCTATAGTAAATAAAGTTCAAATAGAAATTATGCATAGTATTTGACAACAATAATGAAGATGGGAATCTTTTTATGGAATGGGCATAGTAATTTTGTCAAGGCATAGTATTTTCGTCGAGGCTTAGTATGTGGTTATATAGAAATAAGCTTCATTTGTTAGCATAGGTTTGGCCTTTTATCATTATGTTGTGAAATAACTATCTGGAATCAATTGTTTAACTTTGTTGTTTAAGGTCCACATAAATTTTTTGCGGGAGAATGAGTAGAACGTGGCCATGGAAAAGACTTTACAATAGAAGACTTCCCGTGTTAAAGAGAATGGAAGGCCTAAGAGTGAGCCCCCCAATAAGTTGTATTGACAAATTGGTTATAAAGCTTGAACAATCTATAACCAACTATCTTATGGTATATTTTAGCTTTTTGGTTGAAGCATTCTTTATACCCCATTTAGTAATTATTTTTTCATAAGTTAATATCTGGATATGGGAGGTTCACATGGTTTCCATGTTGTATAATTATTTTTTTCATCTATCAACTCAATATGTGCCTATAATATGACTTCTCATGTATATTGATAAATAATTTACTCAATAAAAGATAGATGATCTTTACTTCATTTCTTTCCTCACAAAGGGCAACGAAGATCTCAATTTCTCATTATATTTGCTTTTCTGCTAATAGTTTGTAGTTATGCCAACCGTAATAACAATAAAGCAAACGTTTGTTGACTTAACCTATTGCTCTTATAATTAGTTTGTTTTTAATCATTTTATAGTTTCTATTATATTCCCACAAGGTGTACCCGTTTGCAACATTCACGTTTAGTATTCTGATATTGTATCCGGTGTTGTAAAACTCAGCCTAGGCAAATATTCAACTTTTTGGTTTATTAAGCTTTTCTTTCTTTTTCAAGGAGGACTAATTGGAGAGTAATAGTTGAAAACCGAGGTGATTTGAACTATTTGAAGTTTAAATTACCTGAGTGTCGTCAACGAGTTTTACAACATTAATGGTATCATAGTAGCAAAATATATTGTACTTTAATTGACCTTTTTAGTATGTTATTGGTTGTGCGCTATCGTTTAATATACTTGCAATTACATATTTTCAAGAAGTATAACATGGATCATTGTCGGCAATCATACGAAAAGTATATGGAGTGGTCACCTGAAAATTGCTATGCATGGAGCAAGTATTTGGTGGTTGGTCATTCTTTCTCTTGCTTATGTTGATTGCATGTGGAAAAAATTAGATTTTGTTACAATAAATGAGATGTTGGGGATAAAACATTGGTTGAAAACAACTGGAAAAAAAATTACTCACGATTTTTATGAACAAACAAAATTTGTGATAATAAAAAGAAATTTTCACCAGGATGTTTTAATGTGTAAACAAATTTTGAACGACTTTGGATGAACAATCTTGCATTTCTGATAAGAACATCTGTAGCATGCAAGCAGACATAGGTGGCAATTTCAACTCCATAAAGTTAGCTTACTAGATCATCCTAAAGACCATTGTAAACGTAGAGGATATCAGGAAGAGATGGAGAGAGTACTTCTCCTCTCTTTTCAATGTAGGAAGGGCCGAAAGCAGCACGGAACAAGCGAACCTTAGCCAACGTACAGAGTGCTACTATTCGAGGATTAGTCAACCAGAAGTGAAGATCGCACTACAGAAGATGGGAAGAAACAAAGCGGTAGGGCCGGACCAAATCCCAATAGAAGCTTGGAGGTGTCTGGGAGATAGGGGATTAGATTGGTTGACGTGCCTCTTCAACAAGATCTTCTACGGGGACAAGATGCCAGATGAATGGAGACTCAGCGAAGTCATCCCCATCTACAAGAATAAGGGAGATGTACAAGCGTGTAGCAATTATAGGGGCATTAAGCTTCTCAGCCACACAATGAAGCTTTGGGAGAGGGTTATTGAGAGAAGGTTGAGAAGGGAGACGAGGGTGTCAGAGAACCAATTTGGTTTTATGCCAGGAAGGTCCTCGATTGAGGCTATTCACCTTCTCAGAAGTCTCATGGAGAAGTATAGAGAAAGACAAAAGGACTTGCATATGGCGTTCCTTGATCTTGAAAAGGCTTATGATAGCGTCCCGCGCGAGTTGATTTGGAGAACTCTTATCGACAGAAGAACCCCAAATAGATACGTGAGAGTCATTAGGGACATGTACGAGGGTGCTAAGACTCGTGTACGGTCCTCAGTGGGGACCTCAGAGTTTTTCCCTGTGGAAGTTGGGCTCCACCAGGGATCCGCCATTAGCCCCTACCTTTTCGCCTTGATTCTAGATGAGTTAACTAGAGGGGTACAAGAGGGCATCCCGTGGAACATGATCTTTGCTGATGACATTGTGTTGGTGGCAGAATCGGCGGAAGGGTTAAACACCAGACTCGAGCACTGGAGGAAGGCTCTAGAAGACAATGGCCTTCGGGTGAGCACGGAGAAGACTGAATACATGAGATGTGATTTTGGGAGGATTGAGCCAGGTCACCTCGAACACATTGATATTCATATCGGTGATCAGATCCTGACACCCAAGGAGTCTTTTAGATACCTGGGATCGATAATACATAAATCAGGGAGGATAGATGAGGACGTAACCCACCGGATTAGAGCGGGGTGGGCGAGATGGAGGGCGGCTTCAGGAGTCCTTTGCGACAGGAACATCCCATTTAAGTTAAAGGGAAAATTCTATAAGGTGGCGATTAGACCGGCTATCTTGTACGACTCTGAATGTTGGCCCATATTAAAGGCACATGCTAACAGGGTAGAGGTGGCAGAACTGAGGATGCTAAGATGGACTTGTGGTAAAACCTTCCTTGACATGATCCCGAACGGAGTTTTCAGAGCAAAACTTGAGGTCGGGAATATTGGTTCGAAAATGAGAGAAGGAAGGTTGAGGTGGTTCGGACATGTCAGGAGGAGGCCACAGTCAGCGCCAGTTAGAAGGGTCGAAGCGCTAGATGTAGATGGCGTGAGAAGGCGAGGCAGACCCAATATCAGATGGGAGGATAGACTTAAGCTTGACATGATGGAGCTTAGTTTGACCGAGGACATGATCTCAGATAGGAAGGGGTGGAGGGATAGAATTAGGATTTGCGGGTAGTGGTGCTAGGTGCATGGCTTTTAGGTGTCCCCTTTTGCCTCCTTGCGTGTTTTGTTGTGTGGCCTCTTTTTTGCTTTGCCGTAGTCTTAGGCCCCGTGCGTGGTTTGCGTTGCGCTAGTGTTGCTCCCTTAGGTTTTGCCTGCTTCGTATTGCTCCCTGCGTTTTTTTTTTTTTTGGTGCTACGTGTTTTTCTGCTTGAGCTTTTTACCTCGTGTGCTTCTTTGCTTTGCTCTGTGTTGCCCCCTTCTTTTGGTGTGCCTGGGCTTTTGGGTCTATCTCTGTTGCGCTTTGCTATTGGCTTATTTTCGGCGTGCTGTGCATGGTTCCTTTTCCTGTATGCCCTGCTTGCTTGCTTTTTACTACACTTTTGCCTATTGTTTTTGTCATATGCTATCTCTATCCTTTGCACTAGCACACATGCACTTGCCGGAGGTCTCGTTGGAAGCAGTCTCTCTACACACGGGTTTACCCTGGTGTAGGGGTAGGATCTGTCTACATTTTACCTCCCCCATACCCTGCCTAGGCGGGATTGGGTTTGTTGTTGTTGTTGTTGTAAAGTAACTGTTTGAACCTGTGAGAAACAGAAGGATACTGATGGCTTCAGTGGACGAGTATTCAAAAGATGATGTTATTACTAAAGGATGGGCTAGAATTCAAGTAATGAAAAATTTGTTTATCTCCCTATTTGCATTTTTTTTTATAAGAAGTTACATATACTTTTAGTATGAAGTCGTTTACGAGGACTCTTTGGCTCGACAAGGCGGCTCATACAATGGCTTCTTGATGAAATGGAAATGATGTTGTCCACAAAAACCTATAAAATGTTATAATAGCTGAAATAAAAATAGTAACATCGTAAGCCAACCGTCAATATTTCAACATAAGAATAATTTACTACGTCAGTAAAAAATAATTAAATCCAAAATCGAAAACAATAAAAATTAAACTATTTTTTTAATAAGTAAAAATAAATTATTCAAAATGTTAAAAAAAAACCCGTGCGTGCACGGGCCTTATAACTAGTGTACTTTGTGTTTTAATGTTAAATGTGATATGTTTTTTTAATAAATGAAGTGTTTGTTTTAGTTTAGGGGTTGAAATTGAAAATATGAAATGTTAAAGTTTAACTTGGGATGTTATTGATGTGGTGTTTTTTGGGGATGTTAAGGTGAAATGTTAAGGTGAAATGTTAAAGCTGATGTGACGCTGACGTGGACGGTGTTAAACTTTAACACAAGTTATGAATGAAAATGCTCTAAGTGAAGAATGCTCAAGTAAGTAATCTTAAATTTGCTAACGGTCTAGTCTAACTTGCACTTTTTATGCATTCAGGAGTCCATTATCCCAACAGTTAAGTGATTATTGGTCAGCTTAACAAGCAAAAATGAGGTTCTTCAATACATGCTAAAAGGGAGATATCACTTATCAGAGGTTATGAACCGCTTAAATTTACTCATATCCAAAGCACATGTAGTGTCTTCAACTATAATTATGTAGACGAAGAATATACTTCAAAGCCTTAACTATCCAAGGAAATAACTATAGACACCTTGTGTCCCACCATCTCAGTATCCCACAAACTTCAATTCTACGACTAAAGAGAACGTTTTTTGAATGCCTAAAGTGCTGTTTTAGTACTGCATATCAGCACTCTGTTCAGAATCCTTTATAAACTATAACCTTTCATCCATCTAATAAAAATAAACTACAAGACAGATAACAAGCAAAGAATAATGATCTAAACCTCTTTGATTAGAGTATTATATGGCAAGGGGACGTTGGTTGTCCGTTTAAAGTGATTATTACCTTCAACTATTTGACCAAAGTATGATTAGGAGTCTTGTTTTGATTGTTTATTGTCAAGGTAAGCAGATCCAGGTTGAAGGAAAACTGAATATTGACATACATGTAATTTAGTTAGCTTCTGAGTCCGGGTGCAGCAATCACTTTAACACTGTGATCCGTGTTATTTGACTACTTATGGTTAAAGTAAGCAGATTCGGGTTATAAGAAAGCGGATTATTAACATATATGTAATTATTTTGACTTTAACAGAAGTTAATTTTTTGGGTCTTTAATCTAACCTACATGATTTGAAAATGGTGTTGATGTTAATTTTAGAGAGAGGACGGTGATTGTGTTTGATTGAGATTATGTTTTTTTGTAGAGGAGTTTATGAGATTTGAGAATGAGAGAAGCAGAAATTTAGAGAGAGAAGCAGGAAAAAGAGATAAAGAGAGGGTAGTGGTGGTGATGGTATAATTTTATTGATTAAATACACCGTTAGTCCCTAAGGTTGTACCAGTACCACCAAAATAATTAACCAAAACAATGAAATGATCATTTTGGCCTCATGTGCAAGACACATGTGAAAAATAACAGACGTTGACTAACAGAAAATTGGTCAAAGGACTTGTCTAAAGTATAAAACCTAAGTTTTGGACTCCCACGATGAAAAAGGCAAAGTTTGTCCCATCATGATGCGCGGGTACAAGTTTAGGGACCAACGGTATATTTTAGTCTAAAAGAAAATTACACTATACCATTTTATTATGTATTATGAACAGTTTTTGGGATGTGTTGGTGACAGTAGTGGCTATTACGAATCATGAATATATGTTCACTAGGAAGATCCCTCAAGAAAAGGCTATGTTTATGATTCGTCACGTTATAGAAGCTTAAGTTAAAAATGCTATGTTTTGCGTTGGTGAGAACAAATCGCCAGGTTGTGACGGGTATACTTCAGTTTTCTTTAAGAAGTCATGCATATTGTGGGGAAAGAGGTCACTGGAGTTGTTCAAGTTTTAAAAGAATCAGCAACTATTGACTGAAGTTAATCATGCATTTCTCTTTTGCCAAAAATCCAAGCTCCAAGTAAGGTTACTGATTTTAGACATATTTCTTGTTGCAACACTATTTATACGTGCATTAGTAAAATCATTACGAGTCAGATAAAAGATAGTTTGAATGATATTGTTAATGAAAACCAATCTGCATTTGTTTCGGGTAGACGTATTTTAGACAACATTCTTTTTACGCAAGAATTAATGAAGAATTGTCATTTAGCTAGAGGTCCTCTTAGATGTGCGTTTAAAGTTGATATTCAAAAGGCTTACGATACGTTGGCTAGAATATTTTACGTGCCATTTTGGGTCATTTTGGGTTTCATAATATTATGGTGAACTGGATAATGAAATGTGTGTCAACCACGTCATTTTATATAATTATATCAATTCCAAATCCATTGGTGCATTACATGGATATTTTAAAGGTAAACGTGGTCTTCGTCAAGGTGATCCATTGTCCCCTTGTTTACTTACGCTTGTTATGGAAGTATTAACCTTAATTTTAAAGCGTAATGCTACTCATGAGACGAAGTGTTTTGGTACCATCATATGTGTGAAAGGCATGAGCTCATAAAGTTATGTTTTGTTGACGATTTGTTTATTTTTTTCATATGATAATGTGCATTCTGTTAATGTCATTCATGAGGTGTTGAAGGAGTTTCAAAGCTACTCAGGCCAATTACCTATAAAGTACTTAGGTGTTCTGCTAATCTCGCCTGGCGTCGTTTGTAGGGATTGTAAAATCCTTGTTGAGAGGGTCAAGAGTAGAATAGAGGATTGGAAGAACAAATCATTGTCATTCGCTGGAAGAGTTCAAATCATCTCGTCTATTCTAGCAGCTATGGAAGTTTAATGGTCTTCGATTTTTATTCTCCTAAGTGCTATTATAAATAATCTTGAAGGTTTAACTGTAGAATGGTAATGATAATTGTTAATACAAATAAACCATAAAAACATTTATTTATATTTTACGATCTTCTAATGTTTTGTCGATAAAAAACGTAAAATCATTTTAACGAAATAAATAAAATACGTAAAAAGGTTTGAGCCAATAGTTTACTAACACATTTATATTTTCATATAAACACTAAACAAGTAACATTGTTTACATCTTATAGAAATGCATATGTATAACAACTAGTGTTTACATAATATGGAAATGTACATATATACTTTGTATATATTATAATGGGTAAAAACCAAATTCCATGACCCATGACCCATAACCCATAACCCATGATCCATTGACTAGGTACAATGAATGTTGTTGGGTAAAAACCAAAGTCCATAATCCATACCCATGGAGCATGATCCATAACCCATGACCCATTGCATGACATCATGCATGAAGTCATGTTGGGTATTATCCATGATCCATGAACCTAAGTCCATGACCCATGACCCAAGATCCATAACCCAATGTCTATGTACATTGCATCTTGTTGGGTATCCATAATCCATTACCCATAATCCATCGTTCATAACCCAAAACCCATAACCCGGTTTGCAACCCGAAATCTGTACTTAGCTGACCCAGTAGCCGGATCCTAAGGATTGCACTAGCCGGATCCCTTTGGGGAGGGATCCGTGGGAACCGTGAGACAGTAGATAATTTGGTCCATAAATAGTGAGTCATTTCTCTCTTGCTCACCACCACTTTTACACATACTCTCTCTTAGTATTGTAACATCTCTAACATCTGATCCAAAGGATCATTCTATGTAGTTTTATGTTTGTGTGATTCTCTAGGTTCCTCTTAAAGGCGAGATCAGCACCTCTTGAAGACGTGCAAGCTAAAGGTCATGAGTTGCTAAGCTTCGTCATCATCAAGACCACTGAAGTGTATCTTGTTGATAGTTCTTTTCTCCCTCCATAGAAGTGTTGTGTTGAAGGCATTAGTGAAAGGTGCCGAAGGGTCGTGTTAAAGGCATTAGTGAAAGGTGCCGAATGGGTCGTGTCGAAGGCATTAGTGAAAGGTGCCAAGAGTGTACATTCGATATGGTGCATCGATGTACAAGATATATAGTTTGGGTTAAAGGATATTGATATCCTTCTAGTGTTGTAACAAGGAGTATGTCTCCTTTGGGGTAGTTGTGCTGTTGTGTAGCATTGGGTAGTAGTTCCTCCTTTGTAATGGAACTCGGTATCTAGCCTTGTACCGGATAAAGTGTAGGCGACATTGTGATAGGTGTGGTTCTACCTCGTGGAAGAACTCGGTGTCTAGCCTAGTACCGGATAAATAGTAGGCGATGTTGTGAAGGCTTCTCCGCCACATTAAGGAGCTTGTGTTGTGTAGTGCTTACGAACTCTCGAGTGGGGTACTCGGGGGGTGGAGTAGGGCAAATAAGGTGTCCTTGTAGCCGAACCACTATAAATACTCGTGTCGTGGTTTTGTGTTTCCTGACTCTTTATCTTTGCATTACTTACTTATATGCTTATCTATCATTAACCAACACGCATAACAAATAGATTGACATAAGTCAATCTAAATAGTTTAAAACGAAGTTTTAATCGGTAAAACTATTCAACCCCCCTTCTAGTTTTCCACAATAATGATTGATTTCCTTGATTGATTCTCGGTGACATTGTGTGTGTGTGTGTGTGTGTGTGTGTGTATATATATATATATATATATATATATATATATATATATATATATATATATATATATATATATATATATATATATATATATATATATATATATATATATATATATAACCCGTCCGATGGACGGGTATGACTTGTGGTTTTTATTTTTAGGATTTAGTAAAACAAATATATACTAAAAAGTAATTAAAAGTTAAATGAAATTGTTAAGATCTATAATTGATGTTACCATAATCCATAAAACGGCTAAAAGCAAGTAAATATTTTGATTTTTGGTTTTTATTTTTATGATTTAGTTGAACAAATATATACTAAAAGTAATTAAAAGTTAAATTGGGTATCTCAACAGATGATTCGTCTTCTGAAGAATCATCATCTTCGACTGCATAGCCGTGGCTGGACCGCTACTTGCTGTCAGTAGATAAGCTCTATTAGGAGTCGTTGAACTTCCAACCAATGATCTTGTTGAGCTGCAAACTTATTTCATCAATTTTGCTTATTGTTACAAGTTTCTATATCATTTAGGACCGATAGAAAAATGTATGCATAATGGTGTAAATTGATAGTGTGGGTAAAATAAATACACACGTGAAATAGTAGTCCCCGCGGTGAGATGAGGATTCTCTGTTAGCACTTCTTCCCGGGGTGTGATGGTATTCTAACCCAATGCTAATCTCATCTTTGCATATCACACTTTGGTGTCCATGAAACTCTTCTAGGCTAATTAGACTGTATGTGAATAAAATATTTAGTAGTTTGTTGACTTGCGCTTGTGTGGCATGCTGTTCCGTGTCAAAAGATGAATTGTTTGTGGCATCCAATGAATCAAAACTTGTGTTTCTAGTGATTGAGTTCATATAATGTGATGATTATGTGCGGTTTGTGTATTCAGGTTAGGTTGAGTTTCAAGATTTTACGATTTTGGCACTTTTTTTAGGCAAGAATGCCAATATGCATCTCGTTATTAGTCCGGCGAAGCAGATGGTGTGATATTAAATACTACTTGGCTACATAATATACCAAATTAAATATTTTTATTTTTTGAAAAATGAGTTAATCATGCAAACTAATTAAAGTTCTTTACTTGTTGCCTAAAATGCCATGAAGCGTAGGATAGTTTTTTCTTCTTGAATAGAAAATGCTCATTTCTTTAATCCAGGTGGAAGATAATTAATCCATCTTAATCTGCAAATTTTTTTGTTTCTTACATAAAATGTCATGATTGATACTCATAAGGGTTAAGCATAATAGTACGCTTAATAATAACTCGAGCCTTGAATAGTACGCTTATGAAATTAAGACTATAATTGCAAGATAAATAGGTAAAACACAAATAAAACGTTGTCATTAACTGTCATTATTAATTTTTACTGTCCATATGGAACATAAGCAAGACAATGACGAAAGATCGTTAACTTATGACATGTAGATATTTTTACGAAAGTCATGGTCAATATTTTTTAAGTG
Organism: Chrysanthemum makinoi; assembly: GCA_910596185.1. Taxonomy (NCBI): domain Eukaryota; kingdom Viridiplantae; phylum Streptophyta; class Magnoliopsida; order Asterales; family Asteraceae; genus Chrysanthemum; species Chrysanthemum makinoi. Next base: position 156,231,981 of record OU343225.1, on the reverse strand, counting down.
AATTCTATCCTATTCGATATTAACATGGTTAAAGTCAACTAAAAAACCATAATAGTTAATATCGATACAATAACATGGTTAAAGATTCATAAGAATATGGAAATCTTTCTAAAACTGAAATATTAGACATGTATGACGCAGTAAAAATAATAAATTACTCACTTGTAATGAGTATATAAAAACTGAAGAGCCAACTGCACTGGCAAGACGCAAGATCCTGATATAGTATTCATATATAAATACAATCAACATTAGGAAGTATAAAAGCAAAAAATGACACATTTTCTCTAGGAAAATGATTTGGAGACCTAATTATGTGGTCTAAAAACATGCCTAAACATATGTGGCATGATCTTGATGGTTTGTGAAAAAGTGGGTCCCCTGACTGCAGCCATCAAGATGATGCCACGCAGGTTTAGGCATAAGTTTAGGCATATCTTTTAGGCCTCCCAATCACTACTCTTTTCTCTATATTAAATTGAAAGAATGTCATGTACCTTAAATAGTGTGATAACTAATGCATAGAAGGTTATGAATCCAGATACAAAAACGACAAGTTTTGAAATTTTGTCTGTAACATCGTTCATCTTAGTTATATAGCTAATTAGCCATATATGTAGTCTTATTTGTTTAATTTCTGGTCTACAAAAGTTTAGAACACACATAGTCTAGGCTTAAGAACGAAAAGAAATAAACGGTTATCAAATATGAGAGAAAAAAAGTTTCAAAGTGGTACGCTATAATAAAGTATTAAAGCATAGCCTGTTCGATGGGCGAACATACCTTATAAATATTGTTAAAAATGTGAAGTTAAAGAAAAATAAGCTATAGGTATAACCAACACTCAAATGAGTCTTTCCAAGATGTGCATATCTAGCTATGTACACGGGAACGATTCCTCCTGCCACTTGTTGTATCTACATCTATTTGTTCTTCTGGTTCATGATTTACTGTGATGTTTCTACTCTGCCCATTCAGACACATTTGTTATTAGGGAGTAATAAATTAAAAACAAAAAAAGGTAATTACAGGTCATCCCGTCCATTTTGACACCATTTATCCATGTTGAACTAATTAACTTACCAGCCCACTTTTCAACATCTAAGTATTCTTTAAGGTAAAAAAAAGAGTAAATATATAATGACGACCTTGTTTAAGTAATATAAGCTTTTGATATACAGGCTCTTCGTACGAAACGTTTCCCAAAGCTTTCGACCAAAGAGTGATCAATCAAGCTCCTCACCAAAACCTTCTTTTTAGCTAGATCGATGGCCACAAATCCAGGAAATGATGGTTTATACTCATTCTTGTTCAGAGACTAACTTCATGCAAAAAATGAAAAAACAATTGGGGATGAAATTGATAATTTTATCGAACCCTTTTATGAGAAACTTGACAGGAGTCGAAAAAAGTTGTTAGGTATGAATCTAATAGAGGAGGTAAAAAAGAGAATGAAATTTTACGTTGGAGCATCGGAACACATGAGAACTTTATGCTTGGTGTCGACAGTTTTGAAAATACTAAAGAAAACAGGAGTCTATTTTTCGAGCTTTTCTGATGCCAGCGTCAAAAGTCCAAAAGGCCCTAAATCTAATGCCATTGATATCTTCCAACGTCAAAAGTCCAAAAGGCCCTAAACCTAATGCCATTGATATCTTCTTCAACCTAACCCGTTTCAATTCATAAAATTTATCCATTGTGACCCATTACCATTCCGCCCGACCGATACTCATTTTCCCACCTCTTAATAAAAATTCATTACCATAAAATATATATTAGTATTACTACCTTAAAACTTGAAGCTACCTTTGAGAGCTTTTTTATATTTATCCCTTTGCTAATATGTAGTTCATTTCAACCATCTGAATAAGCATCCTTGCGGTTTCGACTATAGTCACGCTCATTCAAGTAATATAATGTATGTTTTGCTTAGCATTTTTGCAGTAGCGTTGCGGCGGGGCTTATTTGTAGCGGACGCCTGTAACTTTTTTTACTGTAGCATTTTTTTTCGTAATCTGATAAACATTAAAGAATAATGTATCAATATCTTTTCAAATAGTTGTTTTTAATATTCCGTAGCTTTTCATTGTACTATAATCATTCTGAGATACATCAGTTTCCAAACTTTTATTCGGTTTGCCATGTACCTAAATCGCAATCGTTGGTGTGCTATCCTTACTCAACCATCTCTGTTATTTGTTGTCCCAAGTTTTCTCATGTTCATCGCTTCATTTATTGATGTTCTTCACTTCATTTATTGTTTTAGGCCCATTTTCATTTTCTGTCAAATTAAATAAAGGTGGTTGAAGTTATTTTTGCAGCACCAACATCGATTTTAACTCTTTAAGACCGTGATAGTAGTGGACCTCACTGTAAACCTTTAACTCCTTTCCTTCCTGATTCATAAAAAAGGTTTAACATTTGTATGTATATGGGCCGCAATATGTGCATAACTATAATGCATCGCAAAATTCCCAAAATCAGTACATATATGTGTAACATAAAACTATATATCCTATCAGAAGCTTATTTATCATATTTCACAATGTTATCATTCCTTTTACGTGTTTTAAGGTATACCTTTTGTAAGCTTTAGTTCATGTGCCATAAACATAATAAATTGTGATTAGTCTCTCTTTGTATATCAATAAATTTGCGCATTTATGAGCATTTAAATCTAAGGCCAATCATTTTAACATGCAGCTGGTTAAGTACACCTGGACAGAAAAGGAAGCAATAAAAGTAACATTTGGACCATTAGGAATGAATTTGTAATCCTTGCATATGAACTCACGAATGTATTGTCACACTGTTATTAAATGTCCCAACAAACTGACTATTGAGCATGTGCTGCATAGATTACAGGAGGCAATTTCGAACATTTTTTGGGTTATTTTCTATCCCAAATGGCCGACCTGGTCAAATAGGTTAATGGTCATCTGAAATGTTTTCAAATGCAAAAGAAAATTTTATTATCATTGCAGTATAGCTTTGCACTCATATATATTACATAGAAAATAAAGCTTTTGTTGTTCGTCCTGACCCAACCTGTTTTTATATGTATATAAAAATCAACCATTATAACCCGTTACTCAAAGTAAACATATCTCCATCTTAACACAAACCGACTATAAGTCTCATGCTATTAAGGGTCTATACAAATTTACAGCCTCTAAAGCAAACACTAATTCCAGAAAACGCTACCAACATATGTCAGTTTAAATGGAAATAAAACTGATTACATCTATAGATTTCCATCATCCGACATAATCTCAGGCCCTATGAGTATAAAAATGCATGGTATCTATCATAATAGTTACTTTTGAGTTGCAAATTACTTCAAACCAAATTAATAATAATAATCAAACGATTCTCCTTACATCATCCATAGATCTCGTGCGCACAATTGGTTAACGATATCAAATTGTTACCTCTCATTGTAACGTTATAATCGGTCGCTAACCTCATCGACGGAGCTATTTCTGGCACCCAATAAAATTCCTTGTTATTTTTCTCCTGGTCAAAATTTTTAAATGTAATAAGTGAAATATAAAATTTATAAAGCAGGATGGAAAAGAGATAATGGTCTTACAATGGACGCTGCACTATAAGGAAGGTCAAGATGGATACTCCTATCAGTGTAGTCTGCCGACGAAGATAATGAAAGATACTCCTATCACCTTCATAAGCGCTGTCAGACCTTGCAAGTAAAGAGTTAACCTGTGAGAAACAGTTCAGAGTAAAAAAAAACATATCATATATGTCAGCAATGTAATGCAAGCCAAAACTTATTAGAAGCATAAAACTATATCAGTTATGACGGGCTTGGCGCAACTAAGATATACCAGAAATGTAATGTAAGGCAACATATCAGTTTATAGTTTGTTTGTGGAATGCCTCCAGCCCTGATTTCACAACCGCTGATGTGTCATCTTCACGTGAATTAAAGGCTCTCTCAGGACCGCCAAAATGTTTGACAACATGTAAAGAGAAGTTATGAGCATATGGTGGCAACATGTTTAATAAAATTTCACTAAGCTCAAAACAACTATTTTGTGAACCCACAAACAATAGCACCAGGCAAAAGATCTGGGTCACTTGCTTATGCAACCGTCCTAACACATAAGTTTCCTACATCAACGCATCATCTCCACCAATGTATTGCATATATAACCAAAAAAGTACATAGTTAGTGACACATAACCTTTCTCTAGCAAGCTTACAAAAGGATATCTGATATATTAAAAAGTAGAACGACAATCCTTCTTTTTCTTAAGAGATAACCCTTTAAGGATCTATGATTACATCTGGTTTCATGAAGGATCCGTGGTTGCATCTGGTTTGATGCTCCAAAAAAGTAATGCGTCCCCTATTTTTAGTTGTTACTTTCTAGCATTTTTAAACAATAAAAGTTGCTAATTTATTTCTTGAAAACTGTGTTGTCTAAAATACGCTTTTTCAGTTATAAGCAGAGTAGAGTCAAACCACAAATAAACTTGAAAAACAATAAATCACACAGTTCTTTTGCAAATGTATGTCTTAGAGTCGTGGCCCATATGTCATTTACAACAGAGACTTTTCATTAGAAGATTGTGTTTGTGGTGAGCTCAAATTTGTCCCATGTATTTGTTCCTGTAGAGTTGTGCCAGGAACTTATCTTTAAAAACACTACCTTAAGTTAAATAAGACGATAAAAATAAGCCCTGCCCAACTTAGCTACAGGTGGCATTAAATCATATGGCCAGGTGTGATGATATACCTGTTCTTCCTACATTGCGGTAACCGAAGGAGGAAACACAATAGCGGGTCATTGAGGTACGCAACTTACATGTGGACATATCATTACCAGACGGTTCCAAAAGTTGCACCTGCAAAACAGAATATTAGTCTCGTTTTTTTAGGAATATCACCAAGCTTAATTTTCTGATTTCATTGGCTACCAATTTAGGTGGACACACTACCTCTACCATCCAATCTAGCTCAAATAAATCTTTCTCAATCATGCACACTTTACAGCCTTCCCAAGACATCTCCAATAACAAAATCTCCAACTAATGCCAGATACACATGTGTTTTCTCTATAAAGACCTTATCAAGTACAAATAAATAAAAATGTAAAACTTAGAGCCAAGCCACAGCGAAACACAAATGAAGGTTGAGATTTGTAAATATAACTCATTCCAGCAGTTCCAACGTGGCTTATATTCGAGCTTATGAGCTTATTAAAACTTGAAACAGGGATATAACCATATAAGATAGAAAATAAGTCGTAACAAATAAGCTAACAGGTCTAGAAATAAACTAAAACAAACACCCTCTGTGATTCAACTTCCTAAAAAGCATGGCTATTGTCAAAGTAATGTTTCACATCCGTTGTCATATATTCAGCTTACTTTCAATTATGACTGAATGTATTAATATCATGTTTAGCAGCTGATACGCTTTTCGAAGTTTCACGCGTACATGCAACAACAAAGTGCCCAAAAAATTTCAATATAATTTAATAACAACATTTAAAGCTATAGAGCTTCTACGTAAACATACCGTTACTTTTTTTAAGACAAACCGGGGGCACTAAATGTCTTCAAATTAACGATTGTTTGGTGGTTTCCCAATCGTTGCCTCATAGAAACATGAGCGTTTACCGAACCCATGTTGATAGACGGATGACTAATAACATAATGATTGAATGTATTATTAACGTGTTTAGCACGCGACTCGCTTTTCGAAGGCTCAAACATACCTGCAACAACAACATGCCCATAAAATTGAAATATAATCTAATAACCACGTTTAAAGCCATAGAGTATGTACATATACATACCACCACTTTTTTGCAACAAATAAGGGGAGCAAAATGTTTTGAGATCATCGATTGTTTGCTGGTGTCCCAATCGTTGCCCCATAGAACTACGAAAATTTACTGAACTCATGTTTACATGAATGTACAGCTTTTTATATGCAAATCAGTGAGCATGCCACATGTAGATCAAGTGTCTCGAGTCCAAATGTAAGTAACTGAGGTAAAATCAGTTAGATAATCATTAAGGGATATACCTGGACTTTAGGCAGCGCTATGCAAATGCTGAAAAGAATACATTAAGACACAATGCCAAACACCACCTTAAGTTACTTTGGTATACTGTAACATATATTTCAGCACACATGAACAACAATTATAAAATAATGAAGATAGTTCTGATTACAGTCAAAAGAATGTCAACAACGTTGAAAAGTCATAACTGACCCAGTCTTATCTGTTTGACATACTCCATAACAGAGTGTATTTTGAATAACGTAGAAAAACATGTATGGTGCAAAATGTAAAAGATATTCATAAAATAACTTAATAAGTGAAGCCATTGGAGTGCACCAAGTGTAGCATGGACATCTTTAAGATAGAGGAATTAGATCTCAAGAAATGGAAAAAAAATGTATATGCGAAATTGTATACTATACCTTCCATCTGTTAAGCTGATTGAGAACGTTTGGTTCACAAACAGCTTTTGCATCCTCAATGCTACCCCCATTCTCCAATATCTGCAAGGCTCTTCTTAAAGGTAAAAAAATGCACAAAAAATCCACCCTGTGAGTTTAATCATATTTAACTTTTGTGTACTTAAGCTTTTGTTATGTAGATTGGTCGGTTTACCACCTTTACAGAAGCTTCCACCTTGCCCATGGTAATGCTCTTATCCAATCCAGTCTGTAGGGTGCCTGTTTGATGAGTACATCTCCTTTTCTTCTCCCTTATGAATTCTTCGAAATCAAATGAAGATGTGGAATCTTACATTAATTTTAAATCCTATACACCAAGATAATATGATTTTGTAAGGTGTATGTGTAAAGATCGAATGTTGTATAAAGTGGTGAATACACTCAAATGGGGAAGCGTATAAGACATCACAGCATAAGATACCTTGTTTTCATGTCAGCATCTCTCTGCATATCTTTGACTGGCCGCTTAATCCGAACCATGTTAGAAGGCTGCACTGGTTTTCTGACATTGGATATGTTTTCTTCGAATGAAGATATCTTTTTGTGCATGTTGGAAGATTTGTCTTTCTCTGGTCTCGTATCACAATAAATGACGGTGCTATGTGGTCTCTCAATCACCTTTGGCATCTTTACCGTGTCTTTAACTTCAAGATTACCATAAGTTTTGCTCCGTCTTTCGGAAATAATCTCTGTTTTACTTCCATCTTGATCCCTTTTCCGTCTGATAAAAGGAAATAAAAGATGATCTCTTCCGGGTGTTGCAATGCTTGGAATATTCAGGTGCTCCCTGGCAATGTATCAATTAACAGGTCAAAGCATATGTACATAATAAATTATGCCTTATCAGAATATACCAGCAATGAATACTTACAAGAAATATATCAAGATGCTTTTTGGATAGAGATCATCCCATGCTCTTTGGACGATAGTTCCATCACCACCGTCCTTAAAAGCGATTGCTTTGCAATATATCATAAACCACCAAAGAATAGGGATGGCCCATTCATATAAGATTATTTATTAAAGATATAAAATTTATAGAAGAAATGGTGATTACTTAGGTAAGCATTTCTGGTGGTATGACTTAGGGCAGCGCCTACAGACCGCAAATTGTATATCACGGACGTCTTTATCTTCTCCTTGTTCACAGCGATGGCATTTATGAGGAGGACAAGTGAATGAATCTCCTGCAGCTATTTGACTTTTAAGTTTCATGGCCAGGGTTTCATCAGATGGATAGCGCAACTTTGCAACACATTCTGAATACACACATGTATTTTGAATATGATATTAGGTGATTAAAGCTAGAAGTAATTAGGTGATTTTACATTTCTAGCAAAAATCAGTTTACTTGTAAGATTGATAAGATAATATCAACCACTTCACACCTTGAAAGGCTAATTTGTTCTAAATCAGTCCCAGACACATAATGCAACCAAACTCGTATACCACTGTTTTATATACAGTAACTTGTTAGGAATTAAAAACAAATGAAATCACATACTGCTGATGTACCACCATGTATTGTCCTTTTTAGCTAAAACAACACGCATTTGAAGTATTATCCGATAAAGAATCACAGTCATTGACTCACCCGAAATTCCATTCTGCAGCAACAAATGGCGCCAATTCGGAGAATCAGAAGCATACCGGCATCCTGAACTATCTTCACAAATTTGGGTAAATCATACCTTCCACCAAAATAGTACTACAATAACCCATCGAGAAAATACATAAAAAATCAATTAGTCATCATCTTGTAAATCACGATTTGATTTAGGGAAGCAGGTAATATTTATGTCAATAAATTAATTTGGAATTGCAATGGTATACCGCAACTTGTGATATGGTCTAATGGTTGAGGTTCTTGTAAGTGGACGACCAGCCCAAGGTTCAAATCTTGCGAGGGCTACTCTTCAAAAATCTATATCTTCCAAGAGATATCCCTCATCGATTTCATAAAATACATAAGAACTTTACAAACTCATCTGCTGTTTGAAGAGAATATACATCTATAAAGGGAGATATTACAGATGTAACTTACAGCTACATATAGCTGGACCACCAATTCACAGGAGCATGAAACTATAACTTCCTCATATGAAACTAAGATTCACGGTAAGGCAAAGCATATTATGGCCATGTTTAGGGGGTAGAGTGGCAGACTTCTGCCTTTGACAAAAAACTGTCCTAGATTCATTTAAATCTCAAATAACAGCTAATAGACCATCCACAAATGGCCTATTATATCAAGTAGCTACTCAAAGGATATATGTACCCTCTAAAACTAACTAAATGAGGTACATTTTTCTTAGTGGTCATCTAGATATTTTTATACGTCAGATTAGAAATTGAGAAAAAAAAAACCAAATTTGCTTTTACTGATCAACTAATTTCCAAAACATGTCATTCTTTCTAAATATGACACCTAAAAGAGACCCGAGACCTGAGAAGCACTATCAAAGTCTACCTAAGTGCTCATAATTGATACTTCTATTAGGCGCAACTGTCTATATAACTTTACCCAAACACATCTAATAAACTCCATGTACTGAATGATTGTACAACAAAAGTAAATAGCGTAAAAGCTACCTGGGAAAAACCTGATTTTGCGGAGGTCTATAAGCTAACTTACCCATATGGAGGATCCACAATATCTATAATGATGGTGGAGGATTCAACATAGAAGATGAGCAGCCAAAATCGATCACCGACATGTTTCATATGGAGGGTTCAACTCAGAAGACATGCTTCAATATCTATAAAGTGACAATTCCAAATCCTTTTTCAAAAGTTGGCTCATATAGCAATCATGATAGCTCTCATGGGCATAGACACTAAGAATCACGCAAAACACAATATAAATTGAAAATCTACAAAAATCAAATAAGAAAAAAATTTACAACCTGTTCATCACAATCACTTTCTTGGGAGTTTTCATCAGAAGAACTATGTGCTTGGTTTCTTTGTTGTGTGGCTTAAAAATTGAAAACCAACCATCAAAACATGTGTGTATTGTTTGTGTGTTGTGTATTAGGGTTCCAGAATTGAATTGTTTTAGGGTTGCAGTAGACGTAGACTGAATTGAATTTTGAAGCTTGAACCCTTTACAACAATACAATAAGGGGCTAACACTCCCTCGCAGTCCGAGCTATAGAAATCGCGAAATCTCGGACCAGAGACTAAGGGTGTGTTTGGTACAGAGAAATGAGACTAGAGAAAAGGAAATCTTTTCATTTCTCTTGTTTGGTACGTAGAGAAATCAAATGGGCGGAGAATTTGGAATTCTTGGAGAAATCACCTCTTTGTAATTTGTAACTCTTTGTTTTCCATCCTTTTTTGTGGAGAAATTGATTAATTTAAAAAAAAAAAAAAGTTTTTTTTACATTTATAAAAAATATTTAAAAAAATATATATTTTTAAAAAAATTAATTTTTTTTTAAATAAATACATTTTTAAAAAATATTTTTTTTTAAAAAACAAGTTTTTTTTAAGTAAATAAATTTTAAAAAAATAAGTTTTTTTTTAATAATTTTTTTTAAAGAAAGTACATAAATTTAAAAAAAAAAAAGATATATTTTTTTTTAAATACTTTTTAAGAATTTTTATTTAGACAAAATATTATTTAAATAAATTTTTTTTCATTTCTCGGGTCAAGTCTCTGTTGTTACCAAACATTAGAATTGAACAAAATTCTTTACTGATTTCTATTCTCTGAGATTCTATTCTCTACTTCATTTCTTTTCTCTGAATTTATCTCTACCAAACGCACCCTAAAGGTAATAAACAATAAAGAAAAACTAATAAATAATTATTAAAGAAGACATTCGATAGCAAGCAGAGCACATCTTCAAGCAACAGCAGACATAAACACACAACAAACCGGATAAACCAAAGTATTCGTACCAAACAGGATAAACCAAAGTATCCTGACCAAACGGGATAACCCAAAATATCCCTTACCAAACAGGATAAACCAAAATATCCTGACCAAACGAGATAACCCAAATATCCTTTACAACTAAACAAAGAAAATTACAACTAAAACTCATGCACTAACATCAAAAGAAAAGATAAGAAAACGAAATTTGGTTCTAAAACTTCAACCCCCAAAGAATCTTCCAAACAAACGGGACGTGTTTTTCCTAGAAAAACATAAAGATCCTCCAATTTATTTATTATTTATTTATTTATTTATTATTATTACTATTATTATTATTATTATTATTATTATTATTATTATTATTAAACCACACTTTTATTAAAAACTCATAGGATTACAAAAGATTAGTGGGGAGCCTCGAAACCAACTGAGGCCCCACACCTCTAGCAATGGTAAAACCAATCATATTAAAGATATAAACTGCTGCACGCGCTCCAATATCCTGAGTCATCGAGAAACGTCGAATACGCTTGAGTAAGGTGACTGCATCTTTCTCAAGCTCTCCAAAAGAGGAAAAAGAGAAGGGGAGAAACCCATACCCAATATCCGCACATTTGGCATCGTACTTGACCCGTTTACGCTGAGCAGCATCACTGATCACTCGCCCTGGTATAAAATCAATCAACCCAGATTGCGTCAAAGGTGTCGAACCCGTAAGATCAACACATACATCGCGTCCACTATCCCAAGAGTAGAGTAATATGTCAGCCGGTCGCAAGGATCTGTCCCCATCTCCAAAAAGCCCAATATCCACCTCCTTGCGAGCGGAAATCCCAGATCGAGAGCATATGTCAACAAGAACATCGCGCACAAGGTTGTGACGATGTTTAATGCCAACAATACCGGCACACGAGATAGCGTGATCCCCGTAAATATCTCCAGGAAAAACCTTAGAGCAAGCAGAACACGGTACCTGAACAGTGAAAAGAGGAACACCCAAACGATAACACAGTACACACCGATAAGCCCTGGCACTCATAGTTTGTCCCAATCCAGATACCGGAGCCACCCTAAGCCAATCCGAAGTGTGATCCTCCTTTAAAGAGCTCCATAACGCCATCTGTCGAGGGGAAAGATGGAAAGTAGATTCAACAGTTTGGGAAACCCGACCGAAATATATATCTGCCAATTTCTTCATAAGTTTGGGGGCAGCGACCTCGCTAGGGTTACTCAAAAGGTCAATATCCATATTCACGTTGAAAGTACATAGAGCATCATCAAAAGAGGGACCAGCAGTTATAATACCCGAACCATGAAGAAGCTTAGTCTGAAGGCCAGCTGATTGAAGTCTAGAAGCAATGAAGGCATAGTTCAAGACATCACCTGCAGAATATAAACCAAGTCCCCCAAAAGCAAAAGGTAAGGTGGCGAGTCTCCACTGCCAGTCACCAAAACCAGGTCCAGAAGCAGTGACAATACGCTCCAAAGAAGAACGAAGTGCCGCATCAAAAGAAACTTGAGCACACTCAAAGACCCGGGGAGAACATGTGCGCATAGAAAAATAGAGCTTAGAAATACCAGCACATGCACGGATTAACAACAACTCGCATTGAGGGTCATTAAGTTTGGCAACTGCCTCCATAAGTTCAATAGTTTTAGCAACCCTTTTCAGGACCAACTTACTACCAAACTCAAAATCCACACTAACAGGTCCACCCAATAATTTAACACCATGTGAGGGACGAAATATTAGGGGAAAAACACCATCATACCTGCTTCTGGGGTCCTCTTGTGGCCAAAAGACTTCAGTTTTATCAACATTGAGGTGTAAACCACGACAAGGTCCGTCTGCCATAATCAACTCTAAAACCTTACCCACAACCAAGGTATCACCAATAATAGTACCATCATCCAAATACCAAGCTTGAAAGGAAAGGTCAAAAGAATCTCTAATCTTACAAGCTAAGGGATGTAAGACTAAAGCAAAAAGAAGAGGCCCAAGCGGATCACCTTGTTGCACACCTTGATGAGACCAAAGAGAATGCTCACCATAATATAATCTAGCAGGACTAGAGTAGCAAAACTCCACCCACTGTGAAATAGCCGGGAAATGCAAACGAACCTCACGTAACATAACAGCCCGGTCCACCATGTTGAAAGCGTTTTTAAATCAACCAACAACATGGACGAGACCAACTCACCCCCGCGGTCCTCAACCAAACGGTTCACAGCATGAAGAATAGCTTCCCCACCCCTAGACACCCCAACACCAAGTTGTAAATCATTGAAATAACTGCCAAGAGTGGCTAGCATGGAAGCACAAACCTTGGAAACTAAAGCGCTCCAAACAGTCCCAACAGCAATAGGACGGATACCCCCTCCGGTTTGACTAAGGGTGCAGAGGGGCACTAGCAATATATTCCCCCAACGCCCTCGGACAGTTACCAGCAAGAAAAAGGTTCACCACTTGGGTAATAGAAGCGATCAACTCGTCAGAAATAGCCACAGCTGCACCGCTCAAACAATCCAAAAGGTGCATGCGCGAACCCATCGCCCACAAGAAGTACCACGAGGGAAACTCTTGATCATGTCAAGAACGATGGAAGAGGATGCGGTAAGGTGATGATGGTCAATAGGTATATCAGGCAAGAGAGGAGCAGACTGAAAAGGGTGCTTAGCTTTTAAGTCTTCAAGAGTAGAAGCATCATAAGGTGCAACCCCAGAAGACGAAAGAACTCACCGCGCAGATCATGACCATCACAAATCTTCCTCTTACACTGCTTGACATTACGATCACCCAAGTCCAAGTTTTCATCAGAATATTAGACCATGATGGAAGAGGCTCTGCTAAAACCTCACGCACAACCTGCAAACTACCACCAGGAGAGCCCCATGCATGAATAGCATTAACAATATACTCTTCCTGACGTTGACGCTTAGTGACCGACCTACTCTCTTGACTACTCCTCGGGCAAAAGGTTTTAAGTAGACAAAGTGGCAGGACAAATAAACTAACCCAACAAGAAATGTCACCAGGCGTGCAGATCACCTTATCAAGAGCTCTTTTCAAAGTACGAGAGAACTCCAACCGACATTTGGGAGGGATAGATTTGACAGTCCGCAATCCCTTGGAGAATAAGGTATCAAGAAGAGATAAATCAAAGCCACCAAGCACGTCCAAAACCGAATCCTCAACAAGGGCTACATGAGAAAGAGCCTGTGGTTTGGTGAGATCATATAACACGAACCGAACAACACCATCGCCACAATCAGGAGGAGACACAAAATCAGAACCTGAGGAATTTTACAAGAAATTGGTGGGTAGCCGAGACACTAGTTGGGCTCCCACTCCTTTCTGAATACAAAAGCTTAGTCGGTGAAAAATAAAAGCCCCACTCTTGACATTATTCGAGTGGCTAATAGCAAAAGTCTTAATACGCGAAAGTGTATCCAGAGCTTCCGTGTCAAGCTCCCCGAATGTAGAAAAGGCAAATGGAATGAACTTGTAACCATTTTCTTCACATTTGGACACATATTTCTTTTTCTTCTTCTCCACAACGTTATGTAAGGCCACCCCGGAAGCCCACACAGTCGCATCAATACCCGCAAAAGGAGAGATTCCAGTCACATCCAAACACACGTCCTTACCTTGGAACCAGTTGAATAATAGCAAGTCTGCCAGACGTAACTCTTTCCCATCCCTCGAAAGAAACCCCAATGGGGCCTCCTTTTTCACCATAATCCCAACCTTGGAACATATGTCAACAAGAATATCACGCTCCAGGTTATGTCTGAATTTCACCCCCACTTCACTGGAACAGTGAACTGCATGGTCTCCCCATTGGTCCATACGATGCTTGCAGTTCGGGCAAGGACTACCTTCAGAAAACATAGGTATGGTAAGCCTATAACACAATACCGAACGGAATTGGCGATGGTTCATCCTTTGGCCCAACCCATCAATAGGTATGGTGAATAGGAAATCTTGTACATGTGGAGCCCGGGTACAACTGAGGATAGCCATTTTCCTTGGGCTTAACGAATACTTAGAGACAAGATCTTTCTCGATGACACCAAAGTAACACTTTGCCAAAGTTTTCATCATATGGGGGCAGGAGCGTCAGAGGCGACAGAGAACGTGTCTATGTTACAAGCACTGTTAAAGATATTGAGAGCATGCTGAAACGAAGGACCATGAGAATTTATGCCTGTTTTTACCAAAATCTGGTCCTGCATATCACTGGTTTGCAAACAAGAGGCGAGGAAAGTATATCGGATGATGTCACTCGCCGCATGAATGCCCAGCCTGCCCATCTTGATTGGGAGGGTGGCAAGCCGCCACTGCCAGTCACCAAAACCTGGCCCGGAGGCAGTAATAATCTTCTCCAAGGAAGCACGTAACATCTGATCAAAACGGACTTGGGCTTCTCGCACGTACAAAGGGGGGCATGTCCACAGAGCATAAGATAATTTCGCAACCCCGACACAATTACGAAGAAGAAGGAGCTCACATTGGGGGTCATTAAGTTTAAGGATAGCTTCCATAAGCAAGATAGTTTTAGAGACCCTTTTCAAAGCCAGCTCCTGACAAAAACTTTCATCCAAACTAACTGAACCACCAAGTAGTTTGACACCTTCGACTGGGCGAGAGATATTTATAGGAAAAACACCCTCCACCCTGCTTCTGGGATCCTCCGTAGGCCAGAAGAGTTCAGTCTTATCGACATTCAAAAACAACCCCCGAGCTGGTCCATCTGTCATAATAATGTCGAGCGCCTTGGCAACCATAAGAGTGTCTCCTACAATGGTACCATCGTCAAGATACCAAGCCTGGAGTGTGAGCTCGCAGGACCTATTAATAGCATGGACTAGGGGGTGTAAGACGAGGGCGAACAACAAGGGACCTAGCGGGTCCCCTTGTTGCACCCCTTGACAAGACCAAAGGATAGAATCATCGTAATAAAGTCTAACAGGCCTGGCATAACAAAACTCAACCCAAGAAGCAATAGAAGGGCATCTGATCCTGGTCTCCTGGAGAAGGACACTCCTATCAACCAGATTGAAAGCGTTCTGAAAATATACCAGCAACATGGAAAACCCAATATTATTATTATTATTATTATTATTATTATTATTATTATTATTATTATTATTATTATTATTATTATTTTCAAAAGAATGACAGCCCACGACAACCACTATATAGCATTATGATATTGCCGCTCTTTAGAATTATCCACTCCCTTACTTTAGAAAAAAAGAAAAAAAGAAAGGGAAAATAAGTGGGCCAATTCGATCCACTTTACTCTTCCTTTCCATCATCTCCAAAACATTTTATTTCAAAGGCTAGGCACAATTATTCCATCAGAACGTAAACCATAATCACCAATCCAATTTCACTTGATGACAATATTAAAAGAAAACCACCAGATTTAGCTTATCAAAATAACAAAAACAAAAATAAATATTTGTCTAAAAGCTTGCTTTGGCAATGGGCTGGCGAAGGTAAAAGAAGAAAAAGAAAGCAACACTTTGGATTTGTTCGATTGGGATTTGGTAATTCACGGTGGAGATGTTGGTGATGTTCGGGTGTATCTGGGGCGGTGGTCATAGCTTTGTTATTAGGGTTGTAGAGAAGAAAAGTGACAGATGTTAAGGTTTAAATAGAGTCTTCCGAACCTCCAGCGTGTAGCCGGCGGTCAGAGACGGTGGCTAAAGAGTTTAGGTTTAGGTTAGGTATTCTTAGGATCGTAACCCTCTGATACTATGTAGAATGGTAATGATAATGATTGATTTCCTTGATTGATTCTCGGTTACATTGTACATATATATAGTAATATAGATCAGATTCTAGACTCGAGCTTGAACCCGTTACAACATTACGGGCTAACATTAATGAGAGGGTTATTATGGTGTCAAGGTGAATTTTAAAGGGGAAAAGCTAAAGTTAATTAGGAGGTTGCGTGCTTGTCAAAAGATGAGGGTGGTTTGGGTGTTCGTAGGTTGAAATATTGGAATTTGGATCTCATGACTTCTCATGTTTGGATTATTTTAGCTAATCGTCAATATAAATGGATTAAATGGATTCACTCGTACCGTCTCCAAGATCACAGCTTTTGGGAAGTTTCAATACAGGAGCTATGATTGGCGTAAGATTCTACAAATGAGGAGAAAAATGACACGTTTTTTCTTTCATGTTATTTGGGGAAATACTTCTGCATGGTTCGATAAATGGCATGATAATGGGCCATTGTGTGCGTTTATTAATTACTAGTAGGGTTATCTATCATGCAAGTTTTGATGCAATGAGTACGGTTAAAGATGTTGTCCATGATAATGGGGGAATGTGGCCATACGAATGGCTACAAAAATATGATATTCTTGCTTCAATCAACATCCCTTAACTAAATGATACGGAAAATAAATTATGGTGGAAATATGAGGAAGGTAGCCTTAATCTATTTTCTCTTCATGAAGTGTGAAAGGCCCTTCGTCGTCGAGGTGATCACATTGAATGGTTTCATATAGTGTGGTTCTCAAAGTGTATACACGACATACTTTTCTTACTTGGCTCCTCATGGGCGAGCGATTCAAGACCCAAGACAGGTTAAGAATGCGGGACTTTTCAACTATGGTGAATTTGAATGATTTACGTTGCCCGTTATGTAATATGGTCCAAGATTCTCATGCACATCTTTTGAATGAGTGCTTTCCATGCAAGTGTGTTCTAAGGTAAAAACTTATATTCACATTCCCAATATTGGTAATTCATAGACTAGTTTTTTATTGTTAGTACAAAAAGTGTGACGGGTTATAATGGGTGTCAATGATGCTTGTCGGGCTGGGCTAATCTTGTACTAATCCAAGTAGTTGATTGAATCCCTGCACAAGAAAGAGTAAACCGTTAGCCTTACTGATGTGCGTACGAAGCGCGTTTGGGGTCAAAGGAACTTCCTTTTTTTCGAGCAAGTTTTTCAAACACCTAGGCAAAGGAACCTAATCGTTGTAGTGTAGTATTGAGTAAGCCTCGGGGATTGATATCGTTCTCTAGGGGAATAGGAATGCTAGTAAGAAATATATTATGAGAAGGTGGGGTTGAGGATAATTCTTTTTTTTTTAATCTTTTTATTGGTTTTTTAGAAAGCTAAGATAAAATCTCGGGGCAATTGGTTGGGGGGTGGTACTTCTACCGATTACTTCTACTTATTTAATTTATCTAATTATCTATTACTACGGGTA
This sequence comes from Chrysanthemum makinoi, assembly GCA_910596185.1. Classification (NCBI taxonomy): domain Eukaryota; kingdom Viridiplantae; phylum Streptophyta; class Magnoliopsida; order Asterales; family Asteraceae; genus Chrysanthemum; species Chrysanthemum makinoi. The sequence continues at coordinate 156,214,361 of OU343225.1, read as the reverse complement.
GTCTGATGTCTAATTGAAGTGTGCTCGTATGATGATTAAAAATGTGTCTACCTAGATACTATTACTCCCTAGTTATTTTTATTGGTCGGGTTGAATTGTAACACCTTATCTTAACGCGTTGTATTCCTAAGGTCGTAGGGTATGCGTGCCCCCTAGTTCTTTGAGGTTATCTCTCGTATGTGACCTACGAAGTCGGCAAGCCTAAGCTATTTTATCCATAGACCACATCAAAGCATACTTAAGCATTAAATACAACGAATGATGCCTAGTTGCACTCCTAAGCCAATTTACAGTTAAGATAAAAACAACCTAACAATAATCAATAACTAGGTTTCATAGATCTAAGCAAACACACAAGAAATTTAGCTAGACATGGTAAACAAGCAAGCATACACACAATCAATTGAACATGGGGTAGACATAATGATAAATTGAAGATATGGATTAAGATATAATCAATAAACCATTACAAGATTTTTTTTGCAGTGATTGAAACCTTCTAAGTTGTTGGAAAAACACCTATCTAAACCATGAAATCGGAGTTAGGGTTTAGAGCCTATAAAAAGTGAAGTAATAATGTTCTATTTATAGGCAGATTTTATGTCGGCAAAAGGTGACGGAGTCAGCTCAAAAAGTGACGCTACAAAGACTTTTTCACCAAATGTAGATTTTCTCGTTCCGTCGCGTGGGCTTTAGAATCACCTAAACCGAAGTTCGTATGCAAAAGTGACAAAATAAGACGCCTACCGCGATGTTGTGATAGTCTAGATCACTTGTGGCGGCGCGGTTGAGTGTGTGAGTCACCGATTTAGTAGCGACGTCGTCTGAGTCTTTGATCTGGGTCCGTGTATTTTTTGTGAGTGCCCTTCCGAATTAAGGCTGACTGCCGCTTTAGGACCGAAATCCACGAGCCATCACATGCATGTTTTGATCAAATCTTCATAGAGTGACTGCGTCGCTCTTTGATTGGGACGCCGTCAGGTTCTGTTTGAGTAGCTTGAGTGGCTTCGATCTTGACTTTGCCATTTTCTTCATGTATTTGCTCCTTTGTGTCCAAATATGCTTCATTCCAACATTTTGCTTCCAAGAGACCTAAAAAGTAAAAAGGAACGAAATTAAGCAGTTCAGATATAAAAATGGTCGATTTAGGGCTTAAATGACCCCCTAAAAGCATTTCGGATATCCCTACACTTGGTATTTGCTTGTCCTCAAGCAAATGTGCTTTTGGCCAATCAATTTATAAGTGAGGGGGCATGAAGCATGAGTTTAAAATAATTCACAACAAGTAAAAGCACCTCAATAGTCATAACAAGCACGGAAATTAAACACTAGCACCTCACAAGGGGTGTTTGGATTCTCTCATCTCTCAGGTTTATATGAAATATAATAAAAGGAAATGGAAGATAAACACTCATTACCTGGCATAGTACATAGATTACCATAAGCTTGAGACTAGATCGAACCTCCACCGCTTTGGCGTAAGCACCTAGGAACAACTATCTAGGAGGTCTTTACAAGGGTTGTAACGTTAGGCTTACGGTAGGGAAACAAAGGGTTTTGTTGGATAAGGGATATTTAGTGGTGGCAAGTCAAAAATCTTATGTTACAAGCATGAAAAGCGTGGCGTTGCTAAGCCAAGACTCGACTCACTAAACTAGCTAACTTGAAACCAACAAACATAAATTTTAAAAAACATAAACATAAAGATAGATGTAGGATGGTAGCCCGTATGTTTTTCTTTAATTTTTATTTTTTTTATTTAATTTTTATTTTTTTTTGAACACTTTTTTTTCATTTTTACTCTACCATCCTCTACGATAACATCAAAATATAAGGGATTTATAGGAGCATCCCTACACTTGAGTTTGTATTTCTCTAACACTAATTGACCCTATTTGAAAAGACTAAACACTTGGAGCATTTAATTACGTAGACAAAGGGAATTTGAATTTATCGTTCTTTCCCGTTATTCCATAAAATATTACTTTTACCCATGAGTCCCAATCATCCCAAAACTGTGTACAAAAGATATGACTCGACTTAGAAACCATGTAAGTAACTAGGTATTTGAAGTAAGGGTTTAGTAATGATAACAATAATGCACTAAAGGTGAGTGCATACAAGGTAGGCTAAGGCGATTTGTGTGTACATTTGGGGGTGGATTGTAAACAATGCTCTTCATTGATATTCCAGAAAATCAAAACTTCATGAGAACCGCGAAAAGGATAGGCTCTAAGGGGTTAACTAGGAGTATCGTGTACTAAACATGAGTACATCGCAAGGGTGTGGGGTAATTACTCAACTGATGTGGAAGAAGTAATTATAATACGGGTTTCAAACAAGGGTTATCCTAATGCCTCTTATCACTTAGTCATTCCTAACTACACAAGTGTAGTCTCACTAGCGATCTCGGAATGCATCACAAAACAAGTTCTAGAATCTATTATAATACCGGTACTCTCTCTAAGCATTAAAGATGAATGCTTTTATTCCTAAAGATCTAGGGGCGAACCTCATATTTTTGGGGTGGAATTTAAGTGGTAAACGATTTTTGTGCTAGTCATATAATTCCTATCCATGAGACGCTTTATTAAAACTAAAGTTTAGCTTGTAAATGTCATAAATTTTTTTAAATTTGATGCTAAAATTGCCCTAACGAATATTTCTCATAGTTTATTAGAAAAATTACCAAAGACAAGACAAATTACCAAAGACAGTGTCATGAAGACTTTTTTTCACCAAACTGTAGATTTTCTTTTTCCGGTCGCATGGGCTTTAGAATCACCTAAATCCGAGTTCGTATGCAAAAGTTATGGCCAAAATGCGATCGCCTACTTCGCATGTTGTGATAGTCTAGATCAGCTTGTGACGGTGTCAGTTGAGATGTGTGACGCCGTCAGTATTTAGTAGCGACATCATATGAGTTTTTGATCTTGGGCGTCTAGTGTAGATTTTGTGAAAGTGACTTCCTTATTAGGTGTGACGCCGCCTTTAGGACAAGAAATCCAATCGAGCCGTCGCATGCATGTTTTGATCAAATCGAGGATTCCTGTGTCGCTTTGATGGGACGCCGCCCCTGCTTGGAGCACTTGAGTGGCTTCGATATTGACTTTGCCATTTTCTTCATGTACTTGCTCCTTTTCGTCTAAATATGCTTCATTCCAGCATTTTGCTTCCAAGAGACCTAAAAAGTGAAAAGGAACGAAATTAAGTAGTAACGGTTATAAAAGTGGTCGATTTAGGGCTTAAATGACTCCCTAAAAAAGTACGTTTTAAATCCTTATCACTTACCGTGGGGCTTAAATGACCCCACCATTAGACTCCGGCGTGAGAGTAAGTATACATTCTTGTCAGAGATAATGAGAGTGTGTGTGTGTTATTATGAGAGAGAAAGTTGTACCTTGTATGGGGATTAAAGCCCCTTTTATTGGCTAGGTTTACCGCTAGGTTTTCCTAACGACTCGCATATGAGAGTGGGGCCCTTGTCAGGCAAGGTCCCGTGGTAATCGCGGATGCGGGCACATGATGCCTTTTGCGGCTGGAGGTTTGGTCCGCTAAGTATCCTGCATGCATCTTTGAGTCTGGACCATAGCCAATTTCGTTATTGGGCTTATTGTTGGTCCAATATTCGTAGTTTTTTTTGTTTTTAGGCCTGAGCCCAGTACGTGTATAGCACGAATTAGGCCAGTAGGCCTGCTATACGTGCTATACATCATCAAGTCCCACCAGTCTAGTATATTCATTGCGTGCAGATACTTGTCGCATGCGGTGAATTTTACTAGAATTAAGTTGGCCGAGCAGTTTCTTTAAGCCCTAAATCGTTACATTTTATATCGGTTACTGCTTAAAATCGTTCATTTTCACATTTTAGGTCTTTTGGAAGCAAATTGCTGGAATGAAGCATTTTGGACGAAAAGGAGTGAAAACATGAAGAAAACGACAAAGTTAAGAAAACAAGGCTATTTCTAAAGCCTGAAGGCGTCCCAACTCCAAGGGCGACGTCGTCGCTTACATGGTGTTCCAAAAACTCTCAAACGACGGCTCCGAACATATTTTGGTCTTAACAAATGACGGCCACGCGAAGGTCGTCACTCTCTTATTTCACACCAGAAGACCAAGATTATCCCCCGACGATGTCACATGCAACCCAAAAGATGTTACAACTACAAAGCGACGCCATCACAAGCTGATCAAGACTATCACAACATGCGCACGAAGTAGTTGATACTGTTTTGGCCATATCTTTTGCATACGAACTCAGATTTAAGCTATTCAAAAAAGGAAACGATCGGGAAGAAAAAATCTACGATTTGGAGAAAAAGGCATCGTGACTCCATCACTTGTTAGTGCTGACGCCATCACTCTTTGCCAACAAAAAATCTGCCTATAAATATAACCTCATTACTTCACTTTTTGCAAGCCCTAAACCCTAAGTCCGTTTCTAGGGTTTAGGTAGGTGTTTTTCCAGAAACTTAAAGGGTTTTAATCACTCCATAAACATATTGTAATGGTTTACTTATTCTACCTTAATTCATGTCTTATATTATAATTGTTGTTGCTTATTATTCATTGATTATGCTTGGCTAATTCACCTAGTGTTTGCTTATGATTGTATGTATGTAATTAATTAGATTTATTATTTTCTTATTGATTCTTGTGTCTATCTTCATAATTAAGGTGTGACAAATTCAATGAGTCTAATTGATTTAGTTTATAATTCTTGCATCCTACTGTCTCTTATCCTAATTGGTAGACGCTAGATTAAGGAAAACTGTCTTCTTCTTTAATAGTTGCGAGCTTGAACGTCCTAAATAGTATAAAGCCTTAGAGTGCACTATAGGCTCTCATTGTGTTTATTTCTTGTGTTGTAGCTTAAGGATAATAGGATATTTGGTGGAGATACCTCGGTATTTGGTGATCTCTATATTCTATATGAGAGTTACGATTCATAAAATTGGGGAATTATGCACCACCCTATGACTAGAACATGGAATACAACGCATCAATTAAGCAAGGATGTCACATTCAGTAGGTAGAATTGGATAGCTAGCAAGGAGTAATATATCATAAGTAGATACGCATCACTTACTTTGTAGAATCTTAATTTACTTTCATTGAATTTAGTTTAGTAGTAGTTTAATTAGTTAAAAACTCTCACTCCTTCAACCCAAGATTTTTGTTGCTTTCTATTTAATACAAAAGACTAAAAAGAATTACCATCACCCTTGCCTTTCCGTCATATATCTCGACTAGCATCTCTATTCCTCTAGAGAACGATCAACCCTCTGGGCTTACTCATACAACACTGCAACGATTAGGTACACTGCCTAGTGGGTTGTAAAACTTGCTCTTTGGAAAGGAAGTCTTTCGACCCCAAATCACGCATCAATATGTTATGTAATTACAAGTATGTTTACTAAACCAAGGCTCACATTACATCAATACAATATAAACAATCAATCACACAAACATAACCACAACACATAGTTAACATGATTGAGTTACTTTTGATTGAACTAGGGACGGTCCCTGAAATGTATGGACGGTCCCATATATATGGGGGACCTCCTGTCTATTTACAGGACAGTCACCAGTGGCGTTTCTGAGACATGTGATGAATTTTTTTGATGTTTTGCATTTTTTAAGTTAGCTAGTAAATATGAATATAAAGCTATACATGCAATCATCACAAGTTCCATAATAATACTACTTAATAAAAAGTAATAAAAACAAATATAAACATAAAGCAATAAGTAAAGGAAAGAGAAAATAGGACATGATGATTTATAGTGGTTCGATCACGAAGCACCTCTTCGCCCTACTCCACTCCCCAAGTACCCAACTCGGGAGTTACTTCACTAATCAACAAGATCCCTTTAGGCGGAGAAGACCATACACCATTGCTTACACCAATTTCTAACACTAAGCAAAATGTCGAGTTCTAATCTTTGCTAGAACCAATCCACAAGATCAACACGATCTACACGATTAACACGATCTACATGATCAATACGATCAACACGATCTGCATGATCAATACGATCAACCCGATCAGCACGATCAACCCGATCTACCCGAGCTACCCGATCTACATACAACACCTCATGGACTTATACATCGTCCGGATACACATGACAGTTCACGGACTTACACCTCGTCTGAATTTACATATTACAAAAGATTTGGACTCGATCTATATGTAACAAATGTTACAAATAGACTAGCTAGGCTTCGTAACTTCGTATCTAGATGATGACGAAAGTTCTTCTCTTTTCACTTGAGGGAAGGAAGTAAGAATCAAATTTAAACAAGATTCAAACAAGTTAATGTGATAAAATAAGAGTGGTTTGAGAGATTTAAGAATATAGAAAATGTTGTGCTAAAGATGGTTAATTTTTCTGAAGAAAACAGTGCAATATTTATAGCCAGCTCGAGGAACGAGGGATGGTCCCGTAAACATGGGACGGTCCCATATATATACGGGATCACACCAAGTAGGGACCTTCCCAGCAATTTTTGTCCTTTAGTGGTGAAATGTTTTTCCGGTGAAAATGTAACTGATTTGGACGGAAAAATAGATGTTGGGAATTTGAAATTCAAATTTATTTTCTTATTAAAACATTTCTTTATAATTACAAAAATAATTTGTATAATTTACTTTTGTAAAAAGGTTTTGTCACATTTATAAAAATGTGAGATTTTAGGACAAAAATAATTTCTTTGGTCACTTAATTAGTTTGGCAACTTGTTTGTACATACCTTAAGTGATTCAGACTTGAGACGTTGGAAGATGGTTATGCGTGCATGCATTGATGATTTACGTAAACAAGTAACTTGTGCGCTTTACGTTATGTGTTATAGGTTGCATGTTTGTCATCATTAAAATATAAAGACACTGTATAGATTTTGCACTAACAGAGTATATAACATAAGATTGAAAATCTAAATAATCACACTCATTCAACATAGGAAGTTCATATTTCACAGTTGTAACAGTAATATAACTATAAAAAGATTAATCACGTACCCTCACAGTGAAATATTTTAGAAGCATGAGCAGCATCCCACTCCCGGTTACTTCTCTAATTCCTCGATGTATATGTGGGGCTTAAATCCATATAAAAAAATATTTTTAGATGTTGCACGTATTGTTGTTTACAGGAAGCTTAAACTTTTGGGTCAATACATACCTGATATGCAAAACAAACATGTTGTTTACGTCATAATTAGTATACATTATCTATTTAGCTTAGGCATAAGTGTCAAAATGGCACTTGGTTAGCATAAAAAATGTTTGCATCATTAAAACAGCATGAGGCGATGCAACATATTTAAACTATCATCAAATGATTTCGCTAGCATGGTAATAATCCATGTATTACATGTGTGCATGTTACTACTTCGTTTATTCACTCATGCATAATTGTAGAATAAACCTATAATAACTGCATTTCAATATTTAGTTTGTACGATAACAACATCAATTCAAACTATCTATATTGGCGCAGACACAAATTCAGCATGGGCTTCTTAATGGTCAGGTAATGAAGCTACATGTTGTTGTTACTGTAATTATCTAACTTAATTCATTACCTAAAAATTATAAAAAAGGTCCATATTGGTGATCACATGTAGTAAACAATCATTAATTCCAGAACTTGGCCTCCAAGGATCAATGTAAGTTATCTGAGCCTATCAAAGACCTAGATATCTTTTTGACTCTGGTACTTTAAGAATTTAATGTCCATTAAAACCATAAGCAAACATCAAATTAAATCTTAATCATTTGTGGTTGTATTAGATTGTTGCAAGTATACCCATAGATATCATGCCAGGATACAATGACCCTGCAAACTTTGCTCTACCACAGCAGGTTGTGGCACTTTAGCCTTTAAAAGCAATCATGTCCCTAATGAAGTATCTTATTTTTCTAACATGCTTTTTCATACAACTTTTAAACAGATGCCTTTTTCCGGGATCAACAGCCTATAACATGTTTACGTCCTTCACTAATCCTCATTTATTAGTGTCTTGAACCAACCCGACCCGCCCATCCTACCCAATTCACCTCTCCTAAAAACTAATACGGTTAAGTTTTAAAAAAATACAAGATTATATGGCTTTTTCAAATTTGTGCTATTAGTTTAAACAGAAGACTGTAATTATAATCTTGAAAGCCTAATCTAGTGAATATGATTTGCAATGAAGTAACATGTATATGTCTTGTGGACCCTTTTGCACCAATTATTAATCTAAACATCATATAATTAACTACAGATATGTAAAATACTTTTATGTGTAGTTTATAATGGTAATACCTCTTTTGCTAAATATCTTAAGAGTCGGGTGCAACCACAAAACGGTCGGGTAATGCCAATTGGGTCTTAAAAATTTTGCAAACTCAGTTGAAAGTCTCGGGTTTTGCGTACCAAAATATGCAGAATATTCAAATTATATATAGAAGTCGATATTTACACAAAGTGTAGAATCTGTAAATGAAATAGGAAAGATTATTACGAACCAAGAGATTTGGAACCGGAACATTCTCAATACTGGGAAATGAATCCAAACTTCTTTGTTCTTTCTAAGTCTTATGGTTCATTCAACTATTATCTTGGCGGACCTGATGCCACCTTAAATTGCAAGAAGAAGAGACCCCTATATGAAATATTTTTTAAAAATTGGAAAAATAAACTGACAGCTCGATAACGTAACTGATATGATCTTTCCAGGATTCAACAAGTGAATCGAAGAAGATCTATCTTATTAACAGGAAATTCAATAAAAGAAGGAATTTCGAATTAATTGGACTATTAATGGAAGATAGTTTGTTACAATGATTTAAGAAAGAAAAATAAGAAAGGATAAGTGTTTACATCAAAGATTAACTTGCTAAATGTGAAAAGACAAGTATTTATACAAAGTAGTTGTTATTGGTTGGGCGCGTTTGGGTTTGTTTAAACTAGTCACGTGCATAGCACGTGACTCTTCCATTTTGTCATATAACATTCCATCCCCCTTAAAAGATTCTTGACCTCAAGAATCGGGGTTATACAAAACCTTAATCATTAGCTCCAACATCCCTTATCAGCAACTCAAATCTAAACATTCCCACTCTCAGTCAACAAGTGTGCTAGCAATCTTCATTCTTACCCAAACAACCCATAACTTCCTTTTTCCTCCTTGGCCATTTCCGCATATCAAACTCCCCTTTCTAAACTTAACTTTGCATTGTGTGTCACCCATTTTCTTCATTGTAGGCCATTTCAAATAATCAACCGTCACATATTTCTTTCTCCTTTTCGACCATTGACATATATAAAACTTCAATTGACCAAAACTAGATTCCTTTCCAATAACATCTTCTTTCCTTATTGAAACATTTGTCCAGCTGCTACTTTGATTGGCAATATCAGAACCATAAGCGTAAACTATATCAGTTCTGTCATCACACAAGTACCTATCCAAACACCCTGGTTCCAAAAAAATCTGAATCAATAACATCATCAAACCTGTTAGTAGCAGTCAACACACTAACTCTCGTATTATTACCCGCAAACCCATCCATTTCTGCCAACAACTGATGAATGGTTTGTTCCCTTTCATCATTTTCCCATCCTAAACCCGCTCCTCTTTGCCTACCTATCTCATCACTAAACAAAATAAAAGGCGCTCTCGACTTCCAACAAACCTTTTGATCCACTTCAAACGACTTCCCATATCCGAATAACAATAACCAAATAACTCAATCTCCACACTTTCATGAACAGATGCATCAAAACCCACCAAACATATGTCAGCAGCTTCCACTTTACTCTCCAACTCCATGTCTTCTACGAAGGTTTTATCCATGTGTTCCTTACAAATCCATCTGCATCCTGTTGATTTGATAGCATCTTCAAATACAATTGTTTGACCATTTTTTGACTCCATGGAATCAATTCCAGCAATACCACTTCCAACACCACAATCACGTGGTTGATGAAAAATACAATCCTTTGATGTCTTCTTCCCATCTTTATCCCATGCTTTACTAAATTCAACCAGGTTCTTTAAACCAATATCGTCATCGATCGCCCCACTTGGTTCATTTCCATGATATTTCCCATCCTCTTTACAACTCACCGCCCCATTGACGTCCACTCTACTTGACTCATCCACTTCCAATACACTACTTTTCCCGACCTCATCAGGAACTTTATCAAAACCCATTACATAATCTTCAAGACAAGGAGCACCCTTTTGAGCTTCTTGAATCTTGTCTAGATTAGACCCATTTTCAATAAATGTTTTCCCATCAACTTCCCTTGAATCTTTGTGATGAAAAACTGTTGGGTTGTTCTTGTTCTTCAATGTTTCATCGCAACCCATCAAACGAGTACCCATCAAACATGGTTACTTCAATCACTTCATTTGCATTACTTTATTTCATAACCTCATCACCTTCTATACCATTCCAATCTGTAACAACTTCTTGTTTGGGATTTTTCTCTATTGGCAATTCATCAAACATCATATGTGCACTACAATCTTTTTCATCTTTCACTGATAATAACCATATATACATTTTTTCCAAATCATCATCAATAGACAAACTAAAACTTGAACCCCTAACATTATTACAAGAAAATTGTGTTTTTTGAACATTACCGAATCTTTGCAAAATTGACTTTCTATAAGTCATCCAAGCCACATCTTTTCCCAAAAAATATGAACTTGTAACAACCTTATGCCACTCTAAAGCAATGCAAGTGAGATGCTCAGAGAGTAAAGGTACCTTCCTCTCATCAGGTACTCCATTAACTCTGAAAATTTGCTCACATTTATACAACCATTCCCTCACATGATTCCCCCCAAACTGTGGAAATCCAGGCTTTGTAACCCTAGTGAATTGATTGTTTTGCCTCTGGTTTTCACCCTGGTTTCTTACCACCATGTGTTGATCACCATCAGCAACACCACTCCTTAACCCCCTGAACTCTGTTATCAAATCACACTTACAACTTTCCAATTTACTGCCCCCATGTTCTCTCAGTTGCCTCATCATCTCGCTCATATTATCATCTTTATTACTAGTACTAGAACGTGTTAAACTAGGCATTTTGATCAAAAGTGAACCAAGAATTGAAACGGAGTAACAAACTTTTCCAAAACAGAGTAACAACTGTAACAAATTTTCAAGAAATGTAACTAACTATCAAGATTTATAACTAACTATGAAGAATTGACACAATAACACATTTTGTGATTGGAAAATCGAAAAGACGAATGATTTTGGTATGTATTTTGGATTTTGGCTCGAAAATGAAAGTATGAATGAATCTTTAACAAAAATTTGGGATCTATCTAGCTGAGAAAGTGGCTCTTGATACCAATTGATATGATCTTTCCAGGATTCAACGAGTGAATCGAAGAAGATCTATCCTATTAACAGGAAATTCAATAAAAGAAGGAATTTCGAATTAATTGGACTATTAATGGAAGATAGTTTGTTACAATGATTTGAGAGAGAAAAATAAGAAAGGATAAGTGTTTACATCAAAGACTAACTTGCTAAATGTGAAAAGACAAGTATCTATACAAAGTAGTTATTGTTGGTTGGGCGCGTTTGGGTTTGTTTAAACTAGTAGCGTGCATAGCACGTGATTCTCCCATTTTGTCATATAACGAAACCAACTTTGAAAACAACATGATAATGTACAACATGACTCCTACTAACCTTAAACCACTAACGTCAGGAAACTTCGTATAATCGGTTTCAGTAACATTCGTTGTCTTAAGAACATCAGAGCAACATGGCGACTGATCATTACCAATAACACCATCCAAGCATGTGAAGAATCATACATGTATGAGATAAAATTAATATATATATATATATATATATATATATATATATATATATATATATATATATATATATATATATATATAGAGTACTCAATGCTAATTTTTTGTACGAACTTTACAGAACCATTTAGACCAATAAGAATTTAGTATTATTAAATATTTTTATATAAATGAAAAGGGTATAATAGTAAAACACATTTTCACTCTTTTTTTAATTTTTTTAAATAAGAAAAACGTTTTTCAAAGCCTTAATTTTCGAAATTATAAAAATAATTTTTTTTATATATTTTTTTTCTAACATACATGTTTTCAAAAAGAAGGTGCATATGTGTTTTTTTTGGATATTGTAAATTTACATACGTTTCTTGTACAGCTATTTTGCCATGAATCTTGTTTTGTTTAAAATGGTAATTGCAAATATGTTTTTATTGTATATTCTTTAATCTTTAAAATTCATTAAAAAAAACATAAACATACACATGTAACCTCTAAACTTATAATAATTCAAAACATAAATAGTATACATAAAATTTGATATAAAATAAAATACAATTCAAATACAAATGTATCTTGTTAAATATAGATGACGTTGTCATTCAAATACATGTGTGCACTCTTCTAAGAACATATACATGACGGTTTATTTTCTCTTCAAATTTTTACAACATATGAGTACTTCCAGAACATATGCACTTTTCTTTCTTCACAAATTCAATATAACATATGTGCCTTCTTCCAAAAACATATGTGTTCGTCTTCCAAAAATATATGTGCACGCTGCAATTTTTTATGAGCATCTTGCTTTGACTTGCTTTAACTGCATATTGAAGAGTATGTAGATTATTAGTACCAATGTTCTTAAAAATGAAATCATAACAGTAAACAAAGTTCAGGACAAACTACATATTGAAAAGACGTGTTTACTAAACCATTTACATCAATGCACCAAAGGGGCAATCATTAAATTCACATGGTAAAATCAATTCATCATATGATTATTTAATTTCATGTTCAAAAAATATGTTATTTAATTACCATTATAATATCTTATTAGCATTAACCTAATATAAAATTACCAGCAAATCAGTGACATATTTCGTACATTTATTGAACTAGTTCCATCAAAGAGCAAATAATAAAAGAAATTGACAACACATAAAAATAAAATAATTTACCCATTTCGTTTTCTTCTTTTAATTCTCTGAAACTGAGCACCAAAAGAGTCTTGCTTAAAGATTTTGGCCTTGAGTTAGTTTCTTAAAGATTTAGGCTTCGAGATCTAATATAAGGTTTGGGGTAGGATTTTAATAAACATACCGTTTGTTTTCTTGTTTTTTTTGAATAAAAAGAAAACAAAGATATGATGGGTTTGTTTTAGTGATGGCATAAGGTGTTTGATGATGGGTTGGTTTTGGTTATGGTATACGGCCATTTTTTTTCCCTAGAGATTTTGTGGTGGCTGGATCTGATAAAGGTTAATTAGGGTTTTGAGAGGGAGAAATGTGAGAGAGAAAGGGATACACATTCGAATTAACTGATTAAGCCCTAAAAATTTGGGACAATTTTTTATAATTAATATTTCGAAATCCCTTTAATGCCCCTAACTCACTTTAAAAGCTTTACTTTACAATCCTTTTAATTACATTATTTACACTAATGGCACAAGTCATCTCATCCATTGATAAATTGATCTAACGGTTTATATTGGTTGTGTGCTCAGAAAGTTCGTACAAAAAAATGGTTTTGCATTGAACACTACTATTATATATATATATATATATATATATATATATATATATATATATATAGATATATATATATATAATCTAATTATTAAGTAAAAAAATTATAAACCCTAATTTCCCTAATTCACACATTCCAACTGAACAATTGTAATAAAATTGACTAAAAAAATCGGAATTAGGGTTTAACAATGAATGGTACGGAAGCATACTCAGGTTGACGATTAGATTCATGTTCCGATTCAACTTCTTTTTCCTCACCATCTTCTTCTTTTTCCTCAGGTTGATCACTGAGTAAATACTGCATCAGTTGATGCGTTTTTTCTTCACCCACCATGATTGATTTTTTACTGATTGGTTTTCAGTCTGGCGAGTGTTTTTTGGAAAGAGGGTTTGAAATAGGTTATACGGGTTTTGTTAGTATGATTTGATGATTCAAAAATTTTCTGCATGTGTCATTCTGATTTATGAGTGTATATGTACACATGTTTGGGAGAGAATGCATATAAAAAGTCATAAGGTAAACATTTTTTTTTTGGATTATGGAGTAATTACACGGAATGGAAGATGAACAGGAAAACCAACACCACAATCCTACCAATAGGAAAGTGCCAGAATATCCACAAACAAAATGTTAGTGCTTAATTGTAGGTAAGTAATTAAGAATCCACCAATAAGAGACTTAATTAGTAGAAAACGGAGTCCGTAAAAATTCACTGTTGTACCCATTGTAATTTGGGATTAGTATATTTTACGGGGAATTGTATATATACCTACTAAAACTAAAAAATTTACATATTTTCCTATAATACAAATTTTTAATGCATAATGTACAATGCAATTTAAATGTTTTGATATATATGCAAATATGCAAGTTTTAATAAGTATATTTGCAATTCTCATTATATTTTATAATGAGTAATATGTGAAGAAACAAAGTTGACTTAGCACCTCATCTGAGTGTATATGTTAGGAAAACACGGACGTATATAATGATCTAGCATTATCTTAAGGTCTTTTATGTAAATATATAAAAACCTTAGGGAGGAGGAGTGGTTCTAATGGATTAGGTAATTTTACCCGAAAGGTATCACCGCCACCACCTAGGTACCAAAAATCTGTATCATTTTCGGTTTACCAAGCCGTACGGGGAAGTGTTTGCATTTGAAAAAAAGTTAACGTTGGGAGGGTAACGGCTAGTTGGCCTAGAATAAAAAAATATAAAAATAAAAATAAAAATAAAAATAATAAAAATTCCCCATTAAAACCAAACCATTTCAACTCATATTTTCAAAATAAAAATACACAAACCACAAATAAAAACACACACTAATCTTTCAAAAAACTCAAAATCATGGATCCAAGAAGAGCCAAAAAATTTCACCTCAAGGCTTCTGTCTCAACCATCTCTAATCAACCACAACAAACTCCGCTAGATTTATTGCCAATTTTATTCTCAACCATCCTCGAATCAATTTTACGTTCCACAACCCCAATCTCCACAATTTTACCAATATAATATGGGCCTCCTCAATGAATCTCAATTGCTTCTAACCAAAACTAACTTGCAGCCAAACACGGATTTATTCTAATTTTAAGTTTAGTTTCAACTTGTTTTAATTTCAACTTATGTAATGTTTTTTGATTAAGTTGTAGTTTCAATTTTTAAGTTGTAGTTTTTTTTAAGTATTATGTAATATATATATATTTTTTTAATGAAATGGTATGTTTTTATTTTAAATATTGTATGTGATTTTATGTATGAAGAAAAAAAAAAAAAAAATTGATAGTTTACCACCTCCATCTATGTAGAATAAGCAGTAGAAAATCGTAGTTTAATCAGAAGTTTTATTCGATAGAGCTGTGATGCCTACCCCAGTAGATGACTATCCTCCTCCCTTATCGTTCAATTGAGGCTAGCAAAAAATGTGGTTAGAAGGAAAATGAAAGCACAATGTGACGCGGTATTAATGCCGTCAGCTATGACGTCATGGATTGACATTCAAAATTCTTTTCTTTTACTATACATGTATCTAAAGATGTTTGAAATTAAAATTTACATATTATTGTAATTTGACAAACTCATTCACCGAAAAAAGTTTGTAAATAGATAGAAAGCTCTAAGAAAATTATGGGGCAGTTGTAGAAAATGAAGGCACCACTACATTCATACATAACTAATCGTAAATCCGTAACAATGCTTTACCATGTCAAAATATATTTTTCTACATAACAAATGAAATCTAGCTATTAGTAGGTAGGCAGTTGTAAATATTTAATACACAATGTCAAACATATATATAGCCCGACTATGTCTTTTCTTGGCAATGAAGTAAATTATAGTAATAATGAGTCAACATTAATTGCTTAAATTCAATTCGTATGTTTTGATTTATGGAAGAAATGTTATGACATTTTCTTAGAAATTAACGACCCCGATCTCTCATGTCTATCCGTTTCCATCTCTACACTATAGATATTTGAATGCCTATATATATGACATGCAATGGTACGTTGAGGATCAAAACACACACAAGTGCAATTATATTTAGCAACGTTCACAAAAACTATCATGGCCAAGGTAATATAATTAAATCAATCACACAATGGTTTAATTTTTATAGAGGTTTTTTACTAATCTGATGTTGTTATTATTATGATAGAAAAAGATGGTGCTAGAAGTTGCAATGAGGTGCAAAACATGCCAGACAAAGGCTCTCCAAGTCGTAGCCGAGACCCGCGGTATGTGTGTACGTTTCTTTGTGGGTGTTTGTATCAGCTTATTTTTATGGCTTATGGTTTGGAAAATCCATCTACTCTCACGTTTTCAGATTTTTGGGCTTATAAACAAATATAAATAAGCTATAACTTCAAATTGGTCAGCTAATAAGCCCTAGAGAGTGCTTTTATTGATTCTTCCAAATTGGAGTAAGATCATAAGTAATATATAACTATATGTATATGTATGTGATAACTAATCGATGCACAATTATTCATACAGGGGTTGAGTCAGTTGCGTTGGAAGGGGAGGATTCATTGAAAAATCAAGTGGTTGTGATTGGTACTGGTGTCGATGTTACGGGTTTGACCAAGAGCTTGAGAAAGAAGGTTGGTCACACTGATATTAAATCTGTTAGTGACGAAGATGATGATTAATCTTACGTACTCTATTGTATGTCATGCATATATGCATGCATGCATATCATATTTACGTTTCACATAATGTTTTGTTTTACGTTATACGCTACATGAAAACAAGAAACATACCTTATACGAATATTCATATTATAATGTAATTATAATATTTTGATCTTCTACTAGTATTATTTTGTGTTTTAAAATTTTCTCTGCGTACGTTTTTCATTAACGTACATACATGCGTAAATTAAAGTGTTTCACGATGATTTTTGTTTAGTTGTTTCAAATCCGTCTTGTGAATTTTTTAATTTTAATGCCGTGGATAACTTGTTGACTATGTAAAGTTGTTGAGTTACAAGACATGACGACACTATCTTAATTACTAACAAGGTTCTTGTGCTAGAAGAAAACCAACTTGATGAACTTTTTTTTTTTTTTTTTTTTTTTTAACCAAAAGTTGAACAATAAATCATATTGCCTACAATTCTTATACGTTTATATCATATATAACCATCATTTTTCCAAAGAAAAGATTTATAAAATTTGGATATATTGGTTTCATATACTTTATATATGCTAAGAAATAGCAATTTGTTGTTTAAAATTGCAATAGACACTAATTCTCCTTTATAGGACATATACAAACCATAATCAACAAATCTTTTGTTATAGAGGAGAGTTATTTTACATACCAAACTTTTCTTACATACCAAGGGACTCATCTCCACCATCCATCTAAAAAAAAAAATCAATTGATGAGATTAAAAACATTTTATTATTTTACCTATTTTTTATAATTTAAATATCTCTTAAACCGTTAATCGTTAAGTGAAAATATTTACACCGTCATGAAGAGCATTTAATTATCTTTCTATAGGCGGGCTTTGATATACTTTGAAAAAGAAAAAATTTGATTTTTCACATTTTTCGTCTTTTTACGTTACTTGAAATTTGCATAGAAAAAATCATATATGATATGTGATATCATATGTGATATTACACTAATATCACATGTGATATTACACTAATATCACATGTGATATTAAATATCATATATGATAGATAAATAACTACATTAGGTCCTTGTGATATCGTTGACGTCAAGTTTAGGTCCTTTGACCAAAAAATGATGCAAATTGAATTATGTGAAAGCGTTATCGGCGTTGGTCCGCACTTAATGCAGATGTAGGTTAAGCCTATTTAGGTCGAGGGTATTTTTGTCTTTTCACACTTCATCTTCACTCTTCATGATTCATCCATTTGCATTACCAAACCGTCATCCCACATGACACCTTAAAATATCACCCCATTCTTGTATTTATTTTTCCCAAAAATCAAAATTATCCATAAAAAAGAAAACATATATATCGGCACATTTCAACACAACTCTTTCAAATTACTATATTTTCTTAAACCCATTTAAAATCTTACCTTAGATCTTATTTTTTCTAGAGATAGGAAAAATAAAGATTTGTTTTAATTAAGGATATGAAGAAGATTGATTATAACGTTTGTGAGAACTGGTAACCTTATTTCCAAATCCAACCGGAAACCACCATTTCAACATAAACTTACCATAAAATCTTATGGGAAACCTTATTTCAATCCAGACTTGTATTCTTGAAAAAACCTGACATTCATAGATTTAAATGTTTTAGATCTTGTTTTACTCCAATTAACATAAACAATATTAATAAAACAAATCATTGATCTTTGGCTTACCACTAGAAATCGAAGAGAGAAAGAAAAGAAAAGAGGCAAAATGAGGTGAGAGAGGGGTGGCCGGTGAGGTAGTGCAATGGTTGTAACACTTTGAACAAACAAACCATAAACCCAATACGATCTCTTATTCACCCGATTACGAAAACTTAACTAAACAAACCTCGAGGATGATGGTGGTGGCGATACATAATATGGTGTTGGTAGTGGGGTGGGCGGGAGGTTGGCGGCCAGTTTATGAAGGAGGGTGAGAATGGTGGACGGAGTGATGAATGAAGATAAGGAATTATTTTGATTGGTGGTAGATGAAATAATTAAAGGGTGGCAATTGTGGATAGGAAGAGCGATTATACCACTTCCTTAAACAGGCTTCATCAGTTACTCCGCATAATTAGGGTGAGGGACCAACGGTGAATAACGTTATATTAAGGACCAAACGGTGCAATTTTTTTTCTTGTCAAAGGATGAAACATTGGTCAAGCGTACCACTGCTTTGAGGACAGTGGTGCTGGTTACTCTATATGATACTTACTATTATCGCCTTGATATAACACTAATATAAGCATGTAGATATTAATTAGTGTTTTATCATATACTTTTTAATAAATTAGATAGCGTAAAAAAAGCGAAAAACCTTAAAAAAAAGCATGAAAATACGAAATTTTCTTTTTTTTCGTAGAAAGTATATCAGTCTTATCTAGAAAAGATAATTAAATATTCGTCCTAATGATATTTTTTTCCGCTTAATGATTAACGGTTTGAAAAATATAATATATTTAAAAAGAGGATGAAAGTGGGTTTTTTTAAATGTTGGGATTAATCTCATCCATTAGATCAAATAAAAATGGATGGTGGAGATTGATCCCTTGGTATTGGTATGTAAATAATCTTTTGTCCTCAAATGATCTCAAATCTTTGTTATAATCTATCATCAAAATCTTCATTTCTTTGTGGCCATTAGAAACTTGTTTAACAAAACAATGAAATATAATTCTTGACAAGTATATCAAATCAATTTCTTTAAAAACGTTAAAAAAAAAAGGAATTAAAATGGCCAAAAAAATCCCCTACTTTATCACTTCCCACCATCTTTTTTTTTTTTTTTGTATCATTCTTTCCTTTTCTCTTTTGGTCAAATGTCTTCTCATTTATCCAACAACTACGATGCTGCATGAGTAACTAAAGGGAGAAAAATGAAGTAATTTTTATAAGTACCTATCATTTTTTTCAACCATTCACATGATACCTATCATCTTTTCAACATATGTTTTACTACTATATTATTAAAACAAAAATTTTGACCCTACTTTTATAAACACTGAGTTTTGCTTCTATTGCTTTATGGACCGTTTTACAAATCATTTTACGTGTTATTTTATAACCTGATTTGCTGTCTTGCTAATAAATCATAAAATTCAACTACGATTTTGCTACTAATTTCTAAATAATAAATCGCTTTCTATTACCCTCTAAGTTGTTTTACAAACCGTTTCATATACTATTTTGCAATAACGCTATAAGTTATTTACTCACTCGAAATGTAATTTATGATACCACCTCATAAACAGAATAACCAGTATTTTCCTTCATAAATAAATCAAACCTTAGAAGTAAATCAAACCTTAGAAGTAATTCAAACACCTCTGTCTGAAACCATGGATAACTACATACCATGCCTTGACACCATCTCGCCAATGTACGATCTACCCGGCCTATTCGTTCCCTATAATGGGGTCCCTCTAATAAACACTTCGAGCTAAACCTTTAATATAACAAATGACTATTAATACACAACTCTCTCTTGTAAACAAAATAAACATCTCTCAACATCGTATCATGTGGATTTATTCACTTCAGATCACTAGTTCAACAGTTTAAATCCTGATACATTCTAGTACTGCCTAAACAAGTTGAATACTTATATCTATGAGTTCCGCCTAACATTAATTTTCTAACCCTACCTAACTTAACAAGTGGACTCTGACCTTAGGCGTCTAAAACTTATGGGGTCAAACATACTCGGCTACACCTTTTTTCTTGACATCTTCACATTCGAAGATCTTTCTTTACATTGCGTCCATGTCAACCCGTAGTGACAACTTTTCTAAAAATACTTATTCTAACGAGTTAGAATTTTACAGTCAAACCTTATCAAACTCTCTTATGCTAACAAATATCAAAACCGACTTTTTGGCGAAATTGTCTTATTTACATCACGTGTAAAAACCGGTTTTATTAAATTAGGATCCCTTCAAGGTCGCAAACATCTTACCCAACTATCTATCTCAGACAAATATTTGTGTTTCTTGATATATATATATATATATATATATATATATATATATATATATATATATTTCAATTCGACTAAACAAATACCCAATAAAGATTAAAAAAATTATCTATTTCCCCTGGGGAAAGAGACACTCAATTCTGAAATAACTCTTAAAAACATTATTCATATCTGCCTGACCGCACTCTTTTTTATGTTTAAATTTCAGAGGCAGGCATTTAGAAAATCTTAGTAAAAATCATAAAACTTGTAGTGATATTTTTCTGAAATACCTATTTTGGTGGGTTAAATTCTTATAGTCAAACTTTTGTTAAGGAATATCAAACGTAATTTTTTTTGTGAGAATTATCTCATCCACACCATGATTGAAAACTCGTTTTACAAAATTTTAAATCTTCTGAAAACCGTGTCATCTTAGGTAACTATTAATTCCCAACAAAGAAATGTGTAATACTTGGAAAGTTAATTTGATCAATTTGTATAAACATTTACTCAAATAAAGTTTTCGAACAAAATTTTCTTCTTCCCTCTAAAAAGAAAAGTGCACAATTCCGGAGCAAATCTTAAAGACTAGCAATCATGCCCTTTTTACCACCTTACATCAAAACAGGTTGAATTTTGTGTCACTGGGATGTAGACCCCACATTGAATTAAGATTGAGAAAACTTAGAGGTACCCA
>OU343225.1:156080524-156192840 GCA_910596185.1 Chrysanthemum makinoi | reverse complement strand
TTGAATTACATATAGTTGGGGCAACACCTTTCAGTTGATTAACAAGCACCTGCACAGGAACAAGTGTGAATAGGTGGTATGTGCGAAAACACATACCATTTATTTGTCAAAATAAGCCCAAAATAACCATAAAAGAGCCGTTTATTGCTAATATTTGATGTTTTCTTGAGTTGATGCATGTGCAGGTACGGATATGATAAAACACACAAAAGAAAGCCAAATCAGACAAAAACCCGAGCACGAGAGATAAAGAGTGCTAAAGCTGAGCCAGGAGGTCAGAATTGAGCATTTGTGAAGATTTTCATGCTGAGAGGATGATTTATGAAAGATTTGATCAAGTCTAAAGAATTGGCAAAATCAGTCCCTCAAGTTTCAGCATTTGGCGTAAAAATACCCTTAAGATTCAAAATCTACAAAAGTGGTCCTTGGAGTATTGGAGATTGTCAAGATTAGCCCTTGGATTACAATTTCATAAATTACACTTTTGGTCCCTGGATTTTTAGTTTTGTCAACTCTAGTCCCTAAATGCTAAACGAATTACAATTTAAGTCCAAGTCCATTACATTTAACCTTAGCCCATTAAAAGCCCACTACACCTAATCCCAAGTCAACCCCATTATCACCGGTCAACTAATACCAATGCCATTTGAACCTTTTGTTGGGAATAATCTATTACCACTGATAGCTGTGGAAGACACTGCTAAGTATTGCACTAGTAGGAAACGATACCACCGCCTGGTAGGGTGTTCATTGTGGCGGTTCGGCCTGCGGTTAGAGATTTTAACTATCCATCGCGGGGCGGATAGTTAATTTTACTATCCGAAACCAAACTGTACTAAGCGGGTAACCGGACATTCGGGTACCCAAAGTGAGCGGTTACTCGTGGTTCGGATCACGGTTAACCATTCTATAAAATTGGTCGAATCCAATCAGAGAAACAATAACATAAATATCAAAAATAGTATATGCGTACAATATGAATCTAACATGTATCATTTTCAAGTAAATATTACATAATTACGGATTACATACATACCACATCAATACAGGAAGCACCATTTTATTCAAATATTAATCACATTAATTCACAATATTCAAAGATGATATATATCAAACAAGCAAACATATAAAAGATATACAAGTGAGCCAAACAAAGTAATATTAACTAAATAGATATTGTGATTACCTGACCATACTGGATTACTGGATTCGATAAGAACTTCGCCTTCTTGTATAGGGGGGTATTAGGGTTTGAAATCGACTTGTGTAGAAAAATGAAAATCATAGGCCATGATTATATACTTGAATGATCAACAAAATTTTAGGGCTTGTCTTTAAAATGACAGCAATTGCTTTACCAATTTACCAAAAATACTTAAGATTAAATAAATGACAGCAATTGCTTTACAATTTACCAAAAATATTTGAGCTTAAATGAATGCTATATATTCTCCATAAATAAAGAGTTGAATATGTTACATGATCGGGTCGGATCGGTTACCCACGGTTAGTGAAAAACATAAACCGAAACCGCCCCATGGTAACTCGATTTTTTCGGTTTCGGTTTTTTTCGGTTTCGGTTTCTTCGGTTATCGGTTTTTTCCGGTTTCGGATCAAGCGGTTCGGCTCGGTTTGTCGGTTTCTCGGATTTTTTGAACACCCCTAACTGCTGGCACATTATTACCACTGCTATTAGATAATTGTTAGGAAAACGTGTTTAGATAAGTATAGAAAAGATCTTGTGTATATTCTATATTGTTAGCTTTATACTTATCTTGTAAAGGACTCCTTGTACTATAAAAGGAGGTCCTAGGTCATTGCTTAGAGGTACGTATAACGTATTATTCATATTAGCTTCAAGGTGTAACCCTAGTGATAAGCAAGATCACTCTTATTATTTCTTAATAATATTGGAGCTTTGTGTTTATTGTTCTTACATATATTACATCATACAATCTGTCTTCTAAGTATTACTAAGTAAATTCCGCGTGCTTGGTAATATAACTCAAAATATCACTAACACAAGGTGTGTGTTTAGATCCATCAAGTGGTATCAAAGCAAGGTTCTGATATTTTGATTTAGAAGATCCAAGGAATAAGCTTAACCTACTCACTCAACTCAATGGAGATGGAAAACAACCAGTCCAACTCTTCTACTCCAAGACTTCCTAAGCTCAAGCTTAATGAGTTTGAGATGTGGAGGATACTGATTGAGCAATACTTTCTCATTCAAGACTATGCTCTATGGGAGATCATCTTAAGCGGTGATTCTTTCAAACCACGTATCAAGACTAACAAGGTTGGTGATACAGATGTTGTGACAATTTCTGCCCGAGACAAATGTGGAAAAAGCATCGAAGAAGAATGATCTAAAGGCTAGAAGTTTGTTGCGATGACTCTTCCTAGACCGGATCATAGCATTCAGAAGTTCAAGAGCTAAAGAACTTTTTAAAGAGATTTGCTCAGTGTTTGGTGGCAATGATGCTACAAAGAAGACACAAAAGACATTGTTGAAGCAAAGTTATGAAAACTTCTCTCTGCTTCAAGTAATGACTCACTTGATAGCATCTTCACCAAACTCCAGAAGATTGTTACACAACTGACTATGTTTGGCATTGAGGTTGAAAAGGAAGACCTCAATTTGAAGTTTCTAAGAAGTTTGCCTTGAGAGTTTCAAACTAATGTTACATCGGGAAAACAAATTAGATATTGAAACAATGAAGCTCAATGATCTTTACAACAACTTTAAACTCATGGAAAAAGATGAAGAAGGTGGGAAACTTAGTACAAGCTCAACCGGCTTGGCTGTCAACCTCTGTTGACAAAGTGATGATTCAAGATGACAGCGTGATAATGATATTGCCTTCTTTGGTTCTACTGTTTCCACCGGTAATGTTAATGTTACCATTTGGGTTCAAAGAAGAAGGTTCTTTGGTATTGGAGATCCTACATTTTATGCTTTTATTTCCACTCAAGTTAATGGCTCTATATTAACGCATGAAAACATAAAGCAAATTGATGAAGATGACTTGGAGGAGATGGATATAAAATGGCAAATAGCTCTTCTTAGCATGAGGGCTAGGAAGTTCTACAAGAAGACTGGCAAGCCTATTCACATCAATGGTGGTGAAACTGCAGGCTTTGATAAGAAAGTGGAGTGTTTAAGCGCCACAAGTTGGGACACTTTGCTAGAGAATGTAGAAGACCAAAGACCAAGGACAACAGGTCTACTTGGTACAAGCAAAAGAAAGAACCAACTGTGGAAGGACCAAAGGCAATGTTGGCAATTGATGGTGTGAGCTATGATTGGAGTTTCATGGCTGATGAACAAGAAGAAGAACCTTCAGATGTTTGCTCTTATGTCTACTGAATTTGCTCTTATGGCTTTTTCACTCGAGGTACAAAACTTTGAAAGTTGTTCTAAAACATGTAGGTCGCTAGTTGAAAGACTTAATGAATTATATGAAAGTCAAAGAACGAGTTGTTTCTTTGCTAATTATGCTTGGTCAAACCTGAGAGGTATAGGCGTATTAGAAAAACAATTAGAGCACTATAGAGATAATGAGTCAAAATATAATGATGATATGATTCTTCTTAGAAGAGAGTTAGATCATACAACAGCTGTGAATGAAGCTTTCAAACAAGAGCTTGAAAAACTTAGAAAGAAAAATGAGAAAGTTAATTTAACTATTGACACTTGTTATCATCAATCTAAGTCAATTGATAAAATTTGGGACGCTCAATTTTATGGTAAAGTTAAGTCAGGTATGGGTTATAATACAGTGCCTCCACCACTAAGAGGTGTTCCATCACCTCCAGGTATAGATTTAGCTCATACAATTCTAGAAGACTTTAAGGACCTTGAACGTGAATATGGTCCTTTAAAGGACACTACTGTGAAATGTGAGGATGAGGTTAAGCTTGATAATGATGTTTTTGAAAGTGCTAGTGACTCATCAGTTGTTGATGAGAATGTTAAAAAGAATGTAGAGGCTTCTATCTCAAAGGTTGTTAATACTATTACAGAGAAACCTAGGAAACAAGCTAATAAACCTAGACCAACTGTAAGGTATGCTGAGATGTATAGGAACAAGCCTACTGACTCTAGGGGTAACTGGATGAGTTGGAATCATGTTAAATCTCAACAACTAGGTAGTGACTTTGTGATGAACAATAAAGCATGCTATATCTGTGGTAGTTTTGATCATTTACATGCTTATTGTGACTATCATGTTGGGAGAAGGGAAGTCCATGGGAATAAAAGGGTGGAGTCCAACAAGTTTCAAAACAATTCACACCCTAATTCACACTGCAAAATGGTCCCAAGAGCAGTTCAATTGAGAAGTGATCTTAAATCTTTTGCCACTGCTATAAAACTTAACACTGCTCATCCCAAATCACCTATTACAAGTGCAAAAACCAAAACAACTTTTTCAAAATCTGCACAAACAGGGAAAAGAACTTTTCAGAGTAAAAAGGTTCATTATAAACGTTGGGTACCAAAGCTAAATCGCCAGTTTCCACCTTTGCAAGGGTTGTAAACAAGATAAGGGGGACATGGGCAATGCTGTGAAGGCCTCAACACGTTGGGAATGGAAACCTAAAGGAATTACCTCATCAACCAATCCCAATGGTGTATCAATGACTTTTGATAGATTTAACTATATTGATATACGAGGCAGATCCAAGTGAATCATGGCTTGGGTCCCCAAAAGAAACTAACTCTTTACTTTTATGTGCAAGAACATCCAAGGACAAAAAGATCGATCAAGGCTAATGATAGTGGATGTTCAAGGCACATGACCGCAACAAGTCCTATCTTCGATTTTGAACATTATGATGGACAAGATGTCAGCTTTGGAGGTGGAGTTAATGGTAAAGTTGTTGGTAAGGGAGTAATCAAAACTGGTAACTTGGACTTTGAACTCAGGTACTATGTAAAAGAGCTTAAGTATAATCATTTTAGTGTGTCACAAATGTGTGACAAGAAGAACAATGTTCTTTTTACCAAAGATATGTGCTTTGTTCTCTCTAAGGATTTTAAGATGCTCGATGAAAGTCGATACTTCTTAAGATTCCTAGAAAAGGCAATCTATATAGCTTTGATATGAACAACATTGTTGCTAAAGATAATTATGCTTGCTTTCTTGCAAAGGCCACATTGGATGAATCCATGTTATGGCATAGAAGACTTTGTCATGTTAACTTCAAAACCATTAATAAAATTGTCAAAGATGGTTTGGTGAGAGGCTACCCAGAAAAGATTTGAAAATGATCAAACCTGTGTGCTTGTCTTAAAGGCAAACAACACGAGCTTCTGGGTATAAGTCTGGTTAACTCTATTGCCACCCACTTCAAATGTTACATATGGACTTATTTGGTCCTACATCGTGAGCATTGAATCTAAAGAAATATTGTCTTGAGTAATGATGATTTTAAAGGGTTTACATTTTTTTTCTTAATACCAAGGATGAAACAACTGGCATCCTTAAGATCTTTATCACAGAAGTTGCAAACCAATATGATATGAAAGTTAAAATCATTAGGTGTGACAATGGGACAGAATTTAAGAATAGATTTATGGATGATTTTTTCAGAGATAAAGGTATTAAAAGAGAATTTAGTGTTGCTATAACTCTTCAACAAAATGGTGTTGCTGAGAGGAGGAACATGAAACTTATAGAGGCTGCTAGAACCATGTTGGAAGATTCAAAATTGCCAATCACTTTTGGGTGAAGCGTTAACACCGCATGTTATGTGCAAAAGGGTTTTAGTGGAAAAACAAAGAACAATAAACCTTATGAGTTATTTAGGGGTAGACCTCCTATCCTTGACTTCATGAGACCATTTGGATGTCATGTATCTATTCTCAATACCATAGATTATCTGGGAAAGTTTGAAGAGAAAGCTGATGAAGGGTATTTTGTTGGGTACTCCATGGTTAGTAAAGCTTTCAGAGTATTCAACTTAAGAACCCAAAAGATTGAAGAAAATCTGCATGTTGAGTTCCTGGAAAACAAAGTGAATGTCAAAGGAATTGGTCCTGAAAGGCTATTTGATCTTGATACTCTAACCAATACTATGAATTATGTGCCTATCTCTACAGGTACATCTTCTTTGATTTTGCAGTTCGAAGAGTTTCATGATGATGATGAACCAAGCAAGGATCATGTAGATGATCAAGATGAATTGACCGCCACTTTGGGACTATGCATAATGATGATTTACAAAGGCTGGAGATGCTCAACCTTCTAACATTTTGGAAAGGAAGGGTGAAAACTTGAATGCTGAAAATTCAGCAAAGGAAAATTCACTTCCCCTGCTAGGCGAAGTTTCCACTGCAACACCGAAGTGGAAACTACAACCCAGCTACAGAGAAGCTCAAGCCAATGATGTTGAAATCTCTAATATGCCAAATGAGATTGCTTCCTACTCCCCACACTTCTATTCATAAATCACATCCGCTTGAAAATGTGATTGGGGATGTCCATTCACCTGTGAAGACTAGAAGACAAACAAAGTTTCCTGATATTCATGGATTCATCAGTGAAATATATGAATCTAAGACTCATGAAGGCAAGAATGAATGTCTCTTTATGTGTTTTCTGTCACAAATGGAGCCAAAGAATGTTTACAAGGCGCTTGAAGATGAAAGTTGGGTGGTGTTGAAAACACAAAGACCTTGATAGATCTTTAAGCACTCGGAGATCGTTAGTGTTGCCTATGTAATCACAAGCAAACTAATAGAAGATCTCTACAACTAGTATTTTGTAGCGGAAATAAAATACAAGTTACAATAACTAAGAACTCTTTGATCCTCTATGGATCTTTTGATTATAGAAACTCTATGTTTCGAATGTTTTACAAGACTTGAAAGACTTTAGAAAAGCTTGTTCAAAACCTATCTATTACAAACTAAGCATGGTTTCTTATATAGGCAAGAAACCCTAATGAGTGTTGACAATTTACACTCCTAATACTAACATAGACTAAGCATGCATCTAGACAAGCATGCAACTAATCATATTGTTTTGTTCATCATTTTGTTTATTCTGATTAAGCTCTACATAATACGGCGCCAACCTATCTTTAATGTGGCGCTGACTTTTACTCTATACTGAGCTTATCTCTCCTACGGTAATGACTTTCAAAGAAGAACACAATATCTCTTTAGCATTTCTGCTGAAGTATACCCAGCGAATCCATTCTTCGAATCTCTTCGCGTAATCTTCGCGTAATCAAGAGTTTACCTTAATTCCCAACAATCCTCCCTAAACTGGAATTTGACAAGGTTAAGTTCCAGCTCGTGATAGATCTCAAAATTGTTGAGGATTGTGTTCAAACATCGACAACAAAGAAAAAGAGGAACATTCTATGATGATCTAACTGTGATACGCCGGATCTTGCGCAAGAACATATGACACCATGTACATCAAAACATATAAGTTTCATACTATTCTCATCACTTCCAAGTGTGTTAACTCCTGTGTGAATCATTGAAATTAATGGGTTTGATGTCTCTTTACCAATAGCCATTACACGGAGTAGCCACATGTTTCGGTTCGTAAACTATGGTACATTGATAACCATCTGATTTATTGGCAAACCAAAGAACCATATAAAGCGATTTGATGTGTTTTACCGCGTTTGCTCAGACTCAATTCTTAGTATTAGTGAATTGAGCACCAAATATGGAGTCAGTTGCCTTTACCACATGCCATATACATGTGGGCTAGCCAATTCTTGGATTCCAAAGAGGAATAGACCATGGTGAATTGATGACCATACAACCCCGTGAAGCAGCATGGGTGGTTGCTTACCCTATGATTTTGAGCAAACCATTACAGCTATCAACAGATTTGATGTCTTTACCAAAGCTGCCCTTTGGACTAGCCAACTTTTGACATACACAAGGTACATCCGGGTGAGTTAAAAGACCATCTCACTGGACAAACTAACAAAACTGCGATAAAAGTTTTTTTAACTAATAATAAAATATAAAAACCTAAAAAGATTAATAATGCTGTGCGGAAAAGGAAAATTAAAACCTAATTTTTATTAAATAAACGCTATCACTATTTTAAAATGATGTTTTTAAGTGAAGTTTTCCTTTTATGAAAGTCTTTTATCTAACAAAAAACTTAGACAAAAATAGACAAATATCATAAATAAAGCAAACTAAATGATCAAAAAAAAGTAGTGTAGAGTACCAAGTGTCTCCGATATGGATGAAGAATAGGCCTATTGCGCTTGTTTGAGTTGATTTTTGATCAATCCCACCACAGCAGCACGTAGCCTTTCATTTCCACGTGATCTGGGAGGGAATTTCCATTTTTGACTCAAAGATCTTTTCCATAAGTCTTTGGGGTAAGGATACTTTTCTCGTAAAACATGCGCAAGGATTCCACTCTTAGTCTCAAGCACATGCACACGGTAGGAGAGGATAGAATCTCCGTGATGTAAGCTTCCACCATGTGAGTTTTCCCAAATGGAAGATGCTTTGCTATTGGGAATGTGGAGTTGAACGTAACTTGAAGATCTCCTAAGATCATCCCGTAACCTTATGGTTCCTTTGTTGCGATAATAGGTGTTGCTGACTTGAGTGAACAGAAAGTAAGTTCCGCCTCGTCTACCAAGTGTAGAATTTCGTAAAGGTGAATTCTATTGAAGTGGAGTCCCTTCAAGAAGAACATTCATCTCATCATCCTTAATTTCCACCTAACACCTCATCTGAATTTCCATCGTGAAAATCGCCAGCAGTAATTCTTCTATAATGAAAGTTGAGTCATCAGCTTCAAGATCCAAAGAAGATCTTTTGGCCATTCTCTTCTTCCTTCTCCTGTGTCGATAGATTTCCCTAGAGGGAGCATTTTCATCTTGTGCATTTGTGGTAGGACTTGAACCCAGAGATTGAGACTTGTTGAGCTAAGTGCATTCATCCTCGTGAATATCTTTATAGCCCCTCTTCTTAGTTTCGCGGAGATCGCCTTCCTTTACTTCGTATCTTCCAAAGGTGACAACAAAGCCATCAGAGGAGAGGGAGTTGATGCCGTGTGCTTCAGAGAAATGGAAGATGGTTCACCAGATTGACTTGATAGTAGAGGAAGCAACTCGGTTGCTTCACAGAATGACTGAAGAGGATTCCTTGGTCGGAGCATCATTTTGACTTTATGTGTCGTAGTCAGAACTGCTTTGAATGAATGAATGAACAATTTGACTTCAATTTCTTTTCTTCAAGATATAACTTCGTGGAATCAAATTGTATGCTTCAAGATTTGATATCAAGAAACAAGTAACACCCTTTCAGCCTATCCACCATTTACTAATGAACCACACTTGATGACTTTGATCTTGATCATTGATATATACACCGCAATCCGTATAAGAAAGCACAAACCCATAGCATGTGCATAACTACAAAAAAGCACACAACAACATACACCACAACAAAAACAAACAAACTAGAGAAATATTAGTAGTTAGTGTTAGAATACAAACTAATATACAAAAATAATGCGAGTTTGCACAAAATTCCCCGAGGCATATGCCTCCCTGAGGCCTATGCCTCCCCTCAAACTATGCGATAAGGGTTTAACATTCCAATATTGACCACGAGGTGTTGAAACCTTGGTCCATCAAACGCTTTGTTAACAAGTTGCGCCACATTATCATCGGATGGATTTTAGCCACTTTTATCAAATGTTTTCATAAGCATCTCTTATAAAGTGGTGCCTGATTTCAATGTGTTTCGTTCAACTGTGAAAAACTGGATTTTTGACTATGCAGATGGTACTTTGATTATCTATATGAATTGTAGTGTTCATAAAGTTGTACCCATAGTCCAGCAATTGGTTCTAAATCCAAAGGACTTGTCCACAGAATTTGCATGAGAACGTTCTACGCTTCAAGAGTTGAGGTGGCCACTATGGTTTGTTTCTTGCATTGCCAAGAAATCAACCTCTTGCCAAGAAATTGGCGCCCGGTTGTGGATCTTCTATCCGTGATTTGCACCAGATAATCACTGTCACTATATGCTTCCAACTTGAAAGGAGAATCTTTTGGGTACCAAAGGCCTAAAAGAGGTTGGCCTTTGAGGTACTTAAAGATCTTCGACAAGATTGAGATGGGAAGCAAGTGGAGTGACTTGATGTCGAGAACAAACACTCGCAAAGAAATGTAATATCAGTCTTGAAGTCGCAAATACATCAATGAACCAATCATGGACTGCATTAGATGAACATTCAGGTAGATCGGTTCATTATTTGCTTTAGTCTTTGAGCTTCATAAGGTGTTGTGGCACCCTAACACCTTCCATACCAAACTTCTTCAAAATGTCCTCACATATTTATCTTGGATGATAAAGATGCCATCCGTTTCTCACTGAACCTGGAGACCCAAAAGAATGTAAGCTCTCCCATAGCACTCATTTGAAATTCACCTTCATAAGTTCCTCAATTCCTGCACCAAGCTTCGTTTGTGGAACCAAAAATAATGTCGTCCACATACACTTGAACCAAAATGATGTTCAGTAATTCTTCTTGAGAAGCGAGTTTTATCAATAGCCCCTCTTCTATAGCCATGCTTCAGCAGGAACGATGAAAGCCGAGCATACCAAGCTCTAGGTGCCACATGTAAGCCATAAAGAGCTTTAACCACCTTGTAGACATGTTTTGGGTGATCGGGGTCTTCAAATCCCTTGGGTTGAGTGACATAGACCTCCTCTTCAATCTCACCATACAGAAAAGCACCCTTGACATCCATTTGATACACCATGAAACCTATGTATGAAGCATATGCCAAGAAAATGCGAATTGCTTCAACTCGGGCAACAAAAGTAAACACTTCATCATAATCAATCCCTTCTCTTGTTCAAGCCTTGAGCTACCAACCTTGCTTTGTTTTTGATCACAATACCCCCTAGCATCTCTCTTATTCTTCAAAACCCATTTTGTCCCAATGGCATATTTTCCATCAGGGAGTGGAACCAAAATCCAAACCGCGATTGTGAAATTGTTGCATTTCTTCTTGCATTGCTTCGATCCAGCTTGTATCGTTGAGAGCTTGAGAAACACTAGTTGGTTCCACTTGATGAGAAAGCAAGCAAACGACAATGCTTGAGGTCTCTGTGTGATTGTCTCTCTCGGGTTGGAGACATAAGAGAAAAGCAACTGTCCAAACCGAGGACTGGTGATAGCCCTTCTAGTTCTAACAGTGCCGAAGATCACCTATAATGTTGGATTGAGGATGAGCTATGTTGATCCTCCTCGAGTAGTAGTGGGTTGACTTCAATGGATGAATCAATATTAGTGATGGTTGGTTCAAATTCAGCATCATAAGAGGGTGAGGTGAAAATGCCAGCTTTGGGTTGATGATTTACAAGATCTGAAGGTTTTGGAAAGCGTGTATAGGGTTCACCAAAGTCTGAAGATACTTGAGAAGGAACAGCATAGCCTTCAGATTTGGGAAGGTAGGTGTGACAGATCAACTTCAGCAGAAACATGGTTTCTACCGACTCTTCATTATTAACCTCTCCATTCAGCTCGCTCTGCTTAGTCTGCAAATTCTTGAGTCCTGAGCCTAAAGGTCCTCAGATAATGAGAGTCATCTTCATCACTGAATCAGCAGTATCCTTGGAGGTGGTACCGCAATATTGTTAGGGGAGAAAGAAGGTACAAGTATGGGTTGCTCATCATCTTCAAACTCATTTTCTGAGCCATCATCTAGGGACCTGCATTGTTAGTTGGAGACACTTGAGGACTCGCATTTTGTTAGCCGGATGTCATGGTAACCCGTGATAATCGCTATAGTCAAGATCAAAGGACCATGAATGACCTTGTCCTTGATTCATCCAACCTTCCATTATGAGGCTGAATAGCCCACAATATAACCATCATCAACCTTCTCATCAAACTTTCCCAATGGATCACTTGTGTTCAGAATGGTCACTTGACAACCAAAAGGTTTTAGGTAGTGAATGACAGAACTTTCCCAAAGAGAAGTTCATATGGGTTTTGAGTTGTGGTCTAGTAATGGACACCCTGCTTAGCACATAGCAAGCGCTGCCAACAAACTTCACCCGAACATAGTAGCTAGAGTCTGCAAGCATGGATCTTGCGGCCTCTATTAAGGTCCTATTCTTTCTTTCAGCTACCCCATTTTGTTGTGGGGTTCTTGGATTACTATAGTCCCTTTTTATGCCTTTTGACCCACGGAGTTCTATAAGAACAGCATTTTTAAACTCTGTCCCATTATCACACCGAATACCTTTGACCTTTTTGTTCAACTGATTTTCAACAAGTGTGATGAATTCAGTCAACACTTGAGATGTTTCATCTTTGGTTCTGAGAAAGAAAACCCAACAAAATCTGCTATAGCCATCGTGATCACCAAACGAAGTACTTATGATCAATGCTTCGACTTGAGTTGGACCAAACAGATCCATGTGAAGCAACCTAAGAGGTTCAGGTGATGATGCTCATAGCATTGATAGCTTTGTAAGAGGCTGTGTTGTTTTCCTTATTGCAAGCGACACAATTATGATCATTGGTAAAACTTTGGTGGAAGACCTTCAACAAGACGCATGTTAGAGAGTTTGTTAATGGTCTTGAAATTCACATGCGCCATCCTCCTATGCCATTTTGTGGATTCATCAAGTGATGCTTTAGCCACCAAACATGTGAGGTCACCATCAGGTTGAACTTTATTAAGGTTGAATGTGTATAAGTTGTGAGTGCGAGGAACTTTCAGTAGAATTGAAGTTTCTTCGGGAAGTTTGAAGTCTTTAGACAGCACAAGACATTCATTCTCTGTGAAGAGGACTTTGTTCTTAGTGTCACGCATTTGTGAAACAGAGAATAAGTTGAAATGCTGAAGTTCCTTAACATAGTACACATTTTCAAAATCTAGATGAGGTGTCTTTATGGTGCCTTTCCCAGTGATACTACCATCACTTCCTCCAAAAGTTACATTGCCTCCTCCTTCAATAGGGACAAAATTGTGCATCATATCCTTGTTCCAGCACATGCTTCCGGAAAGCCACTATCAACAATACCAATATTCTTATGCTTAAGGGGATGATCCTACAAACAACCACAAAATATATACAAATTGTTAGTATACAATGGAGGTTCAAGTAATTATGACTTGAACCGCCTTGTGGATCACGAGTTTAGGACAAGAGTATTTAGAGGATCCACCATTGTTCTTGGTTCTCCATTGATAATTGGGTCCCTTGTTAGTCCAAGAACAACTCTGCGAGGGCTTATTGTGCCAGTGTTCCCATATCCCATCCCCGTATACATAGAGTCAACATATGTAGGCCAATAACCATGTTTAAAGTATGGGCTAGTTGGTTGCACATAAGGTCCGGTGACTGATTTTCTCCAATGAGAGTCGCGCTAGTCGCCAAGGTGGAATATTAGCAACATTGGTCCATTTAGATTTGGGTTTCAGGTGAGTAGCACATGCACCCAATCTTTGCTCATAAAAATCACAATCCTTAATCAAATGAAATTTACTTCCACATACAAAACATGTCTTCTTCTTGGAAGATTTATTCAAATAGGGAGATGTTTGATTACATGAAGAAGTACTTAAATTAGAAACATTCAAGGAATTGTTTTTAACGTGATGATTATTCAAAGATTTAAAAGACAAGTCTTCGTAAGAAACTGTCTTGGAAGTTGATTCCTCACAGCCTTCCTTAGAAGGCTTGTAAGTAGACTGGGTGCGTGCTCGCTTGGAAAGGTCAGACTTCTCATTTGAATCACGGCTTTCATAGGAAGTAGACCCTTGATCCGATGAATTGTCACTGTCAGAACAAGAGACAAAGTCATTAGATGAGGTATCGGGTCAGCAAGTCTTTTGACTTTTGCCATATAGATGATGTGATCCATCAAAGTCAACGTGATGGATGTGTGTGGGCATGAATTCACCTCTAATAGGTCCAGGGACAGCATGCATATTGCCCTCTTTAATAAAGTTAGCTAACCCGCAGTGTGGATTTACGACCATCATACCTAGCCTCTACTCCTACATACTTTTGAAATCCTAATCCTAAGCCAGAGGTTACAGATTGACTATTATAGAGTTCTCTAGCCGATTATCACCCAAATTAACCATTGTTTATTCCTAGCTATTTCCTCACCTACTTTTTTCTTTAAGCTCTAGGTTCTCAGACACAGCTTCATTCTTAGCTTTCTCAAACAGTTTTAAATAATTATTAGCAACTTCAAGATCAAACTGTAACACCTTTATCTTTTCTTCATAAGCTATTTGATTCTTTTGAAACCATACCTTTTGTCTTTCAACTGCTTTTAATGCTAGTTTATGAGCTTCATTTTCAACATAGCATTCATCAAACTTAGGTTTCATAGCATCATACTCTTCTTTAAGTTCATTGTATCTTAGACTACAACCAAATATACAGTTGTGTACCTGAGATAGTCCCATCAAGGCAACTTGATCATGCCTTTCATCCAAGTACACCTTGCCAAAGAATCCAAGCTTATCGGAATCATGAGCTTCTTCATTTACAGTTCATGTGCGTACCCAGTTGACCTGTTCATCATCCATGGTGAGGAGAGTCTGCTGAAGCTCCAGTTTCTGCTGCTTTCGCGATAGGAAAGGTAATTAGCTCCATCTCCACTTTTCCTGTCTTTGCATTCCCTCGAGAAATGCCCCATCTGGTGACAAGTGAAACACTTGACTTTCCTCCGTCCAAAGCTGGCTGGTTCCCTTGAAAGCAAAATTCCTTCCGACTTTCTTCAAACCTTTTGATGTCCATCGACAGTAATGCCACCTGATTTTCGCCATCTCCTCCATTTCAAGTGGGTCCAACCGATCAAAGTCTTCATATGCAAGATATCGCGAGTATCATAGTCAGCAACGAATGAATGAAGAACATCCTCCATCACACTACTAGACCTAGCTTGAGAACATGGTGGAGTGGGACGAGGGTTATGTGGTGGAGGGGGGATGAAGATGATGATGGAAAGTAGTTGGAGCTCGGAGACGATGGAAAATAGTTGGAACTAGGAGCTTGCACCATCACGTTGGAGTGAGATGTCCCAACAAAAGTCTGCATGGCCGCACGAAGATGTACGGTAGGGAGTTCTCGCATCGGTTCAAGGGTTCTCGAGTCATATATAGCTCATCAAAGGTAAGCATATCCAACCCTCCTTTAGCCTTGAGAGCAATACTTACATGTAACCATGATGGAGGTAACGATCGAAGGAACTTTGAGTTGCGTATCATCATTATCCTGTTTTGCATTCACGGTTCAGCACTCAAGATCCTATGGAACCTGTCGTGATCCTTTGTGAATGCTTCTTCTTCAGAGATATTGAAGTCCCGAATTGTTGTCTCAAAGATGGACTTCCTCATTCTATTTGATTCTTCATTTCCACCGAACCTTGCTTTGAGAGCCATCCATATGTCCTTTGCATCATCCATATGATGAAAATCACACGATGATCTCTGAATGGCTTGAAGCGAATGGTCTTTACTTTATGCTCTCTCCGCATAGCTAGTACCTCTTCTCGCAGTTTTGGTGGAGCCATGATAAATTTCCCCACCGCAGGGATCATCTTCTTCAAATGCTTCTTTCTTTACAACCTCCCACACATTCCAATCAATATTGGAAATCCAGTTTTCCATCTTCATAGCCCAAAGTTCATATTCTTCCTTTTTCAAATAAGGAAGTTTACCATTACTGTTTGAGAGACTGAGCTGTTGCATGGAAGTGGTGTTGGTGTTGTTTGTGTTGGTGACTTCAGTTTCATTATCGGATCCAGGCATGGTGAATGAATGTTCTTAGTATCGTAGAGACTTCCCGAGGCTCTGATACCACTTGTTGAAAACACAAAGACCTTGATAGATCTTTAAGCACTTGGAGATCGTTAGTGTTGCCTATGTAATCACAAGCAAACTAATAGAAGATCTCTACAACTAGTATTTTGTAGCGGAAATAAAATACAAGTTACAATAACTAAGAACTCTTTGATCCTCTATGGATCTTTTGATTATAGAAACTCTATGTTTCAGATGTTTTACAAGACTTGAAAGACTTTAGAAAAGCTTTTTCAAAACCTATCTATTACAAACTAAGCATGGTTTCTTATATAGGCAAGAAACCCTAATGAGCGTTGACAATTTACACTCCTAATACTAACATAGACTAAGCATGCATCTAGACAAGCATGCAACTAATCATATTGTTTTTTTCATCATTTTGTTTATTTCGATTAAGCTCTACATAATACGGCGCCAACCTATCTTTAATACGGCTACGACTTTTACTCTATACTGAGCTTATCTCTCCTACGCGGTACGCGACTTTCAAAGAAGAACAATAATATCTCTTTAGCATTTCAGAAGTATAACTTCAGCATAATCCATTCTTCTTCGGCAGAATCTCTTCGGCAGAATCTTCGGCAGAATCAGTAGTTTACCTTAATTCCCAACAGGTGGAAGCAATGCAAGAAGAGTTGCTCCAATTCAAGCTTCAAAAGGTTTGGGTGCTTTGTGATTTGCCTTTTGGCAAGAAGGTAATAGGTACTAAATGGGTGTTCGAAACAAGAAGGATGAAAGAGGAATTGTTATCGTAAAACAAAGCTAGGCTTGTGGCTCAGGTTACACCTCGTGAGGAGGTATTGACTATGAAGAAGTGTTTGTCCCAACTTGACGAATCGAAGCAAGTAGGTCAGTTCTTAGCCTATGCATATTTTATGGGCTTTAAAGTTTATCAAATGGATGTAAAGAGTGCTTTTCTATATGGGAAAATTGATGAGGAGGTATATGTTTCACAACCTCCAGGCTTTGAAGACCCTGAATATCCCAATAAAGTATACAGGGTGGTTAAAGCTTTGTATGGCTTGCATCAAGCACCAAGGAAATGGTATGAGACCTTGACTACTTATCTTCTTGATAATGGGTTTCATAGAGGCAGAGTGGATCAAACTTTGTTCATCAAGAAAGACAAGAATGATATCCTGTTGGTTCAAGTGTATGTTGATGATATCATTTTTGGATCTACAAAGACAGAGATGTGCAAAGAATTTGAGAAGCTAATGAAGGAAGAATTCAAGATGAGTTCTATGGGTGAACTCACATTCTTTTGGGACTTCAAGTACAACAAAGGCCGATGGTATTTTCATCAATCAAGATAAATATGTGGTGAGATACTAAGGAAGTTCAAGTTCTCTCGATGCAAAGTCATCCAAAGACCCCTCGCGACAAGACTACACATCAACTCTTGAAGGAAAATAGTGGTGAAGCGGTTGATGTACATATGCAGTGTCTATGATTAGATCTTTGATGTATCTTACATCATCTAGACCGACATTATGTTTGCGGTGTGTGCATGCAAGGTTTCAAGTCACTCCCAAGTACTCTCACTTGACTGCTGTGAAGAAGATTTTCATATATCTTAAAGCATTTCCCACTCTGGGATTATGGTACCCTAGAAAATCTACTCTAGATTTGGTTACTTACCGTGATAGTGACTATGCCGAGTGGTTTGGATAGAAAATCTACAATGTGGATGCCAATTTCTTGGCAACAGATTAGTGTCATGGCAAAGGTAAGAAACAAACAATGGTGGCCAATTCATCAACCGGTAGGTAGTATGGCTGCCGGCAGTTGCCGTGCTCAAGTTCTATGGCAGTAATCAACTTTTGGACTATGGGTACAATTTCATGAATACCATCATTCATATTGACAATAGCGCACTACCATTCGCATCATCAAGAATCCGTTCAACACACAAAGACTAAACATATTGAAATTCGACACCATTTCATAAGAGACTATTATGAAAAAGGACTAATTCAAGTTGTCAAAATCCACTTGATGACAACTATGCCGATTTATTAACAAAAGGACTTGATGTGGGTAGATTTCAAGACTTGGTAAAGGTATTGGAATGTTAAATCCATAAAATTTTTTTGTCTAATGGTCTTTGGTGTTGAGTGGAAGTCTCTGGGTACTAACATTGTTGTATACGTTTGTATATGTTTTTGTGCTTGTGTTTTTGCTTGTTCAATAACTTTTATGCAGCTTAGATGGGAGTTAATCTTAAAAGGTGTATAACTGAGATACACAACAAATGGTTATTAATTCACCATGTCTAACCCACATAAGAATCAACTAGTCCAGAGCAAACGGCTACTGGTAAAGACTTGACAAATTCGTTTATGGTTGATAGTTTACCAAAAACTATATGGTTATCAACTCACCATATTCTTTATGATTAAGAGTTGGCTAGTTCATAGCAAATGGCTCATGGTAAAGACATATCAAATCCGTTGATAGTCGGGTAGTTTGCTAAAACTATGATAAAGGCCAAATTTTAATGTTTTTCTTTATCAATGCTCTTTGAAAATCTTTGTGAAAAATTCCCACCGCTAGTTCACACGCTTCCAATTCTACGTTGTTATTTTTACCATCAAGTGTTCTAGCCGCTAAATCGCATTGTGTCGGCAGAATAAATTTTGATATTGAGTCTGTCTACTTTCCATATTGTTATTTATCCTCTTAAGATAAATATTTTCTAAAGATAGTCTTTCTTGCACAATAATCTTAAATCCTACCTCTATATATCTTTATCTCTCAATTGGCTGGTTATTCTTTCAATTCATACTGACAAAATAAATTTTTCCACAAAAGATTCTATGGCACCTATCACTTTTGCAGATGAGCACAACCAAGTGGCCTACTTACAAAAGTCAAACGAGAAGAGTGGCCCTGTTTTTCACCAGATTGTGGACTTTCTTAACACTACCCATATAAGGTATGCCTTATTGCTTAATCTCAATCTATATCTCTCAAATCAAATAGTTTTGGACTTCTGTTCAGTCCATAACAATTGAAAATAGAGATACACATGAAACAGTGGATGCTCTTAGAGCCACTGTGGATGGGGTAACCATTGATACTTGAGGCATCCTTGAGGAGAATTCTCCAATTGGATAATCTCAATGGTATCATCACATTACCCATGCCAGAAATTCATACACATCTCTCTTCTATGGGGTATGATACCACTGACAAAAAGGCTACTTTCAAAAAGAGTGGTTTTGTCCCCACTGGAGATTTTTGATACATACTCTTTTATGCTGCCTAAGTCCTAAGAAAACTTCTTATGAACAATTCAGTTCAACCATTGCTTACCCGTTGGTTTGTCTAGCTTTAGATAGGACTTTTAACTGGTCAAAATATATTTTTCAAAGTATGCAAGGCAATGTCAAGAGTTCAACAAAATTTTTGATGTATCCAAGGTTTGTGCAAGCAGTGCTAAATGAGTTTCAACTGCAACCCCACACTAGTGTTTACAACATCCGTTGTCTTAAGCCTAAAGTTTTTCAAAATATGAACAAATATGGCAACATGACTATTACACCTCTTTTTCCTCAAATGCTTGCAAAGATTTCTCAAGTACAAACTACACCAATAATCACTGTTCCACTCATTGATTATACTCCACCAGTTTCTCACACCTATGAGAGAAGGCAAAAACAAACAACTCCTTTCATTACAACACAGCATGTTTCTGAACCTTTTGGTCTAGGGACAAGCAGTGGTGGTTCTAGACTTTAACCTAGTCCAACTAGGGAGGAATCTGAGCCATTGCCCCATGATTCACCTCTCCCAACAAAGTTACATAGTTGGAAGTGACGAGGGCAGTGGGCAACAATTGGAATTGATGGTTTTGTGTACCAAATTAGGCAAGCAGGTTGAATCTCTACAAAAAGAAATGGCACAAGTAACGAAGCAGCATGCCAAGGATATTATGCACTTAAAAGAGGAGATTCAGACCTTGAAAGAAGAGTTGCAGGGTTGAAAAGAAAGAAAAATCAAAGATGGTGATATCATCTTCATCCTCACCTCATGATGGTGATTCAAATTGATTTTAATCAATATTTTGGAAATTCTCCCAAACGGGGAGGAAAACAGATGTCGGAATTCGTGGGAGAGAATTGATTTTGAAGATGAAGGTGTTACTAGTAAAGGCAGGAGGAGTCGATACTCAAGAAGAGCAACTAGAGCAAGATATTTTTAGCACTGCAACTACAAATTTTACCACTGATCCAATTTCCACTGCAGAACCAAATATTTCCACTGTTGGACATGATGTTGCTACTGCAAGTGAAGAAATTGCTAGACAGAAGAAAGACAAAGGTAAAGCTGTTATGCAAAGCAAGGAGCAAACAAGAAGAAAGATTTCAAAGAATGAACAAGTTCAGATTGCTCTTGATAGAGAAATTCCTAAAAAGATTACTGAAGACCAAGTTGCTGAAAAGAAAAAGCTTGAAGAATTGGAGATTGTAAGCTTTATGGAGGCTAAAAGGCTGGATAGAATGGAAGATCCACTTTTCACTCGCTCCACCTACAAGATTTTAGAGAAGACTCTGAGTTCTCGCTATGTACCTCTCGGAAGAAGAGATTGAGTTCTTGATCGCTAATGATTCAAATGATCAAGAAGAAAGCAATTGACCTAGTTGTTGATATGTCCTTAACTGAAGATCAAAGAACTGCTCAGTTGAAGGATTTTATTCAAATGAAGAATAATCAAGCACTTCAAGATGTAATTGATTCAGTCAAGAAGGGCCAAAAGAAACCAAGGCAACCAACTAAGGCACAAGTTATTGCATACATGAAGACTTATTGTTGCAATGTTGGTGGTTGGAAAAGACCTCAATTCAAAGGAATGCCTGATGATAAAGTTGAAAGTATCTACTACAGAGTTCAAAGACAAGATAAAGATTTCATTCCAATGGACTCTGAAGAAGAAGCAAGAAGGTATCCCGATTTCAAGAGAAAGGCCAAAGACAATGATTCTCAATCGTGTTAAGACAAAGTTTGTGAAGAACAAGAAGTTCCAACCGAGAAATTCACCGAAGAACAACCGACTGGAATGATTGTAATAGAAGAAGAAGATTTTATCCTGAACCACGCAAGTCGACATCCTATCATTGATGGGAAGTATACACTTTGCTAGCAACTTTGCTCCAACATGGAAGATTACAAGGCTAGGTGGTGAAACTTCATCATTCATCCAATTTGAAGATCTCATCAAAGCTTGTGACAGAGATGATCTTGACAGATTATGGAAATTAGTTCAAGAAAGATTCGATGCTGAAGATCTCAAAGATATGAAGGAGATGCAGTTATGGGTTAATCTTAGAAGGCTCTATGAACCAGATGTCCATGATGATTTTTGGAAATTCTCATGTTCATGTCTTGGTACTAAATGGTTCTATTATGATGCATGTGAAGTTCATCATGTTTCTACGAAGTAGATGCATTCATGTCGGCCGAAAGAATATTCACTGTAGCCGAACTCTACGCTGGATGTGTTATGTACAACAATAAGAGTTCATGAAGACAATGAGAAGGTCGAGCATTGTTACCGTGCTTCAAGATCAATGTTCTAGAGCTATTCAAGCATTGAGAAGAAGATGAAGTGTTTGAAAGAATTCCCCAAATCCTTGCAGATAATGAAGATTGAAGAAACTTATTGATTTTGCGCAGAAATCATAAGTTTAGGGGAGGATTGTTGGGAATAATCTATTACCACGATATTTGGAAGACATCTGCAGATATTGCACCGCCATGGAAACGATACCACGCCGCACATTATTAATGCTATTAGATAATTATTAGGAAAATGTGTTTAGATAAGTATAGAAAAGATCTTGTGTATATTCTATATTGTTAGCTTTATACTTATCTTGTAAAGGACTCCTTGTACTATAAAAGGAGGTCCTAGGTCATTGCTTAGAGGTACGTATAATGTATTATTCATATTAGCTTCAAGGTGTAACCCTAGTGATAAGCAAGATCACTCGTATTATTTCTTAATAATATTGGAGCTTTGTGTTTATTGTTCTTACATATATTACATCATACAATCTGTCTTCTAAGTATTACTAAGTAAATTCCGCGTGCTTGGTAATATAACTCAAAATATCACTAACACAAGGTGTGTGTTTAGATCCATCACCTTTCATGTTCTGAACCCAATCACAAAACAAATTGGAAGACCCTCCATTTTATAACATTCAACGAGTCAAACAAGTAAAAAATATATTTTAACCATTCCTGCCACCCAATTCCCCCAAAATCCATTTACCCAGCAAACCATAGAACCCTAATTTGCCCCTCTACTCAATTGGAAAAATTACTTCAATCAAAGGGTACTATCATACTTTCTGACACCCATCTGACACACGGAATGCCAGCTTGGCAATCCGTGTGTCATTCCCTTCTAATCCTTACCTCTGATTTGAGGATGAGACGTGGCAAATGTGATCCACGGGTGTTGAGTGATTGATGAACGTGTAATGAAGATCCAAGGGTGGAAAACGCATCAGAGAAAGCACAGAAAGCTTGGTTTCTAGATCCTTCGCAAGCTTCAGCTTCACTATAAATAGGACCCCGTTTCTCATTGTATTCATGTAATTTTCTGAGTAGATATAGAGTATTTAAGCTTGTTTTTAATTTCACTTTCAGTATTTGTATTTCCTATTCACTTCTTGTAATCTGTTTTAAGTAATAAAATCTGTTTTTAGCTAATTTCTAAATTTCAAATTAAATTTTGTTGTTAACTTCTTATATTAGCCTATCAGTTCTATTAATCACTATTTCAGCTTATTCAAGCTCATCTTTAGCTTATAACCTTAGTTTAACAAAAATCACAAAAAAATAACAAAATCTATTAAAAAATTAGAAAATATTTTACAACTGTTTTAAGTTCTAATTAGTTGCAGTTACTGTTGTTTTAAGCATTTATAAGCTTCATTATAGTTTTTTAAGTGCTTAGATCTCATCTACTCACAATCTACTCTAACCTTTCTACTCAGTCAATGAAAGTCAAATCTCAGTTCAATTATGAATCTCCTCTGAATTGCTGAACTAGTCATGGATTTGGGTTGATATTCAGTTGGATTTGGGTTGAGAAATGGTTCTAGATTATGGCTATTTGATTTGTTTGGCAAACCATAGTGGTCGGACTAATGTAAGTGTAATTTCTGTTTTATATTTGAATCTGTGGTTAGAACTAGTGTTTGGATCTGTGGTTAAATTGAGCTTAAGGCTTGGTTTGTGCTTAAGATCAGTTAACTTAGTCTCATTTAGGATTATTGGACTTAATTCAGTTGTTAGTTTGCATCCTAGAACACTCTAAGTCAAAATTGCATAAAATCTTCTCTTGAGTTCATATCTGTCTAAATCAGTAGTTATAATCTTGCAAATAGGTTTGATAGTAGTTAAGAAAGCTTGCATTAGGTTCAATTTATCTTTAAACATCATTATCATTCATTAAATCTGGTTTAAAATTCCTT
Source organism: Chrysanthemum makinoi (assembly GCA_910596185.1). Classification (NCBI taxonomy): domain Eukaryota; kingdom Viridiplantae; phylum Streptophyta; class Magnoliopsida; order Asterales; family Asteraceae; genus Chrysanthemum; species Chrysanthemum makinoi. The sequence goes on along the minus strand of OU343225.1, from coordinate 156,169,498 downwards.
TTAGTCAACTTTAAAAATCTGTCATTAAAGTCAAAATTGATTCAAAGTGATTTTTAACAGATCTTTGTGGATTTTTCATAAGCTCATTTCTGGTCTATATTCATTGAAATTGTGGAAAACTAGAAGGGGGGTTGAATAGTTTTGCCAATTAAAACTTCCTTTTAATTTATTTAGATCGACTTATGACAATCTATTTGGATGTGTGTTGGATGTTGATAAGCAAACATATAGAAGTATGTAATGAAAAGATAAGAGTAAGAAGCATGTTAATACAAATAAGCCGTAAAAACGTTTATTTATATTTTACGATCTTCTAATGTTTTGTCGATAACAAACGTAAAATCATTTTAACGAAACAAATAAAATACGTAATTAGTTTGAACTAATTGTTTCTAACACACTTACATTTTCACATAAAACACTAAAACAAGTATAAGTGATTTTATGATTTAGTATTACATATGTACAATAACTAGTGTTTACATATTTAGGTAAAATATACACATAACTAGTATGTAGTATATTGGGTAATATAAATGGGTAGAAACTTAAGTATCACAACCCATTGACCAAATACATTGAATGTAGTTGGGTACAACCCAAAGTCCATGACCCATGGAGCTTGACCCATAACCCATTGCATGACATCATGCTTATATCATATATGGATAATATCCATAACCCATGGTATTGACCCATACCCATGTGACTAGGTGCATTGCACTCATAAGATACATTGTATCTAGTAGAAGACCCATGGATCAACCCATGACCCATAACCCAAAATACCCATGGGTAGGGAACTTCCACGGATCCCTAGCTTTATGCTAGACGGATCCCTTGTGGGAGGGATCCGTGGGATCCGGGGAACAGTGAACATTTTCCTCTATAAATAGTGAGCCATTTCTTCATTGTTTCTCACCTTTCTCAATACTTTCTCCCAACTCCTAACCCCATATCCAAGTGATCTATGTTTGTAATTTTGTTTTGTGTGATCCTCTAGGTTCCTTTAGCGAGATCACCACCTTTGAAGCCGAGCAAGCTCAAGTCCATGAGTTGCCATGCTTCCTCATCATCAAGACTCTGAAGTCCTCTTGTTGATGATTCTTTTCTTTATCTAAGAAGTGTAGTGGTTGAAGACATTAGTGAAAGATGTCTCATGGGTCATTTACTGAAGACATTAGTGAAAGGTGTCGATCGTCCATAATATAGGCATTAGTGAAGTGGTGCCTGAAGTCAAGACACAAGACATTAGTGTGGGTGTCTTAAAGATCTAGTTAAAGGAATTAGTGAAGGTGAGATGTACATTCGGATATGGTGTGTTTCGATGTACAAGATAGACTATTATTAGATCCAAGGATATTGATATCCTTGATGATGTTGTAAAAGGAGTTGGTCTCCTTGGGATTAGTCGCTGGTGTAGGTAGTAAGTGCTCCTCCATTCCAATGGAACTAGGTGCTAGCCTAGTACCTAATAAAGGCAAGCAACTTTGTGAGTAGGTGTGGGTTCACCTTGAGAAAGAACAGTACTAGCTACGATAGGGTAGCGACGTTGTGTTGGTGTGGTTCACCTTGGTGTGAAAGAACCCATGCCGTTAAAGACGTAGGCGACGTTGTGAAGGCTCCGCCAAGGAGTTGGTGTCGTGTAGTGATTACGAACTTCAGAGACTGGGAGTGGAGTAAAGAAAGGTGTCCTTGTAGTCGAACCACCACAAATACTGCTTTGATTTTGTGCTTCTTACTCTTATCTTTTCATTACATACAAATAGATTGTTTGTTTATCAACATCCAACACACATCCAAATAGATTGACATAAGTCGATCTAAATATTTAAAAGGAAGTTTTAAATTGGTAAAACTATTCAACCCCCCCCCTTCTAGTTTTCCACAATTGGTCAGAGTTGCTGTTTCTTGAAGTATATTGTACTTTAAAAACTTGATACGATCCATGGTTAATGAAAACTACAAAGAAGGTTTTTCATAAAAACAAACATCGTGTCTTTTAAAACTCTTTGTTTGGATGTTGATTAGATGACAACATTTTTTTTTCTTATTTGTTTTCTATTTAAATGCACTAATCTTCCTTGTCATGTTGATTAGTCAAAGCCATAATAACAAGCTATAGGAACGCCGTAATAAAAATACCTTCCTAAGAAGGTATCTTATACAGAGGCGCCGGCATTATTGAGTGACATTTGTTGTGTCATTTGTAAAGACATTTCTAAGTGCGTTAGAGGTATGATTTTCTACTTATCTCTAAAATGACATTAGCTTGTTAATTAAGTATGCCTACATAGGTATTATATGATTATCTTTGTGCATATACATGTATTACATGAAGCTTCATTAGAAGCCTTTTCTACTACTGTTTGTTATTTTTTCGTTTGTGGTATATAAAACTTGTGTTTTATTTCTTTAATTCAAAAATCATATCTTTCCAATAATAAAACAAAACACAAATTTCAAAATTCCTCCCTCCCATAAATAAACCACTTTTCGCCGCCACTTTTTCAAATCTCTTCATTTTCATTTCAAAATTCTCTCATTCAAAAATCTCTCTCATCTCCTCATCTCCTCAAATCAAACCAATGGCATTCGTCATCAACATGAAGCGCCGTGCTGGCGTGCTCATCGCCTTAACATCTCATCGCAGATGGCCTATGATGAAGTTCACATATACTTTGTGTTGTTAATCTGGCTTGTTATATACCTCCTTTGTATCATTATTAGCATTGAAATGAAATATTACTAATAGTCTAGTTATCTAGGTTATTATTATCATAATGTGTTTATCATTTCTTTTGATTTATTTCATTCTATCGTGATATATTAGCCGTATGCATGCAAAGTGTTAAAATGTAGGCTAAAACATGGAAGCATATTTTGGGTAACTATAAGATCTAAAACCTATGTGTTTATCAAGAAATGCATTTACTTTACTTTCCATCCACGATCGAAAGTTAGACTCAGCGATCCTTTATGAAAGGGAATCAGCATATCGGACAACATTTTTATGCATAATAAAACCCACTTTCTTTCTAAAAGTAATATTCCACTAGAATGTCAAAACCATAAGTGTTAGTAAATATTGTTAGCAAAACCATTGTTAATAAAATCTAGTAAAACGTTAGATAATCATGGTTTACCACAAACATCACTTATTAACTCATCATTTCTATAGCTTCAACTATGACGATGAATATGAGTTTGATTTTTCACCTCACTAGCGTCTACACTCAGAACATCTATTGAAAGCCAACACACCGCAATCATGTCCGGGGGTCAATAATCTCGAAACCGTCACTTTCCACGGCGATTGACAGACACCTCTCTACAATTTGAAGAAGGTATCAATACCTTCCTGGTCGAGCCATAGGACAGAATGTCTTCTTGTAAATCAGCGAGAAGATATGTCCGTTCATAATGGTTCTTCCATCAAGTTGAACTGTTGTATGAGAGGACGCTTCTATCTCTTTGGTTTTATATCAAACCAAAAAGTTTGCTTTAACCCTTGGGCATTTTGCACATTTTTATTCCAAATCATGGACAATGTTCCTTCACCAAAAGATTGTCTTCGATTCTCTCTTCACTTTCATGAAGAAAATAGTCCATATTGCACAATACCTTCCCCTCGAGATTTAAACGCATATGCGCAACCTCGCCATATTACTCCAATCCAAACATTTATACACGTGGACATCCGGAGATACAGCCTTGCAATCCCCTACGCGAAAATGTATGGAGTCTTAGGGGAAATCGGCAAATCCTTCGCTTGTTGTGCTCACATAATGTATTGTTTGCTAACCACACAACCATGTTGTTCTACCTACTTCCTTGCTAGCGTTGTAATTGTTGCCAGGCTCAAAATAAACCATCTCTTATGCTTGACACCCCTATCGACACTTTCACACGCCAGTGGTATAATTTCAAAGTTCGTTGTAACTTTGTGAACAAGATGATGGAACCGCTAAACACATCACTCATGAACACTTTCTTCATTCTTGATTCCACCAACACTCATCAACCACCTGATGATTCTTCTGCGAAAACCTCAGCAGAACTTAGTAGTATTTTAATAGGATCAATCCTTTTGTACTCGTGCTTTATCAATGTAATCCAATTTCCTTCATGAAATAAAACATCTTACATTTGATATATTAGTGTTAGAACCCCTTTAAACTAACCTTGGAATATAATGCATTGTCAAGATCATTGCATACCTTTAGTAAAGGTTCCTTAGCGGATAAGACGGATCCTAAAGGTTGTGCTAGGCGGATCCTACACTTAGGGAACGTGGGATGCAAGCGAGAAAATGCAATTGCAAACATTGTATTTCAAACATGTCCTTAGAACACCTCACTCTAAACTAGACATAGTGTCTTAAGGCAAATTAAGTCCTTATCAAGTTAAGTAAATCTTTCCTACTCACGCATAACTCACCTAGATCACACTCAAGACGCTTGTAGATCTATCGTTTCACTTAAACCCATTACTCTTCCGCTCTCTAGATCACTCATCATTTCTCACATGATCCCTCACATCTAGCCTTAGAAATCTTTCGATTATGGCAAAATTGATCATAATCATCCTTATCTCAAAATTGAGGTGAATTGATCAAATTCTAGTTTTCCCATCTTAAAGCCTTTAGGATATTCTCCAAAACATTATTCTAAGTCACTATTTGATCTCTATGATCATTTAGCTTCACTTGACACTCTAAAACTCTTTAGTTTCATCTTTGTTTATTCATTGGTACTCATGAAAGTTCCAATTTCTTCCATAAAAGGTAATCATTAGCTACATCACTCATTACCTCAGTTACACCCCTTCATTTAAGACACTTAGAGTACTTGAAACACTCAATATGTTATAGATCTTAGACCTTAGAAACATCATCTTTATCCTTTCATAAGGCTGGCGAGAGCGGATCCTAGGATTAGCCTAAGCGGATCCCTCGTTGGAGGAACCGTATCCGGTGACAGTTATGTCAACTCTAGCTAAAACAATCATTTCAAGCTCAACTTTCTAACTTAAACACTCCATCTCATCTTAAATGAGTTCCTAGATCAGTACAAACTCTAAAGTTGACTCTTGTGCATGTTAATCATCACATTCCAATGAATTTTAGTGGCTTAAGGCTTGAATGCACTTGCCAAATCTCTTGCTTTATAAACCACATTGTTAGGACTTCTAAAATCATCTTGTTCATCCTCATTTTCAGCACTTAAGAAATCTTTACAAACCTCTTAAAATCATCATGAGGAAAACTCCAAGTAGTAACTTATCCACCAAAGAACCACCCAAGAAAATTGCTCGTGTTGTACACGAAATCTCTTCAACCGAATCATCTCCGGTCAAGTCCACAAATGCAAGGATTGCTCCTCAACCAATCAAACCAATCCCTAAAGGATAGTACCCCAAAACCTATGCCAAAATTTCACCACCATACCTCCTAGGCAGCACTCCCATCTCCACTAAATCATCACCATTGGTTCCTAGAGCTATCTCATTCACAACTCCACTATCATCACCACATCTTTACAATTTAGAGGATTTGCCTCCTAGGCCATCTCATCCTCCTCCACCGGCAACATTCTCCTCATTAGGAGGAATAATGGTACAAAATCAAGGTGTTGAGTCAACATTAGCTCCGACTTCCTTTTCGCCGTTTCCATCATATAATCCCATTTGGATTATGAGAAATCATCAAAATCAACCACACAACCATATGGAAATTGACACATCTTTACCACCACCATCATTTTTGGTCGAGCCATCGCCACGTCAAATCGCCTCCACCATTCCCTCCATCTTTTGAAGCTCCACAAGCCGCTTCACTTGATCCTTCGCATCAAGCCAATTCATTTCTTCCACCAGCACTACCTAGCCATGACAAAGATTGTTATCATTGTCAACATATTGAAAGTTTAATACATGAAGTACGAGAAGACCAACGTTTCATGTTCTATCACCTCCTCAAACGTTTCGACAAGATTAAACCTAAACACACTTGAGCTAGAGGATTTTAGTGGTGTCCTAGTTTCAAGCGTTAAGTCTAGTAATTCCAAGTCATGTATCGATCATTTTCTTAGTTTTTAGAGTCATGTATATCATGTCTCTAGTTTTATTAAATGAAAATACATGCTACTTGCTATATTTCTGAGTATATGACTATGTTGTATAATACATATCTCACTTTGATATTAACATAATGTGTTATATCACCATTCTTTGAAATTAATCATCAGCCAGACGGATCCCTCAAAATTGCCTAGACGGATCCCTACAAGGATGGAACCGTGGGATCCGTGATACAGAAAACTATTTTTCTACTAACTTGGATCATATTTGCAGGAAATTGTGCATTATACTTGTTTTCTAACCTTTGTTTTGTAGTTATTCAATTTACACATGAAGACTTTGACACCCTAAAGCTAGGGGAGATTTGTGTCAAAACAATGCATTGCAAAATTACTTGCAATATTAGGATTAAATTTCATGACATCTCTTTGCAAAATTGCAATCATAAGGGGGGCACATTCGCATAGGCGAAATCTTTTGCAAACTTAGTTGCAAATGAACTAGCTTAGTATTATTTTCTTGGCGTCCTACATAGGGATGGATCTCGTCAAGGGGAGTAAAGCGAGATCCTTTCCCGTTACTTGCTCTCTAATTCTTCTTTATTTTCTATCTTTCACATGTTTTTCCTAAAAACAATGTGTTAGTTTCCTTTCGAAGCTCTTTTTGTTTCGACAAAAAGGGGGAGAAGAAAGTAAAAACTACAAATTCAAACTTTTACGAATTCTAGTTTTTCCTTAAAATAATTTTATGTTTTGTCACCAACAAAAAGGGGGAGATTGTTAATACAAATAAGCCATAAAACGTTTATTTATATTTTACTATCTTCTAATGTTTTGTCGATAACAAACGTAAAATCATTTTAAAGAAACAAATAAAATACGTAATTAGTTTGAATTAATAGTTTCTAACACACTTACATTTTCACATAAAACACTAAAACAAGTATAAGTGATTTTATGATTTAGTATTACATATGTACAACAACTAGTGTTTACATATTTGGGTAAAATATACACATAACTAGCATGTAGTATATTAGGTAATATAAATGGGTAGAAACTTAAGTATCACAACCCATTGACCAAATACATTGAATGTAGTTGGGTACAACCCAAAGTCCATGACCCATGGAGCTTGACCCATAACCCATTGCATGACATCATGCTTATATCATATATCACTTGGATCTGGGGTTAGAAAGTTTTAAACTCAAGGAGAAAGTATGTGAGAAACAATGAAGAAATGGCTCACTATTTATAGAGGAAAAATTCTACTATTCCCCGGATCCCACGGATCCCTCCCACAAGGGATTCGTCTAGCGTAAAGCTAGGGATCCGTAGGACGCTCCTCTTTACCCATGGGTATTTTGGTTATGGGTCATGGGTCATGGGTTGATCCATGGGCATTCTATTAGATTCAATATATCTAATAAGTACAATGTATCTAGTCTTGTGGGTATGAGTCAATACCATGGATTATCCATATATGATATAAGCATGATGTCATGCAATGGGTTATGGGTTAAGCTACATGGGTCATGGACTTTGGGTTGTACCCAACTACATTCAATGTATTTGGTCAATGGGTTGTGATACTTAAGTTTCTACCCATTTAAATTACCCAATATACTACATACTAGTTATGTGTATGTTTTATCCAAATATGTAAACACTAGTTGTTGTACATATGTAATACTAAATCATAAAATCACTTATACTTGTTTTAGTGCTTTATGAGAAAACGTAAGTGTGTTGGAAATTATTAGTTCAAACTAATTACGTATTTAATTTGTTTCGTTAAAATGATTTTACGTTTGTTATCGACAAAATATTAGAAGATCGTAAAATATAAATAAACTTTTTTACGGATCATTTGTATTAACAATCTCCCCTTTTTTGTTGATGACAAAACATAAAATTATTTTAAGGAAAAGCTAAAATTCGTAAGAGTTTGAATTTGTAGTTTTTCTTTCTTCTCCCCCTTTTTGTCGAAACAAAAAGAGCTTCGAAAGTAACCAACACATTGTTTTAATAAAAAAACATGTGAAAAATAGAAAAGAAGTAAAAAGTAGAGAGCAAGTAACGGGAAAGGATCTCGTCTTAACTCCCCCTTGACGAGTCCATCCCTATGTGAGGGCGTCAAGAAAATAATACTAACCTAGTTCATTTGCAACTAAGTTTGCAAAAGATTTCGTCTATGTGACGAATGTGCTCACCCTTGATGATTGCAATTTTGCAAGGGTGTCATGAAATGTAAACCTAATATTTCAAGTAATTTTGCAATGCATTGCTTTGACACAAAGCTCCCCTAGCTTTAGGGTGTCAAAGTCATCATGTGTAAATTGAATAACTACAAAACAAAGGTTAGAAAGCAAGTATAATGCATAATTTCCTGCATATATGATCCAAGTTAGTTAGAAAATAGTTTTCTGTATCACGGATCCCACGGTTCCCTACTTGTAGGGATCCGTCTAGCTGATGATTAATTTCAGCAATGCTGATATAACACATTATGTTAATATCAAAGTGAGATATGTATTATACAACATAATCATATATTCGGAAATATAGCAAGTAGCATGTAATTTCATTTAATAAAACTAGAGATATGATATACATGACTCTAAAAACTAAGAAAATGATCGATACATGACTTGGAATTACTAGGCTTATCTAAGTAACGCTTGATACTAGGGCACCACTAAAATCCTCTAGCTCAAGTTTGTTTATGTTTAACCTCGTCGAAACGTTCGAGGAGGTGATAGAACATGAAACGTTGATCTTCTCGTACTTCATGTATCAAACTTTCAACATGTTGACAATGGTAACAATCTTTGTCATGGCTAGGTAGTGGTGGTGGAAGAAATGAAGTTTCTTGATGCGAAGGATCAAGTGAAGCGGGTTGTGGAGCCTCAAACGATGGAGGGATTGGTGGAGGCACATTTGAGAATGGCTCGACCAAGAATGATGGTGGTGGTAGAGAAGTGTCAACTTCCATATGGTCGGGTGGTTGACTTTGATGATTTCTCATAATCCAAATGGGATTATATGATGGTAATGGCGAAAAGGAAGCCGGAGCTAGTGTTGACTCAACACCTTGATTTTGTACCATTATTCCTCCTAATGAGGAGAATGTTGCCGGCGGAGGAGGATGAGACGGCCTAGGAGGTAAATCCTCTAAATTGTAGAGGTGTGGTGATGATATTGGAGATGTAAACGAGATAGCTCTAGGAACCAATGGTGGTGGTTTAGTGGAGATGGGAGTGTTTGGCCTAGGAGGTATGGTGGTGTTTGGCATAGGTAGTTTTGTGGGTACTATCCTTTTAGGGATTGGTTTGATTGGTTGAGAAGGAATTCTTGCATTTGTTGGTTTGATGGGAGATGATTCGGTTGAAGAGATTTCGTGTACAACACGAGCAATTTTCTTGGGTGGTTCTTTGGTGGATAAGTTGCTACTTGGAGTTTTCCTCATGATGAGATGATTTCAAGTGGTTTGCAAAGGTTTCTAAGTGTTGAAAATGAAGGTGAAGATGATGACTTTAGAAGTCCTAACAATGTGGTTTATAAAGCAAGGGATTTGGCAAGTGCATTCAAGACTTAAGCCACTAAAATTCGTTGGAATGTGATGATTAACATGCACAAGAGTTAACTTCAGAGTTTGCACTGATCTAGGAACTTATTTAAGATGAGATGGAGTGTTTAAGTTAGAAACATGAGCTTGAAATGATTGTTTTAGCTAGAGTTGACATAATCTGACACCTGGATCCCACGGTTCCCTCCAACGAGGGATCCGTCTAGGCTAATCCTAGGATCCGCTCTCGCCAGCTATGAAAGGATAAAAATGATGTTTCTAAAGTCTAAGATCTATAACATCTTGAGTGTTTCAGTCCTCCTAAGTGTCTTAAATGAAGGGGTGCTTAAGTACTTGAGGGTAATGAGTGATGTAGCTAATGATTGCCTTTTATGGAAGAGATTGGAACTTTCATGAGTACCAATGAATGAACAAAGATGACACTAAAGGTTTTTAGAGTGTCAAGTGAAGCTAAATGATCCTAGAGATCAGATAGTGACTTAGAATAATGTTTTGGAGAATATTCTAAAGGCTTTAAGATGGGAAAACTAGAATTTGATCAATTTCGACCTATTTTGAGGTAAGGATGATTATGATCAATTTTGCCATAATCGAAAGATTTCTAATGCTAGATGTGAGGGATCATGTGAGAAATGATGAGTGTTCTAGAGAGCGGAAGAGTAATGGGTTTGAGTGAAACGATAGGTCTACAAGCGTCTTGAGTGTGATCTAGGTGAGTTATGTGTGAGTTAGAAAATATCTATTTAACTTGATAAGGACTTAATTTGCCTTAAGATACTATGTCTAGCTTAGAGTGAGGTGTTCTAAGGACATGTTTGAAATACAATGTTTGCAATTGCATTTTCTGTTTGCCGGATCCCACGGTTCCCTAAGTGTAGGGATCCGTCTAGCACAAACTTTGGGATCCGTCTATCTGCTAAGCAGAACCTTTACTAAAGGTATGAAATGATCTTGACAATGCATTATATTCCAAGGTTAGTTTAAGAGGTTCTGACACTAACATATCAAATGTAAGATGTTTTATTTCATGAAGGAAATTGGATTACATTGATAAAGCATGAGTACAAAAGGATTGATCCTATTTGAAAGACTACTAAGTTCCTTGAGCATTTTCGCTAGAAGGATCATCAAATGGTTGATGAGATTTGGTGGAATCAAGAATGAAGAAAGTCTTCATAAGAGATATGTTTAGCGGTTCCATCATCTTGTTCCCAAGTACGTACAACGGACTTTGAAATTGAGGATGAAAATGCATGACGTTATGGTAGGGGCGCGTCAAGAACATTCCATAAGGGATGAGTTTATTTTTGGAGCCTTGAAGATTTAAAATTCGCCTTGCGAAGAAGTAGGCGAGATTGTATGGTTGTTGTGTTAGCAAACAATACATTATGTGAGCACAACAAGTGGGAAGGATTTCTCAATTTCCCCTAAGACTCCAAACATTTTCACGTAGGATGAGTGCAAGAGGCTTGTACTCTTCTCGAATGTCCCGTGTAAAGATGATGTTTGGATAGGAGTAATATGGTCGAGGTTTGCATATTATGCGATTAAAATCCTTTGGGGAAGGTATGTATGAACAATATGGACTATTTTCTTCACAAAAGTTGAAGAGAGAATCAATAGACCAATCTTCGGTGAAGGCACATTGTCCATGATTTGGAATCCGGAGGATGTGAGAAAAATGCCCAAGGATTAAAGCAAACTTTTGGTTTTTGATATAAAACCAAAGTGATAGAGAGCGATCCTCGTTACGAACGAGTTCAACTTGACAGAAGAATTTCATTATGAACCTTGGACATATCTTCTCGTTGATTTCAAGAAGACATTCTAGTCCTATGGCTCAGAAGGAGGTATTGATACCTTATTCGAATTGTAGAGAGGTGTCTACAATACGTCCTTCATGGAAGTGACGGTTTTCAAGATTATTTAACCCACGGACATGATTGCCAGGTGTGTTGGGCTCAAGAGAGATGTTCGGAGTGTAGAAGCTAGTGAGTGAAAAATCAAACTCATATTCATGCGTCATAGTTGAACCTATAGAAACGATAAGTTAATAGAAAGTGATGTTTGTGGTCAACCAATGATTATCTAACGTTTTTACTAGATTTTTATTAACAATGGTTTTTAACAACAATGACTCTTAACTCACTTATGGTTTTGACATTCAAGTTAGAAAGAAAGTGGTTTTTATTATGCATGAAAAACTGTTGTCCAGATGTACGGTTCCCTTTTATAAGGGATCCGGCTAGTCTAACCTTCGGGATCCGTGGAACTGGAGTAAAAGAAACAGATTTCTTAATAAACACATAGGTTTTTAGATCTTATAGTTTTATACCAAGATATGTGTTTTAGCCTACATTTTCTTTTAGCATGCATACATGGCTATCTAATATATCACGATAGAATGAAATAAAAAAAATGATAAACACATTATGATAATAATAACCTAGATAACTAGACTATTAGTAATATTTCATTTCAATGCTAAGAATGATACAAAGAATTGGGTATATAATCCCAATGTAGATTAACAACACAATGTATATGTCTCCGTATGTGAACTTCATCATAGGGAACACAAGTGCGGTGAGTGATAAGGCGATGAGCACGAGGGCGATGTAAACCATGTTGATGACGAATCTTCTTGGTTTTGATTTGAGATGAGATGAGATGAGAGGAAGATGAGGTTTTGAATGAGAGGTAATTTTTTTGAAAATGAAAGATTTGAAAAAGTGGGGATTTGATAAAGTGGGCGACGAGTGGTTTATCTATGGGGAGGGAGGAATTTTTGAAATTTGTGTTTTATTTTATTATTGGAAAGATATGATTTTAGAATTAAATAAAATAAAACATAAGTTTTATATACCACGACTTTAGACGAAAAAATAACACGTATGTGAGGAAAGGCTTCCTAATGAAGCTTCATGTAATACATGTATATGCACAAAAGATAATCATATAAATACCTATGTAGGCATACTTAATTATCAAGCTAATGTCATTTTAGAGATAAGTAGAAAATCATACCTCTAACGCACTTAGGAATGTCTTTACAAATGACACAACAAATGTCACTTAGACAATTCCGGCTCCTTTGCGTTTAAGATACCTTCTTAGGGAAGGTATTCTTGTTACCAAGCGATTCCTATAGCTTGGTGGGCATGAGCTTTGACTAATCAACATGACAAAGAAGATTAGTGCATTTTAAATAGAAAATAAATAATAAGAAATGTTGTCATTTAATCAACATCCAAACAAAGAGTTTTAAAAGACATGGTGTTTGATTTTATGAAAAACCTTCTTTGTAGTTTTCAATTAACCATGGATCGTATCAAGTTTTTAAAGTACAATATACTTCAAGAAACTTGGTAACGAAGCTCTGATGCCAATTGTGGAAAACTAGAAGGGGGTTTGAATAGTTTTGCCAATTAAAACTTCCTTTTAATTTATTTAGATCGACTTATGTCAATCTATTTGGATGTGTGTTGGATGTTGATAAGCAAACATATAGAAGTATGTAATGAAAAGATAAGAGTAAGAAGCACAAAACCACAACGCAAGTATTTATAGTGGTTCAGCTACAAGGACACCTTCCTTGCCCTACTCCACTCCCCGAGTCACCTACTCGAGAGTTCGTAAACACTACACCAATCTCCTTATGGCGGAGAAGCCTTCACAACGTCGCCTACTCTTTTTCCGATACTAGGCTAACCACCGGGTTCTTTCACACCAAGGTGAACCACACCTAACACAACGTCGCCTACCCTTTATCAGGTACTAGGCTAAGTACCTAGTTCTTTCACTCCAAGGTGAACTACACCTATCACAACGTCGCCTACCCTTTATTAGGTACTAGGCTAAGTACCTAGTTCCATTGCAATGGATGAACTACTACCAACACTACACCAACGACTAATCCCAAAGGAGATCAACTCCTTACAACATCATCAAGGATATCAATATCCTTGGATCTAATTCTAATCTATTTTGTACATCGAAACACACCATATCGAATGTACATCTAAGGCACCTTTCACTAATGCCTTTAACTAGATCTTCAAGACACCCTTCACTAATGTCTTGTGTCTTGACTTCTAGGCACCCATCACTAATGCCTATATTACGGACGATCGACACCTTTCACTAATGTCTTCGTCTTGACCCTTGAGACATCTTTCACTAATGTCTTCAACACTACACTTCTTAGAAGAAAGAAAATAATCATCAACAAGAGGACTTCAGTAGTCTTGATGATGAGGAAGCATGGCAACTCATGGACTTGAGCTTGCTTGCTTTCAAAGGTGGTGATCTCGCCTTTAAGAGGAACCTAAAGGATCACACAAAAACAAAACTACAAACATAGATCACTTGGATCTGGGGTTAGAGAGTTTTAAACTCAAGGAGAAAGTATGTGAGAAAGGGGTGAGAAACAATGAAGAAATGGCTCACTGTTTATAGAGGAAAAATTCTACTGTTCCCCGGATCCCACGGATCCCTCCCACAAGGGATCCGTCTAGCGTAAAGCTAGGGATCCGTGGGACGCTCCTCTTTACCCATGGGTATTTTGGTTACGGGTCATGGGTTGATCCATGGGTATTCTATTAGATTCAATGTATCTAATAAGTACAATGTATCTAGTCTTGTGGGTATGGGTCAATACCATGGATTATCTATATATGATATAAGCATGATGTCATGCAATGGGTTATGGGTCAAGCTACATAGGTCATGGACATTGGGTTGTACCCAACTACATTCAACGTATTTGGTCAATGGGTTGTGATACTTAAGTTTCTACCCATTTAAATTACCCAATATACTACATACTAGTTATGTGTATGTTTTACCCAAATATGTAAACACTAGTTGTTGTATATATGTAATACTAAATCATAAAATCACTTATACTTGTTTTAGTGTTTTATGTGAAAACGTAAGTGTGTTGGAAACTATTAGTTCAAACTAATTACGTATTTTATTTGTTTCGTTTAAATGATTTTACGTTTGTTATCGATAAAACATTAGAAGATCGTAAAATATAAATAAACGTTTTTACGGCTCATTTGTATTAACAGAAATTTTGGGAAATTGAATTTCAGTTGGTTGAGATTACAAACACTATTTTTACTGAATTTTCAGAGATCATATTGTCACTTAAACTAGCTTGTTTTCTAGGCCATATTTGCCCTGTGCACATTCAGCATTCACTGAAGTGTGCACAGGTGTATTACAGGTTGCATAATTTGTGCATTAAAGCTTGTTATTGGCTCATTTTTGGTTTATTAGCTCTCTGGTTGGTGGTCTATAGTTTTCAAATTCTGGTTTCTATTTCAGCTTATTAGATAATCCTCTGCATTAGCTTAAAGTAGAAGAGTTAAGGTTGTTAGGCATTTGAGCTTATAACACATCTGGTCATGGTAGCTTGATAATTATAGGTGTAGACTAGTTTTAATTAGTTTTTTTAGAGTAGATTTAACATAATATAGGTTCTGTCTTCTTTAGGTGCATTGTAGAAGCCTGTAGCTTTATTTAGAGTGCTTATTTATAAGCAGTTACATAGCAGATCATAGTTCCAGATTACTAGCATAGATTTTATCATTTTTACCAGTTTCCTAATAGTATTTTAGATTTTCCCTGAAATTTTCATATTTTTCCAACACTGTTTGCTATTTTTCTCAATTAAAATTAGTTTTTAATCCTTTTAATTAGTGTTTAATACAAATAATTCAGAAAAGGTTCAAAAAATTATGTTTTCATTCAGAAAAGGTTCAAAAAATATAAAAAGCCAAAAAAATTATTTTTCCCAATTTTTACTAGTTCAAATAGTTATGTTTAGCAATTAAATTAGTTTAAATAGTTTTTTAAATCATAGAAATTATAATATAATTCAGAAAAATATAAATCCAATTTTAAAAAGTCTTTTTAGTTATTTTAGATTTTTAAAAATTAGTTTCATAATTTTCCCACTTGTTTTCATCATTTTTAGATATTTAGTTTTAATTTAGAAATTAGAAATTAGTTTTTAATTCAAATAAATAAAATAAAAATCATAAAATTATTTTTAATTCTTAGATAACTTTTAAATTGCATTTCCAGCTTTAGAGTAATTTTAGATCATTTTTAGGGGTTAGTTTGGTATTATTTGCATTTAATTCACATTTCATTTAATTCGTATTTTACGTTTTAGTTATAATTTGCGTAATTAGTTGTTATATCTTTATTGCTTCCCTTTACTTTCCCTTGCCCCGTAGTGTAGAAATCCCAAAAATCCCTTTTTACACATTCAAATCCCGATAATCGCGACGTGAGTTGAAAATTCTATTCAACCCTCGTTTGGAACGATCTCGGTGCTCAAACCTAACACGTTTGAGTTACCCATTACTACACACTTTCTATAATTGGTTTTTCCAAATCAATAGGAAACCTATTTCAACTAAGTCAAGATCTGATTTAAATAGTTTGCTGAAAAAAGGTCAAATTTGTCAAAGAACGCTATTCCATATCATGTGTCCTTATTTGACTTCTGCTACTCAGACAAACAACTTTCAACTTTCCACTTGAAACCAGTAACCTAACGTCGTAGCACATGGTATGATGACGTGGTGATACATACTGTAGTAACAAACCTGATGTCCATACAATTGTCTTAGCGAGTGTGGTCAACCAAATCTAAAATCCTCTTGCCTAAATTAATTAAGGCATCCAGTGTAACTAGAATCTATTCACAAGAATTAGGGCATCACAATGTAAAATTAGTGCATCGTAGTTATAAAATCTCATTCGGACATTTTATCAAACACTTGGTGTGCAGTCTTTTGTAAACATGTTTTTTATGAATTTGTTTCTCAATTTCGTTTCAAAATAACTATTCTATACAACGAATGATGTCGATAAACTCTGAAAATCGTTACATCTATAAACAAAGATAGTGTTTAACGAATCAAATTGCATAAAAAAAAACTAACTCAATATGAACAACAATTCATTCTGATAAAACAACAACAATCAATATATAAGCTTTATAATTAATTTTAAGTAGCGAAAATAACAAATCTATAATCAAGTTCAACTACATACCTTAATTTGATCTTCGATTTGATAATTTTTGATGAAATGATATTGAATCTGATAACAAGAAATCAGTTACATACCTTATTGAATCTGATAACACGATATAACTTCGTGATGAGATGATTTCGTGAATCTTCATGGTCGTGATTTCGTGAATCTGGAACTAAGAGAAAAAAGTTCAGGTCATGGATCTAGAGAAAGAAGAAAAAGAAAAAATGAAAAAAATTAGGCATTATATATGAAATGTGCGAATTTACAAAACATTCTCTTAAAGAATGAAGGAAAATACAATAAGATCCCTGAGTTTTGGTGTCAAAAAGGAGAGGGGAAGGAGGGGGTGATCTAATGGTTGAGATCACTTTTCCACCAAGATCAACTTTTTCAGAGAACCAATCTCTCTCTCTCTCTATATATATATATATATATATATCTATACTACTTTATAATGCATTTAGGCCTTCTAAAATTAGAAAGCTTAAAAATTCAGACTTTTTTACTAGCTTATTATAGAAAGAGTTTTTTCTAACCAAAAATTAAGATAATGTGCTTCAACCATGAGATGACATGTGTCACTTGTTAACAAACTCCAAGCCTAACTTCTAACAAACTCCAAACCTAACTCCTAACCACTAAAAATTAAGATAAAGAGCTCTAATTATAAAATGGTGTGTGTTATTTCTCAACTAAAAATTCATCTTTATTTTTAAATTAAAATATTTTTTTATCTACTTATTTTTTTTATAATCTAATTTCACCATATTTTCTAAAATTTTATGCTCTTTAATTCAACATCCATTTTGATATATTTTTATGAGTTTTTAGTTTTTATATTTTTAATGGGTTTATTTTATTTTAATTCAAATTTTTACAACTTTAACCTTTATTTCATTTATTTCAATCAATATAATCTTGATTCGTCAATATCATATACTTTTGGGGTAGTGTTTGACGCGTAAGAGATTGCGAGGGTATTTCTATATGCGGGAATAATGATGTCGCGGGAAAGTTACGGGTAACCCAAACAAACACTTACAACTAACACATATACATTCGAAGTATTGTGAAACGAATTCACTAAACGGGTAAGCAAACATATATAACTATACTTATCGCCGCCGCTGTGCGCGGGTACCCGGCTAGTATATATATATATATATATATATATATATATATATATATATATATATATATATATATAGAAATCGGTTCATTTGAAAACTTGATCTCGGTGGAAAAGTGAGAAAAGTGTACAAATCACCCCCTCCTTTTTTTTCCCAACTCAAGGGGCCTTATTGTAACTTCTTTTATTTTGTAAGGTTTGTTTCGTAACTTTTTATAAATTCACGGATTGATCATATATAATGCCCATTTGTTTCTCATTTTTTTTCTTCTTTCTCTCCTCTTATAGTTCAGACCTTCACATACACCAGCTTTCACCACCATGCCATCGTTCACCATCATCTCCCCGTCGCTCACCACCGTTCCCCATCGTTCACCATCATCTCACCACCATTCCCAACCGCTCACCATCATCTCATTCAACAAATCATCTCGTTATAATTCTTATATTGTTGAACAAAGTAAGTTTTTTTAACTTATTTTGATTATATATTTGTTAGTTTTATTCTCTAAGATCAAATATAAAGATGATATACATGTCTGTTATGAGTTATGGTTTATTTTACGAAATTTGATTCGGTAATCATTATGTTTGTTCATATATGTATCAATTTTAAGAGTTTGTGACATGATGCACTATATAGATGATTTAATTGAAACAAATTTGAGAAAAAAATGACTTGGAAACGTGTTTGCAAAACTTGCACATAAGGTGTTTGATAAAATGCCTAAATGAAATTTCATAACTGTGATGCACTGATTTTACATTGTGTTTTATGCTTCTGATTTTCAGGTGATTACTCTCTATATGGGTCTACTTGTTGTTGGCACAAGTACTGTGGAGAGTTCGAGAAAAAATGGCAACTGAAAATTTGTTTTAGAGGAATTGCATGTTTCAATTCATGCTAACATATCTTAATATAATTTGATTATGCATTCTTGAACTTAACCAGTGTCCACTCGCTTAGTTTTCATTGCTCTTTTTTATTCACTTTAAATGTCATTCTTACAGAAAGGCAAGATCAAC
Source organism: Chrysanthemum makinoi (assembly GCA_910596185.1). Lineage (NCBI taxonomy): Eukaryota > Viridiplantae > Streptophyta > Magnoliopsida > Asterales > Asteraceae > Chrysanthemum > Chrysanthemum makinoi. Next base: position 156,150,609 of record OU343225.1, on the reverse strand, counting down.
GCGGTTCATCTTGTTGATGTTCCTGGCCACTCACGTCTTCGCCTTAAACTGGATGAGTACCTACATCAAGCAGCTGGCATTGTATTTGTTGTGGATGTTGCGGAATTTTTGCCAAAGTGTCATGAGGCTTCAGAGTAAGATATGTTTAATTATGGTTTTATTTCCAAGGCTGCATGTGGTTATTTGCGTTGCACCAAATGGATTTAACACCTGGTTCTTTTCTTTGTTTGTAAAAGGTATATGTATGACATATGTAAAAGGTATCTTAATGGCATATGGTTCTTTGCTTTGTTTGCAAAATTTATTTTCTTTCTTATAATTATATGTTATTCGTTATTAAACGTATAGAAACTTATCCAAGCGAACGTTTTTAAATGTCGCCTCAACTACAAAAATCAATCGAACCAAAGTTCAGTTTGATACATTAACGCCATATTAGCCAAAAAGACAGTCTAACGACTAAGTGTATAGCTTAGAATAGCTCAAGATTCTGCATATAAATGTAAAATTTAAAGTAGACCAACATTTATTCCAGAGTTGCTTAAACAAGTATACTTTGGAGGACTTCGCCATTTTGGCTACATTTACTTTGACTCGCAGAAAACAATAGCCACCGTGACAAAATTATTGTTGTTTAAATGTATGAAGCATTATATAACATTTTCGACCTACGCCGAAATTACACGACCAGACAAGTCCTTCATCCTTGAGAAATAACTTAGAAAATCGTCTTTTTCATTTGAACAAAGAGCTTGAACTCCTACCATAGTTATCCAGCAAAAGACTAATCATGGGGACCCACCAACAGTAGATGGCGAGCCTTCGTGTGAATAATCTGAATTTACCTCGAGATCTTTCATGTCGGAGTAGTATGGCATATTCGTTATGACGCATCCACATGACCGGAAGGACTTTTGTAGTTGACTGTTGATGTTGTACTTAACTTCATAATTCTCTCTAATATATCGATATAGTGATCTGGAGGATTGCCCCGCTTGGGTAGATGGATACCGATGCCTGAAAAAGTACTCCTCAACGTTCTTTACTGGTCTAAGATAAGCTACGAGACCATATTTTGCTAGAAGTATCAAATCATCAAACATCCTGAATAAGCTATAACTGAAAAAAACGAAAATATATATTAATTCACTTGATATGAGGATCATATTGGGTCAATCATCTGAAAAGTGCTTATAGGTAACAACATGCTTATTTACTATTGTATAAAGTAAGCAAATAAACAGTATCATCCAAACGCTCAAAACAATCGACTTCTCGAAGAAAATTACCTTTGCTGGTGAACAACCATGCACACATTTATTGCCGTGTGCTTCACGTCGAAGTGCTTTAAGTAGTAACTGAGAAGAAGAATTTTTGAGACCAGAAGTTGGTTCATCTAAGATTAATAAAGAAGGTTCCATAACCATTTCCAGCCCAACATTTACTTGCTTTCTTTGTCCACCAGGTTATGATGACCAGGTTTAACCTGAATTCATTCTTTCACATATTAAAGGCCCTAATTACATGAAACAAATGGATGCACTAAACATACACGTTGATGCACTAAACATACATGCTGATGCACTAAACAAATGGACCCATAATTATTGTACTTAAGTTCCTAAAACCTTCTGAATCATTTTATTCAAAATAAGACATTTAGCACAAGTTAGTTAAAAAAAATGTAATATTTATAATCATATTTCCCCCACTTATTTTTAAAAAAAAAGTAAAAATGGTGACCAAAAAGTCTTCCAGCCAACCCGTACACAAAATGCCTATTCTGGCCCATTACCCAGCCCACCATACCTTCTCATTTTGCCATCTCTAACACATAAGGTCAACAAAATACAAATACACCGATACAAAGTCAAAACTATAATTATCTCCGAATGGCACATCATTCCATACAGATGCACTAAAGTACGTCAAACGGATGCACTAAATCATTCCATATAGATGCCATAATATCTACCTTTTGATGCACTAATCATACTCATAGATGCCCTAATATTTACCTTTTTGATGCACTAATAATATTTAATCTACCTTTTAGATGCTTTAATTCTCATTTAATCTACTATTGCAAATTTGCCATTTTCATCTATTTTCAACCCGTTTGCCTCGTAACTCACCTATCTTTGAAATGACTACATGTATTATTAGATGTCACGAGGTTAGTGGAGGTTACTCAATATGTTTGAAATGACTACATGTATTATTCAAATTACAAATCTTAAGATGCTAAGATTTTATTTGTCAGTTACTCAATACCATCAATGAGAAGACTCTTATTTGTCCCATACTGCCAATAGACTAGACTTTTACTTGAGATTTTATAAATGCCTCTTCCCCTAGAAAATGTACAAACATGTCATTCTCATAAACTTCATTCCATATAACTACACTCACTTATGGGAATGTAACTCCAAAGAATCCAATTTGGAAATTTGGTGTGGCTTAAAAGTACATTGGACTTAGACCAAAACTAACTAGTATAACAGGTAGGATTCATATTTAATATCCTAAGGCTTTGTCATTGTTGATTATAACCTTGTGATATTGGCATTTATTGGGCATTTAACAGCTTATGAAGTTGAAAGAGAAGAACAACATGTATGATTTGTTATACAAAGATATAATGTGAAGAACAAACCTTGTTGGATTGCGAAATCTCAATGAAAGCCTTGCGTTAGACGTCTTGATCAGTAGAAGGGACAAATAAATCAAAAGGATTGTCAAGGCAAGTGGCAGTTGTAAGTGGTGTATCCTCTCCGATCTTAGCGCGATATTTGGTCAACATATTAGCCCCGTAAGCAAATCCAATAACCATTAGAATTGTCTAGGGTCTGAGAATGAGTCAACTATCAGAAGACATTACAAAAACCAGTAGCAGATTGCATCTTTACTCCAAGTAACCTGACCGAATGAGAGATACCATCTTGGAACTTCCTGAGAATGAGTCAACTAGAAAAAGACATTACAAAAATGCAAAGAGATTATGATTCATTATATATTAAAGAGTGGCAAAATGGAAGTCTTGGGTAATGGGTCAAAATGAGAAACGGATGCACTAAAGTACCTCAAAGGATGCACTAAAGGTCCTCAAACGGATGCACTAAAGTACCTCTAACAGATGCAATTAAATTAGTCCATTTCAAAAATCTTTATTTGTGTAATGACGAGTTCATTTGGCAAGGAAACAATTCATCAACTCGAAAACTATTTGTACTCAATATATTTGTTACATCAAAACATAGTAAAGCACATACTTCTCGTAAAGGTCCTTCAGTTTTTCTTCTCCTGCATCATCAAGAACAAGTGGCTTCAATCGTTTACGCGCTCTCATAGGATGTTCACTGCAAACTCGAGCTAATAGTCAAAAAAGAAGACTAAAAATAGATAATTTTAAAAGTAAACATACAAGGTAGGCAATTTGTACTTGGCGAATTCTTCTACTGTGTCGGTTCCTACTTCAATGCTTTATGTCCCTTCTCCAACATCATAATTTCTTATTTTCGAGGTTTTTTGAATCTGGACTTCCCCGAGATTTTCCTCACTGAGCAGCATTGAAAAGGAAATTATCCCAGAGAATTGGACGATCAAAAAATTTGTTAAGCATATAAGACCATATAAAAGAACAGATACTTACTGCCTCTCATCTTGGAAACATTATAAACCTCGGAATCAAGTTTCTATTTACATTATGTTTCATAAGGTCCATTATATACATATAGTTAACTTTGATAAGAAAGAGCTAGACCTCGGCTGGGTCCATACAAGGGAAAAAAGGTAGGCTTCATTTGTTTAACTAAGGGATTATCTTACCCATTGTACCAGACGCATCTTGGCCTTCATAGAAGGTGGCATGGGCATTAGACCATTAACCACCTTTGGCATTAGCTATTGTTGTTATAAAGCCATGAGTGATGGCTAGAAGTACGCATATATAAAAAAACCTCATTTTGTTCCTGCGGCTTAAGTGAGACTCTTTGTGATATCAAGACTTTGATATATAGAAGTGAGTATGAAGATGTTGAAAGGAGGAATGCAACTATTTATAAATGAGACATGTGGTAATGTGTAAGAGAGTATATACTTTAATTTATAAATGAGATATGTGGTTATGAGTTTGAATTCCAAATATGAATATGGAAGGTGGATGCTGCAAAGGAACTCATAAAATATACCATTATAGATGCAATTAGAAACAGCTACAAAATCTATTGATCATAACTCATAAGTATACTTTAATGAACACATCACAGATGCACCAATTAAACTAAACAGATGCACCAATTAAACTAAACGGATGCCCTTATATTCTATAATATAATGCATCAATCAATGTAGCTATTCTAATGCTTCAGTTACGCACTAATAATACATAGCATATACACCAATGATACAAACAGATTACCTTAAATATTAGGATTTTTCAAGCTATATTTCATTGATTTACCAATCATACAAATCGATTTCCTTTAAATTATAGCATATGATCCACCAACAAATGCGCCGACTATAAAACACAGATGCATTTAGATTACAAAATAATATAAATCGATTTACCAATCATACAAATAGACACAAATTCCCTTAGATTATAAAAAATCAGGACATATACCATTAGATTTACCAATCGTACAAATCGATATACCATTCATATAAATCGACACATATCCAGTCATATAAACGGATTCACTAAACACAAATATAGATGCCTTAATATGTTTAACGATGCCCTAATCTTACTCATTGATGCCCTAATCAGTTCATCGATTCACTAAATATAGCCCGAGTAGTTGCAACGATGCAATAAACATAAAAACAGATGCCCTAACTTATAACATGGTGCTCTTATCATAGTAAGAGATACAATAACATGAATCAGGATACACTTATTCAGACAAACTATTGTAACATATTATTAAGGCAGATGCACTATATTGTAAGTTAATATATACAAAAGTTAATATATACAAAAGCTTTAATATGAAATTTCATTCAATGATAACAACAATTATTTTATAGATGACACAATGATGCACTAAAATAACATATAAATTAATAAAACCCATAATTAAACACTTACTTTTTTCTTAATGAATGGAATTAGGTCACTTGCTATCCTTCAATTTTTGATTATTTGATGATCGGAGTGTGTGTATTGATCGAAGTGTATGTTTCTGATTGGATTGTGTTAGTTTTTTAATCGAATTTGTGTGTGACTTATGTTCAGAATATGTGTTTTTAGACCGGTGTCGGTGTGACAGTGATGGTGGCGACGGTGGTGGTGACGAGGATGGTGGCGACGGTGGTGGTGGTGATGGTACGGGTTGGCGATAGTGGTGGTAGTGACAATGAGTGTGTGTGTTTGAGTCGGTGTGTGTGTGTGTTTGAGTCAGTGGTGGTATCTGTATTAAGAAGACTGGACCTTCCTTTTTTTCCTTTTTTAACCCCGAAGTTTGTAATATTTTCATAATCTACCCTGCAACTTTTTTTCTCGCTTTTCTCTTTAATTACACTTTTCTCTAGAACCGGACTCTATATATATATATATATATATATATATATATATATATATATATATATATATATATATATATATATATATATATATATATATATATATATACATTATATATAAGAGGAGGCATGCCACATAAAATGCCACTTGGCATCCCATAATGCCATGTCATATTTCCATGTCATCATATTATGTCCACGTAAGCACATATTTAATACATAAATTCGGATTAAGTAAGCACATATTTAATACATAAATTCGAATTAAATACAGTCAAAAATAATGCTGCAAGGATTCGAACTTGACCTTATGCAAAGACTGTGATATCTTAACCACTGAGCCACCACATTGTTTTGGAGGAATTATGTAACTTCAAATCTATAAAGGATATCATTATATTCAGTAATTAGTTGGATTTTAGGAAACTAAAAGAACTCGACCCAATTCTCATCTCATATCAGTCTACGTCTACTGCAACCCTAAAATAATTCAATTCTGGAACCCTAATACACAACACACAAACAATACACACATGTTTTGATGGTTGGTTTTCAATTTTTAAGCCACGCAACAAAGAAACCAAGCACATAGTTCTTCTGATGAAAACTCCCAGGAAAGTGATTGTGATGAACAGGTTGTAAATTTTTTTCTTATTTGATTTTTGAAGATTTTCAATTTATATTGTGTTTTGCGTGATTCTTAGTGTCTATGCCCATGAGAGCTATCATGATTGCTATATGAGCCAACTTTTGAAAAAGGATTTGGAATTGTCACTTTATAGATATTGAAGCATGTCTTCTGAGTTGAACCCTCCATATGAAACATGTCCAGATTCTGATTTTGGTTGCTCATCTTCTATGTTGAATCCTCCACCATCATTATAGATATTGTGGATCCTCCATATGGGTAAGTTAGCTTATAGACCTCCGCAAAATCAGGTTTTTCCCAGGTAGCTTTTACGCTATTTACTTTTGTTGTACAATCATTCAGTACATGGAGTTTATTAGATGTGTTTGGGTAAAGTTATATAAACAGTTGCGCCTAATAGAAGTATCAATTATGAGCACTTAGGTAGACTTTGAGGCAATAGGTAGCTATCTGTTTCGGTTTTGAATGAATATACGATTGATGAGTGTAATTTTAGTTTGTTTTCAGTATTGGAAGATATTAGTAATTTATAGTTAGATCCTTATAATGCACATGGTCATGAGAAACATGTTACTAGATAGCGAGGAGGGTCATTTGTTATCGCTTTTCGTTAGTCTTATTTAGGAACGGTGGCGCTCGTATTTTATAGAGATTCTACTTGGCAACATCCTTACTTGAGCTACGAGGAGTTTTTGAATTCCTTTTTTTTGTCCTTTCATAGTGCTTCTCAGGTCTCGGGTCTCTTTTAGGTGTCATATTTAGAAAGAATGACATGTTTTGGAAATTAGTTGATCAGTAAAAGCAAATTTGGTTTTTTTTTCTCAATTTCTAATATGACGTATAAAAATATCTAGATGACCACTAAGAAAAATGTACCTCATTTAGTTAGTTTTAGAGGGTACATACATCCTTTGAGTAGCTACTTGATATAATAGGCCATTTGTGGATGGTCTATTAGCTGTTATTTGAGATTTAAATGAATCTAGGACAGTTTTTTGTCAAAGGCAGAAGTCTGCCACTCTACCCCCTAAACATGGCCATAATATGCTTTACCTTACCGTGAATCTTAGTTTCATATGAGGAAGTTATAGTTTCATGCTCTTGTGAATTGGTGGTCCAGCTATATGTAGCTGTAAGTTACATCTGTAATATCTCCCTTTATAGATGTATATTCTCTTCAAACAGCAGATGAGTTTGTAAAGTTCTTATGTATTTTATGAAATCGACGAGGGATATCTCTTGGAAGATATAGATTTTTGAAGAGTAGCCCTCGCAAGATTCGAACCTTGGGCTGGTCGTCCACTTACAAGAACCTCAACCATTAGACCATGTCACAAGTTGCGATATACCATTGCAATTCCAAATTAATATATTGACATAAATATTACCTGCTTCCCTAAATCAAATCGTGATTTACAAGATGATGACTAATTGATTTTTTCTGTATTTTCTCGATGTAGTACTATTTTGGTGGAAGGTATGATTTACCCAAATTTGTGAAGATAGTTCAGGATGCCAGTATGCTTCTGATTCTCCGAATTGGGCCATTTGTTGCTGCAGAATGGAATTTCAGGTGAGTCAATGACTTTGATTCTTTATCGGATAATACTTCAAATGCGTGTTGTTTTAGCTAAAAAGGACAATACATGGTGGTACATCAGCAGTATGTGACTTCATTTGTTTTTAATTCCTAACAAGTTACTGTATATAAAACAGTGGTATACCAGTTTGGTTGCATTATGTGCCTGGGACTGACTTCAGAACTAATGAGCCTTTCAAGGTGTGAAGTGGTTGATATTATCTTATCAATTTCACAAGTAAACTGATTCTTGCTAGAAATGTAAAAATCACCTAATTACTTCTAGCTTTAATCACCTAATATCATATTCAAAATACATGTGTGTATTCAGAATGTGTTGCAAAGTTGCGCTATCCATCTGATGAAACCCTGGCCATGAAACTTAAAAGTCAAATAGCTGCAGGAGATTCATTCACTTGTCCTCCTCATAAATGCCATCGCTGTGAACAAGGAGAAGATAAAGACGTCCGTGATATGCAATTTGCGGTCTGTAGGCGCTGCCCTAAGTCATACCACCGGAAATGCTTACCTAAGTAATCACCATTTCTTCTATAAATTTTATATCTTTAATAAATAATCTTATATGAATGGGCCATCCCTATTCTTCGGTGGTTTATGATATATTGCAGAGCAATCGCTTTTAAGGACGGTGGTGATGGAACTATCGTCCAAAGAGCATGGGATGATCTCTAGCCAAAACGCATCTTGATATATTTCTTGTAAGTATTCATTCTTTGGTATATTCGATAAGGCATAATTTATTATGTACATATGCTTTGACCATTAATTGATACATTGCGGGGAGCACCTGAATATTCCAAGCATTGCAACACCCGGAAGAGATCATCTTTTATTTCCTTTTATCAGACGAAAAAGGGATCAAGATGGAAGTAAAACAGAGATTATTTCCGAAAGACGGAGCAAAACTTATGGTAATCTTGAAGTTAAAGACACGGTAAAGATGCCAAAGGTGATTGAAAGACCACATAGCACCGTCACTTATTGTGATACGAGACCAGAGAAAGACAAATCTTCCAACATGCACAAAAAGATATCTTCATTCGAAGAAAACATATCCAATGTTAGAAAACCAGTGCAGCCTTCTAACATGGTTCGGATTAAGCCGCCAGTCAAAGATATGCAGAGAGATGCTGACATGAAAACAAGGTATCTTATCTTTGTGATGTCTTATACGCTTCCCCATTTGAGTGTATTCACCACTTTATACAACATTCGATCTTTACACATACACCTTACAAAATCATATTATCTTGGTGTATAGGATTTAAAATTAATGTAAGATTCCACATCTTCATTTGATTTCGAAGAATTCATAAGGGAGAAGAAAAGGAGATGTACTCATCAAACAGGCACCCTACAGACTGGATTGGATAAGAGCATTACCATGGGCAAGGTGGAAGCTTCTGTAAAGGTGGTAAACCGACCAATCTACATAACTAAAGCTTAAGTACACAAAAGTTAAATATGATTAAACTCACAGGGTGGATTTTTTGTGCATTTTTTTACCTTTACAGGCAGTAAGAAGAGCCTTGCAGATATTGGAGAATGGGGGTAGCATTGAGGATGCAAAATCTGTTTGTGAACCAAACGTTCTGAATTAGCTTAACAGATGGAAGGTATAGTATACAATTTCGCATATACATTTTTTTTCCATTTCTTGAGATCTAATTCCTCTATCTTAAAGATGTCCATGCTACACTTGATGCACTCCAATGGCTTCACTTATTAAGTTATTTTATGAATATCTTTTACATTTTGCACCATACATGTTTTTCTACGTTATTCAAAATACACTATGTTATGGAGTATGTCAAACAGATAAGACTGGGTCAGTTATGACTTTTCAAAGTTGTTCACATTCTTTTGACTGTAATCAGAACTATCTTCATTATTTTATAATTGTTGTTCATGTGTTTGAAATATATGTTACAAGATACCAAAGTAACTTAACGTGGTGTTTGGCATTGTGTCTTAATGTATTCTTTTCAGCATTTGCATAGCACTGCCTAAAGGCCTGGTATATCCCTTAATGATTATCTAACTGATTTTACCTCAGTTACTTACATTTGGACTCGAGACACTTGATCTACATGTGGCATGCTCACTGATTTGCATATAAAAAGCATTACATTCATGTAAACATGAGTTCAGTAAATTTTCGTAGTTCTATGGGGCAATGATTGGGACACCAGCAAACAATCGACGATCTCAAAACATTTTGCTCCCCTTATTTGTTGCAAAAAAGTGGTGGTATGTATATGTACATACTCTATGGCTTTAAACGTGGTTATTAGATTATATTTCAATTTTATGGGCATGTTGTTGTTGCAGGTATGTTTGAGCCTTCGAAAAGCGAGTCGCGTGCTAAACACGTTAATAATACATTCAACCATTATGTTATTAGTCATCCGTCTATCAACATGGGTTCGGTAAACGCTCATGTTTCTATGAGGCAACGATTGGGAAACCACCAAACAATCGTTAATTTGAAGACATTTAGTGCCCCCGGTTTGTCTTAAAAAAAGTAACGGTATGTTTACTTAGAAGCTCTATAGCTTTAAATGTTGTTATTAAATTATATTGAATTTTTTTGGGCACTTTGTTGTTGCATGTACACGTGAAACTTCGAAAAGTGTATCAGCTGCTAAACATGATATTAATACATTCAGTCATAATTGAGAATAAGCTGAATATATGACAACGGATGTGAAACATTACTTTGACAATAGCCATGCTTTTTAGGAAGTTGAATCACAGAGGGTGTTTGTTTTAGTTTATTTCTAGACCTGTTAGCTTATTTGTTATGGCTTATTTTCTATCTTATATGGTTATATCCCTGTTTCAAGTTTTAATAAGCTCATAAGCTTGAATATAAGCCACGTTGGAACTGCTGGAATGAGTTATATTTACAAATCTCAACCTTCATTTGTGTTTCACTGTGGCTTGGCTCTAAGTTTTACATTTTTATTTATTTGTACTTGATAAGGTCTTTATAGAGAAAACACATGTGTATCTGGCATTAGTTGGAGATTTCGTTATTGGAGATGTCTTGGGAAGGCTGTAAAGTGTGCATGATTGAGAAAGATTTATTTGAGCCAGATTGGATGGTAGAGGTAGTGTGTCCACCTAAATTGGTAGCCAATGAAATCAGAAAATTAAGCTTGGTGATATTCCTAAAAAAACTAGACTAATATTCTGTTTTTCAGGTGCAAATTTTGGAACCGTCTGGTAATGATATGTCCACATGTAAGTTGCGTACCTCAATGACCCGCTATTGTGTTTCCTCCTTCGGTTACCGCAATGTAGGAAGAACAGGTATATCATCACACCTGGCCATATGATTTAATGCCATCTGTAGCTAAGTTGGGCAGGGCTTATTTTTATCGTCTTATTTAACTTAAGTTAGTGTTTTTAAAGATAAGTTCCTGGCACAACTCTACAGGAACAAATACATGGGACAAATTTGAGCTCACCACAAACACAATCTTCTAATGAAAAGTCTCTGTTGTAAATGACATATGGGCCACGACTCTAAGACATACATTTGCAAAAGAACTGTGTGATTTATTGTTTTTCAAGTTTATTTGTGGTTTGACTCTACTCGCTTATAACTAAAAAGCGTATTTTAGACAACACAGTTTTCAAGAAATAAATTAGCAACTTTTATTGTTTAAAAATGCTAGAAAGTAACAACTAAAAATAGGGGCGCATTACTTTTTGGAGCATCAAACCAGATGCAACCACGGATCCTTCATGAAACCAGATGTAATCATAGATCCTTAAAGGGTTATCTCTTAAGAAAAAGAAGGATTGTCGTTCTACTTTTTAATATATCAGATATCCTTTTGTAAGCTTGCTCGAGAAAGGTTATGTGTCACTAACTATGTACTTTTTTGGTTATATATGCAATAAATTGGTGGAGATGATGCGTTGATGTAGGAAACTTATGTGTTAGGACGGTTGCATAAGCAAGTGACCCAGATCTTTTGCCTGGTGCTATTGTTTGTGGGTTCACAAAATAGTTGTTTTGAGCTTAGTGAAATTTTATTAAACATGTTGCCACCATATGCTCATAACTTCTCTTTACATGTTGTCAAACATTTTGGCGGTCCTGAGAGAGCCTTTAATTCACGTGAAGATGACACATCGGGCGGTTTGTGAAATCGGCTGGAGGCATTCCACAAACAAACTATAAACTGATATGTTGCCTTACATTACATTTCTGGTATATCTTAGTTGCGCCAAGCCCGTCATAACTGATATAGTTTTATGCTTCTAATAAGTTTTGGCTTGCATTACATTGCTGACATATATGATATGTTTTTTTTTACTCTGAACTATTTCTCACAGGTTACATCTTTCTTGGCAAGGTCGACAGCTTATGAAGGTGATAGGAGTATCTTTCATTATCTTTGTCGGCAGACTACACTGATAGGAGTATCCATCTTGATCTTCCTTATAGTGCAACGTCCATTGTAAGACCATTATCTCTTTTCCCTCCTGCTTTATACATTTTATATTTCACTTATTACATTTAAAAATTTTGACCAGGAGAAAAATAACAAGGAATTTTATTGGGTGCCAGAAATAGCTCCGTTGATGAGGTTAGCGACCGATTATAACGTTACAATGAGAGGTAACAATTTGATATCGTTAACCAATTGTGCGCACGAGATCTATGGATGATGTAAGGAGAATCGTTTGATTATTATTATTAATTTGGTTTGAAGTAATTTGCAACTCAAAAGTAACTATTATGATAGATACCATGCATTTTTATACTCATAGGGCCTGAGATTATGTCGGATGATGGAAATCTATAGATGTAATCAGTTTTATTTCCATTTAAACTGACATATGTTGGTAGCGTTTTCTGGAATTAGTGTTTGCTTTAGGTGATTTTGTATGTTTTTCATGCTTTATGAAGTATGGATATATTAGTTAGCCGGTAATATAGTTTAAAAAATTCTATAATTAGAGGCTGTAAATTTGTATAGACCCTTAATAGCATGAGACTTATAGTCGGTTTGTGTTAAGATGGAGATATGTTTACTTTGAGTAACGGGTTATAATGGTTGATTTTTATATACATATAAAAACAGGTTGGGTCAGGACGAACAACAAAAGCTTTATTTTCTATGTAATATATATGAGTGCAAAGCTATACTGCAATGATAATAAACTTTTCTTTTGCATTTGAAAACATTTCATATGACCATTAACCTATTTGACCAGGTCGGCCATTTGGGATAGAAAATAACCCAAAAAATGTTCGAAATTGCCTCCTGTAATCTATGCAGCACATGCTCAATAGTCAGTTTGTTGGGACATTTATAATAACAGTGTGACAATACATTCGTGAGTTCATATGCAAGGATTACAAATTCATTCCTAATGGTCCAAATGTTACTTTTATTGCTTCCTTTTCTGTCCAGGTGTACTTAACCAGCTGCATGTTAAAATGATTGGCCTTAGATTTAAATGCTCATAAATGTGCAAATTTATTGATATACAAAGAGAGACTAATCACAATTTATTATGTTTACGGCACATGAACTAAAGCTTACAAAAGGTATACCTTAAAACACGTAAAAGGAATGATAACATTGTGAAATAGGATAAATAAGCTTCTGATAGGATATAGTTTTATGTTACACATATATGTACTGATTTTGGGAATTTTGGGATGCATTATAGTTATGCACATATTGCGGCCCATATACATACAAATGTTAAACCTTTTTTTATGAATCAGGAAGGAAAGGAGTTAAAGGTTTACAGTGAGGTCCACTACTATCACGGTCTTAAAGAGTTAAAATTGATGTTGGTGCTGCAGAAATAACTTCAACCACCTTTATTTAATTTGACAGAAAATGAAAATGGGCCTAAAACAATAAATGAAGTGAAGAACATCAATAAATGAAGTGATGAACATGAGAAAACTTGGGACAACAAATAACGGAGATGGTCGAGTAAGGATAGCACACCAACGATTGTGATTTAGGTACATGGCAAACCGAATAAAAGTTTGGAAACTGATGTATCTCAGAATGGTTAGAGTACAATGAAAAGCTACGGAATATTAAAAACAACTATTTGAAAAGATATTGATACATTATTCTTTAATGTTTATCGATAAAAAAAAAGGCTGATAAAAAAAGTTACAGGCGTCCCGCTACAAATAAGCCCCGCCAAGCCTTCTTGCAAAAATGCTAAGCAAAACATACATTATATTACTTGAATGAGCGTGACTATAGTCGAAACCGCAAGGATGCTTATTGAGATGGTTGAAATGAACTACATATTAGCAAAGGGATAAATATAAAAAAGCTCTCAAAGGTAGCTTCAAGTTTTATGGTAGTAATACTAATATATATTTTATGGTAATGAATTTTTATTAAGAGGTGGGAAAATGAGTATCGATCGGATCGGAAGGAATGGTAATGGGTCACAATGGATAAATTTTATGAATTGAAACGGGTTAGGTTGAAGAAGATATCAATGGCATTAGGTTTAGGGCCTTTTGGACTTTTGACTTTGGAAGATATCAATGGCATTAGGTTTAGGGCCTTTTGGACTTTTGACGCTGGCGTCAGAAAAGCTCGAAAAATAGACTCCTGTTTTCTTTAGTATTTTCAAAGCATCGACACCAAGCATAAAGTTCTCATGTGTTCCGATGCTCCAACGTAAAATTTCATTCTCTTTTTTACCTCCTCTATTAGATTCATACCTAACAACTTTTTTCGACTCCTGTCAAGTTTCTCATAAAAGGGTTCGATAAAATTATCAATTTCATCCCCAATTGTTTTTTCATTTTTTGCATGAAGTTAGTCTCTGAACAAGAATGAGTATAAACCATCATTTCCTGGATTTGTGGCCGTCGATCTAGCTAAAAAGAAGGTTTTGGTGAGGAGCTTGATTGATCACTCTTTGGTAGAAAGCTTTGGGAAAGGTTTTCGACTAAGAGACTCTGTATATCAAAAGCTTATATTACTTAAACAAGGTCGTCATTATATATTTACTCTTTTTTTACCTTAAAGAATACTTAGATGTTGGAAAGTGGGCGGGTAAGTTAATTAGTTCAATATGGATAAATGGTGTCAAAATGAACGGGATGACTGTAATTACCTTTTTGTTTTAATTTATTACTCCCTAATAACAAATGTGTCTAAATGCGCAGAGTAGAAACATCACAGTAAATCTTGAACCAGAAGAACAAAGAGATGTAGAAGCAACAAGTGGCAGGAGGAATCGTTCCCGTTTACATAGCTAGATATGCACATCTTGGAAAGACTCATTTGAGTGTTGGTTATACCTATAGCTTATTTTTCGTTAACTTCACATTTTTAACAATATTTATAAGGTATGTTCGCCCATCGAATACGCTATGCTTTAATACTTTATTATAGCGTACCACTTTGAAACTTTTTTTCTCTCATATTTGATAACCGTTTATTTCTTTTCGTTCTTAAGCCTAGACTATGTGTGTTCTAAACTTTTGTAGACCAGAAATTAAACAAATAAGACTACATATATGGCTAATTAGCTATATAACTAAGATGAACGATGTTACATACAAAATTTCAAAACATGTCGTTTTTGTATCTGGATTCATAACCTTCTATGCATTAGTTATCACACTATTTAAGGTACATGACATTCTTTCAATTTAATATAGAGAAAACGAGTGTGGAAACCCGCGCGATGCAGCGGGATTGGCTTAAAAGGACTTACTTTGTAGCGACACTTAAACCTTAAGGACTAATTTTTCCAGGTTGCTATAGTTAGCAATTAATTCTACATGACTTACCTTGCAACGTCGCTTAAACCTTAGGGACTATTTTTTCCAGATTGCTATAGATTGCAATTAATGATGCAAGACTTATTTTGCAGCGCCACTTGAACCTCAGGGACTATTTTTGCAAAGTTGAGAAAGTTTGCAATTAATGCTTGCTTTGCACACAAAAGTGTACGCTTTTTAGTATATAAGAAGAATGTGTCATTTTTCGCTTTTATCCTTCCTAATGTTGATTGTATTTATATATGAATACTATATCAGGATCTTGCGTCTTGCTCGCAGTTGGCTCTTTAGTTTTTATATACTCATTACAAGTGAGTAATTTATTATTTTTACTGTGTCATACATGTCTAATATTTCAGTTTTAGAAAGATTTCCATATTCTTATGAATCTTTAACCATGTTATTGTATCGATATTAACTATTATGGTTTTTTAGTTGACTTTAACCATGTTAATATCGAATAGGATAGAATTCACTTAAAAAATATTGACCATGACTTTCGTAAAAATATCTACATGCATGGACGGACCTACATTGGTGCAGGGTGTTGCAAGGGCTACACCCAAATTTTGACCATGTAGTGCAATTTTTTGTCAAAAACTGTCCTTTTTTAGTATGTGCAACACCCGATAAATTTTTTGCTACTTTCGGTTTTTTGGTATAAATTTAGTTAGCCTAACAATTATTTTATGCAACACCCTCTTAAAAATCCTGGGTCCGTCCCTGTCTACATGACATAAGTTAACGATCTTTCGTCATTGTATTGCTTATGTTCCATATGGACAATAAAAATCAGTTATGACAGTTAATGACAACGTTTTATTTGTGTTTTACCTATTTATCTTGCAATTATAGTCTTAATTTCATAAGCGTACTATTCAAGGCTCGAGTTATTATTAAGCGTACTATTAAGCTTAACCCTTATGAGTATCAATCATGACATTTTATGTAATGTAACATAGGTCTATGAAGAAACGAAAAAATTTGCAGATTAAGATGGATTAATTATCTTCCAACTGGATTAAAGAAACGAGCATTTTCTATTCAAGAAGAAGAAACTATCCTACGCTTCATGGCGTTTTAGGCAACAAGTAAACAACTTTAATTAGTTTGCATGATTAACTCATTTTTCAAAAAATAATAATATTTAATTTGGTATATTATGTAACCAAGTAGTATTTAATATCACACCATCTGCTTCGCCGGACTAATAACGAGATGCATATTGGCATTCTTGCCTAAAAAAAGTGCCAAAATCGTAAAATCTTGAAACTCAACCTAAACCTGAATACACAAACCGCACATAATCATCACATTATATGAACTCAATCACTAGAAACACAAGTTTTGATTCATTGGATGCCACAAACAGTTCATCTTTTGACACGGAACAACATGCCACACAAGCGCAAGTCAACAAACTACTAAATATTTTATTCACACACAGTCTAATTAGCCTAGAAGAGTTTCATGGACACCAAAGTGTGATATGCAAAGATGAGATTAGCATTGGGTTAGAATACCATCACGCCAGGAAGAAGTGCTATGCAATCCTCATCTCATCAAGCGGGGACTACTATTTCACGTGTGTATTTATTTTACCCACACTATCAATTTACACCATTATGCATACATTTTTCTATCGGTCCTAAATGATATAGAAACTTGTAACAACAAGCAAAATTGATGAAATAAGTTTGCAGCTCAACAAGATCATTGGTTGGAAGTTCAACGCCTCCTAATAGAGCTTATCTCTTGGCGGCAAGTAGCGGTCCAGCCATGGCTATCAGTCGAAGATGATGATTCTTCGAAGACAGAATCATCTGTTGAGATACCCAATTTAACTTTTAATTACTTTTAGTATATATTTGTTCAACTAAATCATAAAAATAAAACCAAAATCAAAATATTTACCGCTTTTAGCGTTTATGGATTATGGTAACATCAATTATAGATCTTAACAATTTCATTTAACTTTTAATTACTTTTTAGTATATATTTGTTCTACTAAATCCTAAAAATAAAAACCACAAGTCATACCGATCCCGGACGAGTTTATCCTATTATATATATATATATTTATATATATATATATATATATATATATATATATATATATATATATATATATATATATATATATATATATAGTGAAACTTTATTTTCAGAACCCACTTTATATCACGCGAAGCTGTGAGAACTACTTTTGAACCGTTAGATTGTTTAATTAATGGATGAGATGACTTGTGCAATTATTGTAATTAATGTAAACAATGTATCATTAGTGTAAATAATGAAAGGGCATTTAGGGGATTTCAAAAGCGATAACTAACGTAGATTTATATATGTCCCTATTTTATCTCAATTTAATTTATTATCTTTCAACTAATTTGGCGGTTTTACGTGCAACCCTAATTCATATTATTAGTATTTTTCACGACCACCATGGTTTCTCCAATCCCATACCGTCATCCTTTCACCTTCAAACCACTATCCACATTGTTTTGACATACCTTAGCGTCCCAAGTATTAATCTATACCATGACATCTCAAAGTCACTTGAAAATTTAGCGGGTACCGGCATAGCTTATGTCGTCTTATCTATGAATCTTTATTAGCATTATAAATTATCGATTGTTAAAGGCGGAGATGACGCTAGGATTTATTATCACGATTAATGCTTTGTGAAGAAGTTTCGTATGACCCCAATGATACCAAAATCAAGTCGGTTGAAGACACGCATGATCGTGTTCAAGAAAAGTCTGCCGTTATTGCAAGTAGAGTATTGTTTCTAATGGTTTGGGTTTTGTTTATTTAATTTAATGTGAGTTTGATTATGTTTAGTGTAGGCTTTTACGTAATTCGACCTTATGTTTTTTATTAAAGATTACTATGTTATATTGACTAATCCGAGTAGGAGAGAACATGGACATAGATATGATGCTGTGTTTCATAAATTAATAATAATTCCCTCATAATGTGTTGTTTGGTACAACATTGTTTCTTAGGTTTTTTTGCAATTATTTATACTTACAGTAAATTGCAAAAATCATCCATTTGGTTTGAAGCTTAAACTAATTGGTGTGCATATCCTTGCGACGGGGAATTAATAATGACTGAGAGATTAGTCATGTTCATTGTCGTTTTAATTATCTCGAATCCGGAAAAAAAATTAATTGAATGGTATCTTTGTTTAGTTGGAATGAGAATGTAGGCTATGTAAAAAGGTTTGATTTTATTTGTTTATATAATTCGTCTTGTGACTGCGAATTATATTGTGTCTATAGTTATATCAGTTGTTGTACAACTCAATCTTTTAGCCTCATTGTACTAGCTATTTTTTTTTCTATATTCTAGTTGCTATGTGTTTTAGATTGGCTTTTAAAGAGGATATTTTTTTTATCTTGCGCTTTTTTTTAAAAGTATTTAATCTTAATTATAATTTTTATTAGGCGTGAAAATATTTGAAGGAGTGCGCATATGTTCTAACAAATTGAAGATAAACCGGAAGTACACACATGTTCTTTGATGGCGTGCGCGTAAGTTCTAACGAATCGAAGATAAATCGGAAGTACACACATGTTCTTTGAAAGCGTGCATGTATGTTTTTGGAAGACCGTGCACACATGTTCGAAAGATGCTGATGAGAAAGTTCAAATACATATGTTTTGTGCACATATGTTCTTGGACGGCTACGAGTATGCATATATGTGCGAATTCTAAAAATGTTGATAACAATGATTGTGCATATATGCCTGTTTGCGTTAAATAGTATTAGTGTACACGTGTATAGATCAATTATATTCATGTATTTCTTCTTTTTAGAAATTTACATTTTAATCGCTATCGAATTTTGCATTTAACATTTATGTTTTTGGATTGTTATAAATTTACATTATCTAAAAAACACATATGCACTTTACTATTTGATAAACATGCACGTCAAAAAAATTATTCCACAACTGAAATAAAAAAAAAATAATTCTTAAAAATATATATGCACTAAATCAATCTTAAAACATAAATGCAAAAAACCTAATCCGAAAATTAAGTGTTTTTAAAAAACGTTATTTATTTTAAAAAAAACTAAAAATAATATAAAAATATCTTTTACTATTATACCCTTATAGATTAAATAAAAATATTTAATATTTAAATAAATGTGATTGGTCTAGAGGAGGTTCTCGCAGTTCTCGCACTTAAGAGGGGTTCTGAAAATAAAGTCCCTCTATATATATATATATATATAAGCTTACATGCGAAACCATAAAAAATTACGTCGTTTTAACAAGAAAAACATCAAATCTACCTCATTTGTATCATGTCCTTCACAATATTAATGTTTTCTATTGATTTCATCACCACATCACTGAAGTTGAGTTCACGTTGATATATGCATTTTCTACATCATACTGTTAGGTAATTTCATTAACTAACAAATTAGATATAGATTTAACAATGGTTTGATTTAATTCACCATTAAAATGCGTGTCACTATGCATATATTAGTTCCACTACTCAAATTTTGAAAAAATATTAACCAAAATGACATATTTTTTAGGGATATTTGATGGTTTCGCTTGTAAGCTTATATGTGAGACAGCCCCATATTCACTTTTCTCATATATATATATATATATATATATATATATATATATATATGGACTTTATTTTCAGAACCCCTCTTAAGTGTGAGAACCCCCTCTAGACCAATCACATTTATTTAAATATTAAATATTTTTATTTAATCTATAAGGGTATAATAGTAAAAGATATTTTTATATTATTTTTAGTTTTTTTTAAATAAATCACGTTTTTTAAAAACACTTAATTTTCGGATTAGGTTTTTTTTTTTTTTTTTTTTTGCATTTATTTTTTAAAATTGATTTAGTGCATATATGTTTTTAAGAATTTTTTTTTTATTTCAGTTGTGGAATAATTTTTTTGACGTGCATGTTTATCAAATAGTAAAGTGCATATGTGTTGTTTTAGATAATGTAAATTTATAACAATCCAAAAACATAAATGTTAAACGCAAAATTCGATAGCGATTAAAATGTAAATTTCTAAAAAGAAGAAATACATGAATATAATTGATCTATTCACGTGTACACTAATACTATTTAACGCAAACATGCATATATGCACACTCATTCTTATCAACATTTTTAGAATTCGCACATATATGCATACTCGTAGCCGTCCAAGAACATATGTGCACAAAACATATGTATTTGAACTTTCTCATCAGCATCTTTCGAACATGTGTGCACGGTCTTCCAAAAACATACATGCACGCTTTCAAAAAACATGTGTGTACTTCCGGTTTAGCTTCGATTCGTTAGAACTTACGTGCACGCCATCAAAGAACATGTGTGTACTTCCGGTTTATCTTCAATTCGTTAGAACATATGCGCACACCTTCAAATATTTTCACGCCTAATAAAAATTATAATTAAGATTAAATACTTTTAATACAAAGTGCAAGAAAAAAATATCCTCTTTAAAAGCCAATCTAAAACACATAACAACTAGAATATGGAAAAAAAAACAGCTAGTACAATGAGGCTAAAAGATTGAGTTGTACAACAACTGATATAACTATAGACACAATATAATTCGCAGCCACAAGACGAATTATATAAACAAAAAAAACAAACCTTTTTACTTAGCCTACATTCTCATTCCAACTAAACAAAGATACCATTTCAATTAATTTTTTTTTTCGGATTCGAGATAATTAAAACGACAATGAACATGACTAATCTCTCAGTCATTATTAATTCCCTGACACAAGGATATGCACACCAATTAGTTTAAGCTTCAAACCAAATGGATGATTTTTGCAATTTACTGTAAGTATAAATAATTGCAAAAAAACCTAAGAAACAATGTTGTACCAAACAACACATTATGAGGGAATTATTATTAATTTATGAAACACAGCATCATATCTATGTCCATGTTCTCTCTCAGCTATTAGTCAATATAACATAGTAATCTTTTAATAAAAAACATAAGGTCGAATTACGTAAAAAGCCTACACTAAACATAATCAAACTCACATTAAATTAAATAAACAAAACCCAAACCACATAAAAATGAACAAGCAGTAAGAAACAATACCTCTACTTGCAATAACGGTCAGCTTTCTTCTTAACCTGATCATCAAGCGTGTCTTCAACCGACTTGATTTTGGCATTGGGGTCATACCGAAACTTCTTCGCCGCATCAATCGTATAAATCCTAGCGTCATCTCCTCCTTAACAATCAGATAATTTATACGTTAATAAAGATTCATAGATAAGACAGACATAAGCTATGCCAGGGTATCCGTTAAATTTTCAAGTGACTTTGAGATCTGTCATGGTATAGATTAATACTTCAGGGGACGTTTAAGGTATGTCAAAACAACGTGGATAGTGGTTTGAAGGTGAAAGGATGACGGTATGGGATTGGAGAAACCATGGTGACAGAAACCGTCAAATTAGTAGAAAGATAATAAATTAAATTGAGATAAAATAGGGAGAGATATAAATCTACACTTAGTTATCAGTTTTGAAATCCCCTAAATTCCCTTTCATTATTTACACTAATGATACATTGTTTACATTAATTACAATAATTGCACAAGTCATCTCATCCATTAATTAAACAATCTAACGGTTCAAAAGTAGTTCTCGCAGTTCTCGCATATAAAGTGGGTTCTGAAAATAAAGTTTCACTGTATATATATATATATATATATAATTCTATGTTTACATAATTCAATTAATAAACAAAATTCAAAACAACCAAAAAACCCTTAAAAAAATATAATTCGACACATTAAAAAAACATTTTAGGGTTTCGAAATTTTTTATTTTTATTATTAAACTAAAAGGGCAATCGGCCCTCCCTTATAATTAGGGTTTCGAAAAAAAACATAAACCCTAGAATTAACATATATCAAACACAATACAATTATCCGTTTTTTATGTATTTAGTAATTTATTACACATTATCCAAAGCTCGTAATGCCACTGTTGGAATTATATAACATGACTACTCATAAATAAACAATAAACATAAAGTACACATGTGGAATCGTGATGAACATATAACATGTAAATTAATTAACCAAACATAAAAGTATGTGTACCTTTTGATTCTAGCAAAACAAGAATCAATTCTTCAATAATAAACAAGATGAACCCTAATTAGTGTATATGTGGATTATATGAATTACCCCTTAAAGTTTCTAATTCAATCCAAGATTCAATCAATAGTGCGATTGAATCACGTTCTTGTACACACGTACTAATACCAAGTACACGTTATGCTAGTAATTGAAACACAAAACAATTTGTTTGTTTAAAAAACAAACCAACCGAACCCTTAGAGGGTGTTTGATCGATCGGCTATAGCAAAGAAAAAGAAGAAAAGACTTTATGGTATTAGCAAGTGTACAAAAGGTACCAATGAATGATCCTAAGGTTTGCTGATATACTAATGAAAACTTGGTGACCAAGTTTGAGTGGGTTAGGGTTACCCCTTGAGTCCCACGACCGGCCTAGCAAACCCACAAGGGTTTCCGGAATATTCTTGTCATCCAATTTTCAATTTAGTCCTTTTCCTTTTCCCGTTAGTCAATTATCGTTAATTACATAACGGTCATTAATTGTTGTGTATTTAATAATTAAATATAACCTTTTATAAATAATTATTAGACTAAAATACACCGTTGGTCCCTAAACTTGTCCAAATACATCACCGGGGGACAAAACATGGCATTTTCATCGCCAGTGGTCCAAAGTATGGGTTTTTGAGGCTAAACCAGTCCCTTGACCCATGTTTCGTTAGTCAACTTCTGTTATTTGCCCCATGTGCCTTGCACATGAGGGCAAAATGGTCATTTTTTTTGTTTTGGTTATACCATCCCTACCACCACCCTCCCTTTATCTCTTTTTCCTGGTTCTCTCTCTAAATTTCTGCTTCTCTCTCTAAAATTAACAGCATCACCAAAGAATGAAAGAATGAACTTGTATGCAATATTATCAAGTATACAATTGCACAAAAAAATTACAACAAAACATGAAAATTGAATATATACCACCGATAAGACATAAATATATAAATAAATGTGTACGATAAAATTCTTAGAAATGGGGCTTGCCATAGTGTTACGTAATATATATATTCAATTTTCATGTTTTGTTGTAATTTTTTTGTGCAATTGTATACTTGATAATATTGCATACAAGTTCATTCTTTCATTCTTTGTAATTTTTTTGTGCAATTGTATACTTCTACTACGTAAATAACCAGCCTCATCCATTAGTCTCACCTGATATTTACGTAAGTACAAGGATAAGTTGATATATTAATTTTATAGCAGTAAACTAAGCATACTACCTGTTAATACAAATAAACCGTAAAAATGTTTATTAATATTTTGCGATCTCTTTGTGTTTTGTTGATAACAAATATAATGTTATCTTAAGTACAATTATAAGGATACATGTTATTTTTGTAAAGCATTTACATATAGCCATTTAAATACAAAAATGTTGTAATTAATCATTTGTTGTAATAGTTTATTAGGATGGGTAAAAACCACAACCCATGGACCATAACCCATGGATCATAACCCATACCCAAGTTGACTAGATACAATGTATACTTTAGATACATTGAATCTAAGGAAAACCCATGGACCAACCCATAACCCATGACCCATAACCAAAAAACCGATGGGCAAAGAGGAGCGTCCCACGGATCCCTAGGATTACACTAGACGGATCCCAAGTGGGAGGGATCCGTGGGATCCGGGGAACAGTGGCAGAAATTGCCTATAAATAGAGAGCCATTTCTTCATTCTAACTTACCCTTCTTCTTACTAAATCTCTCAAACACTCTCATTCTCTTCTAACATATAGATCACTTGATCTAGAGAGTTGTTCTTCTTTCTTTCTATTGTGATTCTCATATAGGTCCTTCTCTAAGGCGAGATCACGAGCATTCTACAAGTCATCCAAGCAAGGGGTCCTTGATTGATTTGTCACTCCGCAAGATTTCTGTAGCGAAGATATTGTATTTGATATTTCACATATTTGTTGTGTAATAGTCGTGTTGGTTTGGTTCACCGTGTTACGGACTCGGCATCTAGCTTTGTACCAGAAAAAGGTGTAAGCAACGTTGTGAAGGCTTCTCCGCTAAGTGAAGGAGTTTGTTGACATAGTGCTTGAACTCTAGAGTAGTGGAGTAGGGCAAGGAAGGTGTCCTTGTAGCCGAACCACTATAAATCGGTTGTGTCATTTCTATCCCTTAACTTTACTTTATTTACTTGCTTTATCATTAGATCTATACTTTCTCTACATCCATAAGATCTCACATATTAACGAATCTAAAGTTTTTGAAACTAACTTAAAATCGGCAAAACTATTCAACCCCCCCCCCTTCTAGTTTTCCACAATTGGTATCAGAGCTAAGTTTATAAAAGTTTTAAAGTAAAATAGTATTTTAAAAACTTTTCGATCACTATGGGTTCTGAAAATTATAAGGAAGGGCAATCTATGCAACGACCACCACTACTTGAAACTAATGGTTTTATATATTGGAAAAATATATTCGAAACATATGTGAAGTCTAAAGATATTGATCTTTGGTACATTATTGTTGAAGGTGATTTTGAGGCTACCTCAAATGATGATAAAGGAAATTTAGTTAACATACCTCATGATAAACTAAATGATGAAATGAAGAAAAATCTTTCTAAAAATAGTGAAACAAAAATGGTTTTATATAATGCTTTACCGAAAAAGGAATTCGAAAGAATTTCTATGCTTAAAACCTCGAAAGAAATTTGGAATTCTTTAGTTGTAACTCATCAAGGTAATCAACAAGTTAAAAATAATAAAATTGATTTATTTTTTCAACAATATGAACAATTTTCAATATCGGATGAGGAAACTATAGATCATTCATTTGCTAACTTTAATACTATTATTACATCTTTACAAGCACTTGATGAATCTTTTTCTAGCCGTAACCATGTAAAGAGATATCTAATGGCACTTCCATCGAAGTGGAGATCCAAGGTGACGGCGATCGAAGAGTCAAAAGATTTGACAATCCTCACCCTTGATGAACTCATATGCAACCTAAAAGTCTACGAGCTTGTCCTTGCTAAAGATTCCGAAGCCTCAAAGGTGAAAGAGAAACACAAATCTCTTGCCCTTAAAGCCAAAAAGGCTTCAAGCGATTAAGAGAACTCCTATTCGAGTAGTGACGACGAGGAGTACGCTATGGCGGTAAGGGACTTTAAAAAGTTCTTTAGAAGGAAGGGAAGATACGACAAACAACCGTATGACGATAAGAAAGGTTTTCGGAAAAGCAAAGAGGACGAGAAGCCAAAAGATGATCGTACTTGCTTTAAATGTGGGGACCCAAACCACTTTATAAGTAAGTGTCCCAAACGAGATGATCAAAAGGCGTTCGTGAGCGGCACGTGGGGAATGAGCGACGAGGAGGACGAAGAAATTTGTCTCATGGCAAATGACGAGGTATGTCACGAATACTATAGTAGTTCATCACTTGATGATGACTCATTGAATAATACTATGCAATATTAGCTTAAAACTAATTAACAAAAACAAGCTTTTAAAAAGTCAAAACCAACGTTTAGATAAAGAAGTCATAGAACTAAAAGCAAAATTGAAACGTCTAGAAAAGGGTAAAATAGCAAGTGGTGAATGTGAACTTTGCGTTCAACTTCAAACACTAGTTGATCAACTAGATTCTAAAATTGCTAGAATGAGTATGAATACGTTAGATATGATATTAGATAGTGTTAAAACCGGTAACAACCAAAAAGGTTTAGGTATTCAACAACTTGATCCATCAACTAGTGAAAACAAAGAAACACAATTTGTTAAGGCACAAGAAAAATCAGCCACTGTTGTGGCGGATCCCACGGATCCCATCAAAAGGGAACTGGCTAGTGTTAAGCCAGGGATCCGTGGGTCTGCTGTAGCAAACAGTGGTAATAATGTAGCTTCTTCATCTAGAACTGAGTTTGTTATCGTTAATAGGAAGAAACCAACTCACGTCACCACTAGACAACCACCTCCAAAATATAATCCTACATTTGCAAGAAATAAAGCTCCATCTTTTTCAAAACCTAATCCATCTAGGAGACCTAATAATGTTTACCCGAGAAGTAACCATCAAATGGGATGGAACCCAAATATGCAAAATGGTTTTCCTTTTCTAAACTTTGCTCCATGGAATGCATACTCATCTTATCCATACATGTCTAACATGAATGGAATGTTTAATACTAATGGACCCATGAACAAATGGGGACCAAACTTTTGAGTTAATTGTTGTTACTTTTAGGTGTGCTTAAAGGTCGACCTAGACCCCGATGAATGGGTCAAGGATAGCGGGTGCACGAGGCACATGACCGGCAATAAAGATCTATTCTCCACATATGAATCCTTCAATGGAGGTAATGTGGTGTTTGGAAATAGCAAAAGTAGAATCATCGGTAAAGGTACGATTTCTAACAAATCTCTAACCATTAACGATGTGTGTCACGTAGAAAACCTAAACTTTAACCTCTTAAGTATAGGACAAATATGTGATAAAAAGTGCAATGTACTTTTTACCGAAACCGGTAGTAAGATATTAAAAAATGGCATAACCATAGGAAGAGGTATTAGGAAACATGGAGTCTATGTCATTAAAATCGATAATGAACCTAAAGACAAACTATGTCTTACCTCTATGGATGATACTTCGACCTTATGGCATCGAAGATTGGGTCACGCCAATATGCTACTTCTTCAATCGCTATCATCCAAAGATCTAGTAAGAGATCTACCTAAGTTAAAATATGAACATCACTTTTGTGATGCTTGTAATGTAGGAAAACAAGTTCAATCTAGTCATAAAGCTAAAAACATGGTGTCTACAACTAAGTGTCTAGAATTACTACATATGGATTTATTTGGTCCATCCGCTATCCAAAGTTATGGAGGCAACTACTACACTTTGGTCATAGTGGATGATTACTCTAGGTATACATGGACAAAATTCTTAAAGAACAAAACGGAAACGTTTAATTATTTTGAAATATTAAGCAAGAAAATCCAAAGACAACTAGGAAGTCCTATAGTGTCTATTAGGACGGATCATGGTAGGGAGTTCGATAATGAAGTGCAATTTGAGCCTTTTTGTGACGCTAATGGTATTACTCACAACTTCTCGGCTCCGCGCACTCCACAATCGAATGGGGTAGTAGAAAGAAAGAATATAACCCTACAAGAAATGAGTCGAACCATGCTTAATGAACAATCTATACCTCAAAAGTTTTTGTGCAATGCCGTTTATACATCAACGTACATACTCAATCGAGTCTTAATTAGACCAATCTTAGGTAAAACTCAATATGAGTTACTCCGAGGCAAAAAGCCTACGTTAGATCACTTTAGAGTCTTTGGTAGTAAATGTTTTATTCTTAACACTAAAGATTACCTTACAAAATTTGATCCTAAATCAACCGAAGGTATCTTTCTAGGTTACTCTCCAAATAGCAAAGCTTACGTCATATTAAACAAAGAAACAATGAAGGTAGAAGAGTCATTAAATATAAAATTTGATGAAAGTCCACCCAAACCCTCTCCACCTCTTGTCGATGACGAGATTGTAGAAAGTGAAGCTATAGTAATAAAGAAAAAGATAAATGAAGAAGAAGAACATTAAAGAGTCCAAAGATCACCCCGTAGATAAGGTCATAGGAAAGCTAAATGAAAGAACGTTAAGGTCTCAAGTTCAAAACCAAAGTAGCTTGTTTTGTTTCGTTTCAACCATAGAACCTAAGAATACACAAGAAGTCATAAAAGATGAGAGTTGGGTAATGGCTATGCAAGAAGAATTAAACCAATTTGTTTCTAATGATGTTTGGACACTTGTCCCTCTACCTAGTAATCAAACCATAATAGGAACCAAATGGGTTTATAAAAACAAATTAGATGCAAACGGAGTAGTGTCTAGGAACAAGGCTAGACTCATTTCCCAAGGGTATAACCAACAAGAAGGAATAGACTTTGATGAGACCTATGCCCCCGTGGCTAGATTAGAGTCTATAAGAATACTTCTTGCGTATGCTTGTGCTAATGATCTAAAGCTTTATCAAATGGATGTCAAAAGCACTTTTCTAAATGGTTTCATTAATGAAGAAGTATATGTAGCTCAACCTTCGGGCTTCATCGATTTTGAAAAACCTAAACATGTGTATAAATTAAAGAAAGCCCTTTATGGTCTTAAACAAGCTCCAAAATTTTGGTATGATAGACTCAAGTCATTTTTAATTAAACACAACTATATCATGGGGTTAGTTGACAACACACTTTTTACTAAGAAAAGAGAGTCACATATAATCATAGTGCAAATATATGTAGATGATATTATATTCGGATCCACTTGTCAAAACATGTGTGATGATTTCTCTAAAATCATGCATGACGAGTTCAAAATGAGTATGATGGGAGAACTTAGTTTCTTTCTTGGTCTACAAATCAAACAAGTAGAAGATGGTATCTTCTTTAATCAATCTAAATACATAAAGGAGATGTTAAAGAAATTCAGTCTAGAAGAGTCGAAATCAATTAGGACACCAATGTCATCCGACACCAAACTCACAAAAGATGAAGACGGCGAATCCGTCGATAATACTAAATATCGTGGCATGATAGGTAGTCTTCTATACCTCACGGCAAGTAGGCCGGATATCATGTTTAGTGTTTGCTTATGTGCTAGGTTTCAAGAAGACCCTAAAACATCACACCTAGAAGCCGTAAAAAGGATATTTAGATACATTAAGGGTACAACACAATTAGGATTATGGTATCCTAAGGGCACGGGAGTAGAAACAATTGTATATGCAGATTCTGACCATGCAGGTGATTACGTTGATAGAAAAAGTACAAGTGGGGTATGTACTTTCATGGGATGTTGTTTAACATCTTAGTTTTCTAAGAAACAAACGGCACTAGCAATATCAACAACCGAAGCCAAATACGTCTCCGCCGGCAAATCATGCCAACAAGCACTATGGATGAAACAAGCGTTAGTTGACTACGACATTCATCTAAGCGACATAGCCATCCTATGTGACAACAAAGGTGTCATAGATCTAATCAAGAATCCGGTATTACATTCTCGCACCAAGCATATAGAGATTCGTCATCACTTCTTAAGAGACAATGTTCAAAAGGGGAACATCTCTATTGAGAAGGTAGCATCCGAAGACAACATAGCCGACTTCCTCACCAAACCGTTGAAGCGGGAACAATTCAACCTACTCCGTCTTGGTATTGGTATCATGGAACAAACATCGTAACTTACTTTTTGACTCTACAAGGTATGTAAACACTAGCCTTCTTCTTTCTGAGTCTAGGATCTCTATTTCACGCACTAATCACAAATAATACGGGAATTTTCAAAACCCAAGATAAGTTTTTCACTTATAATTTTCTTATTTTCTTTCAAAATAAGTACGAGTTACATACACATCCTCTTTCAAAAGGAAAAACGTTTGTATTTCAAAATGCTTTCTAAAATGATACTCCTTCCCGTATCAATTTCGCAAAAGCAATTTCTCACGTCTAGGACAAATCGTTTTTTTTATTAATACAACGTAAAAACCCGTTTTCATTGCATCTCATGTCTTTTGAATGCTAAAGGGGACACATAACTAATATGTGTTTTCGGGTACATTCATTTAAGCCACAATGAATTAGGAGCATTGGTAACACTAAATTACGTACTCAAAAGTACTAAATATGTGTTTTCGGGTTATCTCACATAATAGTATGCTTTTTCACTTCTAGTTTTTCTTTCTTTTCTTCTTAGGAGTCGAGATAACCGCAACTCCAAATAGTTTGCATATAGGCACACATTAGGCAAAAAATTTTCCAAAAGGAAACTTTTGTGCTGCCTGATCACCAGACCCACGGATCCCAGCTTTAATGCTGGACGGATCCCTCAAGGGAAGGATCCGTGGGATCCGTGAGACAGAAGTTGTTTTTACCTTCTATTTTTCTCACTTGGGATGAAAAATCCACATTTATTTTATTTTTGGAGTATGCTCTTTAATGCTTATGTTCTCATGATCATATGCCTTAAATTCATATCTAATCATTAGATTTTAATCCACATTTTGGGTCAAGCATTCATTACAATGCATTGCTTTTCTATATATATAACTCCCAAGATGCTTGCATACTCATCCCATCCTCACAAACATACAACACCATGTCATTCACAAGCTCTTACAACTTAGATGAATAACCTAGTACAAACAATCATCTTCATGATACCCAAACCTTTGTACTTCCACCATCCAAAATACCACAATCAAACTCTAGGATATCCGCACGGATTAGTATCTGATCTTGTTGTTTAGCAAAGCCACTTTAAAATGATTCATCATCAACCAATAACTCACCACAAGATGCTTCCATTATAGCACCTCCTTCATCACCAACAAGTACACCAACATCACCACCCATCAACTCAATACCTAGGATCTCTCTTTTGGAACTCCTTAAGACTCCAACAAGATCTAAACAACCTAAACAAAAAGAAATAGTCTTTTTAACACCCCCCACATCTCCAAATACTATTTTTCAAGATCTTGAAACATCACCACCATTAGCTCCCATTACATTACAAGAACATCTAGGTTCTTTTCCACCACCACTTCCAAACATTTCGGACTTTGATCCATATTTCCCTATTTTTCCACCACAACTTCCGCAACTCACAAATCAAAACAACCCGGAAAACATCCGCACTCATTACCCACATCACTTACATTGTGAACATTGCAAATCCACTAGGGAAATTGCAATAGAAATTAGGAAAGAAATGAGATTCATACTCAACCTCATCCTTGATCGCATCAATAACATCACTCATCAAACCCTCCATCCATAACCTTATGCAAGCATGGACGGAATCATTACTACTATTTTCTATTTTTAGTTCTTTTTCATTTGAGTCTTTTTCAAGAACAAGTCTTGTTCTTATTTTTACATGCTTGTATGTGGCATAAATACCACTACAATTTGTTGTTTTATTACAAGGCCTTGTTTACATACCTTGGCTCCCAATCTTGATTCTCTTCAATCACCAATGGTATGCTCGGGGAATTTTTTCGACTTCGTTTGAACCTCGAAAAATGCGAAAATCACCATTTTTTCTTTGTTTTTGCATTTTTTGAGGTCCAAACCAAGTCGAAAAAATTCCCCGAGCATACCGTCGGACTATTTTTTTCGTTCTCTTTCCAATGGTATGCTCGGGGAATTTTTTCGATTTCAAACGAACCTCGAAAAATGCAAAAACAAAGAAAAAACGATGATTTTCGCATTTTTCGAGGTTCGTTTGAAGTCGAAAAATTTCCCCAAGCATACCATTGGAAAGATCACGAAAAAACGAGTCCGACGGTATATTTATTTATTTTTTTACAGTCAATATAACTCCGTAAATTAATAGACCAAAAACTAAATCAAACATTTTAATAATATTGAATTAATAGAAAGGGTTATATATTAAATTTAGGGTAAATTAACTGAAGCCATGCTTAGCCCAGTTGGGCAAAGCTATGCTTCCCATCCAAACAACCGGGTTCGAATCCTGGGAGCCAAATTTGTGGATTATATTACCAATGCCACGTGGCACCACCTCATTGGTCCACGTGGCAACCCGACCCGTTTACCGACCCGACCCGATTACCCACCCGACCCGATGACACGTGGAACCACTATGGTGGTGACACGTGGCGGTTGACTGGCCTAACCACAAGGACCATTTATGCAAATAACTTTAACTTTAAGTAAGGACCTTGGAAGCAATTTGTTCCTTGCCACAAGGACGATTTAGGAGGATTAATAGGTAGATAATAGTATGATTAGTAAGTTGTTTGCATTGTTTAGGAGGATTAATAGGTAGATACACAACTTAGTAAAACGTGGTAACTTGGATACATTTAGAAACACTTATCCCATAATTTTATAGCAGTAAACTAAGCATACTACCGATAAGACATATATATACATAAATGTGTACGATAAAATTCTTAGAAATGGGGCTTGCCATAGTGTTATGATGTTGACTACAAGCTTCTACTATGTCAACAATGTGCAGCAAAAGTTTCGGATGTGAAATTTAATAATGAAACTGAGACCACCTGATAAGCACCAATAGGGATCAATTAAGATCCGTTAGAGGATTACAAACAGTTGGGCAATCAAGAATGAAGAAATAGACCGCCAAAACCAATTTTGTATTATCAAAGTGTGAAATGTACAAAGATAGTCGGATGATTACAAGAGTTGAGAGAGAATTATATTTCTAAAACTGAAAATGAAAGTAGAACAATACAAGTATTTAAAGTGGGTTTTGGCGGGAAAGGTTGTTAGAAGCAGTTGAGGAGTAAGTCATGTGCACCTCTTGTGTTTAGTCTTTAGACTATGCACAAGCACCTCACATGCCATCAACATTCTAACACCTTATCACTTAAGTACTTATCAATCCATCCTCCTCAAATTGATCTTGTCCTCAAGATCAAACAACAAAGGAGGGAAATTTTCTTTGAATTTATTCAAGGGGTTCCCAAGTAGCATCTTCCTTTGACCCATTTGACCACTGAACAAGTCCAAAGACCACAGCTGTGTTGCCTCTCTTAGCCAACCTTCTTTCAAGTATAGCTATGGGTTATGCTAACATAGTACCATCCATACCACAAAATGGTAAACTTCCACTTTGAGTTACCACACCTCTGCATTTCTTGAGTTGAGACACATGAAAAACATCATGGATTTGAGAAGAATCTGGTAGCTTCAACTTATAAGCAACCTGTCCAATCTTAGCTTGTACTTGAAAAGGGCCATAGTATTTTGGGGATAGTTTATTCTGTTTGTTCTTCCTAATGGTGACTTGCCTGTGGGGCTGCAGTTTCAAATAGACCCAGTCATCCACTTCATATGCTCTGTCTGTCCTGTTTTTGTCAGCTTGGGACTTCATTCTATCTTGGGCCCTTTTTAAATGGAATTTAAGCAAATCAATTGCCACTTCTCTAGCTGTGAGAGTTCTGTCCACTGATTCCACCTTGCTCTCACTTCCCACATATGGTACATGAACGGGTGGTGGTTGTCCATAGACTACTTCAAAAGGGGTGGTATGGATTGCAGAATGGTAATTAGTGTTGTACCACCATTCAGCCAAGGATAACCATCTCATCCAATGCTTGGGTTGCTCCCCTGTCATACACCTCAAATAACACTCCAAGCATCTATTAACCACCTCAGTTTGGCCATCAGTCTGAGGATGGTATGATGTAGACATGTGCAGCTTAACTTGTAACAGCCTAAACAGTTCTTTCCAAAAGTTACTTAAAAAGACTTTGTCCCTATCTGATATAATTGTGTTTGGTAATGTAACACCCCGACCCGTCAAGGGTAAAGATATCACAATACGGTTTCATATCAGAACCTTAACTAATGTACAATAGCAGAAGCCTTTACAAAAACTTATAAAAGATAATATAAATGACTTAAAATTCAAAATAAATCTAAGATCTCTATGGTCAAGTCTTGCTCTCGTCTCTACTCTCAAACCCAGATCAGCTATCCCATAAGCTCATCTTGAATGCTTTATACCTGCCGCATGAAAAGAAAAGTGCGGCTGAGCTTACAAAGCCCAGTGAACGGATATAACGAAACAAAAGCTAAACAAAACAAATATACGAATAACGAAAATCAAAATAAAATAATGAGAGATCTTTAGGATTCTGCGGAAGCACAAATATACAGAAATCCAAACAACCATAACAGTTTAACATCACAGAGCACATCAATGACACAAACACGAACATATCAGAACAACCAAACACATTGCATACCAAAATAACAGATTACGTATAAGCCAAACAAAATGTCTAGAGACTAACTGAAAACACTTCTAAACAAATAAACATGGCATTCATACAAATCAATTAATCAACATTTATTACACTTAATGCAATATAGTAGCAGCGGATATGGCAGACAATATAGCTAAACCAGTTCTCATATCAAATCCTAACCTTAGCAGAGTTTAACATGGCAGGTCACATATGCAGACAGATAATTAACCTTCAAAATACTCGATTATACACTAGCACATTAATCTCGCAGATCAACACATTCACGTAATGATAACAAATCATAATATCAGATATACGAATCATATTTTAACGTATTAATCCTGTCCTAGCATGGCAACTAATAATCACTTAAACAAATACGTCATAAGCACATTCTCTAACATATCATCTCAGAATACAAAATATAAACACTCGAAATACCGAATCATACGAATACTTAACACGAAGTAACAGATAAATATTTAGTCAACTACCACGAGCCCGAAACATATCGATATAACATATCATAAGTAACCATTGTATTTGGAGGGGTGACCTCGGAATACCATATATAATATGAGGGGAGACCTCAAGTAACCAATGGAGTAGCTAGCTCCCAGAATTTGTGAAGACGCGTATTGCACACGACATCATTCACCAGAAAACATATCAGATAACAGATAACAGATCTAGGATGCATCCATACGCCCCACAGACAGATATTGGCCATAACATATACTTGAGCTCATAACAGATAACAGAAAGGGACGTGGCAGAACATCACTCTACTGCCCTAGAGTCATATCAGAGGTGCATCACTGATACGGACATGGAACCCCCATGACTAGTTATTATTTGGCTCGGGTGTCAAACTAAACTTAGGTCAAACAGGTTGTCATAAATGACACAGATCATAATTCATCATAAAGGTCACAAATAACTTATCAGATAGTTCATATCATAAGGTTCATATTCAGATATTCAGAAATCATAAATTCATGTCATAGTGGCATGTCATATATTCATAAGCAGAAGTTCATAATCAACCATAGCAAAGTTGAACAGATGTGCATATCAAAATCTTCCTAACATAAGTTCACATCAGATATTGCATAGTTCACTAGAACATAAATTCAGATAAGTAACAGATCAAACATTCAAGAAAAAGGGTTCATAGCAATGGCATTGGGAATCCTAATAAGTGAAATAGAAAAGCGAACGAAAAGAACATCATAATGAACCTTTACTAAGAAGGTCAGAATATATGTACGATAACGTAAGTGTCTTAAAGTAAGACAGAATATCCGTACCTTAAAGCAAGTGAGAGAAAAGCAACGAATGAACGAATACGAAGATGTAACGTCGCGTCTCCTTCAACGAATCTACACGGATTATGATTTATTTAATACTTATTAGTATAACGGATCAATCTCATTAATACTTTTAAAGTTGTCAGATTATTCTCATTTTTAGTGACGGACAGAATTACAATGTTTTAGAGTCTTAATCATTAATTCTCCAACTTCCTATTTAGATTCTAGGGTTTCCCCTACTCTTTAAATATTACTAAATACGCATTAAATTCACATATTACTCCTTTTAATGATTTCCACTTTGACCCAGAACGTATATGGAAACAAACCGAAGTTACCTCAAAACTCATGCATGTCCTTACGTAATTTATTTACACATGTTGACCCATAATTATCCAAAATTACATGTTGCACCTTTAACATCTTTAATTATACGATCTAACCTTCTATTATCAGATTTTACACTTTTAGCCCAAAGGTTTTAGAATTTACAAAACATACCCTTTTAAGTTGATAACAATTCGAATGGCCCTTTAAATATCCAAAATTACACGTTTAACCCCCATACTTATTTTTATACGTTTAGTACCTACATTTTACTGTTTACAAAAATAACCTTTAAGTTTCATAATTTACAAAACCAACCCAAAACTTTTATGCCAAAACCGAATAATGCACAATTCAAGTACAAACCCTAAACCTAGATGTAACCCATCATTTATTCATCATTACTACTGCATTAATGACCCTTAATGATAACAAGAAAACCCTAGTTTTTATAAACCCTAATCGTTCCTTTAAAAATCTTTCCTTTTTCCATGCTTAATCGAACAATAAAACTCAAGACAATTCACACAAGCTTCGAATTCATAAATATGTATTTTATTCAGGTTGTATAACATGTAATAGCTTCTGTAAAAATCAATTCATGGTCTTAAAAATTATCATAAGCTCATTCGTTATATTTATACGCTTTCTAGGGTTTTAAATCAAATTAATTCCATACGACTTATAAAACATGCATGGCCAATTTTTATGTGTTATATATGACTTATAGGACTGAAATCAACATTAGGAACATACCCTTGATGAGCTTGGATCGTTAGAACAAAAGAGGCACAAAAACTTCACTCGCCGAAACCCTAATGTACCCAAAAACTAACTACGATCAAAACAGTAGCTTAGGACCTTGAACACGATTTTTCTCACCTCCTTTACCTTCAAACTTGTCCAAGAAAAATGGTCTTAAGCTCTGGAAACTGAAAGTCGAATTATGGAGGGTTTTTAGGTCGGTTTTAGGGTTAATCGGTTATTAGGGATTAAACTAAACCGTATAATGTATTTATATAGGGTTTACTATTTTTCTTGTGGGCTTTATAATGTATTGGACTTAAAATAAATGGACTCTTAATTTCATAAATTTATATTGGGCTTTTATTAATTAAATTCTTTTATTAAAACTATTAAATATATTCGGCTAAATATTTAAAATACATAATTGATTTTATAAAATTATCATCTATAAAAATTAACTTTACAAAGTCATTCAAAATTTATTTGGATCATATGTGATATTTCTTATAAGTTTTCTGAATTTACATAGCTCATTTGGTATTCTGTTTATTTAGTTATTCTTACTTTTGATCATAAGGGTATTTTGGTCTTTTTGTGAATTTTAGAAATTCAGGTATTACAATTTCTTCCCCTCTAAAAGAAAATTTCGTCCTCGAAATTGAACAAGGCGGAACAGAACAGAAAACGATTCGGATTTCGGAATTTCTAGGAATATAACAAACGTTAATCTTATCTCGGAACAAATGAATTTCTTATCGGAATATTCAAACTCAAACTTATTCAGAAATCAAATCGATAGTCAAATACTTATAATAGATAATTATATACTTATCAGAATAATGGCGGAGAACAGATGAGACGCAGAAAATCAAACGACAAATTCTAACTTATCCAGATATCTAATGATGAGGACATCATATGCATAGACGAAATAAATCCTATCGGCTTCAATAGTCGCAGAAATATGGGGAGACATATAAGGTTAAGGTGGTCATAGCAATCTATAGGTTCGTACAGGTCATAACAACTTCGGATTCCAAACGTACAAAACTTACACGTAACAGATATCTACTACAGATCTTACAAATAGGTACAAAATTCAAACGAACATGAGAAGCACCAAATAACAGATACAAGTTAAAGTCTATCACATGTCAACTACAGGCATTTCCCAGACGTCGTATACCTTCAATAAGTTCAGATTATATGATCTCGGTATTATTACGTTGATCAGGCGTCATAATACTTGCATCACATAACAAGTTCTTATTGTCATTATATTCGGTCTCGGGTCATGACAAAACACATAGCTAATAACATACCACATACAGATAACACTCAAATAGCAAGTAACATACTATAACAAACCAGATACTCATGAGTATACCATCATGATGGCCATACTTCATTCAAACAGTAAAATGAAACAATTACATTACGAAAATAAAATAGCTGACAAAACTTATAAGGACTAACGGAAACTTAACGGATCTATCAGAAAGAAACCACAGACAGGAATTATACTTTCAAAATTTTGTTTTATTTCCATCCATCAAACAAAATTTGCAAAGTCGACATAAGATGAATTCCCAAAATGAAATTTAATAATCCGAGATTCAAACGTCAAAATGAAAACAAAAGAACCTAACTCAAAATCAAATGTCAGAAATTTCTCATAAGGAGGGCAACTAATCAGAAGCGAAATTCCTATTCTTGTGTCGGATTGAACCTACTAGTAGCCGTAGATTCTAAATCCGAGTCCACCTCGTATTCTTCCTCATGACTTATTACTGACGATCCAGGAAGAAAAGCTGAGATATACTAGAATGCTAAACGATAAAACTTCACGATTCACACCGAGTTCCGAACAAATCAGAGAAAAGCAATACAGATCAGAATCACTTATCAGAATATCAAACCGTCTTGAAACGCATGACAAACGAATCAGAGTGACATAAGTCGCGCCCAAATCATATGAAGTAGATGAATCTTCTCAGCCACCGGTTGAATCTTGTCTCCGTCTCTTGCGCCTTTGGTTGGTCCATCCAACTTCCTCCAACAACATCCAGATGTCTCCGACAGCACGGCAGTCGAGTGTGGCTTCTGCTACAGGAACCGTCGCAGCAACGCAGGGTCGGCACCATCTTCTTTGGTTCCACGGGTAGTCTCCATCTAACGATCGACAAACGGACGAGCGCAAACAAAATAACAAAATTCGATGCGAACAAAGGAGGGCCAATTCAGTGAAGGCAAAAAGGATATCGAAGTCAAATCTGAACGACCATCAAAAGGAATCGAAAAATATCTGAACAGACGGAAACCTAATGTCTAACCACTTCTCACAGTTCATAGCCTAAGCTCTAAGGGTCCTAAAACCTAGAGCTCTGATACCATAAATTGTAACACCCCGACCCGTCAAGGTTAAAGATATCACAATACGGTTTCATATCAGAACCTTAACTAATGTACAATAGCAGAAGCCTTTACAAAAACTTATAAAAGATAATATAAATGACTTAAAATTCAAAATAAATCTAAGATCTCTATGGTCAAGTCTTGCTCTCATCTCTACTCTCAAACCCAGATCAGCTATCCCATAAGCTCATCTTGAATGCTTTATACCTGCCGCATGAAAAGAAAAGTGCGGCTGAGCTTACAAAGCCCAGTGAACGGATATAACAAAACAAAAGCTAAACAAAACAAATATACGAATAACGAAAATCAAAATAAAATAATGAGAGATCTTTAGGATTCTGCGGAAGCACAAATATACAGAAATCCAAACAACCATAACAGTTTAACATCACAGAGCACATCAATGACACAAACACGAACATATCAGAACAACCAAACACATTGCATACCAAAATAACAGATTACGTATAAGCCAAACAAAATGTCTAGAGACTAACTGAAAACACTTCTAAACAAATAAACATGGCATTCATACAAATCAATTAATCAACATTTATTACACTTAATGCAATATAGTAGCAAATGCGGATATGGCAGGACAATATAGCTAAACCAGTTCTCATATCAAATCCTAACCTTAGCAGAGTTTAACATGGCGGGTCACATATGCAGACAGATAATTAACCTTCAAAATACTCGATTATACACTAGCACATTAATCTCGCAGATCAACACATTCACGTAATGATAACAAATCATAATATCAGATATACGAATC
This sequence comes from Chrysanthemum makinoi, assembly GCA_910596185.1. Classification (NCBI taxonomy): domain Eukaryota; kingdom Viridiplantae; phylum Streptophyta; class Magnoliopsida; order Asterales; family Asteraceae; genus Chrysanthemum; species Chrysanthemum makinoi. Next base: position 156,110,498 of record OU343225.1, on the reverse strand, counting down.
ATATTTTAACGTATTAATCCTGTCCTAGCATGGCAACTAATAATCACTTAAACAAATACGTCATAAGCACATTCTCTAACATATCATCTCAGAATACAAAATATAAACACTCGAAATACCGAATCATACAGAATACTTAACACAGAAGTAACAGATAAATATTTAGTCAACTACCACGAGCCCAGAAACATATCAGATATAACATATCATAAGTAACCATTGTATTCGGAGGGGTGACCTCGAAATACCATATATAATATGAGGGGAGACCTCAAGTAACCAATGGAGTAGCTAGCTCCCAGAATTTGTGAAGACGCGTATTGCACCGACATCATTCACCGAAAAACATATCGATAACAGATAACAGATCTAGGATGCATCCATACGCCCCACAGACAGATATTGGCCATAACATATACTTGAGCTCATAACAGATAACAGAAAGGGACGTGGCAGAACATCACTCTACTGCCCTAGAGTCATATCAGAGGTGCATCACTGATACGGACATGGAACCCCCATGACTAGTTATTATTTGGCTCGGGTGTCAAACTAAACTTAGGTCAAACAGGTTGTCATAAATGACACAGATCATAATTCATCATAAAGGTCACAAATAACTTATCAGATAGTTCATATCATAAGGTTCATATTCAGATATTCAGAAATCATAAATTCATGTCATAGTGGCATGTCATATATTCATAAGCAGAAGTTCATATTCAGAAGTTCATAATCAACCATAGCAAAGTTGAACAGATGTGCATATCAAAATCTTCCTAACATAAGTTCACATCAGATATTGCATAGTTCACTAGAACATAAATTCAGATAAGTAACAGATCAAACATTCAAGAAAAAGGGTTCATAGCAATGGCATTGGGAATCCTAATAAGTGAAATAGAAAAGCGAACGAAAAGAACATCATAATGAACCTTTACTAAGAAGGTCAGAATATATGTACGATAACGTAAGTGTCTTAAAGTAAGACAGAATATCCGTACCTTAAAGCAAGTGAGAGAAAAGCAACGAATGAACGAATACGAAGATGTAACGTCGCGTCTCCTTCAACGAATCTACACGGATTATGATTTATTTAATACTTATTAGTATAACGGATCAATCTCATTAATACTTTTAAAGTTGTCAGATTATTCTCATTTTTAGTGACGGACAGAATTACAATGTTTTAGAGTCTTAATCATTAATTCTCCAACTTCCTATTTAGATTCTAGGGTTTCCCCTACTCTTTAAATATTACTAAATACGCATTAAATTCACATATTACTCCTTTTAATGATTTCCACTTTGACCCAGAACGTATATGGAAACAAACCGAAGTTACCTCAAAACTCATGCATGTCCTTACGTAATTTATTTACACATGTTGACCCATAATTATCCAAAATTACATGTTGCACCTTTAACATCTTTAATTATACGATCTAACCTTCTATTATCAGATTTTACACTTTTAGCCCAAAGGTTTTAGAATTTACAAAACATACCCTTTTAAGTTGATAACAATTCGAATGGCCCTTTAAATATCCAAAATTACACGTTTAACCCCCATACTTATTTTTATACGTTTAGTACCTACATTTTACTGTTTACAAAAATAACCTTTAAGTTTCATAATTTACAAAACCAACCCAAAACTTTTATGCCAAAACCGAATAATGCATAATTCAAGTACAAACCCTAAACCTAGATGTAACCCATCATTTATTCATCATTACTACTGCATTAATGACCCTTAATGATAACAAGAAAACCCTAGTTTTTATAAACCCTAATCGTTCCTTTATAAATCTTTCCTTTTTCCATGCTTAATCGAACAATAAAACTCAAGACAATTCACACAAGCTTCGAATTCATAAATATGTATTTTATTCAGGTCTTATAACATGTAATAGCTTCTGGAAAAATCAAATCATGGTCTTAAAATTATCATAAGCTCATTCGTTATATTTATACGCTTTCTAGGGTTTTAAATCAAATTAATTCCATACGACTTATAAAACATGCATGGCCAATTTTTATGTGTTATATATGACTTATAGGACTGAAATAAACATTAGGAACATACCCTTGATGAGCTTGGATCGTTAGAACAAAAGAGGCACAAAAACTTCACTCGCCGAAACCCTAATGTACCCAAAAACTAACTACGATCAAAACAGTAGCTTAGGACCTTGAACACGATTTTTCTCACCTCCTTTACCTTCAAACTTGTCCAAGAAAAATGGTCTTAAGCTCTGGAAACTGAAAGTCGAATTATGGAGGGTTTTTAGGTCGGTTTTAGGGTTAATCGGTTATTAGGGATTAAACTAAACCGTATAATGTATTTATATAGGGTTTACTATTTTTCTTGTGGGCTTTATAATGTATTGGACTTAAAATAAATGGACTCTTAATTTCATAAATTTATATTGGGCTTTTATTAATTAAATTCTTTTATTAAAACTATTAAATATATTCGGCTAAATATTTAAAATACATAATTGATTTTATAAAATTATCATCTATAAAAATTAACTTTACAAAGTCATTCAAAATTTATTTGGATCATATGTGATATTTCTTATAAGTTTTCTGAATTTACATAGCTCATTTGGTATTCTGTTTATTTAGTTATTCTTACTTTTGATCATAAGGGTATTTTGGTCTTTTTGTGAATTTTAGAAATTCAGGTATTACAGGTAACCCATGTAATTTGTAGATGTTGTCCAAAAAGACTTGTGCAACATCAATAGCAGTGAAAGGATGGGCAAGGGCCATAAAGTGTGCATACTTGCTCAACCTATCAACTACTACAAATATTACAGTCTTACCCTGAGATTTAGGTAGGCTTCCCACAAAATCCATTGAAATGCTGGACCAAATAGTAGCTGGCATAGGCAATGGTTGGAGAAGTCCTGGATAAGCCACCAATTCTGACTTATTTCTTTGACAAGTATCACATTCTCTCACCATTTGTTTGACATGTTTTCTTAACCTCTTCCAATAAAAGATACTGCAAATTTTGCTAGTGGTAGTCTTAACTCCAGAATGACCTCCAACTGACCCAGCATGAAAGTGATTGAGTAACTCTGCTCTTAATTCTTGATCATTACCTACCACTAACTTCCCTTTTCTTCTTAACTCTTGATTAGACCATGTATAAGAACCTTTTACATTTTGACCATTCTTCAACTGTGTAATGACCTGTTTAAGCTTTTCATCTGAATCCCAACTAGTCACAATTTTGTGGTACAATTCAGTATTCATAGAAGATGTAACCAAGCTGAACAATTCACTAGAATACTGAAGTCTTGATAATGCATCAGCAGTAACATTTTCCACACCCTTTTTGTACTGAATCTCATAATCAAACCCCATTAACTTTGGTAGCCACTTCAGTTGTGCAGGAGTAGACATCCTTTGATCCAATAAGTATTTAAGACTAAAATGATCAGTTTTAATCTTAAAATGTCTATCCAACAAGTACCCTCTCCACTTTTCCAAAGCATAGACAATAGCCAGAAATTCTTTTTCATAAGTAGACATAAGCTGGTGTTTTTGTGAAAGTGTTTTTCTAAGAAAAGCTATAGGATGTCCCTCTTGTAACAACACAGCTCCTAATCCCACCCCTGAAGCATCAGTCTCCAAGGTAAATTCTTTGGTGAAATCAGGTAACCTCAGCCTGAGCAGTAACCATAGCATGTTTGAGCTTATCAAAAGCTGCTTGAGACTCATCAGACCATAAAAAACTGTTCTTTTTGAGTAATTGGGTTAGTGGTCTACTAATGCTAGCATACCCTTGAATGAATCTTCTATAATAACCTGTAAGACCCAAAAACCCTCTAAGCTGTTTCACATTGGTGGGTACAGGCCAACTAGCCATAGCCTTTATCTTCTCAGGGTCAGTAGCTACTCCCATAGCAGAAATAACATGACCCAAATACTCAACTCTATCAGTACCAAACACACACTTACTTTCCTTAGCATATAATTTGTGATGCCTCATAGTTTCCAACACAGTCTCCAAATGTAACAAGTGATCCTCCATATTTTGGCTATAAATGAGTATATCATCAAAGAACAAAAGCACAAATTTCCTCAAGTAAGAATGGAATACCTCATTCATGAGAGACTGAAAGGTAGAGGGAGCATTAGTCAGTCCAAATGGCATAACCGGGAATTCATAGTGACCTTCATGAGTCCTAAAAGCTGTTTTCTCCACATCTGTATCATGCATTCTTATTTGATGGTAACCAGACCTCAAATCCAGTTTTGTAAACAATTGTGCCCCATGTAATTCATCTATCAGCTCTTCAATTATGGGTATTGGAAATTTGTCTTTGATGGTTTGTTTGTTCAAGTGTCTATAATCTACACACATCCTCCATGAATTGTCTTTCTTCTTAACCATAACAATTGGTGAAGAAAAAGGACTATTGCTCTTCTTTATCACACCTGATTCCAAAAGTTCTTTTACCATACCTTCAATAGCATCTTTCTGTGTTGGAGGATGTCTATATGGTCTAATGTTCACTGGATGAGCACCTTCCACCAATGGAATTCTGTGATCATGGGTTCTCTTAGGTGGTAATTCAGTAGGGACTTGAAATACATCTGCAAAGTTCTCCACAATCTTGTGAATCTGTGGGTTTGGTTCCTTCTCCTGACCCTCCATTTGCATACAAGTAGGTGCAGAGTTAGGATATACACAAAGAGCCATAGAATGTAGTTCTGCTTGTCTCACAGTTTTGTCAGAAGCTTTGGTCTTCAACCAATCCATGTTAGACTTGTGAGTTCCTCTGAGCAAAACCTTTTGATTATTATACTTGAAAATCATCCTCAACTCTCCAAAATTCACCCTTATCTCCCTTAAGGTAGCCAACCATTGAATTCCAAGTACCATATCATAACCCCCCAAAGGTAATAGCATCACATCTGTAGTGAAAGGAGTAGTACCAAAATGCCATTTGAATCCTTTACATTCTGCATCAGTAACCAATTTATTACCATCTGCAATCAGAACTGGTAATGGGCATGTACTTTTGGTGACACAACCTATCTGCTTGGCCATATTTTTGTCCAGAAAATTATGTGTAGACCCACAATCAATCAAAATGTGTAGTGTATGTTTACCAACTGTACCAAGGACCCTCATGGTTTGAAAATTTGTGGTACCAGTGAGAGCATTGAGTGATATCAATGGCTGGACTCGCAAATCAATCAAATCCTCTTCTCCCACAGTTTCATCTATCTCCAAAAATGACACCCCTTCATTTTCCAAATCAGGCACTAAAACCAAAGAGTACAACTGACCACTACACTTATGTCCAGGAGTATATTTTTGATCACAGTAAAAACAAAGATTATTGGCTCTTTTTTCTGCGTACTCTTTCTGGGTCAACCTTCTATTGTTACTAGCAACTGAAGTGTTTGGTGTTGGCAACAATGGTTTGTTAAAAGTACTATTAGAAGCCTGACCAAATCTTGAATTATTGGGAACAAAATTACTCCTATTCTTCTTCTTAACTGCATTAAGAGTAGCTTCTTGGAGGTTTGTCAAGCAATAAGTATCAGCCAATGTTTTTGGATTGAACATTCTGACACTCATAGCCAATTCAGTTGGTAGCCCACCCAAAAACAAACTCATTGCATGTACTTCACTTATCTCTACCCTACTCAAAAGATTATCAAATGCATCTTCATAATCTCTAGCAGTAGTTTCATACTTCAAATTCTTTAGTTCAGACATAGGATCATCATAAACACTACCAAATCTGTCCAAAATGGCCTGTTTATACACTACCCAATCTACAAATCCTCCATAAATCTTAAGAAAATGTGTATGCCATAACAAAGCTTTATCATAAAGATGAATAGAAACAAGATTTACCTTCTCGATTTCAGCCACTTGATCAATCAAGAACAGTTGTTCACATCTAAACAGCCAACCTCTTACATCTTCACCAGAGAATTTAGGGAAATCAATTTTAGCTACTCTTGTGTGTTGTAATGAACCACCTCCATTATTACCACCCATTTGAGTGTTTTGCAAACTCAACCCTGTAATTTCCCCAGACATTTGTTCCAATCTTGTATTCATAGCCTGCATAGCCCCACTCATCATTTGAGCTATCTGATCTGCTATGTACCTTCTTGTTTCATCATCAAAAACTACTGAAGACCCAGTAGCTGTTTGATTTGCTGAACCAGTTCTTGTAACCACCATTGTTAACTACTTCAAGATTCTCAACTAACTGCCACGTGTACTATTTCTTGAATATGATGTAGATCTGTTACTAATTATCACTCTCACTTCTTCAATTGAACAATAACTAGTAACTCTAACCGTTTCTTGATTTACCAGAATTGTTGATCAGAAAAATAACAACCTCCACCAAAAGTGGACCAGAAATGTGATTGTAATGGATGTAAAATATGAATGAAGACGATATAGAGCCAAGAAAGAGCTCTGATACCACTTGATAAGCACCAATAGGGATCAATTAAGATCCGTTAGAGGATTACAAACAGTTGGGCAATCAAGAATGAAGAAATAGACCGCCAAAACCAATTTTGTATTATCAAAGTGTGAAATGTACAAAGATAGTCGGATGATTACAAGAGTTGAGAGAGAATTATATTTCTAAAACTAAAAATGAAAGTAGAACAATACAAGTATTTAAAGTGGGTTTTGGCGGGAAAAGTTGTTAGAAGCAGTTGAGGAGTAAGTCATGTGCACCTCTTGTGTTTAGTCTTTAGACTATGCACAAGCACCTCACATGCCATCAACATTCTAACACCTTATCACTTAAGTACTTATCACCACCCAACTATTTAACTATTTTCATCAAGGCCACGCACCTGTTACTAATGCTTTATTGGTCATCCAGTTATGTATACAACTTTGTTTACACATGAAATGAGTTAAAAAAAAGAATGGGGTATGGGGGTTGGATGGTACCAAAATCCACTTAATCACACAAGTCCCCAACAGATAAGTTCAAATCCCATGTTATTTCAGGTATGGATGGTCATGGCCTAAATATTCAATTAACTTATTTTGCGTTTCTGTTACGAGTGTGACAGACCCATGTAAAAACGCACACCCGACATCAGGTTGGTGTCACTTTTGCAGAATGTGGAAACAGAATAGGAGTAATATTGATACAACAAACAGGCTATATTTTTGAACTTGTTCTACAATGGTTTGTGTAACATATAAGGACTAGCTTATGTGATTCTGTTTGCTTGATGCTAACAGCATTAAATTGACTGAAGAATACAAGAGATAACTAGCTAGTGTAATTAAACATACTACGTGTAAGCTAGAAAAAAAATAAACGGAAGGCGTGAGAAGCATAAATAATCACCAGAACCAGGTACCGCGGCTATCAACGGCCTTCACGGTAGTTGGGACCAGTGGCATCCTGCCAAACTCAGATACAAACCTATTCACACACTCGGTCCTTTTGATGTTATGACCACCCAAACTACTAATTCCAGTTGATCCGATCTCATTTATCTTGCCTACATTTGGACATCAAATAAGTAGTATAATCTAGAACAAAATTAAGATATAATCTTTCACTGAAATACCTTTTGCCCATATAGGAGGGGCACCTGTTGCATTAGCAACCAGAAACGACAGTGCGATGTCCTCACAGTTCCTGTTTAGATTCATTAAAACTTGGTTAAATCTTCCACAGTGATGCAATAACTTCCTTGCAGGAGCGAATGTAAAAGTATGCGGTAAAATTAGAATAATATGAAGGGTGCCTATTCCGCTTTACATATTCCAAGAGCGATGCAGGCATTTCATTTGTGTACATACGCAGGTACTTCCTGTGGAAAAAGGAGGCCTTAGAGAGTATCATACTGTATGTACCGGTCCACCATACAGGCCACCATCCACCATAGATATAGGAATATCCATTTTCTTTCTGCACAAATAATAAAAGTAAACCAAGTGCATCCGTTAATCAATACCTTGAGGAGTTCTAGTTCAAAGGTAGAAGCCTTTTAACTACAATCCAAAGGAAAGGTCCCTGATAGTTCTTGATATGAATGTGGTACTTGCCACAAGAAATACCATATTGGACATACTCTAGTTATTGCATATACTTGTCACACATAGAAAAAGTTCTATTAACAAAAAGCAAGATTCCTATGATTTCTATGAATGTGGTACTTCGCCAAACACTGTAAGCGAACTCTACTGTTGAGCAAGAAAATATAATGTCATCATCGATGGAGAAAATTATTTCTTTAAATCTGTTGTTAAGGCTATCTTCCTTGTTTATGTCAAAAGCCAACTCAATATATCGACCATCTTTAGCATTTGACTTCGCTGCGTGATTCAGAAATTTTACAAGAGAATCTGAAGGCGGATCAGGCTCACTCCATATTATGTGAATTGAGTCTAGTCCAGGGCACCATGTATAATGAGAAATGGATTGCTTGAGAAGATCATATCACTCCATACTATGTGAATTGAGTCTAGTTCAAGAGACCAAACATAAGTGCCATGAAAAAAAACATACCTATCATAAGTGACCATAGTCCCATATTAATTAGTGTTTTTAATTTGGGGATTTATGGTTAGGGTTAATCCGACAGATTGTGGGTAATTAGCCTTTTGACTAACGTTCAAAACTTCTGATTTGAATAATAAATAAAGTTGGCGATGGAGAGAGTGATGGTGACGGTGATTGTGATGGTGATGGCTATGGTGATGTTGGTCGGAGAAGGTGAAGGCTGGGAGAGGGTGATGAAATGAAGATGTGTTTGAGGTTTTTATATATAAATGGGCAAAATGGTCATTTAACAAGAATAACGGGATTTTACAACATATAACGGGACGTTGACCAACGGAAAATGGTTAGCCTCAAATCCCATACTTTGGACTACCTACGATGAAAATGGCAAGTTTTGTCCCAGCGTGATGTTTTTTGACAAGTTTAGGGACCAACAGTGTATTTTAATCTAATTATTAAACATTTACTCTTCATACGTAAAGTGTGCAATCTCGTGATCTCGAATTCGGTCCTAACATGCATCTACTAATTTATGTCCATAAAACTATCACCAAATATATAAAGCTAGAACAAAGATATGTAGTTTCACATGGTATTTCAAATCAAGGTCTAATCACAAAAATGGCCAAACTTTAAGCATTCTAGATTACCAAATATTTGGATGAACAAAGGTTCTGTTTCGATACAAAGAATTAAAAATCACACATAGACAATGGATAAGAAATCCACCATAGCAAAGTCCATCTCAATAGCAAAGCTGTTTTTATTCATAAGGATTTTTGAAGTTTTTCAAGAGGTCTGGAATGTCATATCCGAGCATGTCATCAACAGCTTGAATCATCTTTGGCTTCAGTTTCTCAAACTTATCGATATTGTAAGCACCAAGAACTTGCCTAAAATGCTCCACATCAGGGAAATCACCGGGTGGCAGATGAAACTCCCTTTGAATCTACATTTGAAAAGAAGCTTTAGGTACGATTCTTATGAGTTTCAACCATTCAAATATTTTTTATTCAAGTTGGACATAAAAATGAAAATATGATTCTGCATTTCATTAAGTGGTTGGTGCAAAAATGCCATTCTTTGTCGAAAAAAATAGTGGGAAACTATGTAAGTAAATATGAATATCGCATCAGAATCTAAACTAAGAATTGTTGCAAAGGTGATTTTGGAGCACTTCAGAAAAAGAGAGAAGAATAGAGACCTTGGCGAATACATCTTCAAGATTTTTCATGAGCTTCTGCTGAGCTTTAGATTTACCCATAACGGCAGGCATCTCTTTCTTCAACTGGCTTATTATGTAGGCATGTATCTTTGCAGCTCGAGCACGTTTCACAAACTCATTGATCTGAAAACAAATGAAATTTCTTTTTAGATTTCAATCAAAATCACAGAAAAAAATTAAGAAAAAGGCAAACATACCCGGCGATCACAAGCCTTTTTTGGAATGTCAATCAAGTCTACAAGAAGGTCATCTTGTTCTTTCTCAAAGAGCTCCTTGCCCATGGAGTCAAGTGATTCTTCCTTGATTGGTTTGTCATTAAATGAACTGAAGACATGACAAAATCAGCATTAAAAAACAGGAAAGAAAGACTTAACAGCATTTTACGATTAAACTTTACAAACAATGCTCCATCCCATGAAAAGTGCGGTATTATAGAAACAATGAACTCAAATCGGACTACTAACCAAATGTTATAATTACACGCCTTCCTACTCTGACTTTTAATATCAAGCAAGCAATTTCTACAATCTTAAAAAATCATACTTAGGATATGTGAAGGATTTGCACAAAAGAAGCTTACCCAATGTAGACACGCGCCACTTCAGGTGTGTTAAGTACTTTTCCAAGTGACCACATCAATGCACCGTATACTCGCATCAACTTCAAAGATAAAGGAAGAATGTTAAACATTCACATCAAAAATCAAATGCATCAGCGGATCAGAATGTGAGGACCTAAATTAAACTGTGCAGAAAAGACAAATACATATTTGCTTGAATCTTACTTGTTGAGTATCAACTTGATCTGCCTTGTTAAGCACAACACGGATCTTATCATCTTGACCGCGTAAAGAAGATATCACGCGCTTGAATTCATCACTTATATCAAGCTTATGTGGGTCAAAGAGGAGAAGAATCAGATCACATTTTTCTGCAAACCACTTTATCACACCAGTGAAGTCATAACTTCTTTCTGTGCGTTGCTTCTCTCCGGATAGAACTCCAGGAGTGTCAACAAACGTGATATGCTCCAAAAGCTGGACATGTGTTAGAAATGTGCAGTTAAATTGATGAATACACTATGAAAACAATAATAAACGATCTATGAAACCCGTATTATGAGCTTACAGGATGTGGCATTTGAGAACATTCAAACTTTGAGAGAAATGCGCCTCCAAAAGTAGTGAGGGCATTGAAAGGCATATCTGCTTGCACAGCAATAGTGTTTCCAGGTACACTTCTCTCATCAGGTCCACCCTACACAGTATAAACAAGTATAACGAATGATTCATGCAACGACAGATACAGATTCGAGCAAACTAATGGCATAAGACCGATATATGCAATTTAACAAACAAACTTGATGATGTTACCATAACAACGATAAATCTGTCTGTTGTAGGCTCTGGTCCAATGTGAGCTCCTGTCCACGCGAAAGAACGATTTTAGAGTAATTCTTGTCCAAAATGTGAAAAGGGTGTAAATCAGCTAAATCGCAGTAAATAGCTTTTAAAACGTAGCTGACCTGGGTAGTTGCTTTTGAGAAGATGCTTAATAAATGTAGTCTTTCCGGTTGAGTACTGACCAAGAAGCATCACCATAGGTTTGGCATCAAAGTCACTGGTTGTCTGCATATAATAATGAAAACAATTATTACATTTTTATGCCAATTTCAAGTAGGATTACAAATAAAAGTAACGACAAAGTAGAACAAATAAGAGACTTGAAATAAACTATAACAAACCAAAAGTAAAATCATTTTAAAGTTCTCTCACCAATAAAGGAGATGCAAAATCATTGTAACGATAAGCAACTTCCAATGGCTTTAGCTTTTCATTATACAATCTCTTCAACCCGTCAATTATAGAGGTGACTTTACCGAGAGATGTGTGACAAGAGGTCTGAAAGGAAAAAAAAATCGACGTCAACTACTAACATACATATAAACTTGTAAAAGCAACTCAAAGATCATAATAAAGCAATCTACAAGTGACGAAACCTACCTTCTTACTGAGCCTTGTAGTAAATAAGCTCATCGGTGACACATGTTGAACTGCCAAAATGCCTACATTTTTGTTGAACCATATAACATAATGAGAAATGATTTATATATTGTTATGAAGTGAACATGAGAGTGGTACCAACCATTTATTTCAGAGACACCATTGTTTCTTGAACCCCTATGCTTCTGACTCTGAGGAGGAGAAATGATAAATATTAATATAAGAAATATTTCATAACATGAATGATAACTATCAATACAGAAATGGATCCTTACCAGCAGAATTGAATCCAAACCTTCCATCTCCGGTGGTTCCAAAAGCTCCACATCAGCTATCAAATACAAATCAACGATGATATGAAGTATCAACAGGAACGTCCGTAAGGCAAAGATTAAAATTTCAACAAACAATATGGTCTCAACAGTCAACAGCCACTACAGTGTGAAGTAAGAAATACTAAAAGCTATAAACAGGTTCACGTACATGCAGATTTCAGTAAATTGGAGTTCAATTCATGTCCTGCTTGTGCCAAAGAGAGGAGCTGTTACCATGAAAATAAATACCAATATACTTTAGTAACATGATATCAATGGTGAATGTTGCAAAAAGAAGAGAAATCAGACATACCTGCATAGCAATGATGAACTCTTTGAATCCAAGATATCCTTGACGTTTGGAATCTGCAATTGCCCAAACCTACCAAAAAAAAGTACAAAAACCATTATCAAAAAACATAATATAGAACTATGAAAGTTGTATAATAGACTAATAGTAATATTTGAGGGAAATAAACCAGAACATTCATCCATCCAAATTTGACAACACCATTTATAGATTGCGGTAACGGACATGTTTTAGTGACAATCAACTATATTATATCCCAACTTCAGCATATGTTCACGCTATACACCACATGAGCAAGTAATAACAATCCCAAACATGTAACATAATGGAACCATTCTGTATGAATGGCTGTTCGTAGCAAACATAGGGGGTGTTTGTTTCGGATTATATAGTGGACTTATGGCTAACGTGGTTTTCGGCTTAAGCTCACTTTTTGTGACTTATTTTGAAACTTTTGATAAGCTTATCATGTCAAAATAAGCTTATAAAAGCTGAAAACCACATATGTAAGGCGAAACAACCACCCCCTAGTCTCGGCCAATAGCTAGGTTTGTAAAATAAAACCTTGATAATTTGAAAGTAATGGTATAATAACTGACTGTCATTTCATTGTCATATATTAATACGAAAAAAACTAAATTCCTAAAGTCATGAAAATTGTTTGTTTAAAAGTGATAATAAATCATATCTATACTACTTTATAATGCATTTAGGCCTTCTAAAATTAGAAGGCTTAAAAGGCTTAAAATTAAGATAAGGAGCTCCAATCATGAGATGACATGTGTCATTTCTTAACAAACTCCAAGCCTAACTTGCCTAACTCCAAACCACCAAAAATTAAGATAAGGAGCTCCAATTATAAAATGACATGTGTCACTTCTCAACTAAAAATTCATCTTTATTTTCAAATTAAAATATCTTTTTATCTACTTATTTATATTATAATCTAATTTCACCATATTTTCTAAAATTTTATGCTCTTTAATTCAACGTCCATTTTAATATATTTTTATGAGTTTTTAGTTTTTATATTTTTAGTGGGTTTATTTTATTTTAATTCAAATTTTTACAACTTTAACCTTTATTTCATTTATTCCAATCATATTATAGTCATCGGGTACCGGCCGCCGCATTGCGCGGGTACCCTTCTAGTGATATTTAAACACGAGTTAATACAAAATTTAAACAAATGAGCACGACTAGTAACTAGAATCGAAACGTAAATGAGAAATGACCTGCTTAAGCTGAGACTTATCGAGATTAGAGAGAACGAAGAACTTGGTAGCGTCGTCTCCGGTTATCCGACCATCGCCATCTGTATATAAAAATTAGTTAAAATAATAAGTATGTATGAATGAATGAATGGAAATGAAAATGGGACGACCTGAGTCGGCGTAGTTGAACCACTGCTGATAGATTTTTTGATGATCTTTCGAACAAACACCCATTGTTCCACCTCCTCCTCCTGTTGTTGATGTTACTATCACCATTGATTGCTTTTTGAGTTTTATACTTCTATTGTTGTTAGGGTTTGATTTCAGGTGGATGGAAAATTTGAATTTCAGTATTTTGCGCTTTCTGTTGTTTTTCTTTGGCTTTTTTTATACTCTAATACGACGTCGTAACTGGTTTTTGAATTATTTCATTTCAATTATGCATTTCTTTTTAAATTTCTCACTACTTTTTTATTTGTTTTAGCTTGAAATATCCACAACAACAACAACAACAACAACAGACCCAATCCTACCGGAGCAGGATATGGGAGAAGTAAAAATGTAGACAGATCCTACCCCTACCTCAGGAAAACCTAGGAGTAGTAAAATAATTTAGCTTGAAATATCCATATTTTAATATTTTAACTAGCTAAATATTTTTTTTAATTTTATTTCAAAATAAGTGTTAGCTTTTACTAGTATATTATAACAAGAGTTAGGATTGGGAATTATTAATCTCACTTGATTCATTTTCATTATAACAGATCAAAACATCTTATTGTAACAGATCAAAACAGTTTTAAAAAGTCATAACGACATTCTATTAGAGCATCTGCAATGCTTCAACTCTTAATGATTTTTTTTTTAATCACAATTAATTTCTCGATAAATTCTGTTTTCTAAAAAATCTTTTTTACAAACATTCTCCAATATAAAAAAGCTTTTTAAAAGCTTTTCTATCAACTCAATAGCTCTTCATTAAATGAAAATCACTTGTTGCATTTTATGTCAAATGCTTGGTGTTTACCAAGATATTTTTTTCAAAAGTCATTGGCAAAGCTTTTGTCCCAATGAAAAACGTCATTCAAATGACTTGATTAAATAGTGAAAAGTCTTTTATAAAGTTAGCATTGCAGTTGCTCTTAGTGTATCAAATGATTAAATTATCCAAAAATCCACATACTTTTGGATGCTATGAATTTGATTTGGATGCTATAAATTTAGTACTGACATATTTAGAAGAAAATATGGAGTGGCAAAGATGAAAATATGAAGAATTACATTGAAATTCAAATAGCTTCGATAGGATTTGGAGCCTGTAATTTGAATTATCGAATCATGCCTAAGCTTTCTAAGTCAAATTGGTGGTGCCCACTAGTTTTGTATTCTAATTACTATAGCATTATTCAAAAATTCCCTCCTAATCTTAATATATTAAAAACGTTATCAACATCGTATTATATAATACAAGTATTTGGTTACAAACTATGTTCACACCATGATTGTTAAATATCTAGATGAACTAGTTGGGGCTAACTTCATATTCTCTAAAATGTTTAAATCAACAGGAAAACACACTGACCCAATGCACGTCTATTGGGTGCCGAATGACTCTTCCGAAAGACCTAGCCTCATAGAATAAGCACCCGGTTGTTTTAGCCAAGAGATGGGATTGAACCCATGACATAATCTCCAAAAGCCCTCATTAACCAGTCAACTGAGCATTTGCGGTTAAAAGTGATATCATTGGAGCAATTGTGGCTAACCTCACATTCCAATGAAACATTGACTGTCATATTCTAAAAGCATATTACATCTATGTAGGAGAACTCATCAAAAAAGGTGAAAAACTATTGATATTTTTTGATGAAAGAATAAAATCTAGAAATGTCATTTGGATGACCTCAGAAAGTTGTTTCGTTCATCCGTTCGATCATATATGATTGTTAACAAAATTGACATACCGTTCATTGGATACAAAACAAGTCATCACTGCAATTGATTTTAGAAAACATACATTGTTTAAGATGCAACTGTTGAATATGACATGACCTAAAGAAATGACCCAGTTTTAATGCATATGTATGGGGCTCACTAGGCATTTGAAGTTTACATATGACACAACATTCATATCAAAAAATGACACACATTACACCAATACTAACCACAATTACTAGGCCTACCAAATCAACAAAAAAATATATTGAAGTCATGAGATCAACATTACACCAATACTAACCACAATTATTAGGCCTACCAAATAAAAAAAAATATATTATGTCTACAACATAACGACCATTGAAGTCATGAGATCAATACTGGTTTCTGGTTTCTGAGTCACAAGTAAAAAAACTTTTATTCATCTCTAATTTACAAACTTGTAACGAATGCATCCGTAATAACAAATGTCAGTTATTCAACACAAGACGTGTAGCAACCGCAGACTTGATCTCTCAACTAGTTTGGGTTGGCCGATGATGCTTTCGCATTATAATCATCAAGAAAATACATACATAACTAATACTATGATAAATACACATATGACTTACATAATAATTACGTTCTGGAACCCATTCGAAAACCTATACATATGTTTAAGCTGAAATTCCACATATATTTTATGGGATTTCGTTTATCTGCTCCAGGGACTCTTCTTCACCTTGGAGCTCTCATTAGCTATTCTTGCTTCAAGTTTTTACATAAATAAAAACTAAATATTCTGCAACATAATCGTCCCACCAAGCTTCAAGGACGATGCTTTTTTTTTAGAATAGCTTGCTTTTGAAGGTATATATACTTTGACTTGTGAGTTTTAAAGCATAAAATAACTTCATACGGGTATGACATCAGCATTTTGGTTTTCGTCGCAAGTCACTACAAGACCTTCAACGTAGGTTGGAAAAAGACCGCAGCCCCAGTGGCATCCTGTGGAAATTGGCTCTGTTGGTGGAACGATCATGAGCACATTGTCATGTCTTCTTACAACCCCCATCACGCTAACTGTACTCCCTTCTTTGATATATCTGTCATGAAGAATCACTTAATCATACTGACAGTAATAATCTTTCAAAAAAACACAAACTATTCAATCTACAACATAATCGCATGAAACTGAGAATGTAGCAAGTTGTAAAATCTTTTCTACTTGGTTTAACAAAGTTCCTAGAGTTTTAAATTCGGGTAATTGCACAATGGATAAGGAGTCTCTTACCTTGTGTTTTCTACAACAAATTTCATCGGCATATTGTACTATCAGTTTATTTTGAACACCTTTTGTCTAGTTCTTTTAGACACACAGACACGCGCATTAAAGTTCACAAAACAAGACATGGTCCATCATTTACAACAGCTTTGTTTGGTTTGGTGTGACCACATTATCTTGTTGGCATGTTGTACAATAACCCAATTAAATTTCTGAACCCTGGGATGTTGAACAATATGTGTTCTGTTATCTTGCTGGCATATACAAAAATCAATCACATGTGTTTTTAATAATTAAGTTTCTTTCTTTCTTTCATGTGAATACACACCCATTCAAATTTCAAACGACTCATTTAAGATTGCGAGCACATTTACTTATCTATTGGTATTTCAAAATAGCATTAATCCAATAAAGAAAGTATGTTTGTTTCAGTAACTTACCCTTCTTTAAGGCGCATGACACGGTCATCACACGACAGGCTGCGATCTGCAAGCCAGCTTACAAAGGTTGGAGACGACTCTCGATTATCCTTGGTTATGTCTACCACCGTTGTTTCTTTGACAAAAGGAGCTACTTTGGCTCCATAACCTGCCTTTACCACAGCCCTTAGACCAGATTGGAAGTCCGATATGTAAAAATCAGCCATGTATTTCTGCAAATTAAAGGTAGATTCATTTATACGATAGAATTACATGTAAGAGCATGTTATGATGTAATCCCATCTATAATTACATATAACAATATAAATAGAAGCAAGAAAAACTAAAGTATCTGTCTGATAAACATTTTCAAATTTATAAAACAGATTCATATTGTGTGCATTTACTTTCAATAGGGACCAGTCGCTATATTGGTTTAAAATAAACCTTCCTAAGAACTTCTCAAACTTTCATTTCGAGAAGGAATAAAAAGTATTTGTAGATTGGTCTCAAGATTATAAATTTTAAAACAAAGTTACTTTGTTCTTTGGCCTTTGCAGGGATGTAAAAATTAATTGTGTACCATAATCAGTCACCAGTTAAAGGTACATTAGAGAACAAAATTCTAGATGTTAGCTGATTCTGCGACAGATTGAACTAACCTCAGAATTCCTACATCCCCAAGAGAAGCAGTGGTGCTTCGGATTTGCTGATTTTCCACCCCACCCTTTGTATTCATACAATTCCGTAGAAACATAAACACATCTCGGTACTTTCTGAAACGATGATTCAAGTGGAAGACTACCACACGTGACAACCTGCAAATGAGTATTTAATCCAACATTAATATAAATAGCTCCAAAATATTGAAAAGTGATTATCATTTCAAAAAAACTGTGCTTAGAACTTCATTTCAAGCAATCAATCTCGTAAAAAAAATTGTTGCAATTAAAGAGAATTAATAATTTCATTTTGTCAATCGACTTTATAGATCATTACTTAATTCTAAATCTATGCATTATGTGTTAAATTATCCAGCTGCGAGCATGTTATAGTTTTAATCAATTTAGATAAGTATAGTGGTTTTAGTAACAGTTAATTTTAGAAATGAAGCAACAAGTATGTCCCCTACATTATTAACCTGTCAATTTCCTACTTGTTCGCTTGTGTAAGTTTAAGGTTCTACTTTTATATACAACTCATTTGTTGGTCCCTCATCAAGTAAATTTAGTCTTCATCTATCTTACATCCTGACACCATATAAAAAGGACCCCTACAAAGCTTAAAGAATCTTGAACCCAAACAAAGTAAAATTTACCTAGCTCAGTAAAAGGCACATAATCCAGCTATACAAATCATGAACCGAAAAAACATTCACCAAGCTCACGATTTGAAGAAGACATGTAGTTGGTAAATAAGAAGCTACATAAACCTCAAAGAGAATACTATACCTATCTACAACCCACAAGATTAGAAGCCACCTAAAAGATATATACCATCCTTGTACATATTCAAAAACAAATACTTTAAGTATAAGTCTTTCCTCAATGTTAGCATATTAAAGCGACATTGCACATCCATTTTAATCAACAAAACCAGTCAACTCCATAACACCATACCCTTATCTTAAACAACAACATATAATTAACCGCAAAAAACTTGTCACAATATCGACATGGGAAAGTGCACATTTCTCATTTAGTCACGGCCCCATTGCCCATACCGCCATACACAATCAGATTAAAAAACATCAATAATTGATTAGAATATACAAGTACACCAACTTCGTCAAAATTTAATCTTTCAATCCACTACTCACTATCTAATAAAATACTATTCTTAGTAAGTACCAATCATAGGTACCATTTTTTTATAAGCAAGTGGATTGACCCATATCACACAATCTACAATTCAACAAAACAATAAAGAATACAAATATTCGTTAAAAGCATTATTAGTTGAACTAGTTTAAGATTATTTTTGAGGTTATTAGTTTCGGCGTTATGTTTCATAAATAAGCCTGTTGTTTCTGGCTTAGTTTAAGACAAATGAGCTTATTAAGTCCATAACGGGGTGTTTGTTCAATCTAATATGTGAGCTTATGAGCTTATTTGATTTCGGCTTATATTTCGGGGGTGTTTGTTTAAGCTTATATAGCGGGCTTATGGCTTATTTGGTTTTCGGTTTATGAATCATAAGCTCACTTTTTGTGGCTTATTTTGAAACTTTTCGGCTTATATAAGCTTATTACGTCATGATAAGCTTATATAAGTTTCAAAACAAGCCACAAAAAGTGAGCTTATGAGACATACGCCAAAAACCACATAAGCCATAAGCCGGCTATTTAAGCTTAAACAAACACCCCCTTCATAAGCTCCATTAATATGGCTTATTTCGAGACTTATGGGCTTATATAAATGTAAACCGAAATCAAATAAGCTAATAAGCCTACATATATTAGCTTAAACAAACACCCCCTAAGATTCAATATAACATAAGGCGAAACCAGATAAGCTCGTAAACTATATACATTAAACTAGAATTAGAAAAATGTGAAATTTACCCCAGTAACCTTGACGAACTGGCCATCAAGAGCACCGCGAAGCTCAGCATCCGGGTATTTTCGCAAAAACGACCACATTCGTCTCTTCTGATAAGCAAAGTTCCACAAAATAACAGCACCAGCAAGCACGAGAACAGCAGCAACTCCCACGAGAATCAACGGCTTCTTAACCGCCACCATTAAAAAAGTCCCAATCATCAAACCAATAACAGCAGCCACAAGCAACATCCACATTAACGTTTTCGACACCTTAAACCCTAACCTGACGTCATCATATCCTAAAGTTGTCACAGCTGTACCATACACTGTCTTCCCTTTTGCTGGTACCGGAGTTTGTTCCAGCTGGCCGGATCTCCGGCCCACACTGGATCCGAGCGGGCCGGAAGTTAGCAACCCGGTGGGTTGAAGACCCGACCCGGAGTTTCTTACCACAATGGGTCCTGACCCGGAATTTGGACCTGACCCAGATGGTCTTTTGACAATGGGACCTGACCCGGAACTAGGACCCGACCCGGGAGGTCTTTTGGGTAATGGTCCTGACCCGGATCTGAAAGACCCGGTAGTGGGAGGGATGTCGAACATTTTGGCGAGTTCGCCGGACTTGGTGACGTCGCCGCCGGTGTAGGGGACGGCGCGTGAGAGGAGGGAGGGCTGTTTGGGAGGTTGGTGTTGTGGGTCGGGTCGACCCGAGACGTATAAGCCATTGCTGAGCTGGTGAGAGGGGATTCTGCTGCCCATTTTGAGAGTAAGTAAGTGGGACAAAGAAAAAAGAAAAGCAAAATGGAAAAGTAAGTGTGTGTTTTTATGAGTGAGTGAAATTGCAGAAAGACAAGTGTGTTTGTGTGTGTGTTTTTAGTGCGTGAAAGTGAAGAGAGAGAGTGAGTGAATAATGGTGGTGGAAATGGAGTCCCACCTGGATGAATGGATTCCAAAATTTACCTGTTTCTTCACTCACTCATGCGTTTTTACATCCACCTAGGGGTGTCAAATGGGTCGACCCGACCCGACCCGAACCCGATAAGGCCTTATAGGGTCGGGTTGATTCGGGTCCAACTTAGTTTATCGGGTTTATCAGGTCAACCCGATAGCCTTATAGGGTCGGGTCGGGTTAGGGTTTTATCGGTTTAGGTGTAGGGGTGTCGGGTTGGGCAGGCCAGGCCGATTTAGAACCCAACGATAACCCGATTTCTTATAGAGTCGGGTTGCGGGTTATATTTCTAAAGGTCGAAACCCGATTCAACCCGACCCGATAGAGGCTTATCGGGTCGGGTTGACCCGATTGACACCCCTACATCCACCACACTTCTAAACCAACCGTTAAGAGTGCACAAGGGGTGATCACGGTCTAAAAACCGGACCGAACCGGACCAAAACCGATTTTGAAAAAATCTTAGACAGAGATCGGAACGAATGTGGTCGGTCCGAGTCGGTCTGGTCGGCCCTTTGATCGGTCCGGTCCAATAAGGCCAAATTAGCCTAAATTAATCGGTTTGTGGACCGGACCGAGGACCTAATTAGCCAAAAGTTGAGACCGAAGACCGGACTGAATGTGGTCGATCCGGTCCAGTCCGGTCTCGGTCGGTCTATCGGTCGTCCGGTCCGTTCGACTAATTTGCTCAGCCCTACACTACACTGGTGCCAAATAAGACGTTATTCGTCTGTTATCTCAACGTTATCTTATCACACTTTCAATAATACATCAATAACTAAAATACTTTTACCAACAATTGCATGTAGGTCTCATAAAGCACTCTACCAGAAATACCCACTGGCTGAAGAAAAAGAAAACAGCACTAGTTGGTGCAATGGCGGAAACCCAACAGCGGATGAATGGTGGGACGAACGGTGCACTATGGCGCGTCGTTCGTGCAATATTGGGGCATTTAGCGGATGAATACAATAATGTATCGAGCTCTCTAAATGCAACAATAAAGTCTGAATGAAATAATAT
This sequence comes from Chrysanthemum makinoi, assembly GCA_910596185.1. Classification (NCBI taxonomy): domain Eukaryota; kingdom Viridiplantae; phylum Streptophyta; class Magnoliopsida; order Asterales; family Asteraceae; genus Chrysanthemum; species Chrysanthemum makinoi. The sequence continues at coordinate 156,088,761 of OU343225.1, read as the reverse complement.
TTTTTATTGTCCGTTTTATTAAATATATATATTAAACAATCAAACTACGATGAAAAAGTAGCTTGTGTAAACAATGATACAAAACTTTTGTATCATAAATTTAACACAACTAATAAAATATTAAATAAATTATCTTAATATATTTTTTTTTAAAAATGAATTTTATTAACACGAACAAAAAAGAAGGTGGCAAGCCAAACACCTTAGGTCTCTAAGAAGGAGACCAAAACGAAAGCCAGAAAAGAACAATACAGATAGTAGCTAATCTACACTATCTGGTATAGGATGAATACTAGAATGATTTGTGATCCAAGCTTTCGAATTGAATTGGCCCTTAGGAAACCGGTTGGAGATCTATAAAAGAGCGTTGGGCTGAATGAGCACGAAGATATCTTCACTCACCACAGTCAATTTATCCTCAGCTTTAGAATGAACCATCTTATTTCTCCACATCCAAACAGCCCACAATGTAACGAAGCAAACGCCCTGGAACACTTTGTGAAGATGAGATGGGATATGTTGACAGATAGACCCGTTTATCACATCAGTGAAAGCCATTCCACCATCAGGAAATTTAACCCCCACCAACTTAAACATTTGCGTCAAATGAGATATATCTTCGGAAAATCAATTAAAATATGATCTAAGGATTCGGGAACCTCTTCGCATAAAGGACATAAAACAATAGGAATGTCGATTCCGCTTATCGGTTTGTCAAAACTGGGAGCCTATCCAAAGCTGCCCTCCAAACAAAATATGTTGACTTTCCGTGGTACAAGAGGGTTCCATGAATGCGTTTTTTTACCCACGCAATGACCCATGGACAATCAAGAGTCAATACTATTTAAGAGCTTCTTCACCGAAAATAAGTTATTTGAGTCTAGTTGCCATAACCAGCCATCACAACAACCTTCACGAAAGGTTAATTTCGTGACAAGATGGGTTAAATCATAAACATCCAAAAGAGACCTACCTCGAGGATTTATCCTCCAATTCCAACAAACGCACCAGTTTCCATCTACCAACCTCCAACGAGCACTTGGAGAACAGCTTTGTTCAACTTCCATAGCATTTAAACGAGGAATTTATTCATTAAACGGAGACCCGCTTCGCACCATTCATTCTTCCAAAACAATATATCCTCACCATTACCAATCTTTGGACAAAACTGTTACACCCCAAAACCGGGTTTTAAGCATTTAATTACGAGAATGCCAATGGATATTTGGATAATTACTAATCTTCGGACAAAATTGTTACACCCCAAAACCGGGTTTTAAGCATTTAATTACGATAATGCCAATAGATATTTGGACAAAACTGTCACCCCATTGTAACAAGTGGCCCATTATAGTCAAGTCAAAAATCAAAAAAAATGGTCAAAACTGGAAGGGGGCATAACAAAAACGAGTTTCTAAAAGAAAATCCAAGTTCATCAATAGCAGAATTGCAACTTATAATTCCATCCATACATCCCGTTTTAGACCACCACCCATTGCAGTCGAGAAACCTCCATCAGCCTCATGAATCGATGCAATGACCCTTCACCAAAGAGCATGTATTTCACAACGGAAACGCCACCACCGTTTTCCAAGAAGACTTTGTGGGAAACTGTGTACACTTTTATTAATTAAATCAGATTATAATGACAGTAAATAAATTAACATAAATAAAAGACAGTAAATTAAATAACAGACAGAACGGGGTAGAAGCAGAAGACAGACACTATATAACGTTAATTAAAGAAAAACAGTAAAGGTCGTGGCAAGAGGCTCGTGTTTAACACGATTTCCTTAAAACAATTCGCGTCTGTTTCCCAACACTGCCAAAGGCGATGTACAACCGGACGTGACAAACTTGCACGAAAGATCACGGAAGCAACTTGCGTTCGGATCGAATGAATTCTGGAAATCGGCGCAGAGGAGTTGTGTTTTTCTGTATCCAAAACTGAATGAGGAGGCGTTTAATATATAGGCTAAACCTATCTTGTTCACCAAGACAAGATATCTGCCAATATTAACTGATATGCAAAAATCTGTTAAATTATAAACGTAATTTGCATATATTTTATTTACACAAAACATTTTCTGTAAACTCTGTTAACAAGTTTCAAATCTATTCCTTAAATAGACTTACAGAAAAATCTGGAAAAGTAAACACGAATCTGCAGCAAAAAGATACGCACGCATGCGAGGCTTCGGAGCTGCATTCGTGTCCGCAGGTCGCGCGGGCTCGCATGAGTTCAGAAGCTTCGAACCCATTTTGGCCCGGAAATCCCATTTCTGCACCCCCCCCCTGCGCGCGCGCACGTAGGAGTGGGAGCATAACCAACCTAAAGGAATTTGATAGCCAACTATGATTTCCTTATAAACAAGCATTCACTTCTTGTTTTGGGCGATGTGGGATACATCCTCTTTTCCAATTTTGTATGTTTCAAGTGCCTCACTTAGAGACAAAATATCTCATTCATTTCAACTCCATTTTGGACATACTTTAGCTCGTTGCGAAGCTCTCGTCGAGGAGAACGCAAAGCTACCAAGAAATATAAATATATATAACATATACATATATTAAAGAGTGTCCAAAATTTGCAAAAACTCATTTTGCAAAACCCATTTTCCAACAATCCTTCACATGAATGGAAATCGGTCGAAAACACACGAAAGTTTCGGTGAAATTTCTGCGGTTAAGTCTTGCATAAGATAGGAAGGTGTAACCCTTTGAACCTTCCCTTGTGAGATGCACTTAGTCTCGTAGATCTGAGTAGACGCGATGTCCTTGAACTCATTATCCATTTACGTAGACGACATTACACTTCACACAAGACTCTCCTTGACAATGTCAAGTCCTCATAGTCGTGTTCGTTATGGTCATGAACACTAGCACTGTTCTGCAAGAGCTCTTAGGAATTGCGCCCCACATTTCCCTTCGAAGCGACCCCACTTCTCTCTCACATAGGTGATTTCATCTTGAATCATTAAAAAAATATGTTTTGTGATTTCATCTTGAATCATTATGCTTTATGATTTCATCCTGAATCATTAAAGCCATATGTTTAACCTCTCAACAAGTCACATTTTTTATAGGAATGGACTAGGAAAGTTACAATATTTAGTAACTCCCCCACATTGACGTGACTTCCCCCACATTTCTATGATTAGGTTGTCCTATTGAACCCAGATCTTGGGATCTCCAGTCAACTGGGTTAGGTTTTCTTTCATAGAAACTCATTCCTTCAAGGGCTTTAGTCCCATTCCTTTAGACGAATTACTAACTAACTATCTGCTTAAGCCTTTCGTAAGCGGATCCGCAATGTTATCCTTTGACTTCACATAGTCAATTGAGATAACTCCTGTTGAGAGTAGTTGTCGTATCGAATTATGTCGACGACGGATATGTCTCGACTTTCCATTCTACATTATGCTATGAGCTCTGCCAATTGCCGATTGACTATCACAATGTATACTAATGGCCGTTACCGGTTTAGGCCACCTTGGTATGTCCTCTACAATTGACGTAGCCATTCCGCCTCTTGTCCACATTTATCTAATGCGATAAATTCTGATTCCATCGTGGACTTAGCTATAACAGTTTGCTTGGAAGACTTCCAAGATATAGCTGCTCCTCCTAATGTAAACACATATCCACTAGTCGATCTAGAATCCTTTATGTCAGATATCCAATTTGCATCACTGTATCCCTCGATAACAGCTGGATATCGATCATAATGCAGTCCATAATCGCGACTGTATCTCAAATAGTGAAGTACCCTAGTCATAGCTGCCCAATGTGCATAGCTCGGGTTACTAGTATACCTACTTAGCCTGCTAACAGCATATGCTAAGTCAAGTCGGGTACCGGTCGTTAAGTACATTAACATGCCAATAATTCTTGAATACTCTAATTGGGCAACACCTAAGCCTTTATTTTTAGATAGATGCTTACTGGTGTCAATTGGAGTTCTAGCTAGGCCGGAATCCCCCGCATTATGAGTATTAAGAATTTTGTCCACATAATGTGTTTGACTTAACACAAGTCCATTCTGAGTTCGTATGATCTTTATTCCAAGGATCACATCAGCCAAACCCATATCCTTCATGTCAAACTTTGATTTCAACATGTCTTCAGTAGATTTGATCATCTTGTCGTTACTTCCAACGATAAGCATATCATCAACATATAAACACAAGATTACATATCCACTATTTGTGTCTTTGACATAAACACATTTGTCGCATTCATTAATTTTGAATCCACTCTCTAGCATGGCGTGGTCAAAATTTTGATGCCATTGTTTGGGAGCTTGCTTTAAGCCATATAATGACTTAACAAGCCTACAAACTTTGTTCTCTTGTCCAGGAGCCATGAAACCCTCAGGTTGGTTCATGTAGATTTCTTCTTCTAAATCTCCATTTAGAAATGCCGTTTTCACATCCATTTGGTGAACTTCCTAATTTCTTAAAGCGGCAATAGCAAGTATCATCCTAATCGAGGTTATTCGCGTAACAGGCGAATATGTATCAAAGTAATCAAGACCTTCTCGTTGTCTAAATCCTTTGATTACTAATCTTGCTTTATACTTGTCAATGGTGCCATCGGCTTTCATCTTCTTCTTGAAGATCCATTTATAGCCTAGTGGTTTACAACCAGGAGGTAAATCCACGAGCTCCCAAGTATGATTTTGTAAAATAGAATCTATTTCACTTTTAATGGCTTCTTTCCATTGAGGCCTTTCTGAGGAAGTAACTGCTTCTCGGTATGAAGTAGGTTCGTTTTCAACCATAAAAGAAACAAAATGGGGCCAAACGATTTCTCGGTTCATGCCCTTTTGCTCCTTCTAGGTTCAACCTCTTCTTCCTCAGTTTGATCTTTTCTCTCATCTTGGAGATCATTATCATCTCGTTGTCTCTTATCTTGGACAACTTCTTCATCTATTCTAGATGAATTTCTAGTTTCCTTCGTTAAACAAGGAAATATAGTTTCAAAGAATGAAGCATTCCTTGATTCCATTAATGTACCCTTTTGTATATCCGGATTTTTCGAATCATGTACAATGAAGCGATAAGCACTGCTATTCTTAGCATATCCGATGAATATACAATCCACAGATTTAGGTCCAATCTTTTGGGCCTTGGGAGTCGGTATAGCTACCTTTGCTAGACACCCCCACACTCGTAAGTACTGATATGATGGCTTTCTTCCCATCCATAATTTATAAGGGGTCTCTTCTTTTTCCTTACGAGGTATCTTATTTAAAAGATAAGTAGCCGTTAAAATGGCCTCCCCCCACATGTCCTGGCTTAGACCAGAACTTATCAACATGACATTAACCATTTCTTTCAAAGTATGGTTCTTCCTTTCGGCAATACCGTTCTGCTGAGGTGAATAAGGAGCAGTGAACTCGTGTCTAATTCCATGTTTTGCACATAGGCCAGCGAATGGAGACACATATTCACCTCCTCTATCACTTCGGACCACCTTGATTTTCTTACTAAGTTGATTCTCAACTTCGTTTTTGTATAGAACAAACTTGTCTATAGCTTCATATTTACTTTTAAGTAAGTAAACATAGCAATACTTTGTACAATCATCAATAAACGTGATAAAGTACTTATTGCCACCTTTTGTGGGTAGTGATTTCAAATCACATATGTCAGTGTGTATCATATCAAGTGGTTCGGTTTTTCGTTCAACCGATTTGAAAGATGATCTTGTAAGTTTGGCTTCAACACAAGTTTCACATTTATATTTTGAGTCAATATGGAAATTAGGTATGTAATTAAATTTAATCAAACGACGCATTGAATTAAAATTTACATGTCCAAGACGGCCATGCCACATATTAGAAGACTTAATCAAGTAAGCAAAAGAATTCATTTTATTGATAGCATTCTTAACAACCATTACATTGAGTTTAAACATACCATTTAGGGCATATCCCCTACCAACATACACTTGATTCTTAGAAAGAACAAACTTATCAGACTCAAAAACAAGACGAAAACCAAACTTGTTCAACAGCCAACCAGACACAAGATTCTTGCGAATCTCTGGAACATACAAGACATTAGTCAACTTGAGCTCTTTCTTGGATGTCATCTTCAAGATTACATCTCCTTCGCCCTTGATTTCGTGATTGCAGAGTTGCCCATGTACAACTTCTCTCCATTGTTAACCGCTATGAAAGAGTGAAACATACTCTTATCAGCACACACATGACGGGTAGCCCGATATCCACCCACCATTCCCCTGTTGTTGGAACCTACCAGGTTAACTTCAGAGATCATGGCAATGACAGCAGACACTATAGCAATCATGTCTACATCTTCATTCACCATATTAGCCTGGCGTGGAGTCACCCGCTTCGGCATCTTCAGATTAGCACCACGGTGACCTGGTTGGTCACAGTTGAAACACACCCCTTGGAACTTCTGTTTCACAATTGCAGCTTTAGAAGAAAGGTACTCAGACTTCCCTTTGCCCTTCTTGTCATTCTTTCCTTTTCCTTTGCCCTTTGAAGATGACGAAACATGCTCAACCATATTTGCCTTTGCAGAATCAGGCGTATACGTGTTTTTCTGAGCCAGCTTGTTGTCCTCTTCAATACGAAGACGAACAACCAAGTCTTCAACACTCATCTCCTTTCGCTTATGCTTGAGGTAGTTCTTGAATTCTACCCAGCTTGGAGGTAACTTTTCAATAATAGCACCAACTTGAAAAGTTTCACTCAAAGTCATTCCCTCAGCATGAATGTCATGTAGCAAAACACTGCAGATTTTGAACCTGACTTATCACATTCTTTGAATCAACCATCTTATAATCCAAAAAATGAGCTACCACGAACTTCTTTGTACCAGCATCCTCGGTTTTGTACTTGCGTTCCAATGACTCCCATAATTCTTTGGCGGTCTTGGTCTTGCGATTACGTTGTACAAAGAATCAACCAAACCATTCGAACATAGTTGTGACACAAAAATCTGAATGTTTCCATGCTTCAAAGGCTTGAGCGACTGTTGATTAGAGGATTGACCTTCTGCAGGAGGTTCCACGTTAGGTGGGTTCTCTTTTAAGAATCGCGCAAGGTTCAAAGTAGTGAGATAGAAAAACATCTTCATTTGCCACCTCTTGAAATTATGTCCATTGAATTTCTCTGGTTTCTCTGCATGATTAGCAACCGTGTTGGTAGCTGGCGCACAGTACGTTCACGGAGTAGTCACAGGAGGGGTAGTGGTGTTTGTCATCATGAAAATCAAACACAAACAGTTAAACAAACTGTTTTAAATGGTATCTACTTGTACGGATCGATTCAAAAAACTCTAGCTTGGTTTTGATGGATCGAGTAAATCAGTTTAAGAAACTCTATCTTGGTTTCGTTAAAACTGATAATAAAACTTCTTTAAAAAAAAAGTTATAGAGCTGTTAATCCAAATCTGTATGTTAAAAACTGTTTAATAGAAACTGATTTCCAAAGAAACTCAACAAGGTTTCGACAGAAACAGTTATAAAAGTCTGTTAATAATTAATCCGACTTTTAACAAAGTGTTATAAATTCGGTTAAACCGAATATGCTTTAAGACTGTGGGAAACTGTGTACACTTTTATTAATTAAATCAGATTATAATGACAGTAAATAAATTAACATAAATAAAAGACAGTAAATTAAATAACAGACAGAACGGGGTAGAAGCAGAAGACAGACACTATATAACGTTAATTAAAGAAAAACAGTAAAGGTCGTGGCAAGAGGCTCGTGTTTAATACGATTCCCTTAAAACAGATTCGCCGTCTGTTTCTCAGGGTACAACTGCCAAAGTTGAATGAGGAGGCGTTTAATATATAGGCTAAACCTATCTTGTTCACCAAGACAAGATATCTGCCAATATTAACTGATATGCAAAAATTATAAACGTAATTTGCATATCTTTTATTTACACAAAATATTTTCTGTAAACTCTGCACGCATGCGAGGCTTCGGAGCTGCATTCGTGTCCGCATGAGTTCAGAAGCTTCGAACCCATTTTGGCCCGGAAATCCCATTTTCTGCACCCCTGGCAGCTTGACGTAGGAATGGGAGCATAACCAACCTAAAGGAATTTGATAGCCAATACTATGATTTCCTTATAAACAAGCATTCACTTCTTGTTTTGGGCGATGTGGGATACATCCTCTTTTCCAATTTTGTATGTTTCAAGTGCCTCACTTAGAGACACGATATCTCATTCATTTCAACTCCATTT
>OU343225.1:155943447-156080424 GCA_910596185.1 Chrysanthemum makinoi | reverse complement strand
GTTGTATATAGATTTTAAAAAAATAATAAATGAAAATTGTAAATATTAAAAAAGAGAATAATTGTTGTGTTTCTACACTTGGCTAGTAATGTTATCTTTTTACGTTCTAAGTTTCGACATAACAGCCGGTACTTTGAATATTGAGGACAATATTCATTTCTAAGTATGGGGGGGAAATTCTGGCGAATTTGATCATAAATGTACCCTTTTAGTCCATTTTTCCCCCAATATGGCCAAATTTTAAAATTTTTTTTAGTGGAAGTACTATGTACTAAACACAACAAATGGTAATCAGTCCACCATGTCTAACCCACATAAGGATTGGCTAATCCAGGAGCAAACGGCTCTTGGTAAAGATATCTCAAATCCGTTTATGGCTTGCAATTTGCCCAAAATTGTATGGTGTTCAGCTCACCATATCTTTAATTAGTGAAGAGTTGGCTAGCCCGCAAGTTTATGGCTTGTGGTAAAGGCAGTGGGAAATCCATAATTGGTAATCGGCTCACCAAAGATAATATTGATAATTTATCTAAGAGTTGGCTAGTCCAGAGCAAACGGCTTCTGGTAAAGACAAATCAAATCCGTTGAAAGCTTATGATTTGCTTAAAATCATTTGGTTATCATTGTACCAAGGTTCTTACTTGAACTAAAACAATTGGCTACTCCAGAAGTAATGGCTTTTGGTAAAGAGACGAAATCCATTAACTTTTCATAAATCATTGCTAGGGACTAGCAATAGCTTAGTGTGGGGATTGATGAGTGTCTAAATACTCATCATTTTTATACTGTCTAGACTACAAAAACATCTGAAAACACTCAGAAATGCTTCAAAATGATAAAAATATCACAAAAAAGTGTTCTATATGTTTTAAATGCAAAAACATCAAAATCAGATGAAAAACGTATCAAGTTTGCATAATTGGCAGTTTTAGTCCCCCAAGTTACAAAAGTTGTCAAAATTAGTCCCTGGTAATTCAAAAAACTTGTAAAATGTCATTTAAGGTCCATGAGATTCAAAAGTTGTCAAAACAACACCCTTGTATTATTAATAAATGACATAATTGGTCCTTTATGATAAGTTTAGAGAAAAATTGCAAGTTTGGTCCCTGGAGTTTGAAAATTGTCAAAAATGGTCCTTGGACATTTTAAAAATGGAAAATAATCAACCTTGGTCCTTGAACTATTTATTTATGGCAGTTTTGGTCCTTGTATGAGCTTTGGAAAAACTACAAGATTGGTCCCTCATGATTGGCAGATTTACAAGTTTGGTCCTTGGGTTAATAAGCTACACCAAACGGACCATTTATATATTAAAACCCAAACCCAACCCAGTCCATTACACACAACCCGGCCCAATCTTTAAATTGAAATAACACGCGCGTCTACTGTTCACCATCTCCTACAACTCCACCTGTTACCACTCTTTCTCCTCCATCTGTGCTACCACCTCACCACCTTGTCTCTCCAAATCATACCAACCTCTCACTATCACCCTTTCCACCTTGCAAACAACCACAGTGCATTAAATGCAAAAACCAACTCAAAGACTTTTGGCGCAAAAAAAAAGTGAAAATCAAAGGTTGTGATCACTTTGACCTATCTAATGGTGGGAAATGATCAGAGGAGAGAGGGGATGCTTTTGGATATCTATTAAAAGAAAAAGAAGCAGAGGAGAAGTAAAAGTAGTGTAGTTTTAGTTTAGAAAATGTCGACTTAGTTAATTTTAGTTTTCCAATGCAAGTTTAAGCTTTCAAGTACCTTGTAATCGTTTTTCATGTAATAAAACTTACTTTCAGTTTCAATTTCAGTTATTGTTTACTAATTCAGTTTTTGCCTATTTCCATGTTTAAATTTCCAAATTTCTCAAATATTGTTCTTAGTTGTTACTGAGGGTTGTATAAGCTCACACAAGCTCATATAAATCTTCTGAAAGCTTTTAGAAACAATAATTTTACTTTTAAAGTTAAAAACCAAAAATACCAAAAAATTCATATAAATTAGTTATAAAATATAAAATCAGTAAAGATGAGATCACAAGCTGAAGCAGGGTGATATTTGGAATGATCATGGTTTAGAGGCTTAGTGGTAAGCCTATAGGAGTGATTCTCAGGCCTTGGTTCTCTGTCTTGTGTATGAACTAAATTTGTAAGCCAATACCTTGAAATTTGCATTTCTTAATATAAGTATTATAATCTTGTTAAATCTAGTTTAATATTGTTTCAATTTAGTTAATATCAGTTAATGAATAGATTTCTTAGCTTAAAAACTTGTTTTAATGTTTAAAACTCCAAAACAGTTTCATTAAGGGGTGTTTGAATTGACCTTGTTAACTGTGTCAGATAGTATTATAGCCATTGTACTTGCTTGTTTCATGTTACATGAGTGTCTAATAACTCATTTCAGTCATAAAAGATAATCTTTGTTCAATAAAAAGTCATAATCATCTTTAATCTTTCCTTAAGTATTAACTGTTGAGAAGTTAGAGTTCAAATCTCATCAAAGTAGCTTGTAACTTGTTGCTTTAGCTTAAATAATTCTCATTACAGCTTAATATAACATATTTAATAAGTAGAATTAATTATAAGTTCATAAAAGTCAATTTCTTAGTTTACATTAAAAAGTCAAAATTTCTTAATAGTCGTTTTTGAATAAACTTTGGAATTTTACTGTGTGTTTAATAATAAGATTTAGCTCATAAGCTTCTAGGACATTAAATATTAGCTGCTAAACTAAATTATAAAAATACTAGTTTAGTTTTAATTAGCTTATAGAGTGCTTATTTGTTAGCTTGTTTTAGATACCTTGTTTGAAAATCTGTCCTGTGCACAGATTTGGTACCCTGTTTCACAAGCTCTCAGAGAGCTTATTAGTGATCATTAGCTTATGTAATTTATCTTTTTGAGAAGCTCACCTAGCCATCTCAAGGCTCCAAGCTTAGTTTTTCCATTCTCAGCTTATTTACTAGGCCTGCTAGAAGCTTTTAGTTTTGTCCATTTCATGTGAAAATCAATCATTCAGTGTTTTCAAAGTTTTTCAAAAGCTCCTTATAAGCTCATCAGTGTATCCCACTGTGAGGTTTCAGCTTTTTAGATAGCTTATTTGGTCTACTTGCTAGTTCAGTTGTCCCTTTTCATTTCCAAGCTTATTATAGTGCTTAAAAAGTAGCTAGAAAGTACCTAGTAAATCAACTAGTATCCTGTTTAAACCAGTTATACTTATGCTTATTTTGAATTTGTAGTGCTTATTTTTTAAGTTGTTATGCTTTCTCAGTAGTCATATTAGCTTATTACAGATCTCTTAGCTTATTTCCAGTTAGCTTTTGCTTATTAAGCAGCTTAAAAGCCATTTGGCTTAAGCTTGTGCTTATTTCTAATTCTTGCACCACTGTTGAGAAAATAAGCTCATTCTGAGCTTATTAGTAGCTTTTGTAAAAAGTTATAGTTAGAAAAAGTGCTTATCTAAGTGTGTTTAACAAGATTGTAAAAGAAAAATTAAAAAAAAATGTTTTACAAAAAGGTGGGGAGGCAGGCTCGAACCTGAGACCTCCCACCTTATGAGAGTGATAGTGTGTATGTAAGATATTAACTTTCACATACACATCATAACATTAACACAATGAGCACATAGATGGTTTTAGAGAGAGAAAGAGTGGGACATTCTAGTGAGAGAAACTTGTGGAATATTAGATTACCAAAGAACATCCAACCCTCTACCTATGCAAGGTAGAGGGTATTTATAGGTTACAAACTAAACGACCTCCTGGCGGCCTGTGGATCAGGGATACAGTGGGTAAAGACCCGACCTTCCTCCACGGAGTTTCACTAAACTATTTTACGCTACTAACTAACTACATAAAAACGGGACAAATGACCAATCTACGAGCTAACTTGTGTTAGATAGTAGTTGGGGTGACCGACTCTTCAATACAGGAATTATTGAATTCCTAACAATCTCCCCCTAAGGGAGGTCACCCCATGATTTACATGACAGACCATAACATTTCTTGACTTGGTTCTTGAGCTCGTAGACTTTCATACATCAACATCGTAAACTTGGTGCATAGGTGGTGCAACTTCAAAGTCAGCAAAGATTTGTACTTTAAATTGGAGGTCCATTTCTGATTCACGTGATAGTAAATATGAACCAGCTTTTGAGATCATCAGCTTATCAAGAATCTCTGACACATCCTTAGTGGTGTTGGTATACTGTGAATTTGTGACATTGGGACCGACATGCTCACATTCTGGATCATGAAATCTTCTCATCAGAGTAGCGGAAGCTTTAATTGATTCATGATATTGGCAGCAGCGTAGCAGAAGCATGGAGTGAAAATATCGGAGTCATTGATGCACTAATCATGATTTCTTTTGAGATGAATGTGTTAAGTGAGCATGCGGCTATGGATTGACCGCTTCATTCGAACAGTGCAAACGTCGGGCGTACCTGCATACACCAGTTAGCAATAAATCGCACGAAAGTGTCTTTGATCACTTTCGTTGAATTGAGGTACACGGCCCACGGTTCCCCGTTGATCAGTACAAGTACTGCCTGTGATCAGGTATAATTCCGAAGAATTTCCTTGACAGGGTTTCGCAGCTGCTCTAGCTGTTCTCAAACCGGAACATCTCAAAGAAGACAACACGGAGTGAGTGAACCAGCGAATTTGAGTCCACTGATTGATGAAAAGATATTTGAAAAACAATCGAGTATTGCTCAATAGAAATTGTTTTTGCAATACAGCGAAGGTTTTAATGAAAATCAATTGTCAATCATAAAACCCCTTTTGATTTGAAAAATTAGTACACGGTCGACGTGCTAATGAAAAGAGTTTTAAAGCACAAAGACCGGTTTTTCAAAGGTATCCGTCAATCCATAACCTGAACCAGGATTGATTCAAAAGATTGAATCGCCCCATTGTTTCTGTTCAGTTGTCACATGGTTGATTTGTATAATAGATCTCACATGCCACCTACCAGGAGCTTGTTAGATGTTGGCTCCAGAAGGCTTTCCATCTTCACAGTGAATATGTAAACACATCACTCAGATGTTCTGGCAATACCACAAGGATAATGCGTAGGACTCAAGATATAATCTCTCTTTCCACATTGTGTGAAACAGAGAGTCTTCATTGAAAGTGTCCTAATGAGATTTATTGATGATCTCGTGGCTCTAGACTCAATTTGTGCATATTTGGATCCTGTGCCGGAGACTAGGGAGAGGGTCTCCTTCTTCAATATCAACAATCTCTAAGAGAAAGTCGATAGATAATGTCGGTTCCCCGTGAGAATGAAACAAGTCCTTTTAAGAGGAACTTGAGTGGTTTGGAAAGTTGAAGTGCAGTGCGTCACTGGGTCCATGACGTCTTGTCTTCAATACCGATGTTACCATCAGTAGCATATGAATTGAACCCGGTTTCTGCCTTAAGGTTGAATAAATGGAGGGCTATTTGTTTTCACCCTTTTCTCATTCAATTCTTTTTAATTCTTCAACCCCTTCAGTGCTTACCGAGACTTCATAGCTAGAACCTTGTTGGGTTTATTCCAGTACTAGCTCAGTCTTAGTCCGCACTCTTCCCATATCTCATTTTTCTCCTTTTATCATCATACCTAAGAACTCTACACTAACTAGTGGATAGTCCCTGGGTAGATCCCTCCGGTTCTGGCGGATCATGGGAACACATACCTAACCTTATCGTCCTTATATCACCATACATAATGTAAAGTTGGTCGGTCTTTTTGGTATTGTTCATCTGCCATAGGAACCAATTGAAAACCATTTGAAAAATCAATCCAGATACTTGTGATATATTATCAAAACATTTTGTACCTGAATTGTTTTTGATATTTTTAGAATAAGTGCTCCCCCTCAACATGTGCATCAAATGTTTGAAATTGTTTTGCACACGGAGGCAAGAGGAAGAAATTAACTTCTTTGTTTACCATTTTCTAAAAGAATATCACCATCACTTCCTTGATCAAATCAAGTAGATAAAGCATTTCCAGGAAGGATGAGGTTTCCATGAATTTGCTCCCCCTCAATATGTGCCTCGAGGTTTGAAAAGAGTTTTACACATACTAGAGGGAACCCTTTATCATCAAAGGATTAAAAGCCATGTGATCAAGGTACTTTTTAAAAAATATTTAAAGTGTAGTGTACCCTGATGACATGAATTTGCAAAGAGAGTTCTCCCCCTTAATATATGCTTCGAGATTCGAAAAATTGTTTAGCACATATAAGAGAGAAGTTTGCACAAAAATTGGTCATCTTATCTTTTACCATCTTTCATATTTATATCACATTTTCTCCCCCGATCAAAAATCTTAAATCCTTTGAGATTTTGGATCTCAAGTGATTTAAATACGTATGAGGTAAAATATTTGTAGGAGAAAAATGTGTCCGATTTTATATGATAAAGAAAATGGACAACACAGATGTTTCCCCTTTTCAAAAGGGGAAACCATAGTACAAATCCTAGCACTATTACATGTATTACAGTTGTTCATATTTATTACACCACATATTACACAAAGTGAAGAAAAAAAACATAAACGGTATCCTGAAGAAGTCTTCATTCAGTTCTCTGAAGAAGTTTGTAGTGACCATCACGGAGCCTTCCACCAACAAAACTTTCAAGGCTGCGGAAGATCCTTCTGGTCTTGAGTCTTCGTCTGATTGCAGCAATGAAATGTTCACATCTCTTCACATCATCCTCAGTCCAAAAAATGGTTTTAATCCAAGATTTCATATCAAGTTTGGCTTCTTTCACTCTGGTGTCAAGCTCTTCTTCGATCATTTTGAGCGTACCATCACTAAACTTGTAGAGTTCACATAGACGCATAAGCATACGCGATCCATATCTGTCGGTGAAGATGACGGCTCTAGGGGTGTCAAGAACTTTGTATTCTCGATGAAATTCATGCCCAGCTGCATTCCATTGAGGACTTGTGAGGTTGACCCTGGTTTGGTAGCTTTCAATGCCAAGCTGAAAGTCCTCAACTCGTTTCCGAATGACTAGGCCCCTGATCCAAAGAGTGACAGCTGCAGAGAGGGCCTTTTTCTCACGAACAGGTAAGTGCTCCAGGTGTCCTTGAAGATTTAAGAGATAGAGATCTTCGAAATCATTTGGCAGAAGATGTTTGAAGTCGTTCTCTTCAATGGTATACACTTTGAGGTCAGCTCTTTTAAGGACAATCTTCTTCAAGTACTCATATCCATAGATCGGGAAGATCTCTACACTAACAACGCTTAAGATTTGCAGCTTTGATCTGACATTATTGCGTCTTTTATCAGCACCATGTCTTTCTATGTAGAACTTCTTCTTTTTGAACCACCAGTGGGAAATACCATAAGAAGCTGCAATATCATACTTTTGTTCTTCATTCGCCCAGAATTGATCAGGAACCATCTGCTCAAGCCCCTATCGAGTAGGTTGCAGCCTTCATCTTTGATATTGATAGAGCAGGTCTTCTTTCCTCAGAGCGAGCACACAGAAAGTCCAAGTCGTGATTGAAGAAGAATTCTGCCTGAATAGTCTTCTGACCAGGTTCACCACCAAGAGGAAGAGATTTGTTGACATTGAAGCGACTGATTTGATCACTGACTTGGTCATTTAGCATCTTATGGCATTCTTCCATCTGATATTGAAGATGATTTGCATCAGAGTGGAAGACTTTGACAATTTCGTAAGCTTGACCTTCAAGATCTCTTGGTGTTATGGATGAGATGCTCTTTCGTTCACAAAACCATCTAATGAAACTTCCCATATCACCAGTGTAGTGTAGAAGAGATTCTTCAGCTGGAGTTACGTAATTATTGGTGATAACTGATGCCCAATTGTTGTCAGGAATCATAGAGTCAGACTCTGGGATGGTCCATGTGGGTTCTGGAGAAGGAGGTCTATCTTCCACAATGCAGCTTTGAATTGTGTCTTTTGAAGGAGCGACTCTGGATGTGGTAGTGCGATTCCCAGCCATGTAAGAATCAAACCAGTCTTCTGAGGGCTTAGGAATATGCTTTGTTGATGCATCATCTTCATCTGGTTCTGAGTCAGCCATGACTTGAGACTCTTCGTGAACCACTTGATCATCAGGAATAGAAGTGGATGTGGAGGTGAACCTTGAATCAATCGTCGTCCAGGCAGCAGATTTCTTCTGAGTACTCTGTTTGTTTGTAGAGTCTGATTGATTGGATGGTTTTGGAGGAGATGATGGTGGCTGTGATGGAGGTGAATTGGTTGTTGAAGAAGGATTACCAGCTCCAGATGTTCCAGCGCCTCCCGTTGGTGGAGGATCTTCGCGATCTTTGCAATCCTTCATCAATGCTTCCATCACAACTGTCCTCCTTTTCTTTTTAGCTTCTTTTTCCCCGAGGTCAACCTTAAACTGCTCATAATTATCGAACTTAATAGATTCTTCAAGAGCTACAAAGAGTTTACTGTGAACCCCATGTTTGTCCTCTTCAGCCTCATACATCCTTTCACACAGAGCTGCTCTCATATCGGAGATGGGGAGGTCCTTGAAACGTCTAAGAAGTGGAGCCTCCATAGCCCATTCCACAACATCCTTGACTTCTCCTTCAATAGCGGCAGTAACAGCTTCATTGAAGTTGAGGTGCTCCAATCTATAGACTCGATCCACCAGAGATTCAACAGATTTAGGAAGTTGCCTTTCCAGAGCTTCTATCCTTTTAATGGCTTTATCCAGTAGTTGATCAGAGTTGAGAATCTGTGGATTGGAAGCCGGTGGAGCATCCACATCAGCAACCATAATGACAGGATCAGGAATTGGCGACGATGTTGGTGGTGTCTGTACAGATGATTGAGTTGGTAAGGGAGGTGGAAGTGCAGTTGCTAGTGAAGATGCTGACATTGGAGGAATGGTCGAAGTGTCTTGCTGGATGCTGACAGTGTACATGGATTGTGCAGAATCTAAAGTTTTGTCATTAATGAATTGATCGCCAAAAGAGAAATCTTCATCAAGATTCTTAAGTGAGGATAGAGAGTTAGTGGACAGATTTGGTTCATCCATCTTCAAGGTCTCATCAGATCTTGTCTCAAGGTTCTCCTGCGAGTCCTTTTGTAACAGAGTGTCAACCTTTAGTCCAGATTGAGTCTCTCCAAGTGTAAGAGATTCCTTAAACATTTCAGGAACCTTGACCACTCCAGATAGTTCCTTAGCATGTGATGATTCTGTTCTTCTCTTCAGCTCATAATGATTTGTGGTGCTTGATGGAGATGATGAGATAGTTAAGAGCATGTGAGCAGCTTGTTCAGTTTCAACACTTGCCACCCCTTTACCCTTGTCATGTGTTATTGGGGTTGGTTGTCGAGGTAGTTGAGCGGGTTCTCTTAACACAACTCCACCTACTGGAGCTTTAGCATTCTGACTTTCTAGACTTTGCTGAATTCCAAGTTGCAGATTAGCATCGTCTTCATCAGTTAGCCTGATAACACTCCTTGGAATCTTAGTTTTCTCACCAATCTCCTTTTCCACATTCTTTCTCTTTACTTTCTGCTTCTTGGATACGGGGTCAGACTGTGGAGACCTTTCAAGTCTCTTTTTAGGAAGAGAGGCATAGGATGCTTGTGAGGTGACTTGGTCACGGGAGAATTTGGTTGTAAAGGAGAGGGTGTGACATCAGCAGAGAGTTTGGTTGCTCTTTTCATGTATTGCTTGAAGTAGTCCTTCTTCTTGATATCTTCTGTGAGAAGACGATCATGAATTGGCAATCCAAATACTTCTTTATCCGTACCTCTAGGAACATATTTCAGGTTTCCTAAAACAAATTCATCTTCAGCTTTGTGTAAAGTTGATTCAGACCTAGGAGTGAATTTATGAGTTTGTTGTAAGTACTGGATAACAAGCTTAGAGAATCTGATGCTGGGAATTACAAGCTTGTTCTGTTTCTTTCGGCCTTGAGCATTGTTCAGGAAAAAGGTTCTATCAGATATGAATGTGTTCATTGATAACGAGAATTCTTCCCAAATACGATCAGAGACATTCACATCAACCCTATTAACGATTCCCCATAGGATTTGCAAGATAGGTATTCTCACTTTATCGAACCCTGAAGTTTTCCCAGATAAGCATAAGTTCAGAATGGTTGTAATAGCTCTCCAAGGTTGATACATGTGTCCGGTGACGATGTCAGATGCTCTTGAAATACTCTTCTGATAACCCAACCCAATTAGAAATACAATCAGATCGTCAGCACCAGGTGGAGATTCAGAACGAACGTCAGGGTTACATGGTGTGATTCCAAGAGCCTTGCTCAGAATATCAGAATTAATTGTGAACTCCCTATTATCCAGTCTGCAAGAGTACTGTGCAGTGATTTTGTTCCATTGAACGGTGTTCCAGAATTGTTGAATGTAAATGGTCGGGATTGAGCATTGCTTGGTAATTGCTCCGAAGAAGTTTGTGTTTTTGAGGATGTCAATAGAAACTTTGAGAATCGGATTTTGTTGAAGCCTTTGAAGGTCCACATAACAGTTGCTTTTTCCGATAACAGCCCATTGACTCCTGGGAAGGATTTCTTCGTCTGAAAGAACTTTTGATGATGCCGAAGGGGTCGCGCTCATTTCTGGGATTGAACTTGCCATTGATGATCTGAGTAATCATACCATCAACAGTAATGAGTGGGAACAGGTTAGATGATACATAGTAAGTGAGACAGCATTGAGAGCACCCTTATGACATAGAAGTAGTAACACAGAAGATGTTCCCAACACATACGGAAAAAGATAGAGTGGCAAAGATTGCAACTATATAACAACATTCAACAATATGATAACATACATAATTTGGATATATCAATGAAGTACAATCATAAAGATAAATGATTCATGACAAGCTTATAAGGGATATAAAGGGCAAAAGTGTGCATTTCAAAGTGATCATGACATGAGCCAAGATACACATGTAAAAGTGATATAACACATATGTATGAGGCAAAAAGTAACATCTGGCAGTCGTGAGAGAAGCCAAGTACCTTTTGCCTAAACAGAGATGTCATAACAGTTTACATAGAGTATGTTGATTCAGCAAGTCGAATTAGGAGATCCTAAGAGTTGTGAGAGTGAGATCATCTTAAGCAAAAAAACTTTGAACATTTTAATAATCCTTGACCCTAAACATGAAAGTAAACCATGTTGCAAACTTGTAAAGACAAGTCGTCATCTAGAGTCACAAACACGTTGCTAATAGTATAGCACACTAAGTCGCTATGCTAATTTGCTAGCTAGTGAAGTCAAGTCGCCATGAACAGTAACTCAACCAGGTCGATATAAAGCAGAAAACTAAGTTGCTAGGTAACAAATTCGCTAACTTGTAAATACAAGTCGCTATCTGATAACTCGCTAGCCAAGTAGCTAGAATAATTCGCTAGCTAGTAAAGTCAAGTCGCCATGTACAGTAACTAAGCCAAGTCGCTACAAAGCAGTTAACTAAGTCGCTAGGTTATTAATTCGCTAACTTGTAAATACAAGTCGCTAACTACTAACTCGCTAACCAAGTCGCTGGAATTTAGTGAACTTATTCGCTACAGAGACGTAGTCGCTAAGTAGAACACTAACTCGCCATGAAGAACATTCATACTAAGTCGCTACCAAGAACAATTTAACTCGCCACCAAGAACACAACTAACATCATCCCATCAGTCCAATCCACTTAATCATACATCAATGTATTCCAAACACTATATACGAAACAATATATTCCAAGCATTTTGAACCCTTTCAATCATTATATAAGCAACAAACATATTTTTTCATAGAAAATCGAACCTAAGCGAGAGAGTCAAGAAATCACACCACACGAGAACGAGAGAATCTGGATATGAAGATAAGTTAGACACTAGACACAAATCTTAAGAGACCAAAGATAAGGGAATCGAGTCAAACCTTTTGCTAGGTCGCTAAGATGAGAAGATAAAACGAGAGAGAAAGAGAGAAAAACAAACTTTATGAAAGGAATGGTAACTCGCTATAGGGTAATACGCTAGGGGTATACCAAGTAACTATGATGTTATGACACAATTGGTCCTTGTGGTTTTAACGTGAGGTAAGGTAAGTCGCTAGTGCAGCATAACTTTCACTTATATGGCAACTTTGTTCCCTATGGTATTGATGAACGAGTGGTAAGATGCAAACACAGATTATAGACTAAGCCTCTAGCAAAGAGACAATCACACTGATCATCATGACTCGCTATAGGGCAATACGCTAGGGGTATACCAATTCAATATTTCAACACATAGGCAGATAGTGATCTCTTGAGCAACATACCATCACAGCTTATAACAGGGAGAAACCCCTACCCCACATATTTCAAAAGTATAACCAGTTAGTCACACAAGCAGGAAACCACCACATCATACAAATAAACAAGCATCATAACCAGCACAGAAGCCAATGGTATATAAAACGAATCTCCCCCTCAATTAATGTCATCAAAGAACATTGATTGATATTAACCAAACCCATTAAACCACTAAGAATATATCTTTTGTTCGAACTTCATCTATGATCCCGTGCCATTATTGAATGACATTTCTAGGACCGTAGATGTTATCGATGACAAGGAGTATATTCATTATTAGATTGAGAAAAATGATAAAATGATAAAATATTTAAATTAATGATAAAATATTTAATTTTTTTTTTTTTTAAATTAACTTGATTTAAACAAAAACATGGAAGGACGAGTCCAGATTCAAAATGAATAGGAGTCAAAGTAAGAAGTACATCAACTCTGGCAAGCTATAGCTCCTGAATGAGCTATGTTCATATCTGAGGGGAACCAAGTCATGAAGTTCCTGATTGAGTTGAGCATTGTACCTGAAAAAGACTGAGAGCACATTGTACTTGAAGCACATGTAGACTTGTACATAGAAGGGTTAGTGACATGTTTAGTCTCACATTTAGATGCAACACAGTATAATCCAGAAGTATCATTAATGGGGATCCTATTAGGTTCTACATTCTTGAAAAGTTTACCTGTGGGAACCCACATGAGGCGTGATTTAGGAATGTAAGTTCGTTTAAGTCCTGTATACTTAAATAATCTGCCAGTGGGAATCCATTTGAAGCCACAGTGAGATGAACTAAGTGAGTGTACACCCTTGTTTTGACTATTTGTCTTTTTGTGATCAGAGAATTTCTTAGGGGATTGATTTGTCAGACTATGTTTTGCATGATACCTAGTTAAGCTTATAGCATTTTTGATTTGTGGGTGATGTTCATTAGTCCTATGCTTGGGATTCATCGTATCTGAACTAGGCAATGAAGTGACTGGTTTTGACAAAACAGACTTGTTATCAACTTGGGATGTAAGCTTAGATTTCAATGGTTTAGCTCTTTCAGACCTAAAGGCATTAGGTTGATTAATAACTGTTCGTTTCAAGTGGTTCTGAACCGTTGACTTTCCCAAAGTTGAAGGTTTTGCAAACTTAGTGTTCATCCTATTTCCAGCATACTTTCTGAGCTCATTTTTTAGGGCAACAATATTGAAGCTCTTATCCTGAATTTGTGCTTTGAGGTCATCAATATCTTTCATCAAGAAATTGGATTGATTGACTAGCTTAGAGTTTGTTTCCTCAAGGTTCTTTCTTAAATGCTCATTTTCTCTTAGAAGGTTGGACACACATAGAGCTAGTTCAGAATTCCTAGATTCTAGTGTATCACTCATCTCATGACAGTCATATTTTTGGGCTTCTGAAAGAAGCGATTTCAGATTTCTTATGGTCGAATCTTTGTCCTGAATCTGGGATTTTAGCTGATTAATTTCAAAAAATTCTCTAAATTCTGGAAGTTCCAGATTACTACACTGTTTTTTTGCATAAAACATTTCATTCTTATGTTGTATTTCAATTTGCAAAGAGATACAGTGTTTTTCAAGAATTGAAAATTTGTTTGAAAGCTCATCATATACCCTTTTTTCAATCATGTTACTTGCATTAGATTCAGACAAAACAAAGATTGATTCCACATTGTTATGTTCAGGGTGAGAGTCATGTACCTTTTTGTGAGAATTAGTGTGATCAGATAAGTGTACCTTGTTGATTGATACCTTTTCTGATTCTGAGAATTTGAGATCAGTGTTGTTTTCTTCATCCTTTTCCATCTCAACTGAGATTCTGCAATCAGTGTCTTCTGCTGGTTCAACTGGAATGAAGCATGACACGTCATCATTGTTCCATGGACACTCTTGACACTCATTTAATTCCTTCAGCTTGTTATTCTCTTTTGCAGCTTCCTCGATGTATGTTTCCATATTACTCATGAGTTGAATAAATGAGTTTCTGAACTCATGAATTTCCATTCCCGTGTGCTTCTTGAAAGACATTCCAGTCATGGTATTATCAAAATCTGAGGAGTATTCTTCCCGGGTAAGTGGCTGAAATTGGTTGAAGATGGTTTGGAGAGCAGCATGAGAATCATCAGTTGAGAGCTTTTCTTTGGTAATTTGAATCCTCAGTCGTTCTAGGTTAAGTAAAACAGCTCTTGTTAAAGTGGGAAAATCCTGACGAAGGATGGCACAACTTGTTCGATCCATGGTTGTTGATAAGAGTAATTTGAGAAGCTGACAGAGTTGTTGAAACGGCTCACTGGTGCATTCCACACTCTTAGTATCATCTGATGATATTAAGAATGACTTATTTGAGTTGTTCTGATTGATCGATACTGAGTTATTAAGTGTGAGGCCTTCAGATGGGCATTCTGTTTCACTATTCTGTGTTGTGTCATAGAGAGCAAGTACTTTGGTGATTAAAGAATCCGTGATGACTGACATTGTGTTATTAAGAATTACTCCCCAAGTCTCTAGAGAATTTAGAATCAATTCGCTACCAACTAAATAGTACTAATCCCAAGTCGCTAGAAAATACTACACCAAGTCGCCAACACTAATTCGCCACCACGCTAAGTCGCTAGCTTTCCAATTCGCTAGCCAGATGTAAGTCGCTAAGTGGTAACTCGCTAACACTCAAGTCGCTAACAAAAATTCGGCAGTAATTCGCTACTCAAGTCGCCAACAATGCAAGTCGCTAAAGAGCAACTCGCTACAGACCAAGTCGCTACCCGTAGTGGAGAGTCCACTACTTGTACTTTAACTCGCTAGATCTAACTCGCTAGTTCCAACACTGTAAGTCGCTATAAAAATGTGAAGTAAGTCGCTACCAAGAAAATATTCCGTGAGCTAAGTCGCTAGCTTGAAAAACCATATAAACATCACTTTTCAATCCAAAAACAACCCAACCAAGATGATTCAAGCTTACCAAATGAAAACCTAAACACTTTTGATGATTCTAAACATAAAAGTACCAACAAAATTCAAACTTTAACACAAGAAATCAACCAAATGATGCAAAAACCACTAAACTTTTTCAAACTCAAAAACCACCTAAAAACCACTAAGAATCTAAAGATGTGCAAGATATGATCTAACCATGGCTCTTGATACCAATTGTAAGATATTAACTTTCACATACACATCATAACATTAACACAATGAGCACATAGATGGTTTTAGAGAGAGAAAGAGTGGGACATTCTAGTGAGAGAAACTTGTGGAATATTAGATTACCAAAGAACATCCAACCCTCTACCTATGCAAGGTAGAGGGTATTTATAGGTTACAAACTAAACGACCTCCTGGCGGCCTGTGGATCAGGGATACAGTGGGTAAAGACCCGACCTTCCTCCACGGAGTTTCACTAAACTATTTTACGCTACTAACTAACTACATAAAAACGGGACAAATGACCAATCTACGAGCTAACTTGTGTTAGATAGTAGTTGGGGTGACCGACTCTTCAATACAGGAATTATTGAATTCCTAACAGTGTACCTGGATGCCAATCGCCCTTGGGTCTTGTCTTGGTAGAATCTTGCACAATCTATTACTTAAGCATCTTGTTCCATTTAGCTTATTCGTGTAAGCTAGCTTATTTCTAGCTTATTTAGACCAGCTTTTTCATGTTTTGTATTTTTCTTATCTTTGTAATAGTATAAAGTATTTTATCA
Source organism: Chrysanthemum makinoi (assembly GCA_910596185.1). Taxonomy (NCBI): domain Eukaryota; kingdom Viridiplantae; phylum Streptophyta; class Magnoliopsida; order Asterales; family Asteraceae; genus Chrysanthemum; species Chrysanthemum makinoi. The sequence goes on along the minus strand of OU343225.1, from coordinate 156,064,403 downwards.
AAAAGTTTCAGATTTTTCTAAATAGTTTTAGTATTTTTAAACATTTAATTATTGTAAAATCTTATTTAATTCATAATAAAAAATATAAAAGTCTAAAAAATATAAATCTTTTTTCTAAAATTTTCTTTTATCATATAGTACGTAATAAAATTGTTTTTACACTTGTAGGACTTTTATTTCATAAATTTTACGTTTTTGCTTGCGCACTCGCGTAATTTTTATAAATAACGTACGTTTTCATTTTAAATCAAGTTTTTAAATAATTTGAGTTTACGTTTTAGTTAAAAAAGTTTATTTAAGTTATTTTGTTATATAAAATCACAAAAACATCATTGTAAAAATAGTGATAGCGTTTATTTAATATATTTTAACTTTTTAAATTTCTTTTAATTTGCATTTAAGTCACTGTAATTTGTTAATCTTTTCTTTAGGTATAATTATCCATCCAAATCCTTTCTGATCACTATCTTTAGTGATCATTCTATCATCTGAAGTTGTTTAACACCAATTCATCCTCCGTGGGACTTAACGACCCAGGAATCCCCTATATTCCTCTGATCTAAATTACATTTGGTGTTTGAGCTGTTTTAAGTTTATTACGGTTGGCCATTCACAAGTGGCTAGCTTGAGTGATTAAACTTGACGGTTTTGCACCAATCAAGGATCCTCATTGACTCATTGTCCTCATTTCGCTGCGACTTTGTTATCAATTTCATTATACCATTTCGCATTTCTGATTTTATTTAGCTTTCATTTTGTTATATCTGTTCACTGGGCTTTTTAAGCTCAGCCGCATTTCTTTTCCTGCGGCAGGTTTTAGGTTGGAAGATGGGCTTCGATGGGCTGAGAGTTAGAGTATCTGAGTGGACCAACCCTAGCACCTTATTACTGTGGGATTTATTTTGAAGAGCTTTTGTTTTTAATTTTTCTTTTCATTTTGGATATTGTATTTCCTTGTCAGTCAACTGTTCATATGATTTGATACTTCATTTTAAGGTTTTCGGTTGAAAAGATTTTAATTGTATGTTCTGATATGACACCAGAATGTGACACTTCTACCCTCGTCGGGTTGGGGTGTTACAATTATGGTATCAGAGCCAGGTTTCATCTTGTTGACCTTAGGATTGACCTGTGAGGACTGGGTAGACATTAGGCTTCCGTCTGTTCTGATCTATTCCGATTCTTTTTGATTGTTGTTCGGATTTGACTTTGATATTCTTTTTTCTTCACTGATTTGGCCTTCTTCTCTTCGCTTTTGATTTTGCTATTTTAATTTCGCACATCCGTTTTTTGATCGTTAGATGGAGACTACTTTTGGAATCGAAGATGATGGTGTCATCCCTGCGTTGCTGCAACAATTCCTGAGCTGGAGAGGTTTGTGAAGCAGAAGCCGCAACCGATCGTGATGCTGCCGGAGACGTCAGGATGCTGCTGAAGGGAGCTGGACGGATCAACCAACGACGCAAAGACGGAGACAAGATTCAACTGGTGGCTGAGAAGGTTCATCTATTGCATAGGATTGGGCGCGACTTGTGTTGTTCCGATTCGTTTGTCATGCGTTTTGAGGCAGTTTGATGTCTGGCTATGTGATTTTGATCGGCATTACTTTTCTTTGATTCGTTCAGAACTCGGTTGGAATCGTGAAGTTTTACCGTTTAGCATTTTGGTGATATCACAGCTTTCCCTTTGTGTAAGATATAACTTTTCACATACACATCATAACATTAACACAAGGTAGCATATAGATGGAATTCTAGAGAGAGAAAGTTAGAGGTTTAGGGAACTTAGTGAGAGAAAGTGAAAGATATTATTATGAGCTCCAACTCTCTACCTTGGGAGGTAGAGAGTATTTATAGTCTTACATAAATCGCCACACATCGGGCTGTGGATCAGGCATACAGTGGGTAAAGACCCGTCTGTCCTCCACGGTGTTACTTAACTAAATACTACTTAACTTAAAATAACTACGACTACGAGCTTTCTAACGATTACATATACTTGAGGTGACCGACTCTTTAATACCTGGAATTTCTAATTCCTAACAATCTCCCCCTAAGGGAGGTCACCTCAATCATGCACTAAAATTACATTGAATACAAACAGATATGACATTAACAATTTTTCTTGCATTCTTGATGTAGTCCTTTGTTCCTAAGCTCGTAGTCATTGATTCTTCACATTGCATGTTTGGTTACTTCAAGTGGAGGTCTTTTACTGATCCACGTGATAATAATTTTGAGCCAGCATTTGAGATTATCAGCCATCAAAAAATCTCTGTGACATCCTTTGTGGTGTTGGTATTATGTGATGTTGTGACTTTAGGACCGACATGCTCACATTCTGGATCATGATATCTTCTCATCGAGTAGCGGAAGCATTTGTTGAATCATGATATTGGCAGCAGCGTAGCAGAAGCATGGAGTGAAAATATCGGAGTCATTGATGCACTAATCATGATTTCTTTTGAGATGAATGTGTTAAGTGAGCATGCGGCTATGGATTGACCGCTTCATTCTGAACGCGCAAACGTCGGGCGTATCTGCATACAACAGTTAGCAATAAATCGCACGAAAGTGTCTTTGATCACTTTCGTTGAATTGAGGTACACGGCCCACGGTTCCCCGTTGATCAGTACAAGTACTGCCTGTGATCAGGTATAATTCCGAAGACTTTCCTTGACAGGGTTTCGCAGCTGCTCTAGCTGTTCTCAAACCGGAACGTCTCAAAGAAGACAACACGGAGTGAGTGAACCAGCGAATTTTAAGTCCACTGATTGATGAAAATAGATTTGAAAAACAATCGTGTATTGCTCAATAGAAATTGGTTTTGCAATATAACGAAGGTTTTAATGAAAATCAATTATCAATCATAAAACACCGTTTGATTTGAAAAATGAGTATACGGTCGATGTGCTAAAGAAAAAGTTTGTTAAGCACAAAGACCGGTTTTCAAAGGTATCCGTCAATCCCTAACCTGAACCGGATTGATTCATGAGATTGAATCGCCCCTTTGTTTCTGTTCAGTTGTCACATGGTTGATCCATATAATAGATCTCACATGCCACCTACCGGGAGCTTGTTTGATGTTGGCTCCAAAAGGCTTTCCATCTTCATTGTGAATGTGTAAACACATCACTCAGATGTTCTGGCAATACCACAAGGATAATGCGTAGGACTCAAAATATAATCTCTCTTTCCACATTGTGTGAAACAGAGAGTCTTCATTGAAAGTGTCCTAATGAGATTTATTGATGATCTCGTGGCTCTAGACTCAATTTGTGCATATTTGGATCCTGTGCCGGAGACTAGGGAGAGGGTCTCCTTCTTCAATATCAACAATCTCTAAGAGAAAGTCGATAGATAATGTCGGTTCCCCGTGAGAATGAAACAAGTCCTTTTAAGAGGAACTTGAGTGGTTTGGAAAGTTGAAGTGCAGTGCGTCACCGGGTCCATGACGTCTTGTCTTCAATACCGATGTTACCATCAGTAGCATATGAATTGAACCCGGCTTCTGCCCTAAGGTTGAATAGATGGAGGGCTATTTGTTTTCACCCTTTTCTCATTCAATTCTTTTTAATTCTTCAACCCCTTCAGTGCTTACCGAGACTTCATAGCTAGAACCTTGTTGGGTTTATTCCAGTACTAGCTCAGTCTTAGTCCGCACTCTTCCCATATCTCATTTTTCTCCTTTTATCATCATACCTAAGGACTTCTACACTAACTAGTGGATTGTCCCTGGGTAGATCCCTCCGGTTCTGGCGGATCATGGGAACCAATACCTAACCTTAACATCCTTATATCATCGTACATAAAGTAAAGTTGGTCGGTCTATTTGGTATTGTTCATCTGCCATTGGAACCAATTGAAAACCATTTGAAAATCAATCCAGATACTTGTGATATATTATCAAAACATTTTGTACCTGAATTGTTTTTGATATTTTTAGAATAAGTGCTCCCCCTCAACATGTGCATCAAATGTTTGAAATTGTTTTGCACACGGAGGCAAGAGGAAGAAATTAACTTCTTTGTTTACCATTTTCTAAAAAATATCACCATCACTTCCTTGATCAAATCAAGTAGATAAAGCATTTCCGGGAAGGATGAGGTTTCCATAAATTTGCTCCCCCTCAATATGTGCCTCGAGGTTTGAAAAGAGTTTTACACATACTAGAGGGAACCAGCACATTGAGATAAATGATCACTTTTCAAATCATAGGTTTAAGATAGATGTTCCCCCTCAACATGTGCATGGAAAATTTAAAATCGTTTGTCACATGTGAGCAGGATAGCATGTACATCATTATAAAACCATTTACCTAATTATCAGTTTAAATCCAGTTTAAATCACACATTCTCCCCCGATCACAATTATCAAATCATTTGAGGTTTGTGATCTCTTATTGATTTAAATTGATTTTGAAAGCTTTTAAGGAGAATTGTGACTTGATTATGAAAACGTTTTAACTGATAAGGATCGGATTTTAAGACTTTAAACTCCATTGATAGAACATGCATGTATATCTTTTGAAAAACAATTTAATGCCAAATAACTTTTTAATTTAATTGAAATCATTCTCCCCCTCAATCAATGACATAGGTTGTTGATTGAGAGATAGAGATTTTGACAAATAAGTCCTGATGATTATCAAAAATAGAGACCGAGTTATTTTTCAAAGCATTTAGTTTTCAGCAGATAAATGTTTATAGAATCGGAGCATGGAATTTGAAAACATGGTAAAACATGGCTCTGTTCTTTCTTTTAAAACCGGGTTATTGCCTGAAAATGACAATAAACCATTTTCTCTTTCTCCCAAAAATATTTTTGATTTTTGATTTTTTTTAAACATTCGAACAATATCTAAAGTCCCGTGTCATTCTTTGAATGACAGCACAAAGACCGTAGATATTATCGAACCGAGAAAAAGCATGACAAATTGACAATATTTTTGAAGAATTTTTCGAATTTTTTCAGATTTTTTATGGTTTTTGAAGGTTTTATAATTTTGTATTTTGTTTTTCGAATAGATATATACAAGAGATAGATGAAGATAGACCTTTACTCCTCGTCTTCCTCCTGAAGACGTTTGAGTGTTTCTGGTTGAAGACTTTTCAAGCCAAGACGTGGAAGAATAAACTCAAAACGTTCTCTTGGAAGAGCTTTGGTGAAGATGTCTGCTAACTGATATTCAGACCTCACAAAATAGAGTTCCACCACACCTTTTTCCACTTGTTCCCTGATGAAATGATGTCGAATGTCGATATGCTTTGCTCTTGAGTGTTGAACGTTGTTGCATGAGAGAGCAATAGCACTTTTATTGTCACAGTACAGAGGGATTTTGTTGAATTCAAAGCCATAGTCAGATAATTGAGATCTCATCCATAAGACTTGAGCACAACAAGATGACATGGCTATGAATTCAGCCTCTGTAGAGGAAATAGAAGTACTCATTTGCTTCTTTGAAGACCAGCTCACAAGCTTATCACCCAAAAACTGAGCACCTCTAGATGTACTTCGACGAGTATCTTGACACCCTGCATGATCAGCATCTGCATAGGCTGTTAGTAACATACCGGTGTCCTTCGGGTACCAAAGACCCATATTGATGGTTCCTTGGAGATACCGAAAGACCCGTTTAACCGCTTCAAGGTGCTTTTTAGTAGGCTTAGCCTGGTATCTAGCACACATGCAAACAGCGAACAAGATGTCTGGTCTACTAGCTGTGAGGTACATCAGGGATCCAATCATACTACGATATTTAGTTTGGTCAATCATGATCCCTGAGTGGTCCTCATCTAGTTTGGTTCGATCAATCATGGGAGTGTCAACAGGGTCACTTGAATCAAATCCAAATTTCTTTAAGATCTCAGTTGCATATTTAGATTGATTTATGAAAATGCCTCCGGGACTTTGCGAAATTTGTAATCCCAAGAAAAATGACATTTGTCCCATCATTGACATTTGAAATTTTGAACTCATTTAATTAGAAAAAGGATCACATTCCATTGGGTCTGTCGAGGCAAAAATAATATCATCAACATAAATTTTAACATGAATTAAATGTTTGCCTGACTTCCTGGTGAACAATGTTGGATCAACTGTTCCTTTGCTAAATCCGGTTTGATAGAAGAAACATTGACAGTGTATCATACCATGCCCTTGGAGCTTGCTTTAAACCGTAAAGGGCCTTCTTCAGACGATAAACGTGAGTAGGATGCTCTTGATTCACAAATCCTTCAGGTTGGCTGACGTAGACGACTTCTTTAAGATCTCCGTTCAGGAATGCCGTCTTTACGTCCATTTGATAGACTACCATGTTCTTACTTGCAGCATTGGCTAAGAATATTCTGATTGCCTTGATTCGAGCCACTGGAGCAAATGATTCTTCAAAGTCTATACCCTCCTCTTGACGGTATCCTTTAGCAACTAATCGAGCCTTGTTCTTTAACACATCACCATGCTCATCAAGTTTCACTTTGAAGATCCACTTTAGAGCAGTGATCATAGCACAATCTGGAGCAGGTACTAATTCCCATACATCAAGTCGATCAAACTCATGAATTTCTTCTTGCATGGTATTGAACCAGCAGTCTTCATCCATGGCGGTTATAACATCTTTTGGTACGATCTTAGAGAGTACGGAGTTGAAGAAGCACCATAAGGCATCTGTTGCAAGTTGTTTCCGTGTGGATACAGGATGAGAGGGATTTCCAATGATGTTGTCCAATGGATGATCGTGAGTCCATTTACTGAGGTGTTCATGTGGCAGTGGTTGAGGGACTAAAGTAGCAGAGTCGATGTCTCCTGAAGAAGATGGTTCTGATGAAGATAAAGGAGCAAATACATTTTCAAATGGAGCATCTTCAGGAGTAGCAAAGGGATTAACTTCATTATTGATACCAGACATAGTTCCATGATGTACACTTTGAAGTTTGATGATTTTTTGATGAGACAGAGTGATCAGCAGTAGGCGCTTCTTGACTTAATGATATTGAGATTGAAGGATTAACGTCATTCACAGGAATATGAGCAGCCTCTGAAGTAGGAATTGTCAGTTCATTAGCACTTGGCTCACAATGTTCATCAAACATGGGATCAAACAATTTCTTTAAATCATCTTCAGATGGAGGTACATATGGAGTTTCTGAAGAAGAATTTGGTATAAGGGATGAACTAATGGGACTGTCTTGAAGTGCGGGTCCTGAACTGGAGTGTCCAGGAGCCATAGGACCACTGCGATAGAAACTCTCTCGGACTATCTTTATCAACCCATATGTAGAAAATTTGAAGTGACCACTGATAAAGAAAACCTGATATACCAAACTTGAAACTGAAGAAGAATTCCATGCATTTGCATCTTAAGCTCGCCTTTGTGAATTTTAACTTCAATCTCAAATAAGTGATAATTGATTAACTCTGAAGTAATCAGCTTGTGTCAAATGCCCAACACGTGAATAGACGTACAAACGGATGTACGTCGATCCACTGAATGAACCGGAACAAATGATTTCTCGACATTAATGCATTCTTCCTAAAGGTATACATGTAGAGACCGATCTGGAAGATTCACCACAAATGTCTTCGAGCGAATGAGGTAGTCATTTTCCTTAATGTTCATGTGGTTGATTTATAGCGTGCACAATGAGAGGAACAATAATCCGTAAAGATTTGGCAAAGGAATACCAAAGAGCGGATCATTATCCATGAACAACAATCCGTGAAGATTTGGCAAAGGAATACCAAAAAGCGGATCATTATTCATGAGTGCAACTGCAATATTATGATAATCATTATCAACGCCTTGAGGAATAACCGGAGATAGGGTTTTTGAGTAGTCCGAGTTGTACTTCTTTGATTATGAACCAGTTGAGTCAATAGAAACCGGAGCATGAGCTTCAGAAGCGGGATGATCAACATTCGTCGAAGGTTGAAGGTACTCATCAAACATATCTTTGAAAAACAATGAATCCCAAACATTGATTCCCAATTATCCTTAGTAAGTGAAGCATTAGGCGTTGGAGGAGAGTCATCAAAATTCAAAACAATGAATCCCAGTTATCCTTAGTATATTCACTCATAATCAAAAAGAATATACACTCATCATCATCAAAAATAAAGTCGAATAACCATTATTCAAACATCCATCATCATGTAGTATATTCACTCTTCTCCCCTCAAAAATTGCATCCGAAGTTGCCATTTTTGATTTAACAAGTGAATAAGAGTATACACCAATGATCATAGATCCACTTGATGATTGAATGAGCGTGGAAAAACATGAAGCTTGTTGATGAATAATGTAGATGAGTATGGCCATTCATGAGAGAATTTCTCTTTAGCTGAAGATAAAGCGCACAGAAGAGCGTACACTTTTCTTTCCTTTGAAGAACGGGGCCTGAAGTGATATCTGCAGACACCATTATGATGAAGAATGAGGCCTGAACTGATGTGAACAGACGTCATTGTTAAGAGCCCAGTTATATGTTTAGAGCCGCCCGAATCCAAATACCAAGGGACGACTTGTACGACCTGCTTTGGACAATAGACGAAGACAGAGAATTGGAAACATTGGATCCCCACGTGCTCATGGGGTCCTTTTGGTTAGTACAAACAATCTTTGAATCAGCAGAAACCCTAGGTGCAATGTCATTGTCACTAGGAGCTGAACTAGTAGAAGCATCAGACTTAGTCGAGGGACATTTTGTGCTTAATGGGATTATTCTACCAGTTGGCTTCCAAACCTTAACAGGCACTACTCTAGGCATAGTGGGTCTAGTTAAGGGGCAAGGTTTGCCATTCGTGAATATTCGACCTGTTGGCTTCCACTGAAATCCTACATTGGTAAAGACCTTCCCTGTAGGTTTCCAGGATTGCTTAATCTGTTTTGCTCTCCAAACTTTCTTAACTGGGTTATGAATCTTAGACCTCAGAAATAACACATCACATTTATCATGATTACCAGAAATTAAACATTTTTTGCATGTTTTGCAGACAGCATAAGGCCTCGAATTAATTTTAGTAAGCTTAGAGCTAATACTAGAACTAACACGATTCTTTTGTTCAAATCAAACTTCTTGTCCCTATGGTGTTCTTTCACTTCCTTATCATGATCACTTTTAGTTTGCGTAATCCTATCCTTCTTTGCATAGCTTCTAGTTTTAGACCCGCTAACTTTAGTGTCAATCTTAACATCTGTAGAAGTAACGATGGGAACATTACATGGCTTCACTACTTTCTGCATTCCTGGTCTAGAAGTGCTGGGATTTGAAATTCTAGGAGGCACATCACAGGTTGCTTGCTTGAATTTAGATATGGAACAAGGCATATCAAGGGTCACATGCTTGGCTTTAGGCATAGAACGGATTTCCTGTTTGGCACTCGGCATAGAACAAGGCTTCACAGCTTTGCCTTTTTCACCTAAGGGTTTTGGACATGTTGCAATTACACATTCAAGCAGCTCTTGAGATCGTTTGGCCTGGAGGCAAGCAAACCTAATTTCACTATCAAGAGGTTTGTTAATGAAATCCTCTTCGACAATCTCACGGAGACATTCAAGACTATCCTTAAGGTGAGCACAGTAGTCATGAAAAGCATGTTCATTATTCCTAAGATGAGGAGGAATATATTTAACTGTCACAGTGTATTTGCAATCTAAGGGTGACTTTGAGACAACATTCTTATTGAAAACAAGTGGCAGTTTCCCATTTCCTGACTTCTCAGATTCTCAATTTCCTTTTGTAAAGACGTTATTTTTTCGTTGTTTTGGTCACGGGTGACTTTCATTGAATCATATAACTCTTTAAAGTGTCGTTTAACTTTTTCATTTTCTTCGAGAAAACTCTTGTTTTCCTTTTGTAATGCATTGACTAAGTTTTGAAGATGAAACGTTTGAGTATTCTGAGAATCTAAAGGAGGAGGCATTTGGGAGCCTGTCATATTGTTCGTTTGACCCTTTAATTGAGAGATTTGGGCTTTCAACTTTCTGATCGTGTTGCACTGAGCTTGAATCTGTTCATCACGTTTGTTAATTTGAAAAACTGCATCAAACTCTGGAGCATCTGAAGATGTCTTGATATTTGAAGTTTTGACATTTTCTTTGAGATGTTGATATTTGAGTTGTAAATTAAAATGCTCAACTTCTAGTTTAGAAAAATGTTTAACCAAATTGTCGTGATCATCCAGTTCAATTTTCTCGTTTAGTTTAGAATTAGTTTTTCAAGCTCAATGACACGATCATGGGAGACTTTCAGGGCCACAGATAGTTCATGAAATTTGGAAGCATTAATAGAGCAATTTGAAGCAGGGAAAAAGATATCTTGAGCAACACATTCAGTAATAAGAGTCTCATTTAAGGTATGCAAGTTCTTCCTCTCAATCTCATTATATTTTAGTGCACGCCCATAATCACTAACTTCAACTACCATTGCATCAAATTCCTTTTCCATTTCTTTAATATCTGATTTTATCCCCTTTTAAGACTCTCAAAATGATCTTTTAGTTGTTTAAAGAAAGGCATGACCTCGGTTAAATAACATTCTTTCATTTGCTCAAAACCCCTTTCCCTTCAGTTATCCCAGTGGGTGTGATCCTTTTCTTACAAGTTTTCTCAAAATCGGTAAATAGTTGAAGAATAACATATTGACTGATTAAGGTCTTGCTCTTAGTGGCAATAGTTCTAGGAACTAAATGCATTGGTGTATTTGGAGGATACACAGTCGCTTTAGGGAATTTCCTACAAGGGGGATTCTTTTCAACAAGATTTTCAGCTTTTTGCAAGTCCATATCTTTTTTCCAGAACACTTGTTCAGGGGTCAATAGAGTCTGAGGCTTAAACATGTTTAAGGATATCCAATTTTCCTTAGTGTAATCATGGGGTTTTATCGTTATCTTGTTCTTTTTACACTCAGGATCTTCTAGCTTCTTATTCATTTTCTCCCTAGTGACTTCATCTGATTTCTTATCTTCCTCAGTGCACTCAGCGCAACTAGGTTTCTGTCTAGGCTTAAGGATCTCATTACCATCATACAGTACCTTATGAGCATTTCTAGCCTTTTTAATTACCTCTGGATTAGGTTCCTCAACAAGGGGAATGCTATGCTTATCGCTTAAGACTCTATGCTTAGTGATCATGTGAGCAGTCTGAATGGTATTCCCTTGTACGTACAACTTATTTTCAAGCTTGTTTTTCAAAGTTTTTATATTGGAAAAATCATTCAAAAGTTTTGATTCCTTAGCCTTGAATTCTTGCTTAAGCATTTTAACATTTTCTTGAAGTTCGTGTTTTTGCTTAGCAGTTTTAGAAAGCTTTTCTTGTAAGGAGTTTAACTCTTGTTTTAATACTTCTTCTCTAAACCTACTTTTTCTAATAGTTGTACGTATTTGGACATCCATTTCCTGCTCACGGGTGGTTAACTCAAACTTAGCACGCTGTTCATAAATAGCAACCTGATCCTTATATATGTTAAGCTCAGTGGTAAGGGAATCATCAGGCACAAATGCAGCGTACTCATGCAGTTCATAATCATCATTTTGAGTAGAAGATGCACAACTAGGTATAGCAGAAACATCCATGCAACTTACCTGAGCATTGACATGCACAGACTGTGACGGGTGCATCTCTATCTTGGGTACATCCGAAGCTTCCATGGAGCGTTCCTTTGCATTAACTTGCACAGGTTGTGTCTGGTTCACCTCTCTCTCTTGTGAATTTGAGCACGAAGATTCCATTTTTCCATTATCCGACTCATCATTTTTGTTGTCACTGACATTCTGCATTCAGCAACACCCGATTCTTCAACATATACATTACCCAACTTATCACAACAATCTTTCAACTGCACTTGACACTCATTCACGTCTTCATTCTTTTGAGCAGATTCTTCAATGTACTTTTTCACATTATCCATGAGTTGGATAAATGTCTCAATGAATTCCTGAATTTCCATTCCAGTATGTTGTTTGAAGGAAATTCCAGTCAAGTGTTGATCGTAATCTGCTGAATATTCCCAACTGATGAATGGCTGAAATTGTTTGTAGATTACTTGAAGAGCTGCACTGGAACCATCCTTTGAACCTCTTTATTAGTAAGTTGCAGCTTTAAGTGTTCTAAGTTCAACAACAAGCTTCTTGTCAATGTAGGTAAGTCCTGGCGGAAAAGAGCACTACATGTTCGATCCCCAGCTATGGATAACAATTGTATGAGGTGCAGATGAAGTAGTTGATATGGCTCAATGCTGCATTCCATTTGCGTGGCATTCTCATTGTACTTAGAACATGAAGATCTCACATCCTCATTGTTCAATTCAAACATCTTTAACCGCTCAGGGTAGCATACTTTATCATTGTTGTCCACAGCATCATACAATTTAAGCACTTCTGAAATCACCGGGTCAGTAGAGTAAGACATGATGTGGTAGAATGCACGGGATTTTACAAGTCTATGATTTAAACCGAGAAATAGAATCTTTCGCGGATTTTACTAAAATCAAGACCAAACCGTTAAGCAATGACCAATGGAATGTGTTAAGATGACTGATGGATCGACACAATGATAGACAATTGTGTGTTAGGACTTATGATTGTTTGTGGGATAAGCAGAGATGTTGTTTGGTTGAGATTTGGATTGGTTTATGCACGATTTTCCCGAGAAATTTAGGTCTAAAAACATAAAAACCTCAATAACTTCTGTTCAGAGCGGATTTAGCCCTCGAAGGTTTACCCTAGTTCATTCGGCGTGACATTCTTCTCGTTCTCCCGGTCGTTTTGATGGGTAGAACGCTGAAAACGGAGTTACGGATCAAAAGTTATAGCCGTTTGAAGTTTTGTCGGGAAAAGTCAACAAGTCGCTAAGAATTCTTGAACCAAGTCGCTAAGATAATGCACTAAGTCGCTAGAAGATAATGCACTAAGTCGCTAGAAGATAATGCACTAAGTCGCTAACGCTTAATTCGCTACACCACTAAGTCGCTAGAGTCCCAAGTCGCTAGACAAATGCAAGTCGCTAAGTAGTAACTCGCTAACCTCAAGTCGCTAGCGAAATTTTGGCAGCAATTCGCTACTCAAGTCGCTAGGAATACAAGTCGCTAAAGAGCAACTCGCTACAGACCAAGTCGCTACCACCAAGTCGCTACCCGTAGTGGAGAGTCCACTACTTGTACTGTAAATCGCTAGGTAAGTCGCTAGCTCCAAACCTGTAACTCGCTACAAAAATGTGAAGCAAGTCGCTACGAAGAAACTTTTCCGTGGCTCAAGTCGCTAGCATGAAAAACACATAAACACCACTTTTCAATCCAAAAACAACCCAACCACTATGATTCAAACCTTCTAGATCAAAACCTAAATACTTGTGATGATTCTAAACACAAAAGTACAACCAAAATCGAAACTTTAACACTAGAAATCAATCAAATGATGCAAAAACCACTAAACTTTTTCAAACTCAAAAACCACCTAAAAACCACTAGAAATCCAAAGATTTGCAAGATATGATCTAACCATGGCTCTTGATACCAATTGTAAGATATAACTTTTCACATACACATCATAACATTAACACAAGGTAGCATATAGATGGAATTCTAGAGAGAGAAAGTTAGAGGTTTAGGGAACTTAGTGAGAGAAAGTGAAAGATATTATTATGAGCTCCAACTCTACCTTGGGAGGTAGAGAGTATTTATAGTCTTACATAAATCGCCACACATCGGGCTGTGGATCAGGCATACAGTGGGTAAAGACCCGTCCGTCCTCCACGGTGTTACTTAACTAAATACTACTTAACTTAAAATAACTACGACTACGAGCTTTCTAACGATTACATATACTTGAGGTGACCGACTCTTTAATACCTGGAATTTCTAATTCCTAACACTTTGGATCGTCAGTAATGAGTCATGAGGAACCGTTTTGAGCAAGTTGGTGGCCTCCCTTCTTTGTGTTATGGTAAGTTGGTTTGTTGTATTATATGCTGCATGTATGTGTATCTGGTCTGTTTTGGTATGTTAATTGCTATCTGTATGTGATATGTTTTGTTGTGATATTGGTTATGTGGTTTGTCATGACCCGGGACAAAATATGATGACAATAAGAACTTGTTATGTGATGCAAGTATTATGACGCCTGATCAACGTGATAATACCGAGATCATATAATCTGAACTTATTGAAATCATACGACGTCTTGGGAAATGCCTGGGGTAGGTACGTGAATGGACTAAGACTTATACCCGTTATTTGTCACTCCTCATGTTCGATTGGAATTCTGTACCTCTTTGTGAGATTCTCACTGACATCTGTTACGTGTAAGTTTTGTACGCTTTGAACTGAAATCGTTATGATCTGTGTGAAATTATGGATTGCTACGTCTGCCTTAAACTCGTACGTCTCCGTGTACCCCGACAATTTCAATTTTCGAGGACGAAAATTTTCTGTTAGAGGGGAAGAGTTGTAAAACCCTAAAATTTGTTAACTTGTGAAATGACCATAATGCCCTAATCTAAGAATCCGTAAAATAATCGAACTCGTCAAGTACTTATGATAATAAAAGTAAATTAAGTATTGAGATTAAAACTTTCATTTTAACTTACAATATAAGAGATAACACATTAAAATGTTAATGCACTACTTAATAAGCAAAATAATAAAAGTGTACAAGACTAATTTTGGTAAGGTAAAGATTAAAGTTGAAATTGTCTTGTGATTGCATAATATTCGGCCAAGGGAAACGCATGGGGGACTCCTAAATCATTGCCACATTTAACCAATCCTTATCTCTTATATTACCTAGTTTCTTTAGTTTAAAAAAAAAACCCTAGCCCCCAAGAAAAGAACACGGCAAAATCCTCTCCTCCATCTCATTTTTCTGTCTACCTATAACCAGTCCAAGTAGGGGTTTCGGAGGGCTTGTAAAACTGCCATCGTTACGTATTTGTACGGAGTTTTGCTTTGTTGTTTGGGGCGTTTGTTGGCTGCTGCTGTGGGCATGGTTGTTAAGGCACAAAGGGGTGTCTTCGTTTGGTTTTATCCTTCGTTTTCCTCATCTCCTTGCACGCTACAAAAGGTACCTCTACGACTCATTTTCCTCCTTGTTCTTTCTGTTTTCTGGACGTGAGTTTCATGACCTTCACACGCATGGTTATGTTCAATAGATCATGTTATTAACAAGTATTAAACCTAAGTCATGAAAACATAATACAAGTGCTACATAAAAACCATGAAATAACCTTATACATGTCGTCATATGTATATTACATAATCTGGTTGTGTGTTTGATTTCTGGTCGTGGGGTTGAACACCATGCGCACACTTTTTGGAAGCACTAAAACAGGCTACAATGAATGTTAAACTAAGCTTATGTTAACCTAATATTAATCACATAAAGGACATGAGTTAAAAACCTTATTATATGTGTTGTTATGTGTGTACAAATCTGTTTGTGTCCTTGTTTTCTGGTCATGGGGTTTTGACACCATACGCATGCAATGAAGACCTAAAAACGTGTTATATGTAATGTTTTACCAATCTAACACTAACCTTTCTTTTACCTACATAAAATCATGGACCAAAACCTTCATATATGTGGCGTTAAGGATGTGGAAAACTAGTCCTATAAATATGTTTTGAAAAGCCATCATTATACCTTTTCTTTTGGTCTTTAACACGTATAAACGAACATGACAACTTGCGTATTAAAATGGGTGTTAATGTGTGTCGTAAGGGTAATGTTAGGGACTGTTTTGGGAAGGTTTAAAGGGCGTACAAAACTGTTTTAAAGGGAGGGTTATGTCTCGTGGATATTAAAAGTGCACGCAAGGGTATATGTTAAATGGTATTTATCAATTAAAGGGGTTAATAACTTGTATCATGTTTATAAAATTTATCTAATGTTCATAATATAATGAATTGTGTCTTATGATATTTTAAGGTTCATCTATGTCTCGTCCCAAAATGTTTACCCACATAAGAACATCTAATCATGTGCTAATCGTAGTAATTGGTTATAACGGGAATTGAATGCGTAATCTAAAGTAAGATTCATTATATGGGTAGAACTATCGTTATGAAAACTAAGAGTGTTTGATGGTAAATATAATGACTATAATGGCTAAATGAGTAAAATAAGTAAATATGGTATATTTACCATTAAGACCCTACACTTTATGATGATTACACTTTAAACCTTATACTTTGTGATAGTTACAATTTAAACCTCATACTTTGATTATAAGCTAATAAACCTTAATAAATGTTATATAATTATATAAGACCTAGTAAAATGACAATTATAGCTAACTTACTAAGTATAGAAACCTGCTAATTATGAGAAGTAACTAATTATGGAAATATGTTTAAAATAGAAAGTTACCTAAAATGGAAAGTTACTAAAAGTGGAAACCTGCTAAAAATGGAAAGCCGTCTAAAATGAATAAACTGATCTTAATAAGCGTTATCTAATTCATAGGTTCCGGACGGCGAGATTGATTCATCGTGTGGCCTTACTTTCCTATTTTGCTTGCTTCGATTGAGGCACAGATATTCTATCCCTTTTCAGTAGGGATTTCACATAACTTTTCGATCCGTGACTTTACTTCACTTATGATATTCCTTTGCTATGATTTCCTTATGCTATGATCCTTTTGATATGATTCCGACATAATCCTTGATATGATTCTGTTTGCTATGATATTCGTTTGTTATGATTCTGAACTTCTGATTATGAACCTTATGATTATGAACCATCTGATTATGAACCTCTGATTATGAACCTCTGATTATGAACTTATGTTATGGAAATCTGATATGAACCTTTGACTTTTGATCCTTTGATATGAACTTTGATATGAACCTTGATATGAACCCTTATGATATGATATGATTATGCTTTGACCCGTCAGTTTGATACCCGAGCCAAATATGTGTTCCTAGTCATGAAGGTAACATGACCGTGTCATTGATGCACCAATGGCATGACTCCAGTGTGTACGAGTGATGTTACACACCGTCCCCATTATGATATGATTATGAGCTCACTATATGTATATGATTTGGCCATTATGTTCCGGGGGGCGTATGGATGCATCCTAGATATGATATGTTTAGTGGATTTAACTATTATGATATGATTTATATGGTGAATGATGTCGTGTGCAATACGCGTCTTCACATTCCGGGAGCTAGCTACTCCATTTGTTACTGAGGTCTCCCCTCCTATGATATATGGTATTCCGAGGTCACCCCTCCGAATACAATGGTTACTTATGATATGATATGATATGATATGTTCTGGGCTCGTGGTAGATTTCTGACAACCCTTACACTTTTGATATACCTATATTGTACCTTCTGTATTCCCCAACGCACCATATTCTGTGTTAATTATTCATTACTCAGTACCCTTATATGACTCACTCTATTACCAAGATATATATATTCCATTTCTTTGATCTGTCACACTCTCATTCCGTTATTTCAGACTATCGTTCCATTCACGTACCGGGTTATTATGTGTTTATTTGATTTGTTATGCTATTTATGTTTTATGTGACTACTGATTATCCTGCTATGATGTAATTAATATGCGGTTATCTGAGTTACCTTTTTTCATCTGATGATATGTGATCTCACTATTATGTGAACCTCTGAATTGTCTGGTGACCATGCCAATGTGTAATCGATAGTTTTGTCGGTTTATTATGTGTGCTTTGTTCGGTTAATCTCGTGGACTATGACTATTCCGTTGTATTCTTATCTGTTTATTGTTGACCTGCCATGTTTACATTCTGCCTATGCTACGGTTTGATTGGGTAAATGGTTCAACTTGTTGAAGTATGGCTTGTTAATTTATTGTCCTGCTATGCCTTTGATTCATTCAATTATATCGTATGTTGTATTCCTACCTGTTACGTGTGACTGCCATGTGTTGACTACTGTTGGTACTTCTGTTGATTATGATGCTGATTATGTTTTCAAATAAGTGTTTTTGACATGTGTGTTTGCCATGTTCACTTACTAATTAATTGCTTCCGCTTGCCTTAGATTTCTCTTTGACTTGTATGGCTTATGATTTCCTGAATTGATTGTATGCTGTATATGTTGTGTGGATATGACGTCTGCTATGCTTGCGTATGTTTCAGTATTTGTATGCCTGGTTTGTATGTGCTGGTATGCTGGCCATGATGCTTTGCTTTGCTTCGTTCTCCTTGTTATATGTGCTTTGGATATCGGTATAATTGTGTTCTGCAGGATCCTCATTGACTCATTGTCCTCATTTCGCTGCGACTTTGTTATCAGTTTCATTATACCATTTCGCATTTCTGATTTTATTTAGCTTTCATTTTGTTATATCTGTTCACTGGGCTTTTTAAGCTCAGCCGCATTTTTTTTCTTGCGGCAGGTTTTAGGTTGGAAGATGGGCTTCGATGGGCTGAGAGTTAGAGTATCTGAGTGGACCAACCCTAGCACCTTATTACTGTGGGATTTATTTTGAAGAGCTTTTGTTTTTAATTTTTCTTTTCATTTTGGATATTGTATTTCCTTGTCAATCAACTGTTCATATGATTTGATACTTCATTTTAAGGTTTTCGGTTGAAAAGATTTTAATTGTATGTTCTGATATGACACCAGAATGTGACACTTCTACCCTTGTCGGGTTGGGGTGTTACATTCTCAATACCTCTCATATAAGGTATGCTTTGCTTTTCAAAACCCACAGTCTATATCTCTCAAATCAAACAGTTTTGGACTTCTGCTAAGTCCATAACACTTGAAAATGGAGATAAACATGAAACAGTGGATGCTCTAAGAGCCACTGTGGATGGGGTAACTATTGATGTTACTGAGGCATCCTTGAGGAGAGTTCTCCAATTGGGTGATCTCAATGGTCTCATCACATTACCTATGCCCGAAATTCATGATACTTTATCATCCATGGGGTATGATACCACTGATAAAAAGGCTACTTTCAAAAAGAGTGGTTTTTGTCCCCAATGGAGATTTTTGATTCCCACTCTTTTACATTGTCTCAGTCCAAAGAAAATATCTTATGAGCAATTTAGTTCAACCATGGCTTACCCTTTGGTTTGTCTAGCCACTGATAAGATTTTTAACTGGTCAAATTATATTTTTACAAGTATGACTGGCAATGTAAAGAGTTCAACAAAATTTTTAATGTATCCAAGGTTTGTGCAAGCAGTGCTAAATGAGTTTCAACTGCAACCTCATACTAATGTTTATGAAATCAGTTGCTTAAAGCCTAAAGTTTTTCAAAACATGAATAGAGATGGCAACATGATTTTTACACCACTCCTACCTCAAATGCTTGCAAAGATTACAACTGAACAAAACACATCCATAATCTGTGTTCCTAACATTGATTATACTCCACAAGTTTCTCACACCTATGAGAGGAGGAGCAAACAACCACCTTCTTTCATGACAACACAGCAAGTTTCTGAACCTTTTGGTCTAGGAACAAGCAGTGGTGGTTCTAGACTTCAACCTAGTCCAACTAGGGAGGAATCTGAGCCAATGCCCCATGATTCACCTCTCCCAACAGGTAACACAGTTGGAAGTGATGAGGGCAGTGGGCAACAATTGGAATTGATGGCTTTGTGTACAAAATTAGTCAAGCAGGTTGAATCTCTACAGAAGGACTTGGCACATGTCAAGAAGCAGCATGCCAAGGATGTTAAACACTTAAAAGAAGAGATTCAGACCTTGAAGGAAGAGTTGCAGGGGTTGAAAAAGCACAAGAAAACTGCAAAGTTGGTGATTTCATCTTCATCCTCACCTACTGATGGTGATTCAGCTGGTTTTGATCATGATTTGGGAAATTCTCCCAAACAGGGGAGGAAAACAGGTACTGACACTAAGGGGAGGAAAATTGATTTTGAAGATGAAGGAGATACATGTAAAGGAGCAAAGGAAGCTAATAGTCAAGAAGAGCAACTTGATGATCAAGACATTTTCTGTACTGCAACTGATTTTACCACTGATTCCATTTCCACTGCAGAGCCAAATATTGCCACTGCAAGTGAAGAATTTTATAAACTAAAGAAAGACAAAGGTAAAGCAGTTATGGAAAGTGTAGAGCAAACTGGAAGAAAGATTTCAAAGAAACAACAAGCACAGATTGCTCTTGATAGAGAAATTGCTAAAAAGATTACTGAAGAACAAGTTGCTGAAAAGAAAAAGCTTGAAGAAATGGAAGTTGCAAGCTTTTTGGAGACTAAAAGATTGAATAGAATGGAAGATTTTATTGAAGATCCACTTTCCACTGTTCAACCTACAATTCTTAGAGAGAAGACTCCAGAGTTTAGTTATGTTCCTACTGAAGATGATATTGAGTTCTTGATTGCTAATAATCAAATAATCAAGAAAAAGGCAATTGACCTTGTAGCTGATGCATCCTTAACTGAAGAACAAAGAACTGCTCAGTTGAAGGATTTCATTCAAATGAAGAACAATCAAGCACTTGAAGATGTGATTAGTACAGTCAGAAAGGGTCAAAAGAAATCAAGACAACCAACCAAAGCACAAGTTCTCTCATATATGAAGACTTATTGTTGTCATGTTGGTGGTTGGAAGAAGCATCAATTCAAAGGAATACCTGATGATCAAGTTGAAAGAGCTTACTACAGAGCAAAAAGGCAAGACAGTGATTTTGTTCCTATGTACTCTGAAAAAGAAGCAAAAAGGTTTCCTGGATTGAAGAGAAAGGCCAAAGAAAGTGATTCTCAAACTGTTAAGAAGACTAAGGTTGTTGAAGAACAAGAAATTCCTACTAAGAAATTCACTGAAGAACAACTGACTGGAATGATTGTGATTGTAGAAGAAGATTTTTATCCAGAACCACTGCAAGTAAGACATCCTATCATTGATTGGGAAGTTTACACTGCTAGCAATTTTGCTCCAACATGGAATATCACAAGGCTAGGTGGTGAAATTTCATCATTCATTCAATTTGAAGATCTTATAAAAGCTTTTGACAGAGATGACATTAATACACTATGGAGGTTAGTTCAAGAAAGGTTTAATGCTCAAGATCTCAAAGACATGAAGGAGATGCAGTTATGGGTTAATCTTAGAAGGCTTTATGAACCTAATGTTAATGATGATTTCTGGAAATTCTCATGCACATGTCCTGGTACTAAATGGTTTTATTATGACTCATGTGAAGTTCATGATGTTTCTACAGCAAATGGAGTAGATGAATTCATGCTTGTTGAGAAAGAATATCCATTCAGAGTTGGAACTCTCACAGTGATGTTATGTTCAACAATAAGAGTTCATGAAGACAATGAGAAGGTCAGAGCATTGTTACATAGGCTTCAAGATCAATGTTCAAGAGCTATTCAGAAGTTAAGGAAGAAGTAAAGTGTTTGGTTGAATTTCCCAAATCCTTGAAGATAATGCATATTGAAGAAACTTATTGATTTGTAGAGAAATCGTAAGTTTAGGGGAGGATTATAGGGAATAATCCGTTACCACGGATAGTTGTGGTTTACACTGCATGGATTAACACTAGCAGTGGAAACGTATTACCACTGCTGGTACATTATTTCCACTACTATAGGAAAACGTGTTTAGATAAGTATAGAATAGATCTTGTGTATATTCTATAATGTTAGCTTTATACTTATCTTGTAAAGGACTCCTTGTTGTATAAAAGGAGATCCTAGGTCATTGTCTTAGGTACAAGTTCAATTACCTACGTATTACTCACAAAAGCTTCAAGGTGTAACCCTAGTGATAAGCAAGATCACTCGTATTATTCATCAATAATATTGGAGCTTAAGTTTTATGTTTAATCTGTGTTTACATACAATACATCATACAATCCATCTTCTAAAGTATTACTAAGTAAATTCCGCGTGCTTAATAATATCATACAAAATATCATTGACACAAGGTGTGTGTCCAGATCCATCACAGTTTTGTTAAGTCGAACCTGCAGCTGTTTGATAAGTTTGATGATGATAGCTGGAGTTTCATCCTTTGTCCTTAAGAACTTAACCCAAGTGAATCGAGAGTAACCATCACCCACAACTAACACATATTTCTTCCCGTAAATGTTCTGCACTCTCATGGGTCCACATAAATCCATGTGAATGGTATGAAGAACTTCTGTAACTGAGTTTGTAGGTTTGGGTTTGTGGGCATACTTCTTGCTTTTTCCCAATTGGCATGCTGAACAAAGATGATCCTTTTCATACTTTAGTCTAGGTAAGCCTATTACTAAGTCCTTTCTGGAGAGATCATTTATGGTGCCGAAGTTCAGGTGATTTAGACGACGATGCCATAACCATGACTTTGTTTTAGAAGCCTTTGACAACAAGCAGATTGGAGAAGACTTCATCATATCTTCGATAGAGATGGTGTATAAATTTGAACCACGTGTTCCTCTTAAAAGTTCTCTACCATCAAGTTCTCTAACGAAGCAAGTATGTTTTCTGAAGGCCACTTCTAGATCAGAATCACAGAATTGACTGACAGAGAATAAGTTATGACCAAGACCTTCAACGTAATATACACTGGAGATAACACTATCACTGACAACATAGTCACCATAACCCATAATTGCACCGAAATGATCATTCCCGAATCTAACAGTCCCGATGAATTTACTCACAAAGTTCATGAGCCGTGACCGGTCTCCAGTCATATGCTTGGAAATGTACTGAGTCCAGGTACCACGGAACGATTTGAACGATCTGCAATTGAACACAGACAAGAATGGATAACTGGATAATTGGGATCCCCATGCAAGAATGGGTTCTATTTGGTTAGTAATATTGATTGGAACACCCATATCAGAAGTAGAAACAATGGAATCATCAAGGATAGATGCAATGCTAGTGTCCGTATTTGACCTACTCAAAGTATGTTAACTTCTTAAAGGAATAGTTCTACCAGTAGGCATCCATTTCCTAATGGGCATTGATCTAGATAATTTAGGGCACATCTTATTAAGATTGAATTTGTGGCCATTAGGTATCCACTAATAACCTATGTTACTAAATTTCCTTCCTGTGGGTTTCCAATGTTTTCTAACCTTCTTTCGCCATTGCTTTCTAGCCTTCTTAGCTTGATTTTTTGGATTCATTATCTTAACAGGGAATTTAACAGCATTAATCAACTCATTCACAACACATTCATGATTAGTAAAAGAAACCAAACAATCATCATTTATGTTTTGCCAAAAGTAGCAAAATTCGAATTAATTACAGTACGCTTATAGCTAATACTAGAATCAACACGATTCGTTTTATTCAACACACACTTAATGTTCCTAGGGTGGTCTTCTACTTTCTTCCATTGCACATTTTTAGCTTGTGAGGTCCTATCATGCTTTATATGGCCTGGAAGCTTTGACCCGCTTGCTTTTGTGTCACTGATTACTCCTGTAGAGTGAATTTTGGGAACATTAGTTGGTTGGGCTACCTTGTGCATTACAGGTTTACAAGTGCTGGGATCTGAGCTAGTTGAAGGCACATTAAAATTCACTTTCTTAATGCTAGGCATAGAACAAGGCATCACAGCTTTACCTTTCTCAAAAAAAGATTTGGGGCAGATTGCTCTTAAGCATTCTAACAGCTCTTGAGATCGTTTGGCCTGAATGCAAGCAAACCTAATTTCTCTATCTAGTGGCTTATTTATGAAATCCTCTTCTACAATCTCTCGGAGACATTCTAGACTATCCTTAAGGTAAGCGAAGTAGTTATAAAACCCAAGTTCATTATTTCTAAGATGAGGAGGAATGAATTTAACAGTCACAGTATATTTAGAGTCTGCAGATGACTTTGATGCAACATTCTCATTAAAGACAAGTGGCATTTTCCCTTTTACCTGACTCCTCAGATTCTCAATTTCCTTTTGTATAGACGTTATTATTTTGTTGTTTTTGTCATGAGTGACTTTCATTGAATCATATAACTCTTTAAAGTGTTGTTTCACCTTTTCATTTTCTTCTAGAAAACTCTCATTTTCCTTTTGTAGAATATTTACCAAGTTTTGAAGATGAAAAGTATGAGAACTCTGATAATCTAAAGGAGGAGGCATTTGGGAGCCTGTCACATTGTTCTTTTCACCCTTTAATTGTGAAATTTGGGTTCTCATTTTCCTGATCATGTTACAATGAGCTCGAATCTGTTCATCACGTTTGCTGATTTCAAAAACTGCATCAAATTCAGGAGCATCCAAGGATGTCTTGATATTCGAGGTTTTAACATTTTCTTTTAGATGTTGATATTTTAATTGCAAAGCAAGATGCTTAACTTCCAATTTAGAAAACTGTTTCACCAGGTAATCATGATCATCGTGTTCAAATTTTTCATGCAATTTAGTGTTAGTTTTCTCAAGCTCAATGATACGATAATGGGAGACCTTCAGAGCAACAGATAATTCATGAAATTGAGATGCATTAATTGAACAATTCGTGGCAGTATGAAACACATCTTGAGTGATACATTCAGAAATCAGATTCTCATTTAAGGTATGCAAGTTTTTCCCCTCAATCTCATTATATTTTAATTTTCGCTCATAGTCATTGACCTCAACTATCATTGCATCAAATTCCTTTTCCATTTCTTTAATATCTGAATCCATCCCCTTTTTAAGACTCTCAAATTGACCTTTTAATTGTTTAAAGAATGGCATGATCTCAGTTAAATAGCATTCTTTAGTTTGCTCAAAACCCCTCTCCCCTTTAGTTATACCAGTAGGTGTGATCCTTTTCTTATATGTCTTCTCAAAATCAACAAATAATTGGTGTATTGGGGGGATACACAGTATCTGTAGGCATTTTCCTAAAGGGAGTGTTTGTTTCAACAAGTACATTAACTTTTTGTTTATCCATATCTTTCTTCCAAAAAATCTGTTCTGTGGTTAATTGAGCTTGAGGCTTAAACATGTTCAGGGAGATCCAATTTTCGTTAGTGTAATCATGGGGTTTGATCGTTATGTTATTCTTTTTACACACATGATCGTTAAGCTTCTTATCCATTTTCTCCCTAGATGCATCATCTAATTTTCTATCCTCTTCCGTGCTTCCAATACATGATGGTGTTTGCCTAGGCTTAAAAATCTCAATGCCATCATATACAATATTATGGAAAGCTTTAGCTCTTTTGCAATATTCGGGATTTGGTTCCTCTAAAAGGGGAATACTATGCTTATCGCTTAAGACTTTATGCTTAGTGATCATGTGAGCAGTCTAAATGGTGTTCCCTTGTACGTACAACTTATTTTCAAGCTTGTTTTTCAACGATTTTAGATTAGAAAAATCATTCAAAAGTTTTGATTCCTTAGCACTGAATTCTTGTTTAAGCGTTTTAACATTATCTTGAAGCTCTTGCTTTTGCTTAACAGTTTTAGAAAGCTTTTCTTGTAAGGAGTTTAACTCTTGTTTTAAAACTTCTTCTCTAAAATTACTTTTTCTAATAATTGTACGCATTTGGTCATCCATTTCCTGCTCATGAGTAGTTAACTCAAACTTATCACATTGTTCATAAATGGCAACTTGTTCTTTATAGGCATTAAGTTCAGAGATAACAGAATCATCAGGGGCACATGGAGTGAATTCATCAAAAACATAGTCATCATTGACTACAGAAGATGCATCACTTGGTTCAATCACACTTTCACTTTGGCTCACATATTGATCATATGAGACAATATTACTATTACCCATATTAACAATATCTGCTTCACAAGTTTCATGTGATTGCACTTTATCATGTATCTTTTGCTCATCAACTTCATCATATAATTTTAATACCTCTGAGATGATTGATTCTTTGGATGGGCCAGCTTGCTTAGATGATGAGACCTTTGGAGAGACCATTGGAGAAATGCTAGCCATGAAGATTCTCTGGGCAGTAGGTTCATCATCGACATCAGAGTCATATGCATCACAGTCTGCTACTTGAAAGGCATTTTGATGATTTTGACCTATTTCCTGAATTGGCTGTTCATCTACATCAGCATCATATGTCTTAGCATTCCCTTCAGCAAGAAACAACAACTCCTCTTCATCCAAAGCCACTCCATTATCCTGAGCTTGCACAAGCAACATCTTGTCTCTAAAGTATTCTGCATTCTGTGGACGTTTTGGAGATGTGCAATTCCTCTCAATATGTCCCTCACCACCACAGTTGTAGCATTTGATTGGCTTTGCTTGCCCTTGATTGGCATTTCTTCCACGATTCTGATTTGCCACATATCCTCCATCTACTCCAGCATTACCATACCCTGCTCCAACCATCCCTTGTTCATATCGTCTTCCTTGCACATTCTGCACCACAACCTTACCATCTCTGACAGTAGCTTGATTGTGTGGATTGGATGCTGTTCTGAGATTATTGTTGGTGTGTGGGAGGGAATTCATATTTTGACTTACCATGAGAGATAGTTGATTGATGAAGTTTTCCATGAGTGTGTTTGAGTCAAGAGGCTTATATGCTGGATCAGGGATGAGCTTGTAATTACCATTACCTGTGGGTATTACTTGAGAAGCTTTGGTGGTAATTCCAACATTGGTGTAAAAAGCTGTAGAATCATTTGATGAACTTGTTTCTCCCTTCTTAGATTTGAACTGTTCAAGAATCTTTCGTTCAAACATAGCATGTCTCTCATTCTAAAGAAGGAAGGAATACGGTTGCTCATAGTTGGTGTTCTTCAATCCTTTGATTAGCTTCACAGAGGTGACAAATTTGTGCCATTCGGGATTCATGTTGTTCATAAACTTTGAGTTCAGCTGAATATTTGGCATGGTCATTTTGATATTCCTCATATCATTCACAAGCTTGTGGAATCTCACGTAATATTCATAGACACTTTCTTCTGGTTTCATCTTAAAGTGCTCAAATTCATCATACAGTTGTGATTCTCTGTCTTCCTTAGTTAATTCAGAACCTGAGAGAAGCATCTTGACATTATCCCAAACCGCCTTTGCTTCAGTGTTGTGATTGATAAGCTTGTAGATATCTTTTGGAAGACCTTGAAGTATGATGTTTGAGGCCCTGATATCAGCATCGAACCTCTTTTTCTCCTTATCATTGAGCTCATCATACGTCTTTGGTCTGTCCAATCCAAAGATCATTGTTCCATCTGCAGCAGTATCAATTATGTCTCTTGTAGTCTCAATCTGATAAGGTCCTTCATCAATTGACTTGAGAATGTTGACTCCATTTTCCTTTCCCAGACAATACAACCTAATTCGTTGAGCCCATGAGTCATAGTCAGTTCTGTCAAGCATGGGTGGACGAGTGTCTGAACCAAATGCTTGAACGTCCCTCGCCTACAGTAGAGATGATTGTGGGGACGTTGGTAGACATGTTTACAGATTTCACGGGATTCTATAACTCTATGATTAAACTGGGAAATAGATTCTTTCACGGGATTTTACTAAATCAAGAGAAAACCGTATTAGAAACAAATGTCAACCAAGTCGCTATAACCCTTGAACCAAGTCGCTAAGTCACCAAGTCGCTAAATAGCAACTCGCTAAACCTTAAGTCGCTGTGAATCAAGTCGCTAAGCACAAGTCGCTAAAACCCAAGTCGCTGAACACAAATCGCTAAAGCACCAAATCGCTAAGCAGACAAGTCACTAAAGAACAACTCGCTAAGTATCCAAGTCGCTAAGAACCAACTCGCTAAGAACAATAAGGACAAGTCGCTAGAAATAATAGAGACAAGTCGCTACGCCAACCAAGTCACTAGCCGAAGTGGAACCTCCACTACGTTGTACTGTTTGTCGGCTTGTCTCAATAAACAAGTCGCTAAGATCAAGTCGCTACGACTTAAACTACAACTCGCTGGAAATTACTAAAGCAAGTCGCTACGAAGAAAAACATTCCGAGACACAAGTCGCTAAGTTAAAAAACTTCAAAACCACACTTTTCAATCCAAAACAAGCTCAACCACAGTGATTCAAGCTTTCCAAATCAAAACCCAAGCACATACAATGATTCTAAACACAAAAGTACACTCAAAATTCAAACTTTAACACAAGAAATGATCCAAATGATGCAAAAACCACTAAAATTTTTCAAACCCAAAAACTATATAAAACCACTAGAAATCCAAGGATATGTAAGAGAGATAATCAAACCATGGCTCTGATACCATTTGTAACATATTGGATTTCACAAACACATCATACCAAATACATAAGAGGCGTATACAAGTTTTAGAGAGAGAAAGGGAAGAGAGTTGGGAACTATGTGAAACAAAGAAAAATGGTATTGAAGCTCCAACCCTCTACCTTGGGAGGTAGAGGGTATTTATCGTGTCTTACAATAAACGCCACCTACGGGCTGTGGATCAGGCATACAATCGGTAAAGACCCGTTCGTCCTCCACGATTTTACTTAACTACCTTCTAACTAATATTAAATAACTACGACTACGAGCTTTCTAATGATTACATATACTTTAGGTGACCGACACTTTAATGACTGAATTTTCTAATTCCTAACAAATAGCTCGGAGTACCTCTGACCAATGTTTGGAGATGTGCAGTTCCTCGCAATATGTCCCTCACCACCACAGTTGTAGCATTTGATTGGCTTTGCTTGCCCTTGATTGGCATTTCTTCCACGATTCTGATTTGCCACATATCCTCCATCTACTCCAGCATTACCATACCCTGCTCCAACCATCCCTTGTTCATATCGTCTTCCTTGCACATTCTGCACCACAACCTTACCATCTCTGACAGTAGCTTGATTGTGTGGATTGGATGCTGTTCTGAGATTATTGTTGGTCGTTCTCATTCGGTCGCTCTAAATACTGCTCCATAGTTAGGTCATCGATATTATTTTCATTGATGACTTCCGGTTCTGCGTCCGACTGGTCTGATTCGTAAAATGAGAAGATGTTGTGAATAGGAACCGGAGAATAGACTTTCCTTCTTCGAAATTGCTTTTCCGGGTCATCGAATGGGGTGGCCAGAAAAGGCCTCGAGCTGTGAGTCTTGTATCCTGACATTATCAGAAAGAAAATTAAAAACATGTAACACCCCAACCCGGCAAGGGTAGAAGTGTCACATTCTTGTATCATATCAGAACATACAAATGAAATCTTTACAAACGGAAACCTTAAAAATGAAGTATGAAAACATATACACAATTAACTGACAAGAAAATACAATATCCAGAATGAATTAAAATCCCAAAACAGAAGTTCTTCAAAATAAGTCCCAAAGTAATAAGGTGCTAGGGTTGGTCCACTCAGATACTCTAACTCTCGGCCCATCGAAGCCCATCTTCCAACCTAAAACCTGCCGCATGAAAAGAAATGCGACTGAGCTTAAAAAGCCCAGTGAACAGATATAACAAAACGAAAGCAAAATAAAATCAGAAATGCGAAATGGAATAATGAAACTGATAACAAAGTCGTAGTGAAATGAGGACAATGAGTCAATGAGGATCCTGCAGAACACAATTATATAGATATCCAAAGAACACATAACACGGAGAACGAAGCAAAGCAAAGCATCAATGACATAAATACAAGCACATACAAAAATCTAAAGGCAAGCGGACGCAGTTAATTAGTAAGTGAGTATGGCAATCAAACAGGACAGAAACACTTAGTTGAAAACATAAACAATATCATAACAGCAGTCAAAACATGGCAGTCACACGTAACAAGTAGGAATACAGTATGAACACTATAATTAAATGAACTTGGGACATAGCAGGGCAATTAAACAAGTTAACAAGCCAGACGTCATAAGTTGAACAATTTACCCAATCAACAATAGTATAAGTAGAAATTTAAACATGGCAGGTCAACCATAGGCAGATAGGGATACTAACGGATAGTCAAAGTTCACGAGATTAACTGAACGAAGTATACATAATAAACATACAAGACAATCGATTACACACTAGCATAGTCACCACACAGATCAAAGAGGTCACATAACGGTAAGATAACATATAATCAGATGATAATATGTGAACCACATATAAACATATTAATCATATCGTAGCATGGTAACCGGTAATCACATATACATGTAAAAGCATAAAGAAATTCAATAATCATGTAATAACCCGGTATGTGAATGGAACCATATTCTGAAGTAACGGAATGAAAGTGTGACAGATCAATGCAATGGAATGTATATATCTTGGTAGTAGAGTGAGTCATATAATGGATTGAGTAATGAACATATAATACAGAGTATGGTGTATTGGGAAATACAGAGGTACAATATAGGTATATCAAAAGTGTAAGGGTTGTCAGAAATCTACCACGAGCCCGGAAACATATCATATCGTATCATATCATATCATAAGTAGCCATTGTATTCGGAGGGGTGACCTCGGAATACCAAACCAATAGGAGGGGAGACCTCAGTAACCAATGGAGTAGCTAGCTCCCAGATTGTGAAGACGTGTATTGCACACGACATCATTCACCAAACAAATCATATCACAACATATAAGATAACAGAACAAATCTAGGATGCATCCATACGCCCCTGCAGACAAATAGTGGCCATACAATATATATCGAGCTCATAATCAGATAACAGAAAGGGACGATGTGGAACATCACTCAACCACACTAGAGTCATGCCATTGGTGCATCAATGACACGGCCATGTTACCTTCATGGCTAGGGAAACATATTTGGCTCGGGTATCAAACTGAATGGTCAAAGCAAAGTCATAACATAAGGGTTCATAACAAAGGTTCAGAAGTCAAAGTTTCATATCAAAGTCCATATCATAAGTTCATATCAGAGGTTCATATCACAGGTTCATATCAAAGGCTCATAATCTGACAATTCACATAGGAGATCCAATCCAAGGGAGCATAGCAAAGTTATAGGGAAGCCCTA
Organism: Chrysanthemum makinoi; assembly: GCA_910596185.1. Taxonomy (NCBI): domain Eukaryota; kingdom Viridiplantae; phylum Streptophyta; class Magnoliopsida; order Asterales; family Asteraceae; genus Chrysanthemum; species Chrysanthemum makinoi. Next base: position 156,033,555 of record OU343225.1, on the reverse strand, counting down.
ATAAGAAGGCTCAGAGCAAGGTATGACATTTCAAATCTAATATCGAAAGATGTAAACGAATCATGAGAAACCTTAAAAGACAAGGTCAGAATATCTGTACCTTAGCAACAAAATGAAAACAAACGGAAAAGTAACACCGGGAAGCAACGTCGTATCTTCTTCAACGAATCTACACGAATTGATATCATATATTACTTATATACTCATTTTATAAGCTTCTTATGCATGTGTAAGTGTTTTACTTATTGATATCCTCTTTTTATCTTTCATTTTCTTAAATTCACATCGGGACCAGAATTTAGCGATTTATATAAAATACTTACTTAGCTCAAATAAAATCAAGTAAAATCCCAGGGGTTCCCATATGAGTTAAAAGACTCTCCAAAAATTGGTGGGTTATATTTCCATGCTAAATGGCCTATGGAAAATCACAAGTCCAGACCTGTCCAGAAAGTGATCAGAAAATACACCTTAAAAGTTTACGCTTATTGGACCTGTTTAGACACCTTGGAAAAATTCCCAAAACTCCCAGAAATTTATTTATATCCTAAATGTCACTCCTGTAAAAGGAGAGCTCCCAATTCCTTATGGTTTGAAAATGAAAAATCAAACAATCCAACCAAATTTCAGACCCGTTTTCTCAGCTTTGACACTTGATCTTGTAAAATTCAAAAATACGACTTAGACAACTCCAAATTCGACCAAACCACTTGGAAAACTTAACTAATACATTAAAATAAGCTTAAAACCAAAAATACCGAATTAAACACTTATGTAACTCAGTTTAACAAGCATAAACATTCGACCTATAAATCTGCCCAGGTCAAAATTCATTTTAAAGCCATCATATAACAAGTTTTAACCATTCTAACACACAAGAGACTTATATATTTTGATTTTAACGTGACTTAGGCTTCATTTACAGCCCTTACAATGAACACACCCAAAGTAAAACCACTCGACACAAAGTAAATTCCACAAGTCGACACGCATTTAGAGTTACGTATATTCGTTATTTTATGTGACAAATTTCTCACCCGATTCAAAGTATGAGACTTTTACGTGACATAATCTTAGGTCTTTACAAAGCTTCTTTCAAAACATTAATTTGGCATGTCATTTCGATTCAAGAGAGTAGGCGTATGGCTGGTCATGAGCACGTCCCACTTCAGAAAAACAAAAGGAGAAGAGGCAATGATAGGTTTACCTTGTGGCGTGAAAGTGGAGGGAAAACAAGATCAAATAAGGCACTAGTACACCTCTTTTGTGCCCTAGCATGTAACGACCAGAAGGAGTACAACCAAGATCAAAATCAAGCGACCCTTATAAGCCCTAGAAGCCATGACCAGAAACCCACGACCAAGTTTCTTTGAATCAGGACTCCGAATTCCTGAAGACACTTCACGAATCAAAACTGCGATCACAACCTTCTTGAAATACTTCACGAATCTCTTGTGTTCTTCTTGTGGTCGAATGGATTAGAGAAGGAAATATTGTAGCCGTCATTTTTTTGTAGATTAGGGTTTCATGTGTTTTCATATGGAGCGTATAACAAAAAAAGAAGAAGGGGGTATTAGATGATAAGTAAGCCCAAGCCCGTTTGTGGGTTTAGGGTCCGTTAGGGTTTCTATTATGTCTCTTACATTCTCTATATATTGTGATGGAATAATAAACGATACCTACGGGGAATTATGTAGTCTAACATGGTTTCAGAGCGGGTCTGATCCTTAGACCTAGGTGGCTATGTTGAGCCGCCTCCCCTAAGCCACCTTGTCAAACCCTAATCACAAAAAAACACAAGATCCAGAAAAACACATCATTCAAAAAAAAACATCTCTTAAACCCTAAATTTTTCTCTTTGCCGTACCACATCTTTAACCCTAAATTTGTCTTTAGATAGGCGATGTGGGTTGTATCTCAAACGAAGTTGGGATTTTACCTGCCTATTCTTAATGAAGGTTCGAATTGAAAGTATCACATGCATTGTTGATAGGAAGTACGTAGATCATTCAAAGATATATATCAGCTTCAACAAGAGACCTCAAATAAAGATGCTTTGGCAACCATCTATCTTTATTGCATTTGATATTCCAAAAAATATATATATATATTTGTTTTATTGTTTGTTTGTTTTTTTTTTATGTCGAATCCGGGGTATCAATTCCCGAGACGACTTTTGTTGGTGTCGAATCCAGGGTATCAATTCCCGAGACGACTTTCGAATCTAGGGTATCAATTCTGACTTTTGTTAGGGTTCTATTCCCGATTTTGGTGTCTAGGTTCTTATTCCCGAGACTACTGTTTGGGATACTTTGGGTTATCCCGTTTTATTTTGGTTATTGTTTTATTTTGCTTTATTAGTTTACTTCTACAGTTCGAGCTTTCGCGATTTCGCCACTCGAACTGCGGAGGAGTATTAGATTATAAGTAAGCCCAAGCCCGTTTGTGGGTTTAGGGTCCGTTAGGGTTTCTATTATGTCTCTTACATTCTCTATATATTGTGATGGAATAATAAACGATACCTACGGGGAATTATGTAGTCTAACAGGGGGAACACCGGTTCTTACATTAGACGAGCCAAAGGAAGGAGTATGGGCCAAGTCCAATCTCCAACTTATTACATAGGTGGGCCTTTACTTTTAAGTTAATAAGTGTTTTATAACTTATGAAATTTCAACTCGTGTAACATATAGGCGCGTAATATGCATAGACGTGAAGTGTCAGAAAATCTCATTTATTTTGTACATTAGGTTTTACAACTCTAACCTTTACGAGTTAGGTTAAATTTCACGTTTAAGGAGCTTGATGAATTTTACGTATTTTATAAATATTAAATAGAGGGCAAAATAGTCATTTTACATGCTTGAGATTTTTAGGGTTTTACAACTCTTCCCCTCTAAAAGGAAATTTTCGTCCTCGAAAATTGCAGTCGCAAGGGTACACAGAGACGTACGATTTCAAGGCAGACGTGGCAATCTATAGATTCACACAGATCATAATGATTTCAGCCCAAAGCGCATAAATCTTACACATAACAGATGTCGGTGAGAATCTCACAAAGAGGTACGTAATTCCAAACTAACATAAGGAGTGTCAAATAACGGATATAAGCCTTATTCCATTCACGCACCAACCCCGTGCATTTCCCAAGATGTCGTATGATTTCAATAAGGTCAAATTATAAGATCTCGGTATTATCACGTTGATCAGGCGTCATAATACTTGCATCACATAACAAGCCCTTATTGTCACCATATTCTGTCCCGGGTCATGACAAACCACATAGCCAATATCACACAAAAGATATCACATACAGATAACAAGTAACATACCAAAGCAGACCAGATTCATATACATACAGCATAAACTACATCAAACAACTTACCATATCACAATGAAAGAAGGTCACCAACTTGCACAAAACGGCTTCTCATGACTCATTATTGACGATCCAAAAATAAAGCTGAGATATCCCCAAAATGCTAAACCATAAAACTCCACGATTCAACCGAGTTCTGAACAAATCAACGAAAAGCAATACCGATCAGAATCACTTAACAGAATATCAAACCGCCTCAAAACGCATGACAAACGAATCGGAGTAACATAAGTCGCGCCCAAATCATATGAAGTAGATGAATTCTCTCAGCCACCGGTTGAATCTTGTCTCCGTCTTTTGCGTCTTTGGTTGATCCGTCCAGCTTCCTCCAAAGAAGATCCTCGATGCCTCCAAAGAAGACGGCAGTGGGTGTGGCTTCGCTTCACGAACCTCTACAGCTCAGGGACTGTTGCAGCGATGCAGGGTCGACACCATCAACTTCGGCTCCACGTGTAGTCTCCATCTAACCGTCGACAAATGGATGTACGAAGACAAAATAACAAAGTTCGACGTGAAAAGAAGAAGGCCAAAACAGTGAAGACGAAAGATTATCGAAGTCAAATCTGAACGACAATCAAAAGGAATCAAAAGAGATCAGAACAGATGGAAGCCTAGTGTGTACCCAAGTCCTCACAGGTCAATCCTAAGGTCAACAAGACGAAACCCGGCTCTAATACCATAATTGTAACACCCCAACCCGGCAAGGGTAGAAGTGTCACATTCTGGTGTCATATCAGAACATACAAATGAAATCTTTACAAACGGAAACCTTAAAAATGAAGTATGAAAACATATACACAATTAACTGACAAGAAAATACAATATCCAGAATGAATTAAAATCCCAAACCAGAAGTTCTTTAAAATAAGTCCCAAAGTAATAAGGTGCTAGGGTTGGTCCACTCAGATACTCTAACTCTCAGCCCATCGAAGCCCATCTTCCAACCTAAAACCTGCCGCATGAAAAGAAATGCGGCTGAGCTTAAAAAGCCCAGTGAACAGATATAACAAAACGAAAGCTAAATAAAATCAGAAATGCGAAATGGAATAATGAAACTGATAAAAAAGTCGCAGCGAAATGAGGAAAATGAGTCAATGAGGATCCTGCAGAACACAATTATACAGATATCCAAAGAACACATAACACGGAGAACGAAGCAAAGCAAAGCATCAATGACATAAATACAAGCACATACAAAAATCTAAAGGCAAGCGGACGCAGTTAATTAGTAAGTGAGTATGGCAATCAAACAGGACAGAAACACTTAGTTGAAAACATAAACAATATCATAACAGCAGTCAAAACATGGCAGTCACACGTAACAAGTAGGAATACAGTATGAACACTATAATTAAATGAAATTGGGACATAGCAGGGCAATTAAACAAGTTAACAAGCCAGACATCATAAGTTGAACAATTTACCCAATCAACAATAGTATAAGCAGAAATTTAAACATGGCAGGTCAACCATAGGCAGATAGGGATACTAACGGATAGTCAAAGTTCACGAGATTAACTGAACGAAGTATACATAATAAACATACAAGACAATCGATTACACACTAGCATAGTCACCACACAGATCAAAGAGGTCACATAACGGTAAGATAACATATAATCAGATGATAATATGTGAACCACATATAAACATATTAATCATATCGTAGCATGGTAACCGGTAATCACATATACATGTAAAAGCATAAACAAATTCAATAATCATGTAATAACCCGGTATGTGAATGGAACCATATTCTGAAGTAACGGAATGAAAGTGTGACAGATCAATGCAATGGAATGTATATATCTTGGTAGTAGAGTGAGTCATATAATGGATTGAGTAATGAACATATAATACAGAGTATGGTGTATTGGGAAATACAGGGGTACAATATAGGTATATCAAAAGTGTAAGGGTTGTCAGAAATCTACCACGAGCCCGGAAACATATCATATCGTATCATATCATATCATAAGTAGCCATTGTATTCGAGGGGTGACCTGGAATACCAAACCAAATAGGAGGGGAGACCTCAGTAACCAATGGAGTAGCTAGCTCCCAGATTGTGAAGACGTGTATTGCACACGACATCATTCACCAAACAAATCATATCACAACATATAAGATAACAGAACAAATCTAGGATGCATCCATACGCCCCTGCAGACAAATAGTGGCCATACAATATATATCGAGCTCATAATCAGATAACAGAAAGGGACGATGTGGAACATCACTCAACCACACTAGAGTCATGCCATTGGTGCATCAATGACACGGCCATGTTACCTTCATGGCTAGGGAAACATATTTGGCTCGGGTATCAAACTGAATGGTCAAAGCAAAGTCATAACATAAGGGTTCATAACAAAGGTTCAGAAGTCAAAGTTTCATATCAAAGTCCATATCATAAGTTCATATCAGAGGTTCATATCACAGGTTCATATCAAAGGCTCATAATCTGACAATTCACATAGGAGATCCAATCAAAGGGAGCATAGCAAAGTTATAGGGAAGCCCTAATAAGAAGGCTCAGAGCAAGGTATGACATTTCAAATCTAATATCGAAAGATGTAAACGAATCATGAGAAACCTTAAAAGACAAGGTCAGAATATCTGTACCTTAGCAACAAAATGAAAACAAACGGAAAAGTAACACCGGGAAGCAACGTCGTATCTTCTTCAACGAATCTACACGAATTGATATCATATATTACTTATATACTCATTTTATAAGCTTCTTATGCATGTGTAAGTGTTTTACTTATTGATATCCTCTTTTTATCTTTCATTTTCTTAAATTCACATCGGGACCAGAATTTAGCGATTTATATAAAATACTTACTTAGCTCAAATAAAATCAAGTAAAATCCCAGGGGTTCCCATATGAGTTAAAAGACTCTCCAAAAATTGGTGGGTTATATTTCCATGCTAAATGGCCTATGGAAAATCACAAGTCCGCCTGTCCCGTAAAGTGATCAAAATACACCTTAAAATTTTACGCTTATTGGACCTGTTTAGACACCTTGGAAAAATTCCCAAAACTCCCAGAAATTTATTTATATCCTAAATGTCACTCCTGTAAAAGGAGAGCTCCCAATTCCTTATGGTTTGAAATGAAAAATCAAACAATCCAACCAAATTTCAGACCCGTTTTCTTAGCTTTGACACTTGATCTTGTAAAATTCAAAAATACGGCTTAGACAACTCCAAATTCGACAAAACCACTTGGAAAACTTAACTAATACATTAAAATAAGTTTAAAACCAAAAATACCGAATTAAACACTTATGTAACTCAGTTTAACAAGCATACACATTCGACCTATAAATCTGCCCAGGTCAAAATTCATTTTAAAGCCATCATATAACAAGTTTTAACCATTCTAACACACAAGAGACTTATATATTTTGATTTTAACGTGACTTAGGCTTCATTTACAGCCCTTACAATGAACACACCCAAAGTAAACCCACTCGACACAAAGTAAATTCCACAAGTCGACACGCATTTAGAGTTACGTATATTCGTTATTTTATGTGACAAATTTCTCACCCGATTCAAAGTATGAGACTTTTACGTGACATAATCTTAGGTCTTTACAAAGCTTCTTTCAAAACATTAATTTGGCATGTCATTTAGATTCAAGAGAGTAGGCGTATGGCTGGTCATGAGCACGTCCCACTTTAGAAAAACAAAAGGAGAAGAGACAATGATAGGTTTACCTTGTGGCGTGAAAGTGGAAGGAAAACAAGATCAAATAAGGCACTAGTACACCCCTTTTGTACCCTAGCATGTAACGACCAGAAGGAGTACAACCAAGAGCAAAATCAAGCGACCCTTATAAGCCCTAGAAGCCATGACCAAAAACCCACGACCAAGTTTCTTTGAATCAGGACTCCGAATTCCTGAAGACACTTCACGAATCAAAATTGCGATCACAACCTTCTTGAAATACTTCACGAATCTCTTGTGTTCTTCTTGTGGTCGAATGGATTAAGGAAGGAAATATTGTAGCCGTCATTTTTTTGTAGATTAGGGTTTCATGTGTTTTCATATGGAGCGTATAACAAAAAAAGAAGAAGGGGGAGCACCGGTTCTTGCATTAGACGAGCCAAAGGAAGGAGTATGGGCCAAGTCCAATCTCCAACTTATTACATAGATGGGCCTTTACTTTTAAGCTAATAAGTGTTTTATAACTTATGAAATTTCGACTCGTGTAACATATAGGCGCGTAATATGCATAGACGTGAAGTGTCAGAAAATCTCATTTATTTTGTACATTAGGTTTTACAACTCTAACCTTTACGAGTTAGGTTAAATTTCACGTTTAAGGAGCTTGATGAATTTTACGTATTTTATAAATATTAAATAGAGGGCAAAATAGTCATTTTACATGCTTGAGATTTTTAGGGTTTTACAAGTTAGGTCATCGATATTATTTTCATTGATGACCTCCGGTTCTGCGTCCGACTGGTCTGATTCGTAAAATGAGAAAATGTTGTGAATAGGAACCGGAGAATAGACTTTCCTTCTTCGAAATTGCTTTTCCGGGTCATCGAATGGAGTGGCTTGAAAAGGCCTCGAGCTGCGAGTCTTGTATCCTGACATTATCAGAAAGAAAATTAAAAACAGACTTAATATGAAATCCTAAAATAGCTCCCCGGCAGCGGCGCCAAAAACTTGATGCAGGTTTTACTGACCAGGTCTTAATATTTATAGTGTCTCGCTAAACCTATGGTATCCCCTAGTGCACAAACGGGCAGTGTACCCGGTCTTGTGTAGTGTAGTAAATGGTAAAGCCGAGGTCGTCCCAAGAGCTACATGAGGTGGATTATTACTAAGTCTAATTATCACAGAATAATAGTTTCGATATGGATTTAATTAATTAAACTACTAATGCAGAATAAAATAAAGCAGATAAATGGATAAAAGGAAATCAATAGAGGAGAGTGGTGCCAACCTAATTAATCCTCCTAGCTTGTTATTTCTACGTCTACCTACTTCCAATTACTTCAGGTGGGGTCAAATTCGAGAGGACAGCATTTGGTCAATTCGCCCTAACCTATCAGCAAAGATGCCAGCACGGGAGAAATCAGGCGCACCGTCATAAGTCCTGTTGTTCCTAGTCCCCTAAGTCAAGTCATTAAGTACCGCTACATGCTAGATTCATAATAGTGAGTGTCCAGCCGTTAGGAACTTAGACACTACACCCCCCAATTCTTAAGTTCATCCAAACGATAGGTGATCAGTGGTCAAATCGCACAAGTAGAAAGGGTCGTCAGTTGGTCATATCTTACCCTTCCCGTCTCAGTCCGCTCACCTAGGGTCAGTTGGTCATATCTCCTAGGCAATTGGCCTCTACCGCCATTCAAAACTACCGAACCAAGGGTGGCTACCAATGAACTATGCATGCATACACTTAGAAATAATTATACGGAAGTAAAGGTAAACGCAAACAAAACAATTAAGGAATCATAACTAGGCTAGCACCAAAAGGTGCTTAGCCGCTCATATTAATCATGCAAATCAATTCAATATTCAAAGGTACGAAATACATGAATTGAAAGTAAAAGAAATATTTAACGCTAATGCTTATCGTAATGGAGTGACTTCTCCCTTGGAAACAGCTCTGTATGCTCCACTAAACCTGCCTTGAGCTTTTTCCCACGTTCTCAGAGTGTTGTGTGTGGAATGATATGACTAGAAATGTTGGAATTCATGGGGTATTTATAGGCCAGATCTGGGTTACGGCGTAACCAATATAGGAGTTACGCCGTAACCTTCTATTTCTTCGTAAAATGCGCTAGATCTGCTGGTTACGGCGTAACCTTATTAGTGGTTACACCGTAGTCTTCAATAAACTCGGTTACATCGTAAGTGATGCAGTATTTACGGCGTAAGTATCAGCGGCGTGGAACCTCTTTTGACCTAATGTAGTCACGTCGTAACCTTTTGGAGGACTTACGCCGTAACCTTCTGATAAGTTGGCATACTGAGTCACGCAATAGTTACGGCGTAATGTGAGAGATGAGTTACCCCGTAACTTCTTCAAAATAGCATACTGTGATAAATCTTTAGATATGTTTCCAGTTCCGTGTCTCTTTAGCTCCAATGCTCGTAATTTACCTGAAAGTGGAAAATAATGGAAAACAAGCGTAAATCCATATAAATGATATAAATAACGAGCATTATCGGGGGAAATTGACACTTAATATTCAGGACTATTTGATGTTATCACTAATATAATCTCTCATATTGGTGATAACATTAGCTCGAAACGACATGGTTTTCAAGAAAATTTTGTTGATTTGCAATTGATGGTCAGAACGAGGGTGTGTTATTATGATCATTAAATGTGGTTGTTGGGTTGGTTCATTAATTCGCGCGCCCAAGATACAAGCTTTTCAAATTTGTTCCGTAAAATATTACGAAATGGTATATTTTAGTAGGCCATGGTAATATGGCAGACCTATTACACAATCAATGTGATGTGACGTGTCAAGTCGGGTCGGGTCCAATTTAACACAAGTATGTTAATAAAATGATAAATGCAAACTGTTTATAATTAAGTCAATATAATTGCCTAATTGTTAATACCTTCGACTACATTTTTATATCAACGTACGAAACTATTTTATAGACCATCACTTATTCTAAAAACGTCGACGTCTTCACTTTGACGTAAGCACATAACGGCATCATGTTATCAGATGTGTAGAGTTACATTCATTTGAGTTGAATATTTTGAGCTATATGCGACATTTCTAACCGTAAAAAAATGCTACACTGCTTTTATGCACGATTACTTAAATTAAATATCTCAAATTATAAAATGAATTGGTTGTATACTTATAATTGCTAGTTATTTTTACGACCGCTATAGTTATTTTTACTACCATTAGTAAACTGAATTGGTTGTATACTGAATTGGTTGTGAATTCTTTATCTCATTCTCAGCCTCTTTTGGTTTTGGTTTTGGTGTTATTGCGGTGGTTATAATTGTAGCAATGGTTGCCCTCTGTTGTGGAAGCGTCTAAACTGGTAGTGGGTAGAATAATAGCAGCATTGGTTGCAGCAGTGGTTACTACAATACTAGCAGTGGATGCAACAACACTAGCAGTGGTTGCCTGCACCACTTCCTTCTCCTTTTCTTTATTTGCAACCTTTAAAGAATCATCTATTACTTCGGACATGTCATCATGTACAAAGTCATTGCATTGGACAACAATACCACTTGATTTCTCTATTCGGTGGACGCCTTGCATCAAAGGTCAATCCAACCTTGTTTTCTCTTTCCAGCCAGCAGCCAATGCATATCATTTCACAACCTGTTTCCTCAACCACGGTGAAACTTGTTTGATGTTATAAAGAAAAGAATAGCATTTACGGATTATATAATAACGTCTACTAGCATAACCATCTGTATTTTTTCGCTTCATTTAATATACTTGAATGGTGTGCCATACTAGTTGGTAGGAGAATTTAATTGAAGAGTAACACACACTCTTTCTAACCTATTCCATTAACTTGTGAGCAGTCAAATAAAAGGTCAGCCAACATTGGAATTTAGCCGTTTGGCTTTCTTATTATAAAGCATAACGACATTAAATACCCACATTTACACACACACCTACCCAAGTAATCAGCTTCGTTCGCTACTGCCAGTATAACATGCCTATATTGTACACAGACAGTTGTAACGTTAAGCATACCTATATTTGTAATAGCAGCAGTAACCTTAGAAAACATGTAGTAACAACATGTAAACACACACTAAAAAAACACACCCCTAAAGTTGAACGAAATTTTGAGCGGAGGGGCATTTTGGTAACTATAGAACGATATTTTTAGGGGTCTAAGTGAATTATTGTCATTTACTTCCACACCCCTAAAGTTTATCCCGTTTTTCTCTCTGTCTCCTTCAATCACACATAAACACACACTAAAAAAACACACAACCTCTAATAGCAACCAATTCTGGATATTAATCGCATCTCCGTCATCTCCGTCATATATTTTCTGAATGAATCCGGCGTTTTTTATCTCCGTCGTTGACTTTGGTATTGACTCTCTAATTTCTTTTTTTGATTGAATCTGATTCACTTTTTAACAACTTTTCTCCGGCATTGACTCCGGCGTTGACTATCTCATGTGTATATGTTAATTGAATTTCATATCTATTTTTTGCACATGTGAAGATGTTAATTGATTTGTTAGATACTATTTGTTTGTTACTTTTGACTATCTTATGATGTGTTTTTTTTATTACATATTTATTTTTGCACATGTGAAGATGTTTATTGATTTATTTAGATACTGTTTTTAGTGTTTCTTTATTACGATGACTATCTGATGATGCGTTGGTGAAATAATCGTTTACGAATTAGGTGTTTGATGTTTAGAGATGTTTTTAGATTGCATAAATCATAGCTTATCTTTGAAGAATATCAAGATTAGCGACTGTTTGCTATTCATAGTTTACCTTTGAAGAATATCGAGATTAGCGATTATTTGATTTACTTACGTTTTTTAAAATTATGTTCGCTAGTGAAGTTTATCAGTAAGTAATGGAATTTTGAGGTTATTATTGTATTTAAGTTTAGTTAGAGTATATTCGCATGTGAAGAATATCGAGATTAGCTATTATTTTGATTATTTAAGTTTTCACAAATGATATCATAAAATCATAACATAAAATTTGATGTAGTAATCTAGTACCTTGTTAATTAGATAAATAGTTACTAGCTTACATAACAAATAAGTCCAAAATAACACATTCTTAAACATATACAAAACACATTCATAATCCTAAAAATCATCAGTATCAGCTGCAACTTCTTTGAGTATCTTGATAAGGTTTTTGGCACATTCAACCATATCTTGATACTTAGCTTTGACAACAGCATTATGATCTTTCAAATTCTTAAAACCGGTTATCATCTCTTCATACTTCGCTTCAGCATCAACATTATAATCTTTGTAAATCTTAAATTCAACTATCACCTCTTCACACGTTGCTTCCAGATTAGCATTATCATCTTCGATCCTCTAGAAACGCGCTTTCGTATCTTCATACTCACATTCATACTCTGAAAGTTGTTCAATCATTATCTTCCTCTTATCAATCAGCACTTGTTTCTCTCTAAAATTTCCTTCTATTGGGAAAGTCTTTCCCTGGCTCACAAGCAATTACCATTCTATTGAAACGGTCTATCATGTCTTTAAATAAAGAATCCTGCAAATTCGTACAATCCGGAGTGCATGTACCATCATGACACAAAGAACACGGCATTTCGTAAATGATTGTGATGATTGATAATCTAATTGATCTAAATATTAATTGACTGAAATATCACAGTACAAGTTAAAGGTAAATTTCACAAATGAAATAGTGTTTTTAGATTTAGTTTACACACCTGTATTATTTATTGACAATTTTAATTGGTGTATAGTGTGAATAATCCAAAGTCACTGTGAGAATTGGTGTTTGCAAATGGGTTATTTTTGGCCACTAAGAGTTAGTGTATAGTTTTGGATGTGAATCTAAAGTGGATTTCTAAAATAGTAGAGTATCAGTGTAGTTTTTTTTTCATCTCAGTGAGCCAATGTTTTTATCAAACCTGAAATCATGGCCTCTGCATTTTACTTTTTTTGACTGTTTTTTTGAACTCTAGCATTTGGCTATTTTGTTTACACCTGTTTAAAGGTAAGGATGTCAGTTGCTTTTTGGGAAATGGTTTGTGTATTTTTAAGTGACCTGATGTGCATAATGTACCATAAAGTAAATCCCTGCTAGTTAAATCACATTTAAATCAATTTAATAATCTTCAACAATCTGTAGACATTGTATATGTGCCTATTTATACACATGAGCTAATGCTAGATTTAAGATTAAACGCATATTTTCCAGTCTCATCAGCACTAGCAGTCCTCACTTGAACAAACAGTTTTTTATTCTATAGTGTGACAGTTGTAATATACAAGAGGGACCTAGAATGAAAAACACATAAACCTTTTTACCCCACACACCACTTATCCTTTTATGGTCCCAACCACACATCAGTTATCCTTATCGTCCCAACAATCAACATCCTCACATTCCTTCTTATACCCTAGGTCACTTTCATCGAAGAATCCAAATAAAAAAATCGTTGTCCTTTTCTTCTTTTTTAGAAACAAATCTAGGTTTGTTGTACTCCCCCGTATGTACTTTGTTACCTTATTCGTTCATATATTTATTGAGTACATGAATATAAATAACTGTGCAGCTTTATATTTTATATTCTATTATTAAATATTTATTTAAATAAAAGTTAATGAAATTGTTATTAGGGTTTATGTTTTATAGGTATGGTCAGTATACCCCTTAAAGTCTAGTGGTTGATTCTAATTGTTATTAGGGTTTATGTTTTATTGGACATGGCGGAAACCAAAGAAATAATATTTAAAGTTCACCACAACGGGAAATTTGAATTTTAGCCATTCCGCTATGTAGGCGGTTTCCTTTCTGATGTCTGGTGTTTTAGCTCCACCAGGGGTGCATTTACCATGGTGCTTGATCATGTTTTTAATGATATTGGAAGGGAAAAATGGGCTTAATTTTATGGTGCACCAAATAAGGCACTCGAAGATGGTTTAACATTGTTGCACACAGACAATGACGTTCGACGAATGTATGACCTTGTGGATGAGAATGGATCCATGGACGTCTACATTATGCACAAGCTACAGGCTTTGTCAAAATTTTATTTCAAAAACATGGTATGGCAGGAAGAGGACGCCGGCATGCGGTGCGGTAGTGCAACACCTTTCAAAAGAAGGAAGCTAACAAAGCGTGTTTCTATCACGAAAACTGAAAGAGGGTTCAAAATCATAGAAAAAAGGGGGTAGTGCACAAGGAAATGAAAGACTGTTGCAAGAAAATCACTGCACATTTCCTATCACAATCTTATCGCCTCTTATCGCAACACAACACAACACATGCCTTAGATGCATGGTTGCACCTGTTATGAATGTTTGTTACATTTAAAAATTTTTGAGTTTATGCTGCCAACCATGCGATAGAGCTTCTATGGCCAACTTAGTGCTATTAGGTTTATGATGTTAAGTCTATCATTTATGATCATATGGTTAAGAATTATGGTTGCCCGATCGTACAACAAGTATTGCCCAATTATGGCATTTAGTTGCCTAGATTGCAAATTGGACGGTGGCTTGAGGTATAAACGAAATTGCCCAATAACATAAACTAGATTTTCAGAATTTTCGTGTCTAGATAGTAGATGTGACAACTCGTACTTTTAGGTTATTTCTCAAATTTACTATTCATCTCGAGAATTTTCAGAGTCGAAGTAATATTCTGAGAACGTATGTCAAAAATTACTATTCACGAAACACTATTCATTCCCGGAGAAAATCACTATTCAAGTTTCACTATTTCATCGTTTATCGTAAACTAGGTTTACGAGTATCAAATTCGCGTAACCTTAATGGTTTAGCTGCGAATTCATGAACTATCATCAAGGACATTTCATATAGACTAGGTTTAGTCTACATATCATTATCATCATATTAGTTCAAGCATGGTTTTGCATTTTTCATTAAACGTGTAATTTCATATTATATAAACGTTATCGCGTAATTAATTATTTTGAACAATTGATCCGATACTTCCAAAAATTATCCCAATATATTTTTATACTCATATTAAGATTATAAAAATAATATTATGAGAGTACCCAGTGTTTTAAATTTATTTTGTATATAAACTGTTATATTTATATAATTACGACGGTTTTCTTAAATACTACACGATAATTATTATTTCACTCAAATTTTGCAAGAAATGTATTTTTATAATTTTTATAACTTCAATATATTTTATTTTGATCCGTTAAAATTTATTTTTAGCTAACGCTACCCTAAATGCTTAAATAAATACACAAGTTACTAGTTATCCTTAAATAATTATACATCTATACTACACATTTATACTTAAAAAAAATAAAAAATAAACTAGCTAATGCAAACACACCCTTGTCGACACAAGGGTGAGTCACACCATAATGATACTAAATATCTACTTACTCTAAACACTTATATTCATTTTATACATACACATTAACACATACAACTACATTATACAAAGGTGAAAACAAAATATCCTCTTTCTCTTCTTCCCTAAGAACCGGCCACCCTTGAGGACCAAGAAGGAGATCACAATTTTTTTTCTAGTCAAGTTCGTTACAATCTAGTTACACTCTTAAGTAAGGTTTTGAAATAAAAACCTAGGGTGTTAGGATTAACCTTGTTCATTTAACCTCATCAAGTTACTAGTAAGCATTTCATGTTCATATTCATCTTTCATATTTATTTTATGTTCATTTCATCATATTTAAGAAAAACATGCAAGTCATATTGATGTTTATACCACTTTTTATTGTTTTTAAGAGTTATAAGTATATATTCATCATCCTATAATTACTCCTTGAAACATATCACTTTTGGTGATGTCTAGGAACCCATGACACCCTAAGAAGGTGTATGGTAGGATTAGAATAGCTTCGGAGTTGGTTTGAATTGGTTAGAATAGGTTTTGCGCGAGAAAAACTCATTTCGACAAGTTTACTTAAGGGTCTGTCCATATTTTTGAAATCTGGAATTTTCGACAGTAGGTAAAAATTTGTGGCCTAGATATTTAGAAAATAAACTTTAAAACAAAAACGTGGCCGCTTGAACGGGTTAAAACGGAGCTATAACGAAAAAGTTATGCTATTTACAAGTTAGACGACGAAAACTATAAAAATCAGAAAATTCAGCATATTACTTCCACTTTTTACGAGTCAAAAATGAGTCTTAAGCGTTATAAATTGTGTCGACTTATCAAAAATATATTAGTATACTTTGATACGAAGCTAAGGACATATAAAACGTAGAAAACGGACTAGTAACGATTAAATTACACGTGTTTACATAAAGTTTCCGTAACTATATTAAATAAGCAAAACTTATATATTTCTATTAGACAAGTATTACGGCCACAAAGGACCATGTTGAGGGTCGTTTTTAACATAGACGTAGTACTTTTTATAACATGATGTCTTCTAGTAAAAGTAAGTTCGCCTTGCCTATATTCCAAAATGTCCGACCGTTTGTCAAGCGGAGTTGTAACGAATAAAATACGGTCACTTAAACTTTGCCGAAAACCACCCTTAAACAATATTTCGGATACAAGTACCATACTTTACCAATATTTTTCTCCATGATCGAGACCTCTAGGACGAAAACTTAAATGCTAAAACTTTGAGATAATGATACAAGCTTCCCAAAACCGTTGAGTTCGTTTCCTAACACTCGACGTGCACCATTTTACGACTAGCTTTTCAAGGCCGTTTATTCACTTTCATGAAATTTTCAACGACATTATTTTACGACGAAAAGTTATAATTTCATAATAAATCACTAAATGATTATCGTAGGATATCATTTCAACGTAAATACATGTAAAGTAATTTAAAAATGGTCAAGACGTTATAAGATTATTTTTTGACGATAAGTATTATTTTCAAAAATTCACAAGTGGTATAGATATCATACGAATTGCATGCATAACATTACATCATGACTTATTATATATCATATCATTCATAATAGGTCGCAGTTTGAGATTGCGCCTCATTTCAGTGTACTCACTTTTGTCATCGCATCATTGTACCAAGTGAGTTCATAGCCCCACTTTCTATTACTTAATTGTTTTACAAACTCTTGGAGGAGATACATGCTATATTTTTAATCGAACACAAATGCTTTGAACTGTATGCTATATCCAAATGTTTTATTGTCACTAAGTAATCAATTGCCATGTTTGAAGTCCCTACATCATGCACCATTAGTCACTTGCGAGTGAGCGCGAATATTGTGAATAGGCCTATTGGAATTAACACTCCCGTTCTTATTGACCCAGTTAGGGGAAATCGAACGCACTATATTTGAATCATTAAGGTAAATTGGCAAGTTTACCTATTAGGGCTGCGATGAAATGATTTTTACCAATTTCTATTGGTACGAGGTTTACGCTTTGGTTGTCATGAACTTAGTGAAATAAATGCTGTTTTGTTTTCAACGATGAGTGTGAAATAATGTAACTCACACTACGAATATTGTGTTCAAACGAATTAATTAAACCTATGAATTTCACTCAACCTTTGTGTTGACTGTTTTAAGCATGTTTTATCTCAGGTATCTAAGGCATACACTTCATGGCATGCATGTGGACTTATCATAGAGTCGTGGTGACGACGCGTCTCTCATGGGATTTATACACTTTAAAACATCGTTTGAATTGTAACAAACTTATTCCGCACAAGTTGATTTTCATTTGGGACCTATACTTTGTAAACTCTGGTTATTTTATTAAATCAAACGATGTATTTTCAAACGACACTTTAGGTCGTTCAATATAACTGTGATTGTGATGCTATTACAGTCAACCCCCAGGAATTCCATTCCGCTGCAAAACAGGTAATTTGGGGGTGTGACAGATTGGCATCAGAGCTTCGGTTATAGAGAACTAGGTTGCATCTTTGACTCTAGACTATAACTACATCATCATAGCATCTCATCATTTCATCATAAGTTCATATTCACTTTACATGCGGTTTATGCCTACATTTTTCGAGTTATTTACTTTCATTTCAAATTGATTGTCACATGGATGCCTTTAAATACCCATCCCATTATCCTTTCCTCATACTCTAATGTGGAGAATGCCTTGTCATTCCCTATCACAATATTAATATCAGCTGATTCATCACCGATAACGTCGAATGCCGAGATAAACCTTTAAGTAGGACAAAGTCACTCTCACTCCTTTGTTTCACCACTAACATGTCGAGTTACACGTTATTCACACATTAAGTCACTAAACCATCATACATTTGAAGCACTTACAACATCTCATAACCTACCTTTTGGGAACCCGTCGATCATTTTGAAAAATAACCTCAAATTTATTATCTCATATCACATCTCTTTAGAGCGCTTATTTTTTTTAACATAGGACTTTGCTACATCTCACCTTTCCTCTTATTTTGAAGAAGTTATGGTGTCGAAGAAAGCTCCACAAGTTTTGACTCAAGCGGCTATGCAAAAGTTTGTGAGGGATAGTATAGCCAATGCATTAAGGACTGAAAGGGAAACAGTGGCGGCTGCTGCTGAGGCTGCGGCTACTTCCGAAGCCGCTAGACTTGCCAATGCTGCTGAGGCTGCAGCCACTGCCGAAGCCGCTAGACTCGCCACTGCCGCTGAGGCTGCAGCTTATGCTGAAGCTGCCCGGCTTGCTAATGCCGCCACGGCTGCGGCAACTGCTGAAGCTACTAGAATTGTGGCGGAAGCTGAAGCCGCTAGACTTGCTGCTGCTGCAAGAATTGCAGGAGGGTCCGGGGTTAGAAGTTGCTCATATAAGGACTTTAAAAGCGGAGATCCCACTAAGTTCAAGGGTACCGAAGGGGCCACTGCCATAGTTCGATGGTTTGAGAAAATGGAGTCTGTGTTTCTGTTATGTAATTGCCCTGAGGATAGCAAGGTTGAGTTCGCCACTGGTACACTCTTAGATGGCGCAATGTCATGGTGGAATTCGTATGCGCAGCCTATTGGTATCGAAAATGCTTACAAGCTCACGTGGGGTGAATTCAAGAATCTGGTAACTAAGAAGTATTGTCCACGCACGGAGGTGAAGAAATTAGAATCGGAATTTTATGAGTTAGTGACTGTTGGTTATGACATCGAGACCTACATCAGGAGGTTTCAAGAATTGGCCGCGCTATGTCCGTCTATGGTTTCGGACAACGAAAAACTACTGGAGGCTTTCATTGGATGACTTCCCCAGATTATTCAAGGTGATGTGATTTCCTTTGATCCGCAAACGATTGAAGAATCTATTCGAGTATCTCAAAAGCTCATGGCACAAGTAGTAAAGAGAGGCAACATTAACAACACCAACCGTAACAACAATACCAACAACCTCACCAACTACAACAATAACCGAAACAACAACAACAACAACAACAACAACAACAACGACAACCAAACTAACAACAACAAAAGAAAATGGGAAAATGATCAAGGAGGTTATAATAACAACAACCAAAATCGTAACACTAACCATCATCAACAACAGAATAGAAGGCAAGAAGCTGCAATGGTTTATGTCGCTGCACCAATAGAAGGCAGAGGTTATGCTGGAACACACCCACTATGTAATCGATGTAAGTTTCATCACTCGGGTCCTTGTCCTGCCAAGTGCCACAAGTGCCAAAAATTGGGACACCTAGCCAGGGATTGTAGAGGTAAAGTCGTAGTCACATGCTTCGGATGTGGGGAGCAAGGACACTATCGGAATCAATGTCCTCAAAACCAAGGTCAACAAGTTGAAGGTGCTCTTGGGAAAGCATACATGTTAGAAGAAGGAGAAGCTCAACAGGATTTCAACAACGCGGAAGACTGAAGAAGTTCGGAAACTAACAGTCTCATTTTCTTTATGTACTATGTCGTACTAAGTTTATGTCTTCCATCGTATCCGAATATTTATAACTTAAGATGTATTACTGTTTGATAAACCACTCGTTGTAAAATATTCTCATCTATCGTACTTTATTTTCTTTTCGATTTGTTATCACTTACGAGAATTTTTCTTCCTTTTTCTTAAACGACCATTTTAACGACACGGTTTAAATCTTTGTAAACATTGAGAGTTATAACAACTAAACCGAATGTCACATTATCGTTCCTTAATTATACATAGCCTAGCTAACTATGTCTAATTCTGGAGGGATCATGTTATGTTGGGAGCAGTTATTTATAAATCTTTGTGCAAGCAAAATTTTCACATATTCCAAGTCAAAGTGTTACTCATGGGAGATTCATCAAATATTTTCTCTACTATGATGTTTTGTACGCACTCAGTCATCGATAACCGTAACGACACCTCCTCATGTCTTCTCTCCTCGATATTCAGCATAAACCCAAAAATTCGATAGACTAACACGAACTGAATTCAGGGACTGAATTCCTTTTTGGATTGGCGAATGTGACAACTCGTACTTTCAGATCATTTCTCAAATTTACTATTCATCTCAGGAATTTACTATTCACCGGTTACTATTCAAAATTTTACTATACATCGTTTTCAGAGTCGAAGTAATATTCTGAGAACGTATTTCAAAAATTACTATTCACGAAACACTATTCATTCCCGGAGAAAATCACTATTCAAGTTTCACTATTTCATCGTTTATCGTAAACTAGGTTTACGAGTATCAAATTCCCGTAACCTTAATGGTTTAGCTGCGAATTCATGAACTATCATCAAGGACATTTCATATAGACTAGGTTTAGTCTACATATCATTAGCATCATTATCATCATATTAGTTCAAGCATGGTTTTGCATTTTTCATTAAACGTGTAATTTCATATTAAATAAACGTTATCGCGTAATTAATTATTTTGAACAATTGATCCGATACTTCCAAAAATTATCCCAATATATTTTTATACTCATATTAAGATTATAAAAATAATATTATGAGAGTACCCAGTGTTTTAAATTTATTTTGTATATAAACTGTTATATTTATATAATTACGACGGTTTTCTTAAATACTACACGATAATTATTATTTCACTCAAATTTTGCAAGAAATGTATTTTTATAATTTTTATAACTTCAATATATTTTATTTTGATCCGTTAAAATTTATTTTTAGCTAACGCTACCCTAAATGCTTAAATAAATACACAAGTTACTAGTTATCCTTAAATAATTATACATCTATACTACACATTTATACTTAAAAATAAATAAATAAATAAACTAGCTAATGCAAACACACCCTTGTCGACACAAGGGTGAGTCACACCATAATGATACTAAATATCTACTTACTCTAAACACTTATATTCATTTTATACATACACATTAACACATACAACTACATTATACAAAGGTGAAAACAAAATATCCTCTTTCTCTTCTTCCCTAAGAACCGGCCACCCTTGAGGACCAAGAAGGAGATCACAATTTTTTTTCTAGTCAAGTTCGTTACAATCTAGTTACACTCTTAAGTAAGGTTTTGAAATAAAAACCTAGGGTGTTAGGATTAACCTTGTTCATTTAACCTCATCAAGTTACTAGTAAGCATTTCATGTTCATATTCATCTTTCATATTTATTTTATGTTCATTTCATCATATTTAAGAAAAACATGCAAGTCATATTGATGTTTATACCACTTTTTATTGTTTTTAAGAGTTATAAGTATATATTCATCATCCTATAATTACTCCTTGAAACATATCACTTTTGGTGATGTCTAGGAACCCATGACACCCTAAGAAGGTGTATGGTAGGATTAGAATAGCTTCGGAGTTGGTTTGAATTGGTTAGAATATGTTTTGCGCGAGAAAAACTCATTTCGACAAGTTTACTTAAGGGTCTGTCCATATTTTTGAAATCTGGAATTTTCGACAGTAGGTAAAAAATTTTGGCCTAGATATTTAGAAAATACACTTTAAAACAAAAACGTGGCCGCTTGAACGGGTTAAAACGGAGCTATAACGAAAAAGTTATGCTATTTACAAGTTAGACGACGAAAACTATAAAAATCAAAAAATTCAGCATATTACTTCCACTTTTTACGAGTCAAAAATGAGTCTTAAGCGTTATAAATTGTGTCGACTTATCAAAAATATATTAGTATACTTTGATACGAAGCTAAGGACATATAAAACGTAGAAAACGAACTTGTAACGATTAAATTACACGTGTTTACATAAAGTTTCCGTAACTATATTAAATAAGCAAAACTTATATATTTCTTTTAGACAAGTATTACGGCCACAAAGGACCATGTTGAGGGTCGTTTTTAACATAGACGTAGTACTTTTTATAACATGATGTCTTCTAGTAAAAGTAAGTTCGCCTAGCCTATTTTCCAAAATGTTTGACCGTTCGTCAAGCGGAGTTGTAACGAATAAAATACGGTCACTTAAACTTTGCCGAAAACCACCCTTAAACAATATTTCGGATACAAGTACCATACTTTACCAATATTTTTCTCCATGATCGAGACCTCTAGGACGAAAACTTAAATGCTAAAACTTTGAGATAATGATACAAGCTTCCCAAAACCATTGAGTTCGTTTCCTAACACTCGACGTGCACCATTTTACGACTAGCTTTTCAAGGCCGTTTATTCACTTTCATGAAATTTTCAACGACATTATTTTACGACGAAAAGTTATAATTTCATAATAAATCACTAAATGATTATCGTAGGATATCATTTCAACGTAAATACATGTAAAGTAATTTAAAAATGCTCAAGACGTTATAAGATTATTTTTCGACGATAAGTGTTATTTTCAAAATTCACAAGTGGTATAGATATCATACGAATTGCATGCATAACATTACATCATGACTTATTATATATCATATCATTCATAATAGGTCGCAGTTAGAGATTGCGCCTCATTTCAGTGTACTCACTTTTGTCATCGCATCATTGTACCAAGTGAGTTCATAGCCCCACTTTCTATTACTTAATTGTTTTACAAACTCTTGGGGGAGATACATGCTATATTTTTAATCGAACACAAATGCTTTGAATCAGTATGCTATATCCAAATATTTTATTGTCACTAAGTAATCAATTGCCATGTTTGAAGTCCCTACATCATGCACCATTAGTCACTTGCGAGTGAGCGAGAATATTGTGAATAGGCCTATTGAATTAACACTCCGCTTCTTATTGACCCAGTAAGGGGAAATCGAACGCACTATATTTGAATCATTAAGGTAAATTGGCAAGTTTACCTATTAGGGCTCGCGATGAAATGTTTTTACCAATTTCTATTGGTACGAGGTTTACACTTTGGTTGTCATGAACTTAGTGAAATAAATGCTGTTTTGTTTTCAACGATGAGTGTGAAATAATGTAACTCACACTACGAATATTGTGTTCAAACGAATTAATTAAACCTATGAATTTCACTCAACCTTTGTGTTGACTGTTTTAAGCATGTTTTATCTCAGGTATCTAAGGCATACACTTCATGGCATGCATGTGGACTTATCATAGAGTCGTGGTGACGACGCGTCTCTCATGGGATTTATACACTTTAAAACATCGTTTGAATTGTAACAAACTTATTCCGCACAAGTTGATTTTCATTTGGGACCTATACTTTGTAAACTCTGGTTATTTTATTAAATCAAACGATGTATTTCCAAACGACACTTTAGGTCGTTCAATATAACTGTGATTGTGATGCTATTACAGTCAACCCCCAGGAATTCCATTCCGCTGCAAAACAGGTAATTTGGGGGTGTGACAGTAGATGACGATAACGGTTGCGTTTGCTAATTAGAATAGCATAATTGGGGATAAATACGCCAAAAAATACTAACAACTGCTACAAGAGTTAAAACTGTTGCTTTGAAAGTACAAATTAATTTCGATTCAATTGGGGATAAAAAAAATAAAGAGTTACAGCTGCTAGCGCAAAACATAGTTTAGACCCACACACAGCATAATTCACAACACCTAACAATCTGTTGCAATCAATTTCGAAATAAACATCAATGGTGCCCAACTCTTCTGCTGCAACTCACAACATGGTTGCGTTTTTGGAAAAACCAAAGGAGGCTACAGGGTTTGATCAAATTCTCAAGTATGTGCATATGTAAATACGCAACCACTGCTACAGTATACGCAACCACTGCTAGTGTCGCTGAAACCACCGCTAGTGTCGACGCAAATATCAACTTTGTTTGTGTTTTCCAAATCATTTATATTAAAAAAAAGTCCCTAAAGTACAAAATGGTTTTTGAGAATTAAAAGGTTGACTAGTTGCAGTTTAAATTTTAAAAGTGAAATTTAAAGGGCCGATATGAATGTTTTACTTCAGTTTGTCAAACGTGCATAAGCAACATTTCCAAAAGCAACAACAGATGTGGAAGCAACATTTTACCAAAAAAATATATACAGACATAGCAAACTTTCAGTACAAAAAAGGATAATAAACCGATAAATTCAAACTATTTATAATTATGGATAAGGCTTATCCAAATACCAAAAAAGGAGAGAAAATCTGCAAGTAAATATTCACGTTCCTTCCCTAGAAATTTTATGACAAATCCAGCAAGAAAAATAGATGCCCAGGGTAGGAGCCTAGGCACTTGCCTACCCACAAAACAGTAAATGAAAATTAATGATATCGCGTGCAAGAACAGTAAAATCCTCGCTATAAATATGCGAGGTAAATAAAGGGAAAGCACATAAAAAAACAAAAAAACAACAATTTCACCACCAACAAAAATAGTTCGACCTGTACATCAGGCAACAGACAAATTTTAGAAACACCAAAGAGAAGTTGAAGATGTTATTCAGAAAAAGAACACGATGGTACACAGTACAAAAAGAATACATCCGTCCATCAACAACAACGCGTTGCCCACGCACGGTCGTTTCCAAAAAGTCCATACATAGCCTAAACCTTTACCCCCCAAAAGAAAAACATAAGCGTAAAGCAGATGCTGCGACAACTGAAACATGTTCTTAAATGACTACTAATAACAATTAGTCATTTTAAAATGACGACTAATAACCCATCTCCGCGACCATTCACAACATTCCTTCACCCAACCCGTGTCCTTTGAGGTTTGTGGAAGCCTGCCCAGACCATATGGCGTACCAAAGGTGTAAGTTTAAACCGATTAGACTCTCATTAGCCATTTGGGATCTTCAAAGTTCAGGCAGTTCCTTCTTAACCTCGCCGTTCCAGAGCGGAAGAAGGAAGTATATCATGGGTATTGGGTCGAAGGAGTGATAGAATGTGCAAAGAGAGGCAAACAACACGGGTGAAAATTATGGTCTCAGTCCTCTGTTGATTGCAGCCCGGCCCCCAAGCAAGTGTACGTCTACCAATCCTGGCAGATCGGGTTGGATAGACTGGGTTAAAGGTAAAAATGACGAGCTTGCGAGCGCCGGGATAAAATAAAGAGAAAACCACATAAAGAATTCACAAAAAAAATCACATGCTGACGTGTAGTGGATGACTGGTGTATTTTGTGACAGTTCTCTCTCCTCACTCTAATTCAAACCTATCACCCGCTGACACATCAGCGTGTGGATTTGTTTTTTGTGAATTCTTTATGTGGTTCTAGCATTGCTCTAAAATAAAAGCTGCGCGGATGGAAAAGCTACCTCACTAAAAGCTCTTCCAGTACCGCGCAAAGGGGCGGATTTACACGGGAAACCCCTTGAAAAGGCCTATCGAACTTCTCAGGGAATCCCATGGAAAAATACGGCCGCCCCACGAGGAAGCAAGCCACGGGAAATCCTTCAAGAAAATGATAGCAAACAAGAAGAAGGATTCCGCCCTCACAAGAGAAAGGCAAAATACCAGCACCGTGAAAGCCAGCGGAAAATGACAATGTCAGCAAAAGACAAACCAGTGGTAGTAAAAGTCGCGTACCACTGCTAATGTAGTTTATCACTGCTAGTATGATTGTGTCGGTTTAATATGTAACATTCTAGAATTTCTTGGGGAGGATGTTTTGTATTAGATAAGTATGGTAAGTATAATTATCCTGTAGAGTACATACTGTATATTGTAAAGGAATCCTTAGCCTATAAAAGGAGGTCCTAGGCTAGAGTTTGATATAACTTTTGGTCATATTTAGAGTCGATACACTTCAAGGTTGTAATCTCTAATACTATTCAGAGTATTCGTGTATTAATAATATATCCAAGTGTTTAATCAAAATAACTGTTCGTTACTTATTATTCTTCTTAAGGATAAGCACTAGATTCCGCATAGTGTTTAATAGCTTGTGTTCGTTTAGTCACCTTCTATACTAGATCGTTTCGTCAGACTCAATGTACGAAACTATTTTATAGACCATAAATTATTGTAAAAACATCAACATCTTCACTTTGACGTAAGCACATAACGCTTCAGGTTATTAGATGTGTAGAGTTACATTCATTTGAGTTGATTATTTTGAGGTTTATGCGACATTTCTAAACGTAAAAAAATGCTACAATGCTTTTATGCTTGATTACTTAAATTAAATATCTCAAATTATAAAATGAATTGGTTGTATACTTACAACTGCTAGTTATTTTTTACTACTGCTAGTTATTCTAACTACCGCTAGTAAACTGAATAGGTTGTATACTTACAACTGCTAGTATTATACGCACAACTGCTAGTTATTCTAACAACTGCTAGTGATAGAAGACATCAACGAAATTATGCCAGTCATTGATGCTGTTGTGTATGGCCATTTTTCTGCTGACCGTGTGCAGGTGGTGCTGTTACCATTATCGGCCCGAATAGCCCCATGCTGGTTTACAGCTGCTAGTAGTATACTCACAACTACTACTTAATTTTACTACTGCCAGTGATAGGATACCTCAACGAAATGATGAAACAGTTGTTAGTGCTGTTGTGTATTGTCGTGTTTCTGGTGCCCTTAGGTAGGTGATGCTATTACTATTCTGGGCCTGAATAGGCACATAGTTGTTTACTGCTATTGGTAGTTAACTTACAACACCTTGTTAAATTGTACTATTGGTGAATGATAAAGTTGTTTTTTGTAAGTGTGAATAGTCACTCGTTGGTAGTTATTAGTAGATTGTAGAATACGACTTGTATGACTAGAAGGACTCCTTGGTTTATAAAAGTAGTCCATAGGGAAAAGAAGTTGCCCTACGTACAACAGTTAGTTGCCAAATTGATATTTGGAAACAACTGCTAGTTGCCCAGATGAAATAAAAATGGATAATGGGATTACACAACAGAGGAAATACTAAATACGTTGACATACAACGTTTCATACAGACGACAACCTACTACATATTACGATTACTACATAATTATAAGTTTAATGGTTACATATTATATAACCACTTGATATACAGACAAACCAAACTTTTTGTACAAAAATTTAATTGACACAGGCCCATACGTAAAACTACAACCACTAGAACAATTTTACAACGGCTGTGACGGAAGATCGGGGGAGTTTCAACAGCTTCCTAGCGAACTCCCAATTCTTCTTGATATTATCATAACCATCGTCCATCAAATCGCTGGCCCTGATATACATTTTCTTTAGCGACGTGGAACAAGCAAGTATAAACTTTATTATGTGTAATTCATTCTGTGATCTAGGAAAGGATTGAAAAATCACAGTCTGAATCTGCCCATGGCTAAATGTGGTTGTGTCTAAATCTAATGAAAGTTGTTCCAAAGGTAAAACACTAAGCGTGTGTGCAGCCTGGAAAATCAAATAGTATTGAGATACAAAAACATGCCAATTTACGGATGTTTATTTGATACGTATGAAAAAAAGTATTACACTTACTCTGGTTTCTAGCATTTTCAAGTTTGGAGATCCGCGAATCATTTGGACGATGAGTGACACGATAACAGTATCGCCAAAATCAACTCCTTTTAGATTCAGATTAACGAGGGATACAAACGGCAAAGGGACATTCATCTTGGAATTACCATCACGCATCAACTACAACAGGTCGACTTTTGGGTTAGTTTCAAAGATTAAATGTAGTTAGAGTTACACATATCTTTAACATTGTAAAATTAGAAGTGTAAATCTCAAAACGGTCTTACCGTGCAATAGTCAAAATCCAATGTAAGGGTCTCAAGAGATGGAAGTCTTGTCAGGTGAAAGATATTGGATGATATGATTGTCGTGACAGCATTCAAAATACCTAATGACAAATGTAACTTCTTCAAATTCCTAAGACTTGCAAGATTCCATAGTTTCATCCCGTTTGTACTCTCAACATCCAATCTAAGAGACTCAAGTAAGGGACAACCAGCAATTAAATCCCAAACTGTACCGGTTAGAAATTTGACTAAACCCAATTCTAAGCTCAGTAAATTTGGAAAAGTAGTAAAAAACACCAAACTAGGAAAATCACAACAATGAATTTCAAGATGTTTCAATTCCATACGCGAGTAAAGTTGGGTTGGAAATGTAACTGGTTGTCCATTCCAGTTTCTAATTGTCAGGTCCTTAATTCCTTGCAGTGCCAAAAACATAAGCCAATCACGAATCTCTTCATAATTCAAGTCTTCCATTCCAGAAAACGGTTTGGGATCTACAGAGAAGACAAACTTTTTTATGGGACCCGTAAGCTGATTTAAAAGTCTAGTAACATGCCTCCCATCAAACTTATATGTTAAATAACAAAAGAAATCCTCATCAATTATGACTTCGGTGAGCAAGGTCCACTTAAACCTCCAGTTTGTAGATAAAATAGAGGTGCTCACCGCTTCTTTTATTGGCAACCGATTCAAAATGTTGTCGATCACTGTATCTGGCATGTTGCAAATATAATCTCTCATATTGGTGATAACATTAGCTCGAAACGACATGGTTCTCAAGAAATTTTGTTGGTTTTTTGAATTCTCGACAGGAGGCTTTGGATGAGGGTTTTTGATTTGCAATTGATGGTCAGAACGAGGGTGTGTAATTATGATCATTAAATGTGGTTGTTGGGTTGGTTCATTGATTCGCACGCCCAAGATACAAGCTTTTCAAATTTGTTCCGTAAAATATTACGAAATGGCATATTTTAGTAAGCCATGGTAATAAGGCGGACCTATTACACAATCAATGTGTTGTGACGTGTCAAGCCGGGTCGGGTCCAATTTAACACAAGTATGTTAATAAAACGATAAACGCAAACTGTTTATAATTAAGTCAATATAATTGCCTAATTGTTAATACCTTCGACTACATTTTTATATCAACGTACGAAACTATTTTATAAACCATCACTTATTCTAAAAACGTCGACGTCTTCACTTTAACGTAAGCACATAACGGCATCATGTTATCAGATGTGTAGAGTTACATTCATTTGAGTTGATTATTTTGAGCTATATGCGACATTTCTAAACATAAAAAAATGCTACACTGCTTTTATGCACGATTACTTAAATTAAATATCTCAAATTATAAAATGAATTGGTTGTATACTTACAACTGCTAGTTATTTTTACTACCGCTAGTAAAACTGAATTGGTTGTATACTTACAACTGCTAGTTATTTTTACTACCTCTATAGTTATTTTAACTACCGCTAGTAAAACTGAATTGGTTGTATACTTACAACTGCTAGTAATTTGGTTACTACTGCTAGCTATTTTAACCACTGCTTTTGATAGAAGACATCAACGAAATGATGCCACAGTCGTTAATGCTGTTCTGTATGGCCGTGTTTGTGCTGCCCGTGTGTAGGTGCTGCTGATACCATTCTGGTGCCCTTGTGTAGGTGTTGCTCTTACTATTCTGGGCCTGAATAAGCACATAGTCGTTTAGTGCTGCTAGTATTAAACTTACAACTGCTAGTTAAATTGTACTAGTGTTGAATGGTAAATCTGTTTTTTTCAAGTTTGCATAGTCACTACTTGGTAGTTATTAGTTGATTGTAGAATACGAATTGTAACAACTAGAAGGACTCCTTAGTTTATAAAAGTAGTCCATAGGGAAAAGAAGTTGCCCTACGTACAACAGTTAGTTGCCAAATTGTTTTTTGGAAACAACTGTTAGTTCCCTAGATTAAACAAACATGTATAATGGGATTACAGAACATAGGAAATAGTAAATACGTTGACATACAACGTTTCATACAGACTACCTACTACATATTACGATTACTACATAATTATAAGTTTAATGGTTACATATTATATAACCACTTGATTTATAAAATTCACCGAGTACGCAGAAAAAGCTAACCACTCCATGCTTCCTTCCCATACAGACAGCGTACTAAAACCACAAAGCTTCATTCCAATTAAGCATGATCCCTAACTTCTGCCGAACAAACCTGTTGAACATGAATATAGTGGTAAGTTAAAAATAAAACATTAATAAAATGGTAAGTTAAAAATAAAACATACTATAAACAACACGGTCTGGTTGATTTAACAAAAGAAGAGATTCTTTGTATGGGGCGATGTAGAAAGATCCTGCATCTCCTAACATTCCCATGCAGACAAATAATTCAAGTTCTTTGTTGTACACAAATACCAAGTGACCTAAATGATTTCCGTTGTACGCTTCCACGATTAAAGCCTGATCCTTTGTAAACCCAAGCAAACGAACCGAAAATAGGGTAGGGATGGCGAATAGGCTTCTAAATGATGTTATGGAAGAACCATTCACGTCCAACAACCATCCGCAAAACAATGGAATATCTTCACCAATGATCGTCCCAGAAATCACTAGAGAGGTTCCAAGATCGAAAACATTGAATGGAACTGGGAGTTCATTTTTTTAAATCTGCGGTAGGTCTATAACTTTAAATTGGCTGGTTACCAAATCAAAAGAAATCAACATATAAATCTTGTAAATAACACCGTCCTCATTAGTTAACTTTTCACTCCTATTCCAATAGATAAAACGACCTACAACTGCATGACTTTTATGTTTCAATTTGATAGTTTCACGAGGGGAGTGGAAATTTTCAAGGTGTGTCCACCTTAACGAGTTCAAAGAAAAGACAGACACATACCAGAAACCACTTTGGAAAACAGGATAGGAGACCTTCACGATCGTCGGGTCAAGAGTGTCCGGACGGAAGGCAAAACCAAAACAAATCTTTTGACATTCGATTTGATGCGTGTAAAGAGGGAAAAATATTGCAAGTGATTTTTTGATTGTCGGGTTCCAAATAACAGACATTAGATTAGAACCATAGACAAAACATGAAATACCATTAAAATTGCCAACTGTAATCATAGATGAAAGCATTAAATCTGTATTAAGTGGCGTAGCGATTAGCTATTCATCTAAAGCTAACATAAAACCTTGGTCACCCATATCGAATGTTAGCGTAAACAAACACTCATCATTACGACGAACACCGTAATTAAAGATGAAGTTTCCACAATCTATACTAGCCTTCAATAACTTGCAAACACTAAGTAGCTGGAGTATAGACTTAGGAGGTAGCCTACGGATGATATCTAGTTGAACATCCAGTGGGATATTGTCAGACATATTTTTTAAACAAAAGCAAAAAGATTGGGATAAAGATATGAAGTCAATAGACCAAAAGAAGAAAGAAAGATTTTCTTAAACAAAATAAGAAATATTTGTATTGAAGAAAGTGATTGGGAACAAAAGACATTAAAGGACATGCACCGTGATGTACTTTTGGGCAACAAAAGACATTGAAGAAAGTGATTGGGAACAAAAGACATTAAAGGACATGCACCGTGATGTACTTTTGGTATCCCAAAGGAACGGGTGTAGAAACTATAGTGTATGCCGACTCGGACCATGCCGGTGACTATGTCGATAGAAAAAGTACAAATGGTATTTGCACTTTTGTCGAACATTGTCTCACCTCATGGTTTGCTAAGAAACAAATGGCTCTAACTATCTCAACTACTAGAGTCGAATACGTCTCAGCCAGAAAAGCATGTCAACAAGCTCTTTGGATGAAGCAAGCTCTCGTAGATTACGGAATTCATCTCAACGATATCGTTATATTTTGCGACAACAAATGAGCTATTGATCTCAGCAAAAATCCCGTCCAACATGCTCGTACGAAGCATATTGAAATCCGTCATCACTTTCTTCGCGACAATGTTCAAAAAGGAAACATCTCAATTGAGAAAGTATCCTACGAAGACAACATTGCCGACATTCTAACTAAGCCTCTCAAACGAGAACCATTTAATCTTCTTAGACTTGGTTTGGGGCTAATGGAACCAAACATGTAGTTAAAACATAGTCTAAACCTTAGAACAAACAAAACAAAACAAATTAGTTTAATTCTGCTACTGTTCCCACGGCACCAAACGACAACAAAGACGGAACCAATTATTTGGTGCCGTCTGGTCCGTGGTGACAACAGTAGCAAAAATACTACCTACAAAACATCTTCTTCCTCATAAACCACTTTACCAAAATGTTTCAACATCATACCTAACTCATTGTTGACACTTTTTCACCCACTAATCACTGAAGATAACATCATTGTAAGTATCCTAACTACATTTTATCTCATAATTCTGAGTCTAGGATTCCAATTTGTGCACAAAATCATTACATGTGGATTATGTATATTCTTGTACAAAACATGGATTCAATTGGCAAATTGCATAACTAGTCATTGAAATTAGGTACTACATTGTCACATTGCATACACAAATCATGTTTCCCACTAATCAAAAGATAATGACTATAAGGCCTTATTCTAAATAACCAAACACCCCATGTCAAAAAATTTAAAAAGCTTCTCACTTGTAGGAAAACAATTTTTCATTGTTAATACAAATAGAAACGTAAATCTTCATCACTTGCATAATGCTCCTGAATACTAAAGGTAATGCATAACTAATATGCATTCTCGGGTATATTCAAATGAAGCCACATTGACTTAGGAGCGTTTGGGTTATCTCATGCGTTTTGCCAAACACCCCCACTAAAAACCATTTTATGCATAAAATGAGTCGAGATAACCGTAACTCCAAATCGTTTACATATAGGCACACACTAGAACCAAAACGCTAAGTTTATTCTTATTTTTAACATGTAAATTCTTGCTCATAGGAATAACCATTGTAGCCGCAAGATTCTATGATCACAAGGATACTCTTAACTACATTCCCAAACATCACAAAACCAAGGGCCTCTCCAAAGAACAAGTCGAAATCTTTAAGAGTCTAGAGCAAAGATACTTCCATGAGGGTAGAACCATCCACTCCTACTTTGTCGACGGAACCAATCTCCGTCAAGAACTTGCCACCATTCACTTCGATTGTCTACTTGACATCGATGAACCCATTTGCCCTAGGTTTGTTTTAGAATTCTATGCTAGTGTTACGGCTTTCATTGATGAGGATGATGAATTTGCTCTTAGGTTTAGGATCAATCAAAACGACTACTCCATCTCCTTAAGCCAATTTGCTCAAGTGCTAGGAATTCCCAACCAAGGTACATGTGTCTACTCAGATAAGTGGTTACTCACTATCCTTGATGCAATCAATGACCGCTCTCTTCCTTACCAAACTCCTTTAGCGGATAAGGATGTCATCCGTGAGCACCTTTTTAACGAAAGGGTTGCTCCAACCCGTGTCACACGAAAGGGAAAGGAAGTAAACCGAGATCCATATGGTATGCAGCTCAATGAGCATAAGCCCGAATTCAAGAAGTGGGAGGAACTCCTTAGAGCAAATGTCATTATCACTATAGGAAATAGGGACCATATCAATGCTTGCCTTTGTCACATGCTCTACAACCTGTCCACCCGTCAACCATTCAATCTAGCCTACTACATTGCTAGGAGAATGATAGACATTCCAACTCAAGGATCGGTCGCTCTTCCTTACGGGATGATCCTCACCCGTCTCTATAGAGCATTTGCACCCATTCCACCAAACCCAAAAGGGTTAAAGCTTGACTATGCTCTCATCCCTCACATATTTGTGCCCTTGAGTGACGAGCGAGTGGCTAAGACTAAAGGCAAAAGAGCAAAACCTCCAACTCCTTCATCATCATCATAAAATAGCTCCGAGGATGGTCTCCCAAATTCTCGCCTTCCACCTCAGGAGTACTATGCGTCTCTCCCCGAGATTGAGCATGAATCGTCGGAGTTCAAACAAACCAAGGGGATGTTCAAGTGCCTTGGTAGGATGATGACTAAGATCTACAAGAAGTTGGATAAGTGAGGTTCATTTGAAGGAGTGTTTGGAACAAGACAATAACTATGGTGTATGATACAATTTGGTTGTTTTTAATTTGTAGAATGATAATATGACTTAAAACAATGTTGTATGCTAACCGGTTCATGCAGGGGGATAGCACAAGTGTGTTATCAAATTTTACCCATTTTCACTTTTAGGTGATAATTGTTAGCCCTGGGTCAAAGTCTATACTCCACTATGTTTGTATATGAATTATTAACTTTTCCTAACTAGAAATGATTAATGTGACATGTTTTAAGCAAAATTTCAGGTTTCGGTAAAGTCCCCGGCACCTAAAAATGGGTCTGTGAACTTTTCTGGTGTCCACGGATCAGACGGCACCAAAATTTTGGTACCGTCTGTTATGAATTTTGGTACCGCCGTACCTGTACAGTCAGACCAGGCGGCACCATTTTAAGGGTTCCGCCTGTGTACACTTTTGGTGCCGTGGATCCTACAGGTAATTTTCTAAATTTCGCTTATTTCATCATTCCAAATTACCATACATTGCTTCTAGGTTAATCTTAACTAATTCATACCCATATTAGAACTAGTGTAACACACTTAGGCATATAGGATATCCATTTCCCACCAAAATTCAAAAATTTCAAAAATCCACCCAAGGAGCCCTTTTTCATAAAGGAAGGAACCAAAAATTTGGTTCCTTGCAATCCGTGGGTGATCTGATTCTAAAGATCCCATAATCATTAGAACACATTTATTGCAAATCTTTGTCTCTTCACTCCATCCTTCTTGTATGGATTGACTTGGGTGATATGACTAGCATTAAAACCACTTCAAAATCATTAGGAACCTTATCTCTTCTATGGTTTAACATCAAATCAAACACATTTCTCCATAATTTTCCAATCCTATAAATTAAGAGCTTTTACAATGATTATCTTCACACCTTCTCACTTTTATCATCTACTAGCAAAAACTTAAGCCAAAATGACTAAGTCTTCACCATCAACCAAGCCTTGCAAAAGAACCGCTAGAATGAGCGTAAGACCTTGTTGTTTCATCAACATAAGCTCCTCTTCCAAGTCATCTCCATTAACCATCTCATCTCCCATAAGAGATGAAACAACTCTCACTTTGGCTACTCCTACACCACCTCCACAATCACCTATCATTATCACTACTCCACCACCGACTCCTATCCAAACATCAAAATCACCATCACCCCCAAAATCTCCAACACTCATCCCATTAGAGTTATTCTCTACACCACCTACATCTCCAAATCCATTTTTGGAAGACTTGGAGGACTTGCCTCCTAGGCCCAATCATCCACCACCACTACCATCTTTTGGTACTATTGAGCGAATAACTCATGAGTCTCCACTTCCATCTTTTGACCCAAACGCCCCGTTAGGGCCAAGACATCTTCTTTTCCATCCCATCCACAAGGAAATCCATGGTCCTTTTTATGGGGATCAACCATTACCTACAACATCAATGCCCTCTCATATAGAGGACATTGAGGAATCCATGTGGGAGGATCACCCCACCAAAGATGAGATTGAAGCCGAGCTCAATCACCTCTACCAATTTTCCAATATGGTGGATTCCCATCTTAGTGATGCTATGCAATTGCAAAGTGCTTTGCTAGCCTCCTTAA
This sequence comes from Chrysanthemum makinoi, assembly GCA_910596185.1. Classification (NCBI taxonomy): domain Eukaryota; kingdom Viridiplantae; phylum Streptophyta; class Magnoliopsida; order Asterales; family Asteraceae; genus Chrysanthemum; species Chrysanthemum makinoi. The sequence goes on along the minus strand of OU343225.1, from coordinate 155,997,747 downwards.
TCACCACTCCAAACACCAACACCAACACCTCCACCATTCCACCACCACAAAACCATGAACCATACTACCCTCTTAGACATGGTTGCTCTAATTGTGAGCTGACCGCCCAAATCACCGAAAGGACCCGGGTGATGGTCCATGAGCTTCAAGACGAAATGAGGTTCATCCTCAATCACATCCTAGAGCGCATCAATGCTCTTGCTCATCCACCACCTCAATAGGAGGGTCCTAGTTTATTCCCTTTAAGCATTTTTTTCTAGGATTTTCTTTGTATTTTTTTTATTCTCTAGGATAATTTTTTCTTTTTTTGGATTTTATCCTTGTACTAACACTTCATTGTGTTCCCTTTTCATGATTTTATATCATGAAAAATTTTAACAAATGAATGATGTTTCTTATATTGTTGTTGATTGTTACATGGTGTTTGGAAATGCTTGTGATGATGCTTATTACTAACAATTTTTTTTTGTAGCTTTTTCACAATCCATGTATCTTTCTCTTGGCACCCAATTTAGGGGGAGCATTGGTCAAGGGGGAGATAATGGCTCGGGCTCATTACATATTCCGCCTCGCATCTTCTTTTTGTTGAGACAAAAAGGGGGAGAAATATATAGAACTTGGTTATATTTGGCTTTTTTAAATAGCCAACTGCATACTTTAACTTTCTGAAAAGTCAACATCATACTTCAACTAATGAAGACTTTGAATTTCTAATAAAAAGTCAACTGCATACTTTGACTTTCTGAAAAGTCAACATCATGTCTAAATTGGACATACTTGCATTATCATCTTTATCTTTCAAGTTCTAAAACTAATATTTTTATAACTCTTGTACAATCTTTACATCTTTCATAAAAATAAAATTTATGTTTTGTCCTCAACAAAAAAGGGGAGATTGTTAATACAAATATCGTCATTAAATGGTATTTATATTTTATGATCTTTACCTAAGTTTTGTTAACGACAAAAGTAAATTTAGTTTTTATAAAGCTTAATACTTGTCAAGTTTAATAGATAATAAAACAAGCTTTTCAAATAACATCTTCATCACTCAAGCATTTACATTTTGATCAATCATATTTTGGTATAACTCTAAACCATAATGTATGTTAGTATTTTTAGTTCAAGAATGTTTTGGTTTCTTAAAAAAAACATTACATATGTATTTTTACATATTTCTAAAAATAGAAAAACAAACACATGACATCATGTAGTGCATCATTGAAATCCTTAGAAGATTTCACTAGATACTTTGTGTAGATTTAGACTCTACATATCTTACACAATCTTGGATAGATATGGTTGACTTTGGTAAGATTTTGATGATCTTGCTGTCAGACCCCGGCGGCACCAAATATTAACACGGACGGAACCCTTTTGAGGGGTCCGTGGTGCCTGCTAAGTATTTTGGATATAAATAGCAAAGCCAAACCAAGTTGTTTTTCATCCCTTTTTTCATCCCTTTCTATCATATTCTCATACATTTCTTCTCTCTAACATTTCTAACTCAGTTTCATATCATATTAGTGATCTCTTATGTAGCAAAGAAGATCAAGGCATATTCAAGCTTCAACAAGTTGTTGGAAGTCTTGTTCGTTTGTTGTTGTATGATCTTATGTTGATTCATAGATCATTGTTGTAACAAACCATCATAATCTTGTGAGTGTGAGTGGTTAGTATTTTAGTCCTTAAAATACATTGTGTGTGGGAGTGGTTGTACCCTTGAAAAGAACTCGGCATCTAGCTTAGTGTCAGAAATAGTGTGTAAGCGAAGTGTAAAGGTTTCTCCGCCGGTGAAAGGAGCTTGTTGACTAGTGAAGTTAAACTCTCGAGTATGAGACTCGATGAGTGGAGTAGGGCAAGGAAAAAGAGTCCTTGTAGACCGAACCACTATAAACAACTTGTCATGGTTTGATTGTTTCTTTCCTTATCTACTCTTTATATATTGTTTGCATATTGATTATCATTGACTAACATACCTAAGATCAATATCAATTGATCTTTTAATAAGTTTCAAAACAAAGTTTTTAATCGGTAAACTATTCAACCCCCCTTCTAGTTTTCCACACATAGGTATAACGAGACATTATAAATATTAAAACCTGTTCAGTAAAACCTGCATCAAGTTTTTGGCGCCGCTGCCGGGGAGTTATATTAGGATTGCTATTAAGTCTTTCATTTTTGTTTTGTTTTAAAATTTTCAAATTCTCACGATCTCTTTTCAAGTTCTCAGGTACCATGGAAGTTGTTAACATTGATGACCTCACTCTTGAGGAATATTTGGCGTTGATAAGAGCATAACAAGGGTCGGGGCTTGTAAGATCATCAATTGATGCTGATGTTCGTTTTGAAATTAAAGACCAATTTATGAGGGAGCTTCGTGCTAACCCTTTTTGAGGAAACAGGGACGAAGATGCGTATGAGCACGTTGAAAATGTTTTATACATCGCAAGCCTTTTCAACATTCCAGATGTGTCTCATGACGATGTTATGCTAAGGGTGTTCCCCATGACTCTTACTGGGGCTGCCAGAAGATGGATCGAAAGATTGCCCGCCGGGGCAGTTAATACTTGGGCTCTACTAAAGAAGCACTTCATCCAGAGGTATTGCCCTCCGTCGAAGATTTCAAACCAGCTCTTGGAGATCCATAATTTCAAGCAAGAAGTCGATGAAACATTGTATCAAGCCTGGGATAGATACAACGATCTCTTTTACAAATGTCCTACACATGATCTGAACAACCAGCAAAAAGTCAACATCTTCTACAAAGGAATCAACGTGACTACAAGACAGATGTTGGACTATCAAGGACCAATCCCAAACATGAATCCTACTTGAGCAACTGAAGCCATTCAAAAAATGGCTGATCACTCCCAAAAATGGCACGATGGAGGAAGCAAGAGAAACGAAGGCGGAAATTTTGACGGAATTGCAGCCATCGCTAGCAAAATTGAAAATCTAAGTCGAGATATGCTAAAAGTCAGAGAAACCATTCATGCCATCCAAGTGGGTTGTGAAAGCTGTGGGGGAGGACATCTCACCAAGAATTTTCCTCACAACAACGATGAAAATATAAACGAAGAAGCTAAATATGGAGAAAATCGTCCGTTTTACGGAGATAATCGTAATAGTAATGGTTTTCGTGAAGGATTTGCTGGAAACTACAATCGTGGACCTTATGGAGAAAGAAAGCCTGACCTTGAAGAGACAATAAACAAATTCCTGAAAAGTTCAGCCCAAAGACAAAAGGAACAAGATGAATGGGTAAAAGAATTCCAGGAAAACACTGACAGAAGTCTTTCCAATCACGACACAGCCCTAAAAAAAACTTGAAAAATGGTGGAAAAGCTTAATGAGAAGGTAAGGATGAATAACACTAAACCGGATGGAACAAAACCCACAATGGAATGTAAGGTCATTTTTGCTGATGATGACTCGAAGATACAAGCTAATTCTCACACCGAAAATTCGGATTCTAGTGAAAATTCTGGCGACAGATTGGAGTTACGCCGTAACCTGTCTGAAGAGTTACGGCGTAACTATGTTTTTGACAGCGATCGTGTGGTTATGAAAGATATTGATAAGGATGACTCAAGCGAGTTACGCCGTAACCAAACATCACATTTACGGCGTAACTGGGATACATGGGCAGACAGATTTCTTAAAGTGGACGAATCAGGAACACAGGTAATTAACGGATGGTCCCACAATATTAATTTATGCCCTCTGTCCCCATGTAGAAAGAAATATCACTGGTGCAAGAAGATACCCGTAGCTAAGGGGGACTGGTATGATCTATGGGCTTCGTGTGACCCTAGAAATGAAATTGGCGATGGAGGAACCGATAAGGATAGGGTCAAAAATAACAAATTCATGTGGGCTACATATACTGATAAAGAAAGATTGGAAAAACTCTCCTTCGAGGAAGAAGAGGAGCCGCCTATCACTCACTGGTGCACTCCGATAATCATAACTGACGATGAATCCACACGAGCATGGCCTACGTGCGACCCTTTCCGCGAGTATTGCAACGGTGGTGGTAGCTTAAAAGAAGAAGAATGGACGTGCCCTCACGAGCTTGAAAGACATAATATTAAGTTCGGAGATTTTACATTTGATGATTGGTACGCAATACAACTCGGGAATGCTAAAATTAACCCGAATCTTCTTAAAAAGCTCAAGATTGACTACCAGGATCATCATCAGAAAAAGGAATTGGTTAATAACGACATCTACTGCGTGGAAGATCCTTTAAGCAGCACTGATAACTTTGAAGCCCGAAGTCATTGGTGTGAAAAGATAAAATCTCCTGGGGAAGTCTTCTGGGCATCATGCAACCCTTATGACGATAAATGTAATGGGGGAAGCAGCTTAATGAGAGTGGGAGAGGATGAATTCTTTTGGACCTCAACCAACGATACGGAAAGGACAAGATTGCCTTGGTTAGACAACTTGGGATTTGACAGCTGGGTAAAGATCAAGTATGGACAAGTAGATGCATTAACAAAGGAAAAGATTTGGAAAGAATACATGAGTAAAGAAAATCCGAACGAAGAGAGTCCTAACAACTTGAGTGAAATAACAATTGAGGATGCCAAAGAGTCGGTAAGAAATGAGAAGGAAGAATGCAAACGTGTACTGGTGGAAAATTTTCTCGACGAGGGATGGTTTAAAGGCACCGAGTCTGACGACGATGACATAGAGGGGATTTTAGATTACCTTGAGTTGCAAGGAAATGAGGAATTTACTGACCCCGATGATGAAGCATATGAGCAAAGGAGGTGCAAACTTGTTAGGAATTAGAAAATTCAGTTTTTAAAGAGTCGGTCACCTCAAGTATATGTATTTGATAGAAAGCTCGTAGTCGTAGTCATGTTATGTTAGTAAATAGTTTGTTTTGTAGCACCGTGGAGGACGGATGGGTCTTTACCCACTGTATGCCTGATCCACAGCCCGTAGGTGGCGTTTATTTGTAAGATACTATAAATACCCTCTACCTCCCAAGGTTGCGGGTTGGAGCTTCAATACCATTTTTCTTTGTTTCACAAAGTTCCCAACTCTCTTCCCTTTCTCTCTCTAGAACTTTATCTCTCTAAACATACTTGAACGCCCCATGTTGATTATGGTTTAGTGTGTTTGTGAAATCCTATATGTTACAATTGGTATCAAGAGCCATGGTTTGATCACTAATCTTTCATGCTCTTTGTTTTGGTGGATTTCATAAGGTTTTTGGGATATTAAGTGTTTAGGAGAGTTTGAATCATTTGTACAAATTCTAGTGTTAAAGTTTGAATTTTGCTTGTACTTTTGTGTTTAGGATCATCATATGTGTTTATGTTTTGAATTGGAAGGCTTAAATCATTGTGGTTTGGTTGTTTTTGATTGATAAAGTGGGTATTTGTGAACTTTGTACTAAGCTAGTTGAGTCCCGGACTTGTGTTTCTTCGAAGCGAGTTGCTTTGTTACTGGATGCGAGTTGGTATATGCGACTTGGCTATTTAGCGAGTTGACTTTTCAAGCGACTTGGGTTCTAAGCGAGTTGTTTCTTTAAGCGACTTGAGTTTTAAAGTCACTTGGCTATTAAGCGAGTTGTATAGCTAGCGAGTTAGGTAAGCGACTTGGTGGTTAAGCGAGTTGTGTCTGTTTGCGACTTGCTATTAAGCGAGTTGTCTCTATATGCGACTTGGATATTAAGCGAGTTGATTCCTTAAGCGACTTGTTTCTTTAAGCGAGTTGGTTGTTTAGCGAGTTGATAACTAAGTGTTGATCCCAGTTGAGCAAACGATCTAATATAGAAACTGACTTGGAATAACAACTTATTAAGTATTATGCGGAATTTAACACTTAACCTTAAGAAGAAGAACAGTTAACATTCAACACCTCAATATTATTTATTAATACGAATACTCTTACAGTATTAGGGTTTTGCAACCTTGAAGTGTATCGACCTTTAGATATAAAACTTATGTATATCTAACCTAACCTAGGACCTCCTTTTATAGACTAAGGAGTCCTTTACATAATACAATACGTAACCTACAAGATAAATATCTTTACCATATTTATCTAATACAATAAACTAAACCGACTATACAAAACACTAGCAGTGGTTACAATATATCATCCGTGGTTACACATTACTACTAGCCGTGGTTGTCTTTATCAGCGGTTACATACTTCTGTCCGTGGTTATATCAAACCTGTCCGTGGTTCCAGTACTTAAAGTAATTCATGATTCAAGGAACCAAAAACAATCCTCCCCTAAACTTGATACATTCCAACAGAATTCTCAAGTTTCCTTTAAGCTCAAAACATCTGAAATGGAGGATGTAGCCAAACACTTATGAGATTTAAGAATTGTCTCATATTTCTTCAACAAATCATAGGCTTGACCATCATAGGGTAACAGCATCTTGATAATACCAGGTTTCAACATCTGAACAATAATTTCTGGATACTTATTCAACTGAGGATATTCACCTTCTACAAGCATGTGAATAACTTTTCCAGAAATAGTTAAAACATGAACTCCACAAGTTTGATATAAAAACCATCTTGTTACAGTACCATTGTAAAGTCCTTTCCATTCAGGTTCATCATGAGTTGGTTCAAATAAAATCTTCAAATTATAATAGACCAGTCTCTCATGATAATCAGTTGGATGTACTTCACCAAACTTATTCTTGTAAAGTCTCCAAAGATCCATCAAATCATCCCTTTCAAAATACTAAAGCATTTGTGAAAATTTATTATACTCGTAAACTTCATTGTTGAGTCTTTGAATTTTCCAAACTCCTTCACTTCCATCATTAAGCTTAAACTCATAAGAAACAATTTGATTAACATCTGCAACTTCTTTCAATCTTTTAGAATCAGATGTCTCTTGAAACTCATATTTTCTCTTTCTTTTACTTTGCATCTACTCATCATGCTTCTTAATCCACTCTTCTTCCTTCTCAGAATTCATTGGACAGTAATCATCATGATTAATCTTCATACATCTTTCATAAATCTCAAGAATTCTTTCAAATGAACATTTACTAAGATTTTCAGAAATGTGAATGCCTGAATTCTTAATAATTTTCATTAATACATTCCTCATCTGTGCCATTGAAAGAGGTTTCTTTCTTATAACTTGCTTCCTTTCTTTACCAACCTTCCTTGCCCATTCACCCAAAAGCCTAGCTTTTTCCTTATCATCCAATAAATTCCATTCTTGTGCAGTATATTCATCATGTATTTGTTGAGAAGCTTGAAGAAAGTTTTATGATTCATACCATATAGCTAACATTCTCTGACTAGCTTCCTCTTCTTTCTGCTTTCTTTTCTCTAACGCTTCTTGTTCTTCAGCAACCATATTCTTTACAAACTCGGCATCATAAGCTTCTTGTTCTGCTTTAGATTTAAACTTCAACTCTGGTACTGCAACCCCTTTACCTTTTCCAACATCAGATTGAACCACTTTCTTCTTCAGAGGTTCACCAATAACTAAAGTTTTTCCTCTGGGTTTGGGTTTAGTTGCAGTAGATTGAACAGATATCACAGGTGTAGAAATAGATGAAGTTTTGCTTAGATTTATCAATGTACTAGCAACTTCTTTCTCAACTTCTTTAGACTTAGGTGGTGATACAGAGAGAGTTGTGACAATAGTGGAAGTGGTTATAATAGTAGTGGGTATGATTGTAGTAGGTATAGTTGTAGTGGTTATAGTTGACATGTCTGTTACAAAGCATCGTGGTTAGAAGTGTATTAACCGTGGTTTCAGACATACCATCAGTGTTTGTGTTCTGTACTACATCCTCTACAACTTTCTTCACATTTTCAAGAACAGCCTCATTCCCATCTTTATCAGATACCAAAATGTTTGATCTCCACTATCAACATCTTCTTCCATAGATACATTAACATCCTCCCCTGAATTCTTGCCTTCACTCCTCCCCTGTTTGGATACATCCTCCAGATTCAGAGCTGGAGAGGAGTCCACCTTCTTTTTCCGTAGCTTCCTTAAAGCAGCAAGCCCAGCCTTTTTATCTCTCCAAAACCAAAACCCTGTGCTTCAAGCGCCTAATATCCTTTTCATGAAACCCAGCACATTCCTTGAGATTCGAGATCGTCTCCTCCATCTTGGTACATTTAGCCATCAATTCATTTAAGCGTTCAAGAATATCCTCCCACACCGACCTGTGTGAACTTGTCCGAGAGGTGGTTCATTGGAAAAGTCATCGTGTACAAACTCAGAATCCGTCAATTCATGTTTAGGTTCCAACCTATCCTCATCACTTCGAGCTGTGTGAACTGCTCCGAGAGGTGAATCCTTGGATATAGAAAACATAGCATCAGACCGAGCCTGAACATCTATGCACCCTGTATGAGCCAAGTGGCTAGGGATTCCTCCACCTGTGTTAAGTTCCAAGGAACTCTCCACATTAGGAGTTGCCAAAGGTTTGGTCTTATTTATGTTTCCACTATCCTGACCAGCATCTAAGCATGTATCAGTAGTGGAAGCCCTTCCAATCATGTCACCTTCACCACCTGTGACAGCCTCATGAGCAACACCACAAGCACTAACCTGAGGTAGCTCAGTGCCCTTCAATCTCCTAGTGAAAACAATGGTTGTATCAGTGGTTTGAGATTGACTAGAAATGGGTTGAGATACACTTTCAGCAGTTACAGGTATTCTATCAGGGATTAGAGATGCATCAGTTGTGGTTTCAGTTGGTGCAGAATCCTCATCAAACTCATGATCAGTGGGCAAAGTAAGCATATGAGGAAATAAAGGAACATCTATAATGTTTACATTTTGTGGCTGATTCCTCATATGTGCAAAAACCTTAGAAAGCATATGATTTACTTCATACTCCTGAGTATGCTCAACAGGCTCCTCTATTTGACTTTCCACAATCAACTGAACAAACCTAGGATACAAATAGTATTTACCCTTTTTCCTAATGTTTTGAACTAGCCCCTCATAGATCATCCTAGACCAATTGAACTTTCTTCCATCAGACAAACAAATAATAGCAGTAGCAATTTTGGAAGGAAAGTCATTAAATCCATTGTTTCGAAAAGAAACTCTTAAAATATTATACCTTATCACCTCTGTGGGTATAACCTAACCTTTCCAAACCAGCAACAATCTCAACATCTGAAAGATTATCAACACCATCAGCATCATCAAGCTTTAAAACATCCCTAATGATCTCCTCAGAAACAGAAATAGCCTTCTCATCCACAACAGTGCTAAACACTTCTACTCCATCAACCTTTTCAAGCTTAGCATTCCTCCAGAACTGATGTATGTAGGCTTTAAAAATGGTTGGTGTAACAGTTAAGGCATAGTGAATAGGACTGTGAACAAGGAAATCAATCATTTGAAGTAACCCTTCAGATCTATCATTATTTGTGAGAATAGCAACAAGGTTATGTGAAGTGGAATACTTTTCAGCCATTGTGATAAATGAAGGTGATGATGTGGGTTTTGTGAATTATGCAAAGATAAGTAATTAGGGTTAGTGAGAGCGCCAATAGAAGTGGTTTGAAGATCAAAGAAATGATCCATCCGTGATTTGGGGAAATAATATACTTTTGCAAAAGTTACCAAGCAGCCCCTGTAGTATCCAATTCAAACGAAATGCTATCCGCGGTTGCAGAACAGCTATCCGTGTTTAGAAACAAACCATCCGTGGATAGAAAGTAGCACTTCAACCAAACTTCCAAGAGGTATAGAAAGTAAATCTGTGGTATGATGAAATAGATCTTACAAAAATATGAAGGATTACACAATTTTTTTTTTTAAATTAAACAAACACAAGCAGCTAACACATCAGCTCTTATGTACACAGATCCTTCATACCTGCAAGATAAAAACACAAAACAAACACAGAGAAGAAGGTTATGGTTATCAGTGGTTAGAAAAAGCCATCAGAGGATCCAAATGACCTATCCGCAGTTAGAACAGGTAAGTCAATATGGTCAACTTTTTGGATTAATATTAGTCCAATACCCAAGAAGCTCATTAACTCCTCAACCACATTTAACCTGCCCCTCATTTACTTCCAAAGCCCATTACTCTGCTTATAAAAGAACCCAAAACTCATATAACGCACACACCAATTATCATCAAAACCCTAAGTACTCCAAAATCCACAATCAACTCCAATCACCATGTGGAACCCTAGTTGGAATAAACCAGAAGTTGTTGATCTAACAACCTCCTCATCCTCATCATCATCAGAAGAAGACACTAACCCATGGCAGTTTTATCTCCCTCCACAAGAAACAAGACCAAGAAAATCCTCATTTCTTCCATCATCAGAAGATGATAGTGTGGTGGATCCAAGTGATGCAGCTGAGGACTCTCATGACTCCTCAAAGAAGAAAACTTCAAACCCCCAACCTTCATCATCCCAACCCCAAACAAGACCACGAGCAAGTAACCCACCACTCCCAAACAACAGAGAGGTGGTTCTTGGTCTACCAGCACCAGGTTGTGGTGCTTCTTCACATATCGTAAGGGGGAAGGGAAAAAGGAAAATGGAATGATGCTTTTTGGTGAAACCAGCAGATGCAAGTATGATATGACTATGTCCTTCGTGCTTCATCTACTGGGGTCATCGTCATCATCAACGTTTTCATCAATCCATCCGTTCCATTTTGATCCTTAGCATCCTCGTCATAGTAGTCATGCATCTCCAGCCATCGAGATAGAAGGAATAGGTGGTTATGCAAGACTTCACGAACGCATATACAGTGTAACGCCCCGACCCGACAAGGGTAAAGGAATCACAAGTAATGGTGTCATATCAAAGCAAACATAAATATCCAAAAGAAATCTCAACATAAATATTGAAATAATCCAAGTCAAAATGACTTCAATACATAGGTCCCAGCGAAAAATAAGCTCCAAATGAAATGTCTAAAAATAAAGTCTAAATGGCATCATAAGATCAAAGCTAAAAATCTCTAAGGTAAGTCCACACATCACTCATCCCAAAGCAATACCCAGCTCCAATGCTTAGATACCTGCCGCGGAAAAAGAAAAGTGCGGCTGAGCTTCAAAAGCCCAGTGAACAGATATACAAGCAAAACGAATACGAAACAAGAACGAATACGAAATAAAGTGAAAGAAAGATAGCGAAATCATAATCATTTCAAAAGATAAATCAGGATAATAGAATAAGTTTTATAGCTAACTACCTCGAGCCCAAATACATATGCCATATCATAAACATAATCATATTCACATAAGGCAACATTTGTAGGGGAGACCTACCAGAGTTATGAAGGACGTGCATGCACGCAGCATCAATCATCAGATAACATATAGCATATAACATATAATATATAACATATAACAGATCTAGGATGCACCCATACGCCCCACAAACATACATTGATAATATAATATAACTTGAGCTCATAACAAATAACAGATAAGGGACGTGGCAGAACTTCACTCTACTGCCCTAGAGTCATGTCAGAAGTGCATTTATTGACACGGACATGGAACCCCCATGACTAGTTAATAATTGGCTCGGGTGTCAAACTATCTTAGGTCAAATAGAATGTCATAACTGACATAGATCATATTTTATCAAATGTTTAATCATGTTTTCAAAATCAAAGTCTTCATATCATATAGTTCAAAATCAATGTTTTATGATTCAAAAATCAAAGTTCAGATAAGCAACAGCTCAAATAGACACATTAGGGTTCATAGCAAAGGCTTAGGAAATCCTAATGTAGAAGTTAACGAAAAGAAAACGTTATAAGAAACCTTTACTGAAAAGGTCAGAATATCTGTACCTTATTCCAAAGCAAATGATCGAAAAGAAGAAACAGGGAAAGCAAAGAATTACTCCTTCTTCACAGAACCTATATACATTAACGGTCGTATATATTATTAATGATTCCACAATCGTCGAAATGATCTTTTAATATTTTAGGGTTTTATAATTAAATGAGACTTAAATGTTTTATAATTAATATCGTAGATTAGGTTTCATTATGTCATTTATTAAAGTTTAGGGTTAAATGTGAAAATAGTTTAAACGTCATAACTCACACATAAAATAATGATTTAGTATATTTAGCTTCAAAACCCTAATCGACTCTCATTTATGTTCTAGGGTTTCTATTCTTTAATATCTCATTAATATGCATGAACTTACATGTTACGTCTTTTAATGACTCGTTACTTAACCTAACACGTCATAAAAACAATCTTTCCTTTTATGTTTCATCATGCACGTTTATGATTTTATGTGACATACAAGTTACTTATTACTCGTATTAATTAAACGTTTACACCATTAGGGTTTGGCATACCATATTCGATTAACATATCAAAACTAGGGTTTACATTAACATGACCTTTACTTACTTAATGCACTTTCAAACCTTATACATGGTTCGGTTCAAATTAGGGTTTTCGGCTATTAGGTTTTACGCAAGTCCTAGCTCATTTACATACTTAACCCATTCAAGTTATCATGTTTTATACCTTATTCGAATGTTATACATGGTTCGATTATAGTTACATATGGTTCGGCCCTTATTAACTCGACATAGCCATGACCCGATTCAATATTACATATTACGTACATAACTCTTAAATACTTGTAAGGTTTAATCATTAGGGTTTCCTTGTTTTGGTTTCCATTCGGTTCGGTCACAAACAAAACAACAAACTCGACAAAAACATAACATATAACAATATACAAACGCAAGGTACATCAAACAAAGACGAGAATAGGTTATACCTTGACTTGGTTGAGCAAAAATCTCGACACCAAGGGTGTTTGATAATCGGCCGAGCAAGAGCAAAAGAAAAGAAAAGAGGCAATAATAAAACTAGGGTTCCAATCTTGTGATTTTGTGTTGTATATATAGTAGTTGTATTTGATTTAGGCTTGGGAGATCTTTGGGTTTTGGTTTGGCCCAACCGAACACACCAAACACACGCACACATATGGGCTTCGGCCTAAGGTCCATCGAAGCAAAACAAACACGACCCAAATCATTTACGAAACGTTAAATCTTCGTCGTACCAAAATCAATCACATAATATATTTTAGTTAGGTTTTTAATTATTCACAAGTTAACTTTTAATTTCATTAAATGTTATAAATATATTTTACATATTTTATAAATTTCGATTCCAAAGGTATTTTAGTCTTTAATCAGGTTTTAGATTTCCAGGTTTTACAATTCTTCCCCTCTAAGAAAAATTTTCGTCCTCGAAAATTGAAATGAAACGAAATGAAAATGAAAACGAAAACGAAAACATACCAAACTATTCAAAGAAATGAGGATAACTAGCTCGCATCGACTCCTCGGTTTCCCAAGTAGCCTCACGTTTAGGATGATTTTTCCAAAGAATCTTAACGAACGGAATGACTTTATTTCTCATAACTCTTTCTTGCCTTTCCAGAATAGCTTCCGGTTCTTCAGATAAAGACATATCGGATTGAATTTGATCAAACGGATAAGAAGCAACGTGTAACGGATGATAGTTGTATCCCCTTAGGAGTGATACATGGAAAATGTCATGAACATGCGATAACTGAGGCGGAAGTGTCAAACGATACGAAACTTCTCCTATCCGTTCTAGAATCTCAAACGGTCCAATAAATCGAGGACTGAGCTTGCCCTTGATTCCAAAACGTTTCACACCTCTAAACGGCGAAACTTTCAAAAATACACGATCTCCAACTCGAAATTCTAAATCACGACGATGCTTGTCGGCATAACTTTTCTGACGAGACCTAGCTTCCTTCAACTTTTCTCTAGCCACAGCTATCTTTTCATTAGTGATCTCGATCATTTCCGGACCTTCAATCAAGCGTTCACCTACTTCATCCCAGCAAATAGGTGATCTACATTTCCTTCCATAAAGAAGTTCAAACGGTGCCGCCTTAATGCTAGCATGCCAACTGTTGTTGTATGCAAACTCTACTAAACATAAATATTCATCCCAACTGCCAGTCCATTCTAAAGCACAAGCCCTGAGCATATCCTCTAAGGTCTGTATAGTCCTCTCTGACTGACCATCTGTTTGAGGATGAAATGTCGTACTAAAATTAAGTCGAGTACCCCAAGCTTTTTGCAAACCCTTCCAGAAATGAGAAGTAAACCGCGGATCTCTGTCGGACACAATAGATGCCGGAGTACCATGAAGTCTAACGATCTCTTGCTGAAAAATCTCCGCCAATTTACCAATACCAAAATCCTTTCTGATTGGCAAGAAATGAGCAGATTTGGTTAGTCGATCAACAACTACCCAAATCGCATCATGCTTCTTCCGAGTAAGAGGTAGTCCAGTCACAAAATCCACAGATATCTTATCCCACTTCCATGTTGGAATATCCAATGGCTGTAACAATCCACTAGCCCTTTGATGTTCGATCTTAACCTGCTGACAAATCATACACTTCGACACAAACGTCGCCACATCTTGCTTCATGCCATTCCACCAAAAGTACTGCTTCAAATCCCTATACATCTTGGTAGAACCAGGATGGATAGTGAAAGGAGAACTATGAGCTTCAGTCATAACTTTCTCACGAAGTACCTGATCATTGGGAACACAAAGCCTATCTCCATACCATACAATACCATCATTATCAACCTTAAACTCCGTCTGTTTACCTTCTTCAACATTTTGCACCACGGCCCACAGCTCGCCGTCATCTTTCTGAGCTTCTTTAATTCGCAGTATAAGGTTCGACTCCACCTTCATACTAGCCCAGTATCCATCAAAACCTCGTACACACAACTCAACATCCAAACTCTCTAAGTCACGCAAAATCCTAGGCTCAATCTTGAAACTCGCAAGAATGCCTGATTTCCGGGTAAGTGCGTCAGCAACTACGTTAGCCTTACCTGGATGGTACTGAATGTTGGTGTCATAATCCTTAAGAAGTTCTAACCATCTTCTTTGTCTCATGTTAAGTTCCTTCTGAGTGAAAATATACTTGAGACTCTTATGATCAGTGAATATATCACACGTCTCTCCATACAAGTAATGTCTCCAGATCTTCAACGCAAACACCACTGCAGCTAACTCAAGGTCATGAGTTGGGTAATTCTCCTCATAAGGTTTTAGCTGCCTCGAAGCATAAGCTATTACCCTTCCATGTTGCATCAAAACACAGCCTAATCCTTTCTTAGATGCATCACTGTAAATTTGAAATCCTCCAGAACTAGTTGGAAGAGTCAAAATAGGAGCTGACACCAATCTCTGTTTCAACTCTTCAAAACTCTTTTCTCGTTCATCCGTCCATACAAACTTTTCACCTTTCCTCATCAGTTGGGTTAGGGGTAGAGCTAAGCGAGAGAAACCTTCAACAAAACGTCTGTAGTAACCAGTAAGTCCAAGAAAACTCCTGACCTCAGTCACTGTCGTAGGTCATGGCCATTTGGTGATAGCCTCAACTTTAGACGGATCCATGGTGATACCATCAGATGATACAATATGACCAAGGAAAGCGACTTGTCTTAACCAAAATTCGCACTTCGAAAGTTTGGCGTACAACTTCTTCTTCCTCAAAATCTCCAAAACTATCCGGAGATGTTCTTCATGCTCTTCTTCAGACTTGGAGTAAACTAAAATGTCGTCGATGAAAACAATAACGAACTTGTCGAGGAACTCATGGAAAACACGATTCATCAGGTCCATAAACACAGCAGGCGCATTGGTCAAACCAAAAGGCATAACGAGGAATTCGTAATGACCATATCTGGTACGAAACGCGGTCTTAGGAACATCTTGCTCCTTCACACGTAACTGATGATAACCAGACCTCAAGTCAATCTTGGAAAAGAACTTAGCTCCTTGCAGTTGATCAAACAAATCATCGATACGCGGCAAAGGATAACGGTTACGAATGGTAATACGATTAAGTTCACGGTAGTCGATACATAGGCGCATGCTTCCATCCTTCTTCTTCACAAACAAAACAGGTGCACCCCATGGAGAAACACTGGGTCGAATAAATCCATTTTCTATCATCTCTTGCAGCTGTTCCTTCAACTCCTTTAGTTCTACAGGTGCCATGCGATACGGAGCCTTCGAAATCGATTCAGCACCAGGAATTAACTCAATGCTAAACTCAACTTCTCGAGCTGGGGGAATACCAGGGAGTTCATCGGGAAAAACATCGGTAAATTCGCAAACAACCGAAAGATTTTCAATGTTAGGACTCCCCAAAGATGTGTCCTTAACAGATGCTAGAAAACCTTGGCACCCATGAGCAATCATGGTCCGTGCCTTCATAGCGGAAATGAGTTTAACAGATTTAAGAGGTTGAGAACCATAATAAACGAATTCGGGATGTTTTACGTCACCAAAGATCACCGTTCTAGCATGGCAATCAATTGAAGCTCTATGATAAGCCAACCAATCCATGCCTAGAATGATATCAAAGTCGACCATATCGAGAGGATACAGATTTGCAAAGCGAATACGATCATCAAAACGAAGAGGACACTTAACGTATTTATGATCAATGATCACGTGGTTCTTCATAGGCGTAGAAATCGATACGTGATTTGTTAACAGTTTGGGCTTCATATTAAGTTTCTTAGCAAATGTGATAGATATAATGGAGTGTGTGGCACCGGTATCAAATAAAATGAAGACAGCATAATCATCAATGAAAAGAGTGCCCGTAATGGTACCTGAAGTGCGCTCCGCCTGGTTACGAGTAGTAGCATAGTCACGTCCAGTAGTAGTCGGCGGCTTGATGTAGTTTCCAGGAATCACCGGTTTCTTCTTAGGACAATCTTTAATCTTGTGAGCAGTGGAGCCACAAGCAAAACAACCACCAGTGGCCTTGAAACACTGCCCCGGATGAGCCTTTCCACAAGTAGTACAAATAGGTGGGGGAGGCAAAACCTCAGTTGTCCTCTGTTGACTAGAAGATCCTGGAGCACGACCCTGATTTGATCCTCGAGCTGATTGATCCTTGTTGTAACGCTGGTTATTGTTACCTTGGTTCTGACGATCACTTCCATTCTTACCAGCATTTCTATTATCTTGACCCTCGTCTCAGGGACGTCCAGTGTCAACATTCCTTCTGACTGACCCGCTGATCATAACTCTTATCCACTTGACTCCTCGAATCATAACTCCTACCAGAGTTTCCCTTATAGTCATTGCCTTGAGTCCTACCTTGAATCCGATCACCATCGCGATTACGCTTGTTGGAACCCGAAACCTCATGAAAGATCTCAATGTTACGAGCTGCGTCATTGCAGGCCGACACATTCTCATACTCAATATTAAGCAGTCGGTCCAACACCCACTTCTTCAGTCCCCACTTGAAGTGCTTAGCTTGACGCCTACCATCTCCAGCAATCGCTCCCACAAAACTCACCAGCCTCATAAACCTACTCATGTATTCATTGGAATTCTCATAATCAAACTGGTAGATTGCCTGATAATCCCTCTCATACCTTTGCTGCTCAGCATCAGGGAAGTAACGGTTATAGAAGATAGTCCGAAACTCAGTCCAGGTACAAGTAACAGCAAAAGCATCTCCTCCTCTTGCTTGTTTGAGTGCCTTCCACCAATTTAAAGCATCACCTTCCAATTTGAATGCAGCCAAACGAGTCTTAAACTCGTCTCCACAACCCAGTACTTCAAACAACTTCTCAATATGAGTGATCCAGTCCTCGGGCTCAGTAGGAGTAGCAGCAGTGCTAAACGAAAGAGGCTTGAGCTTACCGAAACGCTCGAGCCAAGTGTGAATACCGACGGGTTGATTTCCTCCACCACTACCCGAAGCACCATTCCGATTACGAATGTTGCTGATCACCTGTTCCATCATCTCAGGTGTAGTAAGACCAGGGAAAAGAGAGTTGAGAGCATTAGCAATCGCAGTATCCATGTTAGTAGCATCATCGTCTCCATCCACGCTACCGGTACGACGAGTTTGAACCATCTGAACGATATTCAAACGATTAGCAAAATGAACAATGGTGAGATACGAAATGGAAGTTCGCAGAGGGAATCCTAAAGTCTACCCAAATCCTCACAGGTCAAATCCTAAGCTCTAAGGTCTCAAAACCTAGGCTCCATATGTCACAGGTCCTGACTACAAGTCGTAAACCTGGGCTTTGATGCCATAAATTGTAACGCCCGACCCGACAAGGGTAAAGGAATCACAAGTAATGGTGTCATATCAAAGCAAACATAAATATCCAAAAGAAATCTCAACATAAATATTGAAATAATCCAAGTCAAAATGACTTCAATACATAGGTCCCAGCGGAAAATAAGCTCCAAATGAAATGTCTAAAAATAAAGTCTAAATGGCATCATAAGATCAAAGCTAAAATCTCTAAGGTAAGTCCACACATCACTCATCCCAAAGCAATACCCAGCTCCAATGCTTAGATACCGCGCGGAAAAGAAAAGTGCGGCTGAGCTTCAAAAGCCCAGTGAACAGATATACAAGAAAAACGAATACGAAACGAGAACGAATACGAAATAAAGTGAAAGAAAGATAGCGAAATCATAATCATTTCAAAAGATAAATCAGGATAATAGAATAAGTTTTATAGCTAACTACCTCGAGCCCAAATACATATGCCATATCATAAACATAATCATATTCACATAAGGCAACATTTGTAGGGGAGACCTACCAGAGTTATGAAGGACGTGTATGCACGCAAAGCATCAATCATCGATAACATATAGCATATTACATATAATATATAACATATAACAGATCTAGGATGCACCCATACGCCCCACAAACATACATTGATAATATAATATAACTTGAGCTCATAACAAATAACAGATAAGGGACGTGGCAGAACTTCACTCTACTGCCCTAGAGTCATGTCAGAAGTGCATTTACTGACACGGACATGGAACCCCCATGACTAGTTAATAATTGGCTCGGGTGTCAAACTATCTTAGGTCAAATAGAATGTCATAACTGACATAGATCATATTTTATCAAATGTTTAATCATGTTTTCAAAATCAAAGTCTTCATATCATATAGTTCAAAATCAATGTTTTATGATTCAAAAATCAAAGTTCAGATAAGCAACAGCTCAAATAGACACATTAGGGTTCATAGCAAAGGCTTAGGAAATCCTAATGTAGAAGTTAACGAAAAGAAAACGTTATAAGAAACCTTTACTGAAAAGGTCAGAATATATGTACCTTATTCCAAAGCAAATGATCGAAAAGAAGAAACAGGAAAAGCAAAGAATTACTCCTTCTTCACAGAACCTATATACATTAACGGTCGTATATATTATTAATGATTCCACAATCGTCGAAATGATCTTTTAATATTTTAGGGTTTTATAATTAAATGAGACTTAAATGTTTTATAATTAATATCGTAGATTAGGTTTCATTATGTCATTTATTAAAGTTTAGGGTTAAATGTGAAAATAGTTTAAACGTCATAACTTACACATAAAATAACGATTTAGTATATTTAGCTTCAAAACCCTAATCGACTCTCATTTATGTTCTAGGGTTTCTATTCTTTAATATCTCATTAATATGCATGAACTTACATGTTACGTCTTTTAATGACTCGTTACTTAACCTAACACGTCATAAAACAATCTTTCCTTTTATGTTTCATCATGCACGTTTATGATTTTATGTGACATACAAGTTACTTATTACTCGTATTAATTACACGTTTACACCATTAGGGTTTGGCATACCATATTCGATTAACATATCAAAACTAGGGTTTACATTAACATGACCTTTACTTACTTAATGCACTTTCAAACCTTATACATGGTTCGGTTCAAATTAGGGTTTTCGGCTATTAGGTTTTACGCAAGTCCTAGCTCATTTACATACTTAACTCATTCAAGTTATCATGTTTTATACCTTATTCGAATGTTATGCATGGTTCGGTTATAGTTACATATGGTTCGGCCCTTATTAACTCGACATAGCCATGACCCGATTCAATATTACATATTACGTACATAACTCTTAAATACTTGTAAGGTTTAATCATTAGGGTTTCCTTGTTTTGGTTTCCATTCGGTTCAGTCACAAACAAAACAACAAACTCGACAAAAACATAACATATAACAATATACAAATGCAAGGTACATCAAACAAAGACGAGAATAGGTTATACCTTGACTTGGTTGAGCAAAAATCTTGACACCAAGGGTGTTTGATAATCGGCCGAGCAAGAGCAAAAGAAAAGAAAAGAGGCAATAATAAAACTAGGGTTCCAATCTTGTGATTTTGTGTTGTATATATAGTAGTTGTATTTGATTTAGGCTTGGGAGATCTTTGGGTTTCGGTTTGGCCCAACCAAACACACCAAACACACGCACACATATGGGCTTCGGCCTAAGGTCCATCGAAGCAAAACAAACACGACCCAAATCATTTACGAAACGTTAAATCTTCGTCGTACCAAAATCAATCACATAATATATTTTAGTTAGGTTTTTAATTATTCACAAGTTAACTTTTAATTTCATTAAATGTTATAAATATATTTTACATATTTTATAAATTTCGATTCCAAGGGTATTTTAGTCTTTAATCAGGTTTTAGATTTCCGGTTTTACATCCAAAGATCTAGTTTGAAAGATGTGAGCGATCATGCATATCCAAATACCTGTTAGATGTTGGAATAGATGATATGAACTATATTAGGATTAGTAGATCATGTATAGCTCTTTTCTTGTAGTTGCATTTGATTGTACTCTGTAAGTCGTAAGTCTAAACTATTTCAATGAATGAATGAACAATTTTCTTCAGTACTTCTTTTACTTCTATAATGATCTTTCTTGTATCTGCAAAATGGTTAGTGAAAAACAGAACAACTAGCAGTGGTTTGAACCAAACTATCAGTGGTTAGAAACAAACTATCAGGGGTTAGAAACAAAAATAGCAAAACTAAGATTACATAATAACAGTTCAATACATATACAAACTGGTACAAAACAATTTGAGAATTTCGAGATTAATCATTCCAATACTAACAACAAGATCTGAAACCTCCCACATCAAAAGCTTTGGTGAGAAGATCAGCAACATTGAAATCAGTATGGATTTTTACCATTTGAATCAACCTTTTCTCATTACAATCTCTAATAAAATGATGTCTTATCTCAATATGGTTAGTTCTAGAATGTAAAACAGGATTTTTAATGATGCATATTGTACTGTTATTATCAATGTAAATCTTAGTATGCATAAAATTGTACCCAAAGTCAAGCAATTGATTCTGAATCCATAGAACTTGACCACAACAACTAGCAGCAGCCACATATTCAGCTTCAGTTATAGAATTTGCCACAATAGTTTGCTTTTTACACTGCCATGAAATAAGTCTGCTTCCCAAAACTGACAACCTCCAGTTGTAGACTTCCTATCCAAACTAGCACCAGTATAGTC
The DNA here is from genome assembly GCA_910596185.1 of Chrysanthemum makinoi. Lineage (NCBI taxonomy): Eukaryota > Viridiplantae > Streptophyta > Magnoliopsida > Asterales > Asteraceae > Chrysanthemum > Chrysanthemum makinoi. The sequence continues at coordinate 155,976,330 of OU343225.1, read as the reverse complement.
ACTATCTGTGTAGGCCACCAAGTCAAAAGGAGAATCCTTTGAGTACCAAAGGCCCAATTTAGGATGACCCTTAAGATACCTAAAAATTCTTTTAAAAGCATTCATGTGTGATGAATTAGGTGTGACTTGAAATCTTGCACACACACATACTGAGAACATTATATCTGGCCTAGATGCAGTGAGATACATCAAAGATCCAATCATGGACCTGTACAACTTCTGATCAATTCTGGTACTTCCATCATCAGGTAGCAAAGGTTTCTGAGTCTCCATTGGTGTACTAGCACTCTTCACATCCTGAAACCCAAACTTCTTCAAAACATCTGCTACATACTTATCTTGACTAATGAAGATACCATCAGTCCTTTGTTGAACCTCAGAGCCCCAAAAGAAAGTGAGTTCTCCCATAGAACTCATCTGAAACTTATCATGCATAAGCTTTTCAAAATCTTTGCATTGCTCTTTATTGGTTGAGCCAAAGATGATGTCATCTACATAAACTGAACCAATAAAATATCATCTTTGTGCTTCCTTATGAACAAAGTTTTATCAATCAGTCCTCTTTTAAACCCATTGTCCATCAAATAAGTGGACAGGCACTCATACCATGCCCTAGGAGCTTGATGCAAACCATACATAGCTTTCTCACCCTGTAGACCTTGTCGATGATCAGGGATCTTCAAAACCAGGAGGTTGACAAACATAAACCTCCTCATCAATTGTGCCATACAAAATGCACTTTTAACATCCATTTGATACACAACAAAAATTTTGAATGAAGCATAAGCTAAAAACAATCGAATAGCCTCAATTCTTGCAACTGGAGCAAACACTTCATCATAATCCAAGCCTTCATTTGTGTATATCCTTGAGCAACCAACCTTGACTTGTTCCTCACAACAATACCTCTTTCATCCCTTTTGTTTCTGAACACCCATTTTGTCCCAATGGCCCTCTTACCATTAGGAAGTTCTACCAATGTCCAAACCTCTTGAAGTTTGAACTCAAGAAGCTCCTCTTGCATTGATTCTACCCATCCTTCTTCAGATAATGCTTCTTCAACTATCTTTGGCTCCTTTTGAGACAGAAAACAAGCAAACAGGCAATTTTGCAGATCTTTATGACTGTTTCTTTTGTGAAGTGATCTTGCAAAGAACCCATGTTCAGGAAAGGGTTCAATGTTCTTAACCTTGCTTCTTGTTTGAACTGGAGTATTCAAATTTCCAAGTATTTGTTCCTTGGGATGAATCTTGTGTATCCTTGTTGAGGTAACAGGACTTTCATGAATGACATGTTCCAAATTAGTTAAATCACCATTGAAGAAATCATCCATGTCTTCATCATCAGTAGGAGTATCAATTTCAATCAAAGCAGGCATATCCGGATCATGTGGATACTCTTCTTTACCATGTAATGGCTTTGCATGTGGTCCAAAGAAAGTACTACTATCAGTACTTACAGCCGGAATTTCACTTGTAATGACAGTGGTAGAAGTTGTTGGCTTAGCAGTGGTTGTATTAACTCTATCCGTGCTTATGTTTGGCTTATCCGTGCTTTTGCGACCGCTTTCTTCTTTCAATTTCCTCTACCAACACTGAATTATCTTTCAATAACTCATCCTTATCTTGATGATGATCACTATTGCCTCTAGTATGCAAGACATCATCATCAGTGGGACCTTGCTTTTCAATGATGGGTGAGACAGAACTAGCTTTCCACTTTTCAAACAAATAGAACTCTTGAGGAGAATCACCTTCCTTAGAAATTGCTTCTTCACCAGAATTCTTTTGAGTACCTGCATCAACATTAGTGGAAGTTCCTGCAATGATAGGCTCATAATTCATAGATTTGGTTAGCATATCAATGTTAAATGCCGGCCAGTCCTTTGGTCTCAATACTAGGAGTCTTTTCACTGAATTGAACATGTAGATTTTCTTCAACAATTATAGTCCTCCTATTGTATACTCTAAAGGCTTTACTATTTGAAGAGTAGCCTAAAAAGTATCCATCATCAGCTTTTTCTTAAAACTTGCCTAGGTAGTCTATGGTATTCAAGATAGTAATAGGACACCCAAAAGGTTTTAGGAATGCAATCATTGGCTTCCTATCATGTAACAGCTCATAGGGAGTCTTGTTATGAGGCTTCACTACCTTACTTCTATTCTGCACATAACATGCAGTGCTACAGCTTCAGCCCAAAAGGTAGTGGGTAACTTAGACTCTGACAACATAGTCCTAGCAGCCTCAATTAGTGTTCTATTTTTCCTTTCAGCAACACCATTTTGTTGTGGTGTTCTAGCAACACTAAACTGTCTTTCTATACCTTTATCTACACAAAACTGATTCATCACAGATTCTTAAACTCGTTCCATTATCACATTTAATTATCTTTACTTTATGATTTACTAGATTTTCTATCTTAGTAATGAAACTCTTGAGAACTTCACTAGTTTCACTCTTAGCAGACAAAAAGTAAACCCAAGAAAATCTACTATAATCATCAGTGATAACTAGGCAATACTTCTTATGGTTCAAACTCTTGACAAAAGTAGGTCCAAATAAGTCCATATGAAGCATAAACAGTGGTTGTGAAATGGTGTTGACAGCTTTGGACTTACAAGAAGCTCTATGTTGTTTTCCTTTTTGACAGGCCACACACAGTTCCTTACACTCAAAAACCTTAGAAGGTAACCCTCTCACTAAGTTCCCTTTAACCAGTTTATTGATTGTTTTGTAATTTAGGTGACCTAATCTTCTATGCTATAACTTAGACTCATCCACAGATGCTTTAGCAAACAAACAAGTTAAGGACCTATTAGGAATTACATCTTTAAGATCAAAACAATATATATTTTCCTTCCTAGGTACCCTAAGTTGTATAAACTTCTCATCGGCATCTTAAACTCAGGAGACAACACCACACACTCAGTTTCACCAAAAGTACCCAGTTTTTCTTATCACACATTTGAGAAACACTGAATAAATTGTACTTAAGTCCTTGTACCAAATAGACTTTTTCAAAGTCCAAATTCCTGTTCTCGATGCCTCTTCCAAGTATCTTTCCTCCTTTTGGATCATTGCCAAATGCCACATATCCTCCATCAAAAGCTTCAAAATCTTCCAGGTTGCTCCCATCCCAAGTCATGTGCCCGAGCAACCACTATCAAAAACTCCTTTGTCTTTTAGCTCATCTTGTAGATTGCCCCGCACATGAAATTAAACAGATTAGTTCCTTTTGTGGACCCAAGCCAATATTGACTTGGGTCTGCCCTGTGCATCAATATAATCAAATTTGTTTAGGTCCATTGATGCACAGTTGACATGATGTAAAACCTTGGTCTTAGGTTTCCATTACCAACTAGCTGAGGCCTTAACACATAAAATGATTTCCAACCACTGATCGTTATCACCTTTGGAATTTTTAAAACTTCTTTGTTATCTGTGGTGATTTTTGGCTTATCGGTGGTTTGATTTTGCTTAGCCGTGTTTACACTTTGCTTAGCAGTGGTTGGAACCCATTGGGGAGAAGCAGTGACAATTGATTTTGTATTCCCATTCCTCATTAACACTGCTCTAGGAATCATGTTTTTGTTAGGATGAGGTTTTGTTTTCTTTGAAAAGTTTTGGTGATTTACCCTCCTCCAATGATTCCACACTTGTGGTCTGTTTTATAACAATTTCTCTGTAAGTGCTCAAAACTACCACAAATATAACAAGCTTTCTTGACACATTGAAACTCATTACCTAACCTATTAGATATTAGGCCATTAAAGTTTCTCTGATTGCCCCTAGGTATATATTTTTTCATTTGTTCCCTAGGTACTTCCTTGTATTCTACCACTTTCTTAGTTATTTGAGCTCCAAATCTAGGTACAAGGTTAGGTTGTCTAGTATCAACTTTCTTAAGAGGTTCTAACTTTTCAGGCTGTGTTGATACTTTACTATCTTCTAACTCAGAACCGATTCCCAATCTTCAATGATGGGAGCATCGATGACGATATCGAGAACTTATCTTAGGTGGTTCAGTCTTATTTATTCCTTCAACAGGTTTGTTAAAACTGAATTCACTACTAAAAGATAGTTCTTTAGCTTGGTGGTATGTTGCATAAGAGTGGGTGGTGGCATATTGTTGTATCCTATCCCATAACCCTTCTTCATTAGATGACTCTCTATAGATTTATGAACCACTGATCGAAAGCAAATTGTGTTTTTGCTACCCTAACAACATGTTTTTCTTTTTCATCTAGGGCCTTTTGTTTTTCACTCTCTGCTAGTTCAAGTTTCTCTTTAAGCATTTTAATCTCTCTATTTTAAAGATCAATTTCACCACCTAATATATTGATCTTATCTACATACTCAAACTCACATTTAATACAGTATCTAAGCTTCTCTTCCACACTCTCTAGACCAACTCTATAACCTAAGTTATCCACAGTTAGTCTTTCTACTTCTTTCCTCATACTCTCAGTGATAGCCTTTTGAGATTCTAAGTTATCATTACATGATTTAAAAGAACAAGTAGATTCATTAGATACCTCAGAATCTGAACCAGAAGATGAAGCATAAGCCATAAGAGGAAAGTTATGCTCTTTTGAAGCTTCACTAGCAAGAAAAGCTGCATTGGGTCCTTCTTCAATCTGATCACTCCAATCATAATCACCCAGACCATCTTGAGCCACCAATGTCTGAAGAAGGGCAGACTCTTCGTGATCTTCTTAACATCTTCAATCCTCTTAGGAGCTCGACATTCCCTTGCAAAGTGACCCTTCTTCTTGCAGTTAAAGCACTCCATCTTGCTTTTGTCGAACCCTGCTCTCCTTTGACCATCATACTTAACTTGTCTTCCAGTCCTCCTCAGAAACTTCCTTGCTTGGAGAGTCAACATTGCCATTTGCCATTGAAGATTAATCTCTTCCAGATCATCAGGATCAATTTGATCCAGATCTTGATTCAACACAGTAACTGATATAGGCTTAGGGGTTATGTGTGGGGATAAATCCTTAATATCAATATCAAAAATAATCACGAAGATCGATTCAAATTCTCTTAGGAAAAAGAATAATAAATCAAATCCCGTGTGTGATCGTGTGTACGGATTAGTCAACCCGAATCGTTTTCCCAACGAGGCGTGAATTGCCAACGTCGTTCTTGGTTTGGAATTTAATGATCGATGTGTTGATTTGTTTGTTTTAATTATTAAACTACGGGAATGGGGAAAGTAATTAAGGGAATCTATTTTACGGGAAATCCTAAATGCATTATAACTAAAAGCGTAATTAATAAACGTAAATAAAATGCAACTACGTCTAGATTAAACCCTAAAATGCCTAAATCTTCTTTTATGCTAAAAATGATATTAGAAAACTAATTTAGAATTAAAACTAATTTTTTTGGATTTTTCTGAATTTTATTTAAATTAAAAACTAATTTTTAATTAATTAATCTAAATTAAATTCTAAAAATTATGAAATTTAGGGAGAAAAATATGAAACTACTTTCTAAAAATCTAAATTATCCCTAAAGACTTTTTAAAACTATTTTTTATATTTTTCAGATTAATTTCCTATTTTCTACTAATTTAAAACTAATTTAATCTAATTTAAATAGTGAAAAATATCAAATAAAAGGGGAAAAATATGGAAAAATCTTTTTTATGCTTTTTATAATTTTCTTAAACTGAGAAAAATGAAAAATTATTTTTTGGAACTTTTTCTCAATTAATTGCAATTAAAACTAATTAAAAATGATTAAAAACTAGTTTAAATCTAGAAAAATAGAAAACATTTAAACCAAAATTAATGAAAAATTCAGGGAAATGCTAAAATATATATCTGGTTCTATGAAAAATAAGAAATATGGGGCTTATGTGTAAGGATCAAGGGCTGCAATGTAAATGGAGCTATAATAATCACTTAAAAATAAGCAAAAGCTTCTACACTGAATTTAAGCTAAGGGGATCTTAAAGTAATCTAGAAATGACAGTGTTAGAGCTATGGGAGCATACAATAGGCTAGTAATTAAGGAATGATTAAGCTAAGTGGAAAGTACTTAAGGAAAGAAGCTAATAAGCTAAGGGATCATTCAAATAAGCTATATATGAAGGGAGACCTAATAAGCTATCTAAACTAAGGTATCTAGGAGTAACTTAAGCTAATCTTAAAGAGTAATAAGTTCTAGAATCCAATTTTTGAATCTGAGATACCAACAGTTAAAGAGTGAATGGGACAACTTTTGAGCTTATAAATAAGCTAGCAAACAAGCTTCTTATGCCAAAATGAGTTAAGTCAGATGTGAACCATGTACCAGAGAGTACCAAAAACCAATTTTTAACAGTTTTGAAGCTCAAATGAAGGGGTGATGAGATCTGATATAAAGGGTGCTCAAGGACTGTTCAGAATCTGTTTTGCTGATAAGCAGTTTGGACAAGATTGAAAACTAGATTTGAGCTAGGTAAAGTTTTTGGAAATTCTTGAAAACTAATGATAAGCCAACTATAACTGCTAAACTCTTTAGAAAACTAATTTTTTTTTATTTTTGAAATGATTTAGACAGTTAAAGTAGCTAGAGAAAGAGACCTAAAAAGCTGTTGGTGACAGAAAGCTGAGATAGTCACCCAACCTACCAAACTGACCCAAATGCTCTTGCACTAATTAGACACTGACTTGAGACTTTAAGACACACTATCTAGGACCAAATGAACTTCAAAACAGCAATGAAAAGGAATTTAAACCTCTAACTGCCATACTATTGTTTTTGATAAAACCAAGTTACTCAAATTTTAAAAACTAAACTTTTGCTACTAGAGACTACAAAGAGACCTTAAAAATCACTTATCCAGAAAGATTAAACCTAATGAGAGCTTAAAAAGCTCATCAAATGACCAAAAGTGGTGAGGAACCCACAGTGCCAAACACCCCTTTATCAAGAGTGTTTGGCAGAATTGGCCTAGATAGGTTTTTTTAAACTGGAATCTAAAAGACAAAAGTGTAGACACCTTATTTTAATAAGAAAAAGCTATTTCAGAAATGAATAAGCAAAAGAAATAAGCAAATAAGCAGTTTGACTATTGTTGACTCTTTTTTTATTTTTATAAAAACTGAACAAGAACAAAATAAGATGGGTAAAACAAGCTCACAAGAAGCTATATAGAGCTTATATGAGCTGAAACAAACAATATTTAGAGCTTGAATCAATGTAAGAGTACGGATTAAGATCAACCAAGAAATGAAATACTTGAAAATTTTTATTAAACTAAAAGTGAGATTACAAAACATTTGAGAAAATAACTTTAAGATACCATTACTGAAAAGCTTAAAAGATACAAGAAATGAAAATTGAAAGGTAAATTGCTACTAAAACTACTACACGAATACAATGTGAGCACAAAGGTCCTATTTATAGCTGAAATGGAGAGGGGGAGGTCTCTTGGATCCTTGGAAGAGCCTAGAAGCAGAATTGAGAGCCACACAATCTTTCCACCTTCACTTTGTCCAATCACAGCCTTCCATGTAGCTCAATGATGTGCTTCGACCACTTATGTCATTCCATTTGGCCACGTGGTCACTCTTATCCTGACAAGTCAGGTGGGATAAGGTTTCTAGAAGGATAATAAGATTCTAGTACGAGGTTTATTGTTTGGGAGGTGATGTTTGTGGGTAAACGGGTGTGTTTGGGTGCAATTGGGTGAGACAGGGGAAAGGGGCGCGTTTGGTTTATTAAATATTATTTCAAAAGGGTTTGACGGGTCGAAGGGTGTGATCGGGTCAAAGGATTTGTAAACCGGGTTAAATGATATCAATGGATTAGCCGGGTGTTGGATTTGGATGGATTTTGGGCTTTTAATTGTTTTGGGCCATGACTTATGTTTTGAGATGGATTTGGACTAAGTTTATATATGTAATCCAAGTGATAATATAGGGGCTTAACTTGTACACTTTGGATTTTCCAAGGACCAAATATGTAGATTCTGAAATCATCTTCCAAGGACCACTCTTGACAATCTTCAATCATCTAGGACTGATTGCAAATTTCAAACTTCAAGGGCTCATTTCGACAATTGCTGAAACTTGAGGACTGTTCTCGACATTTCTTCAAACGTTGATCAAATCTTCACAAATCATCCTCAGAGATTAGAAATCTTCAAAAATGCATAATTCGGACCTTCCGGCTCAGCTTAAGCTCTCTTTAATCTCTCGTGCTCGGATTTTCGTCTGATTTGGATCCTTTTTGCGTGTTTTTACATATCCGTACCTGCACAAGCACAAACTCAAGAAAACCACAAATATTAGCAATAAACGGCTCTTTCTTGGTTATTTTGGGTCTATTTTGATAAAGAAAAGGTATGTGTTTTAGCACATACCAAAATACCCCAGACGAAACTATTGCCGTGTCCTCACGCAATGCAATCAACTCACGCTTATAAAACCAAGGATCTCAATCTCTTTCTACTAAACCTATGAAGAAGTAGCAAATATTCCTCAAAAGAGATTAAGAAAGCCTTAATTCTAAAAACGCCCCGTTTACCTTTTAATTCACATGTATAGATATAACGATTAAGCACATCCGATTATGAATGACGGTTTGTTGAACTTTCATGTCGATCAATAACTCAAACATTTTTCAAACGACACGTTAGGATCACAGAGTAGAAAACACAACACAGCGTGAAGTGACCATACGGATAGAATACATCGTTCCTGATTTTTCACAAGTCCCAAACTAAGCGTAAAACCGAAATCATTGTTACAAATGACTCTAGATGCTAACACTACCCATGGAAGTTACTTGTGTAATTACCTTTTGCTCCCATTTTCCTATTTCCTCTAGACTTTTTTATTTTTGTGAGAAATGAATTTCTTCAAATTCTCGTTTTGATAAGAATTATTCCGATAAAGATATAAAGCTAAGTCGATAATTAGTTATCCGCCTTCTCTCGAGAACCATTGTCGTAAAAATGAGGTCCACATCAAGGAATTTTATTACTAACTTTTGACTTTTTCAATTTTCATTTTTCAACATCATTTTTTTTTTTTTTTTTTTAACACTTATACCTATACTTGTATGAGTCAGTGAACCACTGAGACTTCACGGGTAATTCCAAGACTATAGGCTTCATGAGATGAGGATCCTGGCTGGCTAGGCTAAGACCTCATTCAATCCCGGCTAAAGATCCAAGGGTCCGATCTCGACACCGCAGCTCACAACTTAACTTATTACTTTATTACTTATCACAGATTACTCATTTATTTATTACGGATCCTTGATGTGTACCCAATTTTTAAAACAAAGATTCTTTTAAGAAGATAAAGAACTAACTATCGCCAAAAACTCGACATCTCTAATTATTTAGACAGATATGGGGTGAAACAATTTTGTGGGAACAAAAAGCCATAAGTACCTTCGATGGGCTCTAAAGAGAACCAACTACTCCACGCTTAGCATCTAAACTCATAAGTAACTCTATCATTTCTCGATCTCTGCAAATTTAAAATCCCAAATAATGAGATCCGCAGATGCTTAGCCGATAATTTTTAGATTATCTATGGTTAAGGGAACAAGCTAGAGCTCAACACGCCCGGTCAAGTCATAATTCTATTCCTACTCTCACCAGCGGAAAGTCAATCAAGGTGTCAAAACATATATTAGCTTAGCAAATGCTTCGTCTAATGAAATCAAGTCATGCATATTTAAAGTCACTCAGGGAAACTTGCAAAATCTTGGCCTTGTGAGCTAGAATTCGCATTTTATAGCTTCTAATCTAAGAGACTAGCAAAACTTTTCAATCAAAAAGACTTAACAAAAGCTTACAAAAATTTTAAATTTTGCTCATTTTTGCACAATTTTTCATTTTCTAAGGAAAAACGGGGTAACGAGAGAAACACAACAGAAATAAGCAAGTGCGGTCAAATCAAATCGAAGATTACCCTACCCCAGACTAGAATGGAACATTGTCCTCAATGTTTAAAGCAAGGGTATCACGAAAATCTAAAAGCCGTTTATTAAGTATGCTCAAAGATAAACGTTAGTTGATAAGATTAGGATATCGGATTTCCTTCAGCATCGATCATGAAACTCGAGTGGAGAAATGACAAACTTCGAGCACGAGAGTCTTCATATCGGGAACATCCTAAACACATCACAAACAACCAAACACGAGAAATCGAAGAGGCCTTCGCGTCACTTATTAGAAAATAGAAAGAAGATAAGGATAAGCATGGGGTGCCTCCCACGAAGCGCTCGCTTTTTGATCACCGAGTCACTAGCTTGACTCGATCCCCGAATTCAATTGTCCATGGGGAAGAAAGTTTGGAGATCCGGGACAACCATAGATGGGATGTCCCTCCAAAATGTGTTTCACCGATGACCATTCACCTTGAAATTTGGGCCATCAGGGCTGAGAGAGCTCCACCGTTCCATACCGGGAAAACTTGAGCGATGGTGAATGGTCTGACCAACGGGATTTGAGTTTGCCCGAGAATATCTTCAATCAAGAGTTGAAGAGGAGAACTTGATCACCAACGTTGAAAACGCGGTTTTTGATCTTAGCATCATGAATCCTCTTAGTCTTCTCTTTGAAAATCAAAGAATTCTCGTAGGCCTGATCCCTAAGCTCGTTTAATTCATTCAATTGAACTTTTCGGTGATCACCCGCGTTCTTAAGATCGAAATTAGCATGTTTCAAGGCCCATAATGCCTTATGTTCGAGCTCGATGGGCAAGTGACAAGCTTTTCCATACACCAACTTAATGGTGCAAATGTCTTGTGAAGCCATAAGCCCATGCCATCTTATCAGCCCATGAAGTCGATTCTCCCTCGGTCCTCTCTAAAATCCTTTTCAAACCACGATTCGAGACCTCAACTTGTCCTTCGTTTGGGTGATACGCGGTAGAAAGACGATGGGTAACTCCATATTTAGCCATAACTTTAGCAAATTGTTCATTACAGAAATGGGTACCGCGATCACTGATAATAGCACGAGGTGCTCCGAATCGGGAAAACAAATTCTTCAAGAACTTAACAACCACTCGGGCGTCATTGGTGGGAAGCGCCTTCGCTTCAACCCATTTGGACAAGTAGTCGACGGCCACGAGGATATACTTATTTCCTTTAGATGATGGAAATGGCCCCATAAAATCGATGCCCCACGTCAAAATCTCACAGACTTGAATAGCATTTTGTGGCATTTCATCCTTCGTGAAATTTTCCACGACGTTGGCAAGAATCATAAGATTTGACTAAATCATGGGCATCTCGATATATGGTCGGCCAATAGAATCCGAATCAAAACCTTCTTAGCGATGTAACTTGCACCATGATGGCCACCAGTGGGTCCGTTATGGCAAGCATTAAGAATATCAATAGCCTCTTGGCCATGAACACACCGCCGGATTACTTGATCCGCATAAATCTTGAACAAGAGGGGTCGTCCAAATAATGCTTAACATATTTGAAAAACTTTTTCTTCTGTTGGGACGACATCCCTTTGACGATGAAATTCCCCGCATGGTAATTTGCAAAGTCGGCAAACCATGGGGTGTTCGGATCTTTCTTAGCAACCATCCCAAGTGTCTCAAGAGGAAATGTTTCCGTAATCTCCTTTTTCTCGAGCACACATTTTGATGGGGATTCTCAAGTCTAGAAAGATGATCGGCAGCAAGGTTCTCCGCTCCTTTTTGTCAAGAATAGTAACATCAAACTCTTGAAGGAGGAGAACCCACCGAAGTATTCGTGGCTTAGCATCTTGCTTTGCCAAAAGATACTTTAGGGCGAATGAAATGCGGTATACACTATGGTCTTCGACAAGACAAGGTAGGGTCGGAATTTCTCAAAAGCATAGACAACGGCCAATAATTCCTTTTCTGAGCGTGTAATTGTGTTGGACCTCAGACAATGTCTTACTCGCATAGTGTATGGGCTGAAAATGTTTCGACTTACGTTGCCCCAAGACTGCCCCCCCAATTAATCACTTGCATCACACATGAGTTCAAAGGGCAAATCCCAGTCGGGGCAACTAAGATCTGCCTCATCAATTTCTTTTTAAGAATATTGAACGCTTCAATACATTCTTTGGTGAAGATAAACGGAGCATCCTTTTCAAGGAGATGGGTCAGAAGGCGGGCTATCTTAGAGAAATCTTGGATGAAACGGCGATAGAAACCGGCATGACCCAAAACACTCCGAATACCTTTGACGGTAGTGGGATGAGGGAGTTTAGCTATAACGTCGACTTTAGCTCGAATCTGGCCGCACCTCAATCCCAGATTTCGAAATCTTATGGCCGAGGACAATGCCCTCTCGGACCATGAAATGACACTTCTCCCAATTCAAGACCAAGTTGGTGTCTTCACACCTTTTGAGCATGTGGTCTAGATGGGAGAGGCAAGAAGTGAAAGAATCTCCATAAACCGAGAAATCGTCCATAAAACTTCCATAGACTTCTCGATCATGTCGTGAAAAATAGCCATCATGCACCTTTGGAACGTACCGGGAGCATTGCATAGCCCAAAAGGCATGCGTCGGTAAGCAAAAGTTCCATAAGGGCACGTGAAAGTGGTTTTCTCCTGATCCTTTGGATCGATCGGGATTTGAAAATAACCGGAGAAACCATCGAGAAAGCAATAGAACTCATTCCCCGCTAAACGTTCGAGCATCTGATCCATAAAAGGTAGCGGGAAATGGTCCTTACGAGTAGCATCGTTCAACTTCCGGTAATCAATACACACCCTCCATCCGGTGATGAGGCGTGTGGATATCAACTCATTTTCATCGTTAGCGACGACGGTCATTCCTCCTTTCTTAGGGACACAATGGATAGGGCTAACCCATGAGCTATCGGAGATGGGATAAATGATTCCGGCGTCGAGGAGTTTAAGAACTTCCTTTTTGATAACATCATGAATCTTCGGGTTAACCCTACGTTGTTGTTGAATCACGGGTTTACAATCATCCTCCATCAGAATTTTGTGGTACAGCGAGTTGATTCCTTTGATGTCAGAAATTTGCCAAGCAATTGCATTTTGTGTTTCGTAGGACATCCAAAAGTGCGGTCTTCTCCTCATCTTTCAAGTTTTTAGCAATGATAACGGGAAATTTGTTCGGTTTTTCAAGAAAAGCGTATTCAAGATGAGGAGGTAAATCCTTGAGCTCGGGCTCCGGAGGATTTTCATCGAGACGTTTGTATTTCTTTGATTTCGTCAATCGTGATTTCTTTCGGAGGGAGTGACGGTAATGGATCTTCGTTCAACAATTGTTCAAGATAACGGATATCTCCCTCCGAATCATAAACACCATCATCAATTCCCGGTGGAATCGATTCATCATCAGCAATAAACTCATCGATCTCTTCTAAAATGAAGTCACCTCCCTCGAACGAGGTGAGAGGAAAAAGTCGGCAATAATCGGCTCAGAAGATGGTTCAATATTTTCAGAAGGAATGGTGGGATTGCCACCCATAAAATCAAGAACTTCTTGAGCATACTCCTCCGTAGCAATATCGAGAACGTCGATTCGATTAATAGAAGCATCATCGTAGTTGGAGGAGTATCTCGAAGGTTGGTTGATATTAAACGAGACGGTTTCCTTGTTAGATCGTAAAGTGATTTCTCCTTCATAAACATCAATCATCGCATGACCCGTTCTTAGAAAAGGCCTCCCGAGAATAAGAGGTACTCGGGGGTCAGCATCAAAGTCAACGACAAGCGGCGGAAAAATGCAGTGGTCCTACTTTCACATAGACGTCCTGGCGATTCCTCTGGAATAGAGGTTGAATGGTCCGCGAGTTCAAGAGTCATCTTAGTAGGAGTGAGTTCCGGGAGAGAAAGTTTGTTGTAAATCGAAAGAGGCATTAAGTTAATACTCGCACCAAGATCGGCCAAGGCGGAGCTACTATTCGAAACTCACAGGGATAAGAAATTTGCCGGGGTCTCCTAACTATTCGGGAAGTTTCTTGAGGAGCACCGCCGAGCAATTCTCATTCAACGGTGTTTTTGCTATTTCAGCCAGCTTTTCTTTGTTACTCACTAAATTTTTGATCATAGCGGCAAACTTCGGCATGAGGAGTAAAGCATCGGTGAAACTGATGTTAAAATTCAAGGATTGAACGATTTCAACAAATTTCTCCATTTGGTTTCGGTTTTATCACGTAGCTTTTGATTATGAAGTCTTGAAGGATAAGGAAGTGAAGGTTTAAGAGTAGTCTTCGAACATCGGGTTCCGAATCGAATCACGGGAGGTACGGTGCGGGTTGCACATTTTCTTCAACAACCTCGGTATCTTTTTCCTCCTCCCTTATCAGCGGAGTAGGAGATGAGGGTCCATCAATAGCCTTACCACTTCGTGTGGTTATGGCTTTCAACTCACCCTTCGGGTTGGGAATAGTATCACTCGGAAGAGAACCCGAAGATGAGGGTTGGCTGACTTTGCACAACACAGCATTCAACATGTTTTCGAGTTTATTCTGTGAAGTCTCCAATTTGTTGTTCTGAAGTCGAATCTCATTCCTAAACTCAGTGCTTTGTCTAGTTATCGAAGATTGAAACTCGTTCCTCAAACTTGCAATCTGATTTTGCATAGTTTGGATGGTAGAATTGGTGTTTTGAACATAAGTTGTGAAGTCATTTGGAGGTAGAGGTGAAGCTTGAAAGCTTGGGTTGTGATATACTTGATTGTAGTTAGCTCCTTGATTTGGGTATTGATTTGGTGGAGCTTTGAATTGGTTTTGAACATTCGGTCCACGAACTTGATTTTGATTGAAACGATTCTGATTGTTCGATGGAGAAAATCCCGGAGGTCCCATTTGATTACTAACACGAGGGTTCGTTTCAACTTGAGGACGGTATTGGGTACCTCCGTTACGGCATTAGATTGGAATGGATTGCCATCGGTGGCGGTACAATTGTAGTAGGCATGCGGGCCTCCACAAGTAGTACAAGTCGTTTCCACCGCTTTGACTTGAGCGGGTGGAGAAGAATTACTCTTAACCAAAGCATGGATCAAATCCGCAAGCTTATCAATCTTAGCATCGGTGCTAGACGTATTTCCGTTAGACGAGGATGATGGTGTATCATTCACTCGGGCAGCAACCGATTTGCTACGTGAGGAACGAACTTTGGATTTGTTCTCAATAATCGACAAGGCATCTCTAGTTGATCGGGTCAACAAATTACCACCCGCGGCGGCATTGAGAGAGTCTTGATCATTCTCATTCAAACCATTGTAAAACGTATCAAGTTGGTGCAACTCAGAAAAACCATGATGGGGACATTGCCTAGGCAAATCTTTGAATCGGTCCCATGCCTCACTAAATGATTCATCAAATCTTTGTGTGAATTTTGTTATTTCATTTTTTAAGCTTGTGGTTTTAGACGGTGGGAAGAATTCGTTCACGAATTTTGAAACTAAATCCTCCCACGTGGTTATCGATCGAGGGGTAGTTTTTGGCCAAATCCGGCCTCGGTGACGGGAAGAGTAGTAACTTGATGGCCTCTTCCGGAACGTTACGGTACTTGATCGTAGACGTGAGCTTGTTGAATCGTCGGATATGAGAGTGAGGATCGTCTCTCTCGAATCCGTAAAATTGGCTTGACGAAACCAAATTTATCAATCCGTGTTTAAGCTCGAAGTTATCGGCAACGATTGCCGGGACGACGATGGCTTCCCCATAACCCTCGGTGGGTGCTTGGAGTTGCTCTAGCATAGATCGGTTGTCCTCCGCCATTTCGATGATGGGCGGGGCTTGATTAGTTCGAATCTCGGGTTCGACTAAGGGAGCACGTCTATTTCGCCTTTGCGGAATTGTAGCGGCTTGCGTTATCGGTGTAGTTATTAGAACTAGTGCGCATGCACTTTCAAAAACCAGGGCAATTAAAACGAACGGTATTCGAAAACACAGTGAACTTTACCAATAATCCCAAGTGAGTAAATCACCTCTACAAGACAAACGCACAAGCGAGCGGAGAAGCTTTTTAGGTCAGCGCGAAGCTTATTAAAACCCGCTTCTTTTCAGCCGCAATTTAATGTCAGGCCGTCCTTATACCCACCACAGAGTTTGTTTGTCCGATAGAAATACATAAATCCACAAGCGACACAAAGGCAAGTTTTTGATCTTTAGTTCGGGAAATATTAATGATAACACCTCCGTTGAGAATGTTATATAATTGGTGTCTTCTATTTATTATCAAAAACAAAGAGAAAATCTTTTTGTATTTTTAATCTGATATATATATATACAAAAGAAAAAGGAAAATATTTTTACTTTTTTATTTTATAGAAAAATAGTAACTTCACGAATGAAGGATCTCGAGCCACTAATCGTCAAACCTCAAACGATATTGTCGTGACACAACCTCCCCGGCAGCAAAATTTTGATATAGGCTTGGGGTTATGTGTGTGGATAAAACCTTAATATCAATATCAAAAATAATCACGAAGATAGATTCAAATTCTCTTAGGAAAAAGAATAATAAATCAAATCCCGTGTGTGATCGTGTATACGGATTAGTCAACCCGATCGTTTTCCCAGCGTGAATTGCCAACGTCGTTCTTGGTTTGGAATTTAATGATCGATGTTTTGATTTGTTTGTTTTAATTATTAAACTACGGGAATGGGGAAAGTAATTAAGGGAATCTATTTTTGGGAAATCCTATGCGTTATAACTAAAACGTAATTAATAAACGTAAATAAAATGCAACTACGTCTAGATTAAACCTAAAATGCCTAAATCTACTTTTATGCTAAAAATGATATTAGAAAACTAATTTAGAATTAAAACTATTTTTTTGATTTTTCTGAATTTTATTTAAATTAAAAACTAATTTTTAACTAATTAATCTAAATTAAATTCTAAAAATTATGAAATTTAGGGAGAAAAATATGAAACTACTTTCTAAAAATCTAAATTATCACTAAAGACTTTTTAAAACTATTTTTATATTTTTCAGATTAATTTCCTATTTTCTACTAATTTAAACTAATTTAATCTAATTTAAATAGTGAAAAATATCAAATAAAAGGGGAAAAATATGGAAAAATCTTTTTTATGCTTTTTATATTTTCCTTAAACTGAGAAAAATGAAAAATTATTTTTTGGAACTTTTTCTCAATTAATTGCAATTAAAACTAATTAAAAATGATTAAAAACTAGTTTAAATCTAGAAAAATAAACAGTGACAAAATTAATGAAAAATTCAGGAAATGCTAAAATATATATCGGTTCTATGAAAATAAGAAATAGGGCTTATGTGTAGGATCAAGGGCTGCAATGTAAATGGAGCTATAATAAGCACTTAAAATAAGCAAAAGCTTCTACACTGAATTTAAGCTAAGGGGATCTTAAAGTATTCTAGAAATGCAGTGTTAGAGCTATGGGAGCATACAATAGGCTAGTAATTAGGAATGATTAAGCTAAGTGGAAGTACTTAAGGAAAGAAGCTAATAAGCTAAGGGATCATTCAAATAAGCTATATATGAAGGGAGACCTAATAAGCTATCTAAACTAAGGTATCTAGGAGTAACTTAAGCTAATCTTAAAGAGTAATAAGTTCTAGAATCCAATTTTTGAATCTGAGATACCAACATTAAAATGAGAATGGGACAACTTTTGAGCTTATTAATAAGCTAGCAAACAAGTTTCTTATGTCAAAATAAGTTAAGTCAGATGTGAACCATGTACCAGAGTACCAAAACCAATTTTTAACAGTTTTGAAGCTCAAATGAAGGGGTGATGAGATCTGATATAAAGGTGCTCAAGGACTGTTGAGAATACTTTTGATAAGCAGTTTGGACAAGATTGAAAACAGATTTGAGCTAGGTAAAAGTTTTGGAAATTCTTGAAAACTAATGATAAGCCAACTATAACTGCTAAACTCTTTGAAACTAATTTTTTATTTTGAAATGATTTAGACAGTTAAAGTAGCTAGAAAAGAGACCTAAAATCTGTTTGTGAAGAAATTTGAGATAGTCACCCAACTAAACTGACCCAAATGCTCTTGCACTAATTAGACACTGACTTGAGACTTTAAGACCTATCAGGACCAAATGAACTTAAAACAGCAATGAAAAGGAATTTAAGCCTCTGTACTATTGTTTTGATAAAACCAAGTTAGTCAAATTTTAAAAACTAAACTTTTGCTACTAGAAACTACAAAGAGACCTTAAAATCACTTATCCAGAAGATTAACCTAATGAGAGCTTAAAAGCTCATCAAATGACCAAAGTGGTGAGGAACCCATTTTAAACACCCCTTTAAAGAGTGTTTGGCAGAATTGGCTACCTAAGAATGGGTTTTTAAAATCTTAAAAGACAAAGTGTAGACACCTTATTTTAATAAGAAAAGCTATTTCAAATGAATAAGCAAAAGAAATAAGCAAATAAGCATTTGACTATTGTTGACTCTTTTTATTTTTTAAAAAACTGAACAAGAACAAAATAAGATGGGTAAAACAAGCTCACATAAGCTATATAGAGCTTATATGAGCTGAAACAAACAATATTTAGAGCTTGAATCAATGTAAGAGTACGGATTAAGATCAACCAAGAAATGAAATACTTGAAAATTTTTTTAAACTAAAATGAGATTACAAAACAAAACGAAGAAATAACTTTAAGATACCATTATGAAAAGCTTAAAAGATACAAAAATGAATTGAAAGGTAAATTGCTACTAAAACTACTACACGAATACAATGTGAGCACAAAGGTCCTATTTATAGCTGAAATGGAGAGGGGGAGGTCTCTTGGATCCTTGGAAGAGCCTAGAAGCAGAATTGAGAGCCACACAATCTTTCCACCTTCACTTTGTCCAATCACGGCTTCCATGTAGCTCAATGATGTGCCAACCACTTATGTCATTCCATTTGGCCACGTGGTCACTCTTATCCTGACAAGTCAGGTGGGATAAGGTTTCTAGAAGGATAATAAGATTCTAGTACGAGGTTTATTGTTTGGGAGGTGATGTTTGTGGGTAAAAAGGTGTGTTTGGGTGCAATTGGGTGAGACAGGGGAAAGGGGCGCGTTTGGTTTATTAAATATTATTTCAAAAGGGTTTGACGGGTCGAAGGGTGTGATCGGGTCAAAGGATTTGTAAACCGGGTTAAATGATATCAATGGATTAGCCGGGTGTTGGATTTGGATGGATTTTGGGCTTTTAATTGTTTTGGGCCATGACTTATGTTTTGAGATGGATTTGGACTAAGTTTATATATGTAATCCAAGTGATAATATAGGGGCTTAACTTGTACACTTTGGATTTTCCAAGGACCAAATATGTAGATTCTGAAATCATCTTCCAAGGACCACTCTTGACAATCTTCAATCATCTAGGGACTGATTTGCAAATTTCTGAAACTCAAGGGTCATTTCTGATAATTGCTGAAACTTGAGGGACTGTTTCTGACATTTCTTCAAACTTTGATCAAATCTTCACAAATCATCCTCAGAGATTAGAAATCTTCAAAAATGCATAATTCTGACCTTCCGGCTCAGCTTAAGCTCTCTTTAATCTCTCGTGCTCGGATTTTCGTCTGATTTGGATCCTTTTTGCGTGTTTTTACATATCCGTACCTGCACAAGCACAAACTCAAGAAAACCACAAATATTAGCAATAAACGGCTCTTTCTTGGTTATTTTGGGTCTATTTTGATAAAGAAAAGGTATGTGTTTTAGCACATACCAGTAACACTAGTAGTTAAATCAGCCAGAAAAGCACAAATTGCACCATCACTGACATTATCACTAACAGTGGTATTGTTTGCAATAGCCGTAGTTATACCATAGGCAGCAGTGGATACATCTTGTGGGCTCTTGTGATTGAGTGGATACAAAGCAATGTTTGATTAGCGAAGGCATTAGCAAGTTATTCTCAGACTCATAAACCTTCAAGTTGTTGAAGGTATCCAGAATCATCTTATGAAAGTCCTCTTTATTCCTCCACACAATTGTATGAATAGCCATTCAGATGATGAGCTCCTAATGAACTTCAAATTAATATCTTCTTGAACATACTAAATACAGGAGCTTGGTTGATGGTTTTGAAGTGTAATCACTTTCAGGAGGTAGAGTTCCAATTGTGGACTTTTATTTTTTGTACATTGACATTACTTTGTGTTCAAGGTCAGAGCACGGTGTTGTTTAAGGAGAATACTGTGAACCTTGATCTCCAGCTTTCTCTTAGCCTTATCAATTTCACTAACAATGGTAATTTCTTTGCCATCCTCACCCTTCTTAGGAAGAGTGTCTCCTTTTCAACGACATCCCGAGCATAATCAATCATGCGAATGTATTGCCTCATCGCACATTCTCTCGATTTGATACTCACCATGCTTGAGCATGGGTACCTTTGAAGCAGTCACCATGTAAGTTTCGTCAGACATCTTATCTTCCTTGAACAAAACTTAACTTAACCTCTTCTTGATTACGGTTTCTAGATCTGGCTACGATACCACTTGTTGATCGGTTAGTAAACGATCTAATATAGAAAATGACTTGGAATAACAACTTATTAAGTATTATGCGGAATTTAACACTTAACCTTAAGAAGAAGAACAGTTTACATTCAACACCTCAATATTATTTATTAATACGAATACTCTTACAGTATTGGAACGCAACCTTGAAGTGTATCGACCTTTAGATATAAAAAACATGTATATCAACCTAACCTAGGACCTCCTTTTATAGACTAAGGAGTCCTTTACATATACAATACTACGTAACCTACAAGAAAAATATCTTTACCATATTTATCTAATACAATAAACTAAACCGACTATACAAAACACTAGCGGTGGTTATAATATATCATCCGTGATTACATTACTACTAGCCGTGGTTGTCTTTATCAGCGATTTGTATACTTCTGTCCGTGGTTATATCAAACCTGTCCGTGGTTCAGTACTTAAAGTAATTCATGATTCAAGGAACCAAAACCCAACACTAAGCAGTTGAGTGTTTAGCTAGTTGTCTATTGAGACTTGTTACTTCTTAGGTGCTACATTCTTACGGTTGTTCTGTTGGTTTAGTAAAATCCCGTGAAAAAAACAATTTCCCGGTTGAATTAAAGAATAGTAAAATCCCGTAGAACTGGCAAACATCGTTTCCCAACTATTGTTTCTATTACGTAGGCGAGGCGTTCAAGCAAAGGATCATATACTCGATCACCTATGCTTGACAGTTATGACTCATGGGCTCAATGAATCCGATTGTACTGTTTGGGAAAGATAATGGGTCAACATTCTCAAATCGATTGATGAAGAACCTTATCAGATTGAGACTACAAGAGATTTAATTGTACACTGATTGCGATGGAACAATGATCTGTGGATTAGACAGACCAAAGATGTATGATGAACTCAATGATAAGGAGAAAAATAGATTCGATGCTGATATCAGGGCTTTTAACATTATACTTCAGGGTCTTCCAAAAGATATCTACAAACTTATCAATCACAACACTGAAGCCAAGGCAGTTTGGGATAATGTCAAGATGCTTCTCTCAGGTTCTAAATTAACCAAGGAAGACAAAGAATCACAACTGTATGATGAGTTTGAGCATTTCAAGATGAAACCAGAAGAGAGTGTCTATTAATATTACGTGAGATTCCACAAACTGGTAAATGATATGTGGAATATCAAGATGACTATGCCAAATATTCAGTCAACTCAAAGTTTGTGAACAACATGAATCGAATGGCACAAGTTTGTCACCTCTGTGAAGCTAACCAAAGGATTGAAGAACACAAACTATGAGCAACTATATGCCTTCCTTCTTTAGAATGAGAGACATGCCATGTTTGAAAAGAGGATTCTTGAACAATTCAAAACAAACCAGGAGAAACAAGTTCATCAAATGATTCCACTGCCTTTTACACCAATGTTGGGATTACCACCAAAGCTTCAAAAGTTATACCCATGGGTGATGGCAAACACAAACTCATTCCCGATCCACGGTTCAAACAAGCTGATGTTGATGCAGCCGTGGGACACTTCATTAATCAACTAGCTCTTATGGTTAAACAAAAACTTGACCCTTAGTCCACACACACCACAGTCTTCACACTAACAATGAGATCAGAACTGCAATCTTCACAATCATGCTTGTGGGAGATGGAAAGTTATGGTGCAACGGTGCAAGGTAGGCGATATGAACAGGGATGGTTGGAGGGGTTATGGTAATACTGGAGTAGGAGGAGGTCATGTGACTAATCAAAATCAGGGAAGGATTGGGAATCAAGGTCAAGCAAAGCCAATCAAATGCTACAACTGCGGTGGTGAGGGACATATTGCAAGGAACTGTACATCTCCAAAACGTCCTCAGAATGCAGAATACTTTAGAGACAAGATGCTGCTTATGCAAGCTCAGGACAATGGAGCAACTTTGGATGAAGAAGAGTTGCTATTTCTTGCTGAAGGGAATGCTAAGACATATGACGCTGATGTAGATGAGCAACCAATCAGGGGTATGGTCAGAACAATCCAATTGAATTTCAAGTAGCTGATTGTGATGCTTATGATTCGGATGTGGATGATGAACCAACTGCCCAGTCAATCCTCATGGCAAGGATCTCTCCTATGGTCTTTCCTAAGGTTCCTTCACTGCAACAGGCTAGTCCATCCAAAGAATCAATCATCTCAGAGGTATTATTAAAACTATATGATGATGTTGATGAGCAAAAGATACATAATAAAGTACAATCTCTTGAAACTTATGATTCAGATGTTGAAAATATAGGAAATAGTAATATTGTCCCATATGATCAATATGTGAATAAAGTGAAAGTGAGATTGTACAAGTGATGTATCTTGCGATCAATAATGATTGTGTTTTTTATGAATACATTGCATGTGCCCATGATGATTCTGTTACCTCTGAACTCAATGCCTATAAGGAACAAGTTGCTATCTATGAACAACGTGCTAAGTTTGAGTTAACTACCCTTGAGCAGGAAATGGATGACCAAATGCGTGCAATAATTAGAAAAAGTAATTTTAGAGAAGAAGTATTAAAACAAGAGTTAAACTCCTTACAAGAAAAGCTTTCTAAAACTGCTAAGCAAAAACAAGAACTTCAAGAAAATGTTAAAATGCTTAAGCAAGAATTTAATGCTAAGGAATCAAAACTTTTGAATGATTTTTTAATCTAAAACTTTAAAAACAAGCTTGAAAATAAGTTGTACGTACAAGGAAACACCATTCAAACTGCTCACATGATCACTAAGCATAGAGTTCTAAGTGATAAGCATAGTGTTCCCTTGTTGATGAACCAAACCCTGAGGTCTTGTAAAAAGCTAGAGCTGCCCATAATGTAATCTATGATGGTAATGAGATTCTTAAACCTAGACAGAAACCTAGTTGCGTTGAGTGCACTGAGGAAGATAGAAAATTAGATGATGCATCTAGGGAGAAAATGAATAAAACTAGATGATCTGGTGTAAGAAGAATAACATAACGATCAAACCCCATGATTACAAAAAGGAAATTGGATCTCCTTAAACAAGTTTAAGCCTCAAACGTTGTTAACACCCGAACAAGTGTTCTGGAAAAAGGATTTAGATAAGCAAAAGGCAGAGAATCTTGTTGTAACAAACCCTCCCCTTAGGAAAATGCCTTCAGCAACTGTGTATCCTCCAAATACACCAATGCATTTAGTTCCTAGAACTATTGCCACTAAAAGCAAGACCTTAATCAGTCAATATGTTATCTTTCAATTATTTGTTGATTTTGAGAAGACTTGTAAGAAAAGGATCACACCAACTGGGATAACTGAAGGGGAAAAGGGGTTTTGAGCAAACTAAAGAATGCTATTTAACTGAGATCATGCCTTTCTTTAAACAATTAAAAGATCAATTTGAGAGTCTTAAAAGGGGATGGACTTAGATATTAAAGAAATGGAAAAGGAATTTGATGCAATGATTGTTGAGGTTAGTGACTATGAGCGAAAATTAAAATATAATGAGATTGAGAGGAAGAACTTGCATACCTTGAATGAGAAACTTATTTCTAAATGTATTGCTCAAGATGTGTTTTACACTGCTACAAATTGTTCCATTAATGCTTCTCAATTTCATGAATTATCTGTTGCTCTGAAAGTCTCCCATGATCGTGTCATTGAGCTTGAAAAAACTAACTCTAAACTGCATGATAAAGTTGAACAGGATGATCATGATAACCTAGTAAAACAGTTTTCTAAATTGGAAGTTGAGCATCTTGCTTTGCAATTAAAATATCAACATCTGAAAGAAAATGTTAAAACCTCAAATATCAAGACATCCTTGGATGTTCCTGAATTTGATGCAGTTTTTGAAATTAGCAAACGTGATGAACAGATTCGAGCTCATTGTAACACGATCAGAAAGTTGAAAGCCCAAATCTCTCAATTAAAGGGTGAAAAGAACAATGTGACTGGATCCCAAATGCCTCCTCCTTTAGATTCTCAGTATTCTCAAACTTTTCATCTTCAAAACTTAGTTAATGCCTTACAAAAGGAAAACGAGAGTTTCTAGAAGAAAATGAAAAGGTTAAACGACACTTTAAAGAGTTATATGATTCAATGAAAGTCACTCGTGACCAAAACAACGAAAAAATAACTTCTTTACAAAAGGAAATTGAGAATCGGAGGAGTCAGGAAAATGGGAAACTGCCACTTGTTTTTAATAAGAATGTTGCATCAAAGTCATCCTCATACTGCAAATACCTTGTGACTGTTAAATACATTCCTCCTCATCTTAGGAATAATGAACCTTGGTTTCATGACTATTGTGCTCACCTTAAGGATAGTCTAGAATGTCTCCGTGAGATTGTTGAAGAGGATTTCATTAATAAACCTCTTGATAGAGAAATTAGGTTTGCTTGCATTCAGGCCAAACGATCTCAGAAGCTGCTAGAATGTTTAATTGCAACATGTCCTAAATCCTTAGGTGCGAAAGGCAAAGTTGTGATGCCTTGTTCCATGCCTAGTGCCAAGCATACAAATCATTCTATGCCCAACTTTAAGAAAGTGAACACTAATGTGCCTTCAAGTAGTTCAGATCCTTGCACATCTAGTTCAGGAATGCAAAAGTAGATCAACCAACTAATGTTCCCATAATTCCCTCTGAGGGTAATCAGTGACATTAAAACAAGCGGGTCAAAGCCTCCAGGAAATACCAAGCAAGATAGGACCTCCCAAGCTAAGAATGTGCATTAGAAGAGAGTAGAAGATCATCCTAGGAATATTAAGTTTGAGTTGAATAAAACGAATCGTGTTGATTCTAGTATTAGCTATAGCGTACTGTAATTAATTCAATTCGCTACTATTCGCAAACCATGTAATGATGATTGCTTGATTTCTGTTACTAATCATGAATGTGGTGTGAATGTTTTTTCTAATGCTGTCAAATGCCCTAATAAAATTGTTAATGCTAAAAGTCAAGCTAAGAAGGCTAAAAGGCAAAGGCGAAAGAAAGTTAGAAAACAAGGAAACCACAGGAAGGAAATTAGTAAAATAGGTTATCAATGGATACCTACTGGCGTAGATTAATGAGCTTTTCCCTAAAGTTGCTAAATCAATGCCCACTAGAAAATGGATGCCTACTGGTAGAACTATTCCCTTAAGAAATGAACATACTTTGAATAGGTCAAATATGGACACTAACACTGCATCTATTTCTAATGATTCCATTGTTTCTACTTCTGATGTGGGTGTTCCAATCACAGTTACTAACCAAGTGGAACCCATTCTTGCATGGGGATCCCAATTATCCAGTTATCCATTCTTGTTGTGTTCAACTGCAGATCGTTCAAATCGTTCTGTGGTACTTGGACTCAGGCTGTTCCAAGCATATGACTGGAGACGGTGCATTCATGAACTTCGTGAGTAAATTCATCGGCTGTAGGTTCGGGAACGATCATTTTTGTGCTATTATGGGTTATGGAGATTATGTTGTCGGTGATAGTGTTATCTCCAGGGTATATTACGTAGAAGGTCTTGGTCATAACTTCATTTCTGTCGGTCAATTACGTGATTCGATCTAGAAGTGGCATTTAGAAAACATACTTGTTTCGTTAGAGAACTTGATGGTAAGGAACTTTTAAGAGGAACTCGTGGTTCAAATCTATACACCATCTCTATCGAAGATACGATGAAGTCTTCTCCAATTTGCTTGTTGTCAAAGGCTTCAAAAACAAAGTCATGGTTATGGCATCGTCGTCTCAATCACTTGAACCGGAACCATCAATGATCTCTCCAGAAAGGACTTAGTTGTAGGTTTACCTAGACTAAAGTATGAAAAGGATCATCTTTGTTCAGCATGCCAATTAGGAAAAAGCAAGAAGTATGCCCACAAACCCAAACCTTCAAACTCCGTTCTGAAGTTCTTCATACAATACACATGGACTTATGTGGACCCATGAGAGTGCAGAATATCTTTGGGAAGAAATATGTGTTAGTTGTGGTTGATGATTACTCTCGATTCACCTGGGTTAAGTTCCTAAGGACAAAGGATGAAACTCGAGATATCATCATCAAACTTATCAAACAACTGAGTTCGACTTAACAAAGCTGTCGGAATCATCGAACAGACAATGGGCGAGTTTGTTAATAAACACCTTAGTGAGTTTTATGAAAGTGTTGGAATCAGTCATCAAAGAAGTGTTCCACGAACTCCTCAACAGAAGGTGTAGTTGAAAGACGAAATCGAACTCTTGTGGAAGCCGCAAGAACAATGTTGATTTACTCAAAGGTTCCAATGTTTCTCTGGGGCTGACCATTGCCTGCATGCTACAAAATCGATCCCTAATTTACACTACTCATGGAAAAACTCCATATGAACTTGTCCACAATAGAAAACCTAATCTCTCATTCCTTCGTGTGTTTGGTGCATTGTGTTATCCAACTAATGAGGGTCAAGACTTAGGAAAACTTAAAGCTAAAGCGGACATTGGAGTATTTGTAGGATATGCACCAAACAAAAGGATACCAATCTACAACAAAAGAACCCGAAATATCATGGAAACAATTCACGTTATTCGATGAGTGACGGTCCAATGGCTCCAGGACAACCCATTCGGACCGCATCATCATGTAGTCCCATCAGTTCTACTCTTGTTTTCATCCTCGCCAGCAACTCCTATGTACCTCCTTCAGAAGATGACTTGAAGAAATTGTTTGATCAATGTTTGATGAACATTATGAGCCAACGCCAATGATCTGCCAATTCCTTCATCAGAGGCTGCTACTATCCTTGTCAATGAATTTAACCCTTCAATTTCGATGACACTAAGTCAAGAAGCGCCTGCTGCTGATCACTCTGTCTCATCAACAAATCATCAATCATCGAGTGTACATCATGGAAATGTTTCTAGTATCAATGATGAAGTTAATCCCTTTGCTACTCCCGAAGATGCTCCATTTGAAAACATATTTGCTCCTGAATCATCATCAGAACCATCTTCATCAGGAGAAATCGATTCTGCTACTTCAGTTCCTCAACAACAACCACATGAACACCTTAGGAAATGGACACATGATCATCCATTGGACAACATCATTGGAAACCTCTCCGTCCATATCCACGGAAACAACTTGCAACTGATGCCTTATGGTGCTTCTTCAACTCTGTACTCTCTAAGATCGAACCAAAAGATGTTAAAACCGCCATGAATGAAGACAGCTGGTTCAATGCCATGCAAGAAGAAATTCATGAGTTTGATCGACTAGATGTATGGGAATTAGTACCTGCTCCTGACTGTGCCATGATCATTGCTCTAAAGTGGATCTTCAAAGTAAAACTTGATGAGCATGGTGATGTTTTAAAGAACAAGGCTCGATTGGTTGCAAAAGGATACCGTCAAAAAGAGGGTATTGACTTTGAAGAATCATTTGCTCCAGTTGCTTGCATCGAGGCAATCAGAATCTTTTTGGCTAATGCTGCAAGTAAGAACATGGTAGTCTATCAGATGGATGTAAAGACGGCTTTTCTTAACGGAGATCTTAAAGAAGTCGTATACGTCAGCCAACCGGAAGGTTTTGTGAATCCAGAGCATCCTACTCATGTCTATCGCTTGAAGAAGGCTCTTTACGGTTTGAAGCAAGCTCCAAGGGCATGGTATGATACGCTATCAAAGTTTCTTCTATCTACTGGATTCAGCAAAGGAGCGGATCCGACATTCACCAGAAAGTCAGGCAAACATTTAATTCAAGTTCAAATATATGTTGATGATATTATTTTTGCCTCGACCGACCCCAATGAATGTGATCGTTTTCAAATGAAATGGGTTCCAAATTTCAAATGTCAATGATGGGACAAATGTCATTCTTATTGGGATTACAAATTTCACAAAGTCCCGGAGGCATTTTTATAAATCAAACTAAATATGCAAATGAGATTTTAAAGAAATTTGGATTTGATTCTAGTGACCCTGTTGACACTCCCATGATAGGGCGTACTAAACTAGATGAGGACCACTCAGGGATCATGGTAGACCAAACGAAATATCGTGGTATGATTGGATCCCTGATGTACCTCACGGCTAGTAGACCAGACATCCGTTGTTTGCATGTGTGCTAGATACCAGGCTAAGCCTACTAAGAAGCACATTGAAGCGGTTAAACTGGTCTTTTGGTATCTCCAAGGAACCATCAATATGGGACTTTGGTACTCGTAGGACACCGGTATGTCACTAACACTATGCGGATATTGATCATGCGGATGTCAAGATACTCGTCGAAATACGTCGGGTGCTCGCTTTTGGGTGATAAGCTTGTGAGCCGTTCCAAAGAAGCAAATGAGCAATTCTATTTCCTCTACAGAGGCTGAATACATAGCCATGTCATCTTGTTGTGCTTAAATCCTTTGGATGAGATCCCAATTATCTGACTATGGCTTTGAATTCAACAAAATCCTCTGTACTGTGATAATAAAGTGCTATTGCTCTCTCATGCAACAACGTACAACACTCAAGAGCAAAGCACATCGACATTCGACATCATTTCATCAGGGGAAAGTAAAAAGGTGTGGTGGAACTATACTTTGTGAGGACTGAATACCGTTAGCGAGACATCTTCACAAAGCTCTTCCAAGAGTGAGTAGTGTCTAAATATACTCATCATTTTTTATCTTGTTAGAATGCCAAAACATAGAAAACACTCGGTACATCAAAATGATAAAAATATCACAAACAAGTGTTTTATGTGTTTTAAATGCAAAAACATCAAAATCTGAAAAAAATATCAAGTTTGCATAATTGGCAGTTTAGTCCCCAAGTTACAAAGTTGTCAAAATTAGTCCCTGGTAATTCAAAACTTGTAAAATGTCATTTTAAAGATTAAGGATTCAAAAGTTGTCAAAACAAACCCTTTAAAGTTCAAAAATCACAGGCAACAACTTTCTCAAACTTTTTGGTGTCAAAATAAGTCCCTAAGGTTTTAAAAATAAGAAAATAATCAAAATAAACCTTATACTATTTCAATTGGCAACATTGGTTCCTTTATTAGTTTTGGGAAATTACACTTTTAGTCCCTCAAAATTCAAAAATGGCATAAAAGGTCCTTGGAATTATAAAAATGGAATTTTATGCAAATGGTCCTTATACTATTCTTATATAGCAAGTTTGATACTTATGTGAAGTTTGGAAAAGTTACAAAGATTGGTCCCTCAAGTTTCAGAATATTACAACAATGGTCCTTGTATTTATCAAATAACCAAATTGGACCTTTATATTTATTATTCAAATCAATAAACAAAACTTAAACCAGGGCATTTTGGTACTAGCCCAAACCGAAATTTAAAACCTTGTGAGAAAACACGTCGTCCTCTTTTGTTCTCCACCCTCACCCACGCACCGTTTCACATTTAGCCACCGCTACACCACCACTGTCCACACCTTTCGGCTCATACCAACCTCTCACCATCACCCTTTCCACCTTGCAAGCCAACCCACACTCGCATTTATTGCGATACCTGCTTCAAGACTTTCCCGCCAATTTTACAAATTATGCGATTCAGATGATTTCAAAAGTAGCAAATCAAGTGGTTATCCGAGAATTCGGCATAAATTGAAAAGCTATAAAGATAGAAAAAGGCGTTATGGAGGCAAGTAGTGTAGTTTAGTTAGTTTAATGTCGTTTTAATAAAATTTAAATTCCGATTGTAATTTCAATCCTTAAAGTACTTTGTTTACCTTATTCCATTGTATGTGAATCTCTTTCAGTCCTTAATTTCAAGTCTGTTTTTTCAGTTTATGCAGTTTTGAGCTTAAAATCTCATAATGATCAAATGTTGTTTTAAATGGTTTTTTTGGACTCTTAAGCTCATGTAAGCTCTTTATCTAGCTTATGTAAGCTATTAGTACTGTTAAAAATCAGTTTACTTAGCAATCTAAAAAATTCTCAAAAATACCAAATAAATTAGTGAAAATTAAAAAATCCATGGTGAAGAAGGTCAAAGTACGGTGCTGTTGTTGATTCTTGGATTACTCTTGGTTTAGTGCTTCATGGGAAGCAATAGGTGTGATCTTTGAGCCTAAGTCATCAGTTTGTGCTTGAATCCACTTGTAAGCCCTTTTTGATCCATTTTGGTAAATCACTGTGTAGATTGTTAATTAGTTCAAATCTTTGTGTTTAAATGTTTATGGTTATAGTTAAGATAAAATAAGTGATAAAACTAGTTACTTGTTCTTCTTAATTGGTAGTTAGTAAAAAATCTCATTTTGACAGTTTTCTTAGCATAATTGTAATTTCTCAGTTCAATGATGTTATTGTTGTTGTTTATTGCTTAAATAGTCTTATTAAGTAATAATACAAGGTCTGTGATCCATACCAATGTTTTAATCTGTGACTCTCTTTGAAAAAATTCTAAAAGCAGGTCCATAAGGTGTGTTTGGTTTTGCTAATTACAACGTGTTAAAGTTTGTTTGTAGCCTTGTTGTTGTTTGATGCATGCCTCATTAGGTCTATATAACTCATCTCAGTATTAAAAACTATACCTTGTTAGAAAAAACAAAAAATTTTCATTAATCTCACCTAGTGTTTTATCTGTTAAGATTTTAGACGTGATTCTCATCAAATCAGTTTAAAACAACAAAAGCTTAATAAGTCTTATTATAGCTTAATACAACTAATTCAGTACA
Organism: Chrysanthemum makinoi; assembly: GCA_910596185.1. Classification (NCBI taxonomy): domain Eukaryota; kingdom Viridiplantae; phylum Streptophyta; class Magnoliopsida; order Asterales; family Asteraceae; genus Chrysanthemum; species Chrysanthemum makinoi. Next base: position 155,945,231 of record OU343225.1, on the reverse strand, counting down.
TAGAATCAATTAGAAGTTCATTAAAGTCAAATTTGCTTCATTTGTTCAAAAAGGTCAAAGAGTGCCCTGTGCATCAGTTTTACTAGCTAAATCATAAGCTCCTACAGAGCTTATTAGTTGACCATAACCTGTGATTTTTAGCTCTTTGGATAGCTAACCTGGTCCTCTTTAAGTTCCAAGTTAAAAATCTCAATTTGCATCTTATTTGATAAGCCTGCATGTGCTTATCAGTTGGTCCCATATCACTTCGGCATTAACTTTGAGTTTTTCGATGGTTTGTCGGGAGTTTTGAAAAACTTCTCAAAGCTCATTTTAGCTTATCTTGATCTCATCTTTTGTTTCTAGGTAGCAAACCAGGTCTAGTACAAGTTCCACTTTTTGCTTTTTCAGTTTAGCAGCTTATTTGGTGATGCATTGATTAAGCTCAAAGTAGCATACTAAAAAGCTGTTTTGATCAATAAGCTTTAATCACCAAATCAAAGCATCTTGTAATTTAGAGGTTAAAACTAGTTGTTTCTTGTTTCATTTTGACACTTTTAACATATTAATGCTTCTGTTTCAGTTTGATAGCTTGAGGTGATCATTTGGCTTATTTAAGTGCTTATTAATAAGCACTTATAATAGCTTGATTTTATTTTCTTCCACACAAGCACATGTTTTTCCATTTTTCCTAGCTTCCTAATATTATTTTAAGCTTTTCCTGAAATTTTCATATTTTTTCTAAAGCTTGTTTGCTATTTTTCTTAATTTAAATTAGTTTTAAGCATTTTTAATTAGCTTTAAATACAAATAATTAAGAAAAGCTTCAAAAAATAATTTTTCAATTTTCCTAGATTAAGATAAATATAAAAAGCCTAAAAAGTATTTTTCCATAATTTTCTTGGTTTAAAATATTATTTTTAGCATTTTAATTAGTTTTAAATAGTATTAAATTAATAATAAATATATAAAAAGTCTAAAAAATATATTTTCAGTTTTAAAATAAGTTTTTATCATATTTTAGATTTTTCTAAGTTATAATTTCATTTTCTAGGTTAATTTTGTATTTTCTTATATTTTAGTGCATTTTAAATACTTAATAAATAGTTTTAATTAATAATAATTAAATAAATAGTTGTAAAAATAATTTTCTTTTTCTAATAATTTTCTTTTACTATTAGGATTGTAAAAATATCATTTTCATATTTGTAGGTCTTTTATTTTTTTAAAGCTCACGTTTTATTTTTATGCGTAGGCGTAATTTTATTTGCTTGTCGTTTTAGGTTTTAAGCGTTCATCACTTTAAAAATAGTGATAGCGTTTATTTAATATATTTTTAACTTTTTAATTTCTTTTAATTTGCATTTAAGTCACTGTAATTTGTAGATCTTTTCTTTAGGTAATTTTCCATCAAAACCTTCTTTGATCACTATCCTTAGGGATCATTCTATCATCTGAAGTTGTTTAAACACCAATTCATCCTCCGTGGGACTTAACGACCAGGAATACACTATATATTCGATCTTAAATTGCATTGGTGCTTAGCTGTTTTAAGTTCTTACGGTTGGTCATTCACAAATTGTGGCTGGCTTAAGTGAGATGACTTGTGATTACACCCGGTAGAATCAAAATTTTTGGCGCTCCACATTTTCGGGAGGCTATGGCGTGAACTAAGCATTCGGATCCATTCTTTTACACTGTCTACACCTTTTTGTAAACAATTTTAAAAAAAAAATCAAAAAGGTTCGTTAACACTTTTCTAAAGTGTTAACTACTCAAAATATTTTCATTATTTGTTTTTATAA
>OU343225.1:155885786-155943347 GCA_910596185.1 Chrysanthemum makinoi | reverse complement strand
AATCTCAGCGTCCCTCTCAGAATATAACCATACTATAAAACAAACATATTCCTCCAAACTATACCCAATCTGAACCGTATCTCCTGAGCATCTATAGTTTAAAAATATTTTAACACTTAGTTTTACATCTAAGGTGATATCGTCGAGATCATTTGTTTTGTCAATCCAGCACCAAAGCTAGCTCTAAACACAGGAATCTCAGCGTCCCTCTCAGAATATAACCCCACTATATAACAGACATATTCCTCCAAACTCCACACAATCTGAACCGTATCCCCTTAACACCTATAGTTTACTTTCTATTTTTAGTTGAAGGAGTAATTGTTTAGATAAGCTCCTTATAGCTTACTTTTAAGCTTTGATTAAGTTTTCAATCAGTTTTAGTGAATTTTAATTAGCTTATTAGAAGTAGCTTAATGTGATTTAGAAGATAAACACTTTGTCTCGGTCACTTTCATCATTAAAATTAGGATTAGTCAATAATTTTGCATCATAACAGTTTATATGTAGTTGCATACTAATAAATTTAGTTGCATAAGTAGTCAAAATAGATTTATTTGGTTTTGTTTTAGCTTAAAACTTCATTTTCAGTTATTTAGATTGAATCGAAGTTCACTAAAGTCAAGTTTGCAAGTTTTCAAAAAAGTCAAAAAAAATTAGAAGAGTTTTGAAATAGCGTTATTTATATATTTTTAATTTCTTTATTTTAAGTTCAAATTTGCTAAAACTTTTCTGAAATAGATTCTAGACTGTGTAAAATAGTCTTTGATATAGATTTTTGTTTTATTTTAAGAATTTTCTTTCAAAGCTTTTTAACTAGCTTAAAGTAAGGCTGTTTGGAAATTTTACCACGCAGCATTCTCTCTGAGTAGCTCCTTAAAGTAAGGTCATTTGGTATTCACAGTCATGTACTCGGTTGGTCAATGTATTCCTAGTGATCAATCACGCACCAAGCTAGCTCTAAAACACAGGAATCTCAGCGTCCCTCTCAGAATACAACCATACTATAAAACAGACATAGTCCTCCAAATTATACCCAATCTGAATCGTATTCCCTGAGCATCTATAGTTTACAAATATTTTTACACTTAGTTTTATAACTAATTATAGTTGAGTTAATTAGCTAGAAAAGTTTATCTATATTCTGTGTGTCAACTAAAATTTTATCTAGAAAATTTTAGTTGAACGACTAATTGGATATCTAGCAAATGATCCATACATTTTTAGTTTTGTAACTCTGTTCTAGGGTGTTTTGAGTAAATTATATTGGTTTAGATAGTTTATTCTTGGTTACTATATAGTCAGAATTTGCATGATATCCATAGTTTATTTCTTTTAAAAGTGAAAATTATGATTCGTCAATAATTTTTGCATCATAACAGTTAGATGATAAAACTATATTAGCTTTGAACCTATCAATCTACCCATCACATAATTGATTTTTAAATTCTAATTGAGGAAGAATATGATGAAGAAGACGAGTTTGTTTTTAGAAGATACAGAAAAGGATCTCTCTGTTCTCAATTACAAGAAATCAACCAAGAAGAGTATGTTTATTCTTTTTGTATTTTTTTAGACTTTAAATTGAAAATGATTTCCTTATTAAATACTCACATGTTTAATAAGAAAATCAGTTGCATTTAACTCGTTTATTTTTTTTAAAATTAATAAAACTTCATTTAATTTTTCAGGACCATTAAAAACAACTACTTCATCTAATAAATTTGTGATGAAAGAAATTGTTTGTAAAGAAAAGAAACCATTGAAAGAGAGGGTAAAATTTACTTGACTACTGAAGAATACATCAACCAACATATCTCAGAGAACAAGAAGCTCCTCTCAATTTCTATGAAGGCATTAAAGCACATATCAAAAATTCCTTGTATCAAAGATTTTGTAGCAGAATTGGGTTTTAAAAAGATTTTAAATCTTAATATTGCTCTTATACCATCAAACCTAGCTTGGAAAATCGTAAGTTGCTACAATGAAAAATAAAAATCATTTGGTTTTAAATGAGAAAGAAATAAAGATCACAAGAGACTTGGTGCATGAGGTTTTAGGATTTCCAAAAGGAGATTTAAGAATTAATTTTGTAAAAGGATTAAATTACAAGACATTGAAGTTCAATATTCAATCTTTTTGGAAACAATATGTTAACGAAGATGGAAAACTTATTGTGGCGGCAATAGATCTTTTTTCTAAAAACCTCAAGGACTTCATTCGGAAACGATACAGTTAATGATGTTTTCAAGTTAAATTTCATTATTTTGTTGGTCACGACACAATGATTTGTTCAAGTCTTGGAGGAGAATCAAACATGAGATGTCTACCATCACTTTTTGATCATTATGATAAAATTATCGGAGTTGATTGGTGTGGTCTAATGATGGAATCTCTAGATCTCAATCCACCTAATCTTGATACAAATTCTGCAAATAAACAGTATTGTGGTCCAATAACATTTCTTACGGTATGTTTATATATATATATATATATATATATATTGGTTTTATTTTTAACAAATATTTGAATTATTTTTTCCACGAGTTCTTTGTATATTAGATGGTTGTTTAAAAGAACCAAATCGAATGAAGAAGATGTCTTCTGACGGTATTGCTCAACGAATTCTTGAGGAAAGTGGATATGAACATATAAGACTTCAAAAATTTCCTCTGAGTTTTTGAAGATGATTCGGGTTTTCTTGAGTGAGGAAGTTAATGATGAAATTGATCAACCAATATTTGAATCTAGTGATGTTTTACTATTAGAGAATAAAAGAGTGTCAGAAGATCAATGTCAACATTTGAATTCTGAAGTGCAACAGGTAATCTTAAAAGTTTGACTATACTGTTTTTTAAAAAATATAATATTTTATTGGTATAACTCTTTTCACTAGTACAAAAATGGGATTTGGTCACGCATGGTCGAAATGGAACGGCCACACATTCGCATATTTGTGTGTGGTGGATACTAGAAAATTTACAACATTTACTAATTAGTCACACATGAAAACTTTGATTGTGTGACCATTAGAACTGTATCGCCACACAATTGAACATTGTGTGGCTAAAGGTATCTGGTGATTTTGTTTGAATCATTTAGCCACAAATGAATTTGGAGCGCAATGACAAATACAAGTAATCTTGATGCGTTAGTCACATGAAGTAATTTTTGTGTGTCTAAATCATAGAGTCAAGTTTTGTCACACATTATTTAAGGGTGAGCTGATATGTTTTGCCAACTCTTTAGCCACATCTGAAATTGGAACAAGTGATAAATGAAAAGTAAGGTTGAAGCATTAGTCACAATATACATATAAACAGTGACAAATATATGTCACACACTTGAACACTGTGACCAAAAGCCATATATGGTCACACTAAATGTTTTGTCACACATTCGTGAAGTGTAGCCAAAATCCAGTACATATGTTCACGTAAGTTAATATGTGTGTTTAAAGTTTAGTTTGTGTTAGCTTGCCAAAAGCTAATCTATAAAGTCACATTGCTACTAACACCATGACCAAATGCCATATATGGTCACGCTAAACGTTTGTCACACATATTATTTAAGTGTAGCCAAAATCTAGTACATATGGTCACGTAACTTAATATGTGGCAATTGGATGATCAATTGTCACTTAAAATACACGTTTCTTCACTTTAAACACCATATGGTCACACTTATTAACACTTTTAGCCACTTTATGGTTAATTGTATGTGACTAAATACCCAAAACAAACATGCTTTGTGTGACTAAATGTTAGAAAAGGCCACACAAACATACAATTCATGTGGCCATTGGATGATCAATAGTCCCATAAAATACACGTTTCTTCACTTGAAACACCATATATGGTCACCCTTATTAACACTTTTAGCCACTTTATGATTAATTGTATGTGACTAAATACCCAAAACAAACATTCTTTGTGTGACTAAATGTTAGAAAAGGCCACACAAACATAAATTTAATGTGGCCATTGGATAATCAATAGTCACACAAAACACACATTTCTTCACTTGAAACACCATATGGTCACACTTATTAACACTTTTAGCCACTTTATGATTAATTGTATGTGACTAAATACCCAAAACAAACATTCTTTGTGTGACTAAATGTTAGAAAAGGCCACACAAACATAAATTTAATGTGGCAATTAGATGATCAATAGTCACACAAAACACACATTTCTTCACTTTAAACACCATATGGTCAAGTTTGTTGCATTTATTGTCTTTGTTAATGAAAATGTGAGTTTGTAGGTGATGGCTTTTATAGTCACATTGATATGCACACACAAACACACATATTAACACTTGTGCAACACCACAATCTACAAAACTTGGATAAATCCAAACTAATTATATATATGAAGAACTCTTTAACAACGAGTACTTGATTGTTAATGCGGAATCTTAACAACAAGCAAGAAGAACACAAATACTATTTCACTAATAAACTTCTTTTATTAATATTTCTATTCGTCTAAGTACAAGTTCATTTCACTATACTTTAGGGTTCCTTTATATACTTAGGAAAACCTAATATACAAAACGTGTAGAAGGATATAGATATCTCTTCCTAAGATATCTCTACGCGTACATATGCCTTTCCTAAACTCTAATAAACTATTATGTTTTTCATAAACAGAACTAACTACGAATACTACCGGACTTAACTTGTTATCTTGCCGATATTATTCTTGTACATGAGCTTTTAATTCAATTAACCTCAAAAGCTGATAGCATGCATCATCCTTTCTTTCATCTAACAGCTTCTTCTCAAGCATAGCCACTGCAAATCTTTGTTTGGAAGTGGATACTCCATACGTAAGCATATAAAATTGCGATTTCTAATTCCAAAGCGATGCACGACAAGTGTGGAAATATCTCCATCCGATAACTTGTTCATGACAGGGCCGGCTTCACATTTCATCATCGACATCGGTGTCTCAAACATGGTCTTTAAATCACCCGGAGAGGATTCTTTCATATTTCTCTTGGTCTCTTGTCACCATGCTTCTCCATCATCATTTTGGTACATGGTCTTCAAATCATTCCTGGACAAATCACTCAATAAACCAGGAAAGTTCACATATATAGTGTACGTATGATTTTCCCTTACTATCGGGTAAACTACCTTTTACCATTTTGATGATCTGAACCTTTGCAATCTTAGCGGGAAGTCTTGAACTGTAGGAATGGAGCCCATGGTAAACTCTTACGATGACGGTTCATCAACATTATCCTTCATGTACTCTTCCACTTCCTTCTTAACATTTGTCTTATCCTTTTCACTCCTTTCTTTCCAGTGGATTTCTTCCTTGTCATATTCAAAATTGGTTGCTTAAACTCGGCTTCCTCCTCTATCTTTACAGTTTTGGCTTATCACCAAGTTTTTCAAGCTTCCGCACCTTTTTGGTCTCTATGATCTTCGCTTCTTAGCATCCTTTGGTTGAAGATTGTAACCCTTCCTTTTAACCGTTGAAGCTTCCAACTCAGAATCCATTGGAATAAAAATTTATTTTGGTACACTACTTTTCAAATTCGCTTTTAGAACATCGGCCTTCAATTTCCTTAATCGCTCAACTTCAGGTTAGGATTCCCTTGACTTTTGGCGTAGTGGATCATATAATCCCTTTGCGACTTTGGTCAGGGGTGCGTTCATCCTTTCTCTTTGTCTCGCTCTCTTGAGACCTCTTCTTCTCATTAATTATCTCAACCATTTTACTTGCATAGTCTTCTGCATGTTTAGCTTCTTCAGCCACATCCTCTGCTTGAATCCTAGCAATCTCAGCTAAGCTAGCTTCCTCTTCTGTGAGTTTCTTTTTGGTCTTCAGCTCGGAAGATTCTTGCATTATTCCTTTGCCTTCCCTATGCACAAACTCCTCACCAATACTACGGATCACTACCGGGATTAATATGTTCGGTACTAGTATTAACCCGACATCAAAAGCGAGTATTAAAATCTTCATCAAAAGCGATTTAATTTCAAGCACCACAGGACTTATCTTTAGTAAAGTCACCGACTTATTCACTCCACTAGAACTTGCGGCTTCTTTATCGGTCTCTTCTTAAAGGATTTCTTGTGGTGAAATTCTTAACCAATATTCAGTGCTTCCAATCCTTGAGGACTAATTTTAGTTTCCTCGGAGGATTCCTCACCTTCGATGCTAATGTCTATCACCGTCAGTTTTGAATTTCCTTCAATTTCTTAACTCTTTTGAGAGTAGTCCCCAGTGACTTCTTGGTCTTCTTCAATTTTTCTCCAACTCATCAACCCTTGAAATCGGTTGTGGAACCGGTGAAGTAGATCTTCCATAGATAAGGAACTGGGTTCTGTTGTAGTAGTGGGTGTTGGAGGTTGTGGTTGAGGAATCAGCGGTGGTTCTTCCTCATGGTGAAGGTGAAGGTGGTGGGGTGTTGGTGTCCTCTATTCAAACTCTGTTTTTCGGTTCGAGATGTAGGTTGAGCTGAGCTTCGATGTAGCGATGGGAGATGGAGCAGGATGTAGATGTACCTTCGGGGTCGGTAGCAACGGCGAGCAACATAGCGGACAAAAGTGGCTTGTTTACCCCTTCAAAACCCCTTTTCATATTACCAAATATCTTTTTAGTGAAAGGAGACCAATGTAAGGATGTTTGCTTGCTGTTTCAACATTTAAGATCATTTGCAAAAATCTTGGGTACATCAAAAACTTTTTCTTATTCTTGGCATTAGCAACCATGGCATCAAAATTCATTTTTGAAAAATTGAAGAGTGCGCGATTGGAGAGATAGACCAATCGAGAAGCAATATTGCTTTTAAATTGATCCCATCCACCACTTTTAGAGCTCATACAATGTAAAATATGATGCACAGGAAGCCATTGTGGCGTAAAATGACTCTTCCAAAAAGTGAATGTTCCATCAGTTGGATATCTAATATTTTCCAATCCACGAAAGAGGTCATTATTTGCAACATTGAAATCCACGAGGCATCGGCCAATTGAAGCTTGCTACGGTGATTCCTCGGTGATTGAATACTCTAACGTATCAATAGTTGCATTTAACTCTAGTGTCCCATCGGCAATAGTTCTAGCGTAGCGGTCGCCGGAAGCTGTTTGACTAGGAAATCATAGATAGTTGGATTATGAGTAAGGGCATACCTGATATGACTACCCTTTAGAAAGTCCACTATATGCGAAGCTGTGCTTTTAGCGGGCTTTTGAAAATCCCTTGATTGTGCTTGTCTACAAACTTTAATTGTGCCATCTTTTTGTTAATTGAAGTCTTTGGTAGTCGAGGGCAATTAGGGTTTAGTCTTTGGTGAGGAGACTTAATCGAAAGAAAAGATTTAAACTTTTAAAGATTAGGATAAAGTAATTAAAGGATAAATATGAATTCTAAAAATAAAAATTATCCATATAAATACTTATGACCACCTAAAATTAGGTAACGGTACTATTTAAGCGGTAAAATCGTTTTTAATTTTTGCACTACCAGACTAAAGAATGGTCAAACAGGCTTAACAATGACATCACCAGAATTAACTCTGTACTATAGCACATCAACTAGCATGACTTCCATACATCTCCAATTTGTGAGAATTCTTGCTTTTCAACATATCCTTAAACAAAATAATATACCTAACATATTTAACTAATATTAAGTCTTGTATTATAAACATAAATCCTTAAAAAAGTACAAAAATCAATGTCTATATGCTTTAAAAGAGTGAAATATGATAAAGGTAGAGTGTGACAACTTGACCATAACATGGTTCACTTGGATTTTCATATAACAACACCTCCACAGTCGGTTCGATAGTAGTCAGTTCATGATTCGTTACCCAAGTCACGTCGATCCACACGTGGCAATATGTTATCATTGTCTTTGGTGAATGGCGGTACTAAATTCCTCATCGGCTTCGTCATACTTATCTTTGTAATTCTTGGGAGGTGTCTTAAACACAATAGACAATTTTTATCTACCTGGTCTTTCACATAAAATACTTGTCGTGCTTGTGCGACTAATATGAACGGATCAACCTTGTGGCCAAAACTATTCAGGTCAACCAATGTATACCCAAGAGTAGTATCGCGTTTCACACCACCAACTTTGTGATTAACCGTCACATTTGAAAGAGAATTTGCATGTAACGGTGATCTAGTTCCCATATCTCTTGTAAAACCCCATAATAATATGCTTTTCTTGTGGTTGCAACTTCTTTAGATATGTGCATATCTAATGCCTCAACACTAACTTGTTAGGTAAACTTTGCCTTCATGATCTTTTAATGCAGAAAAGTATACCCATTGATGTGATATGCATCGTATTTCACTACGGGTAGCGTGGTCCATAGGAAATCCACCTTACGGTTTACGATACACTTTCTTTGTCGATTTCTAACTCTCTCTCAACCCGAATTTCATTACAAGTATATATTAGCTCAAAAGAATAAGTACACCAATTTTAGATCAAAATGAACTGAGAAATAAGGTTTAGAAAGGGTATGTTGAGTAACATAAGATTAATTACTTCTTTGCGTAACCACTTGGCAAAAGATTTCTTTGTGCTCATTCTCGAAATGCTATTAGTTTACCGGGTTTTTCGCTTTCAAAACTTGCTTGTGTCGCCTGAAACAATATGTTTGATTATCATATTTGATACATCATTTTCGATAACGAAATAGACATGTGTTAGTAAGACTTACTTTCGATATACGGTACAATTTCATCTTATTATTTATTACATACAAATGTGCTTTACGAAAGAGTTCCGAGAGAAACTTCACTTGATTCTTGCCGGGACAATGGCTTTCCTTCCTCATTTTCATCATTTCATGTTTATGGTGGGATACCAGCAGTTTCATGGATTTATGATATTAAGCTAAAAACTCTATTGTTTCTTCCGCAATAGTCTCCTCGACAATGCATCCTTATGGTCTATTTACGTTCCGCACATGTCCTTTAATAACCTTCATACATCTTTCGAATGGATACATCCACGAAAGCATATGGGACCGCATAATTTTAACTCCTAGTTAGGTGCCGCGATCAAATGTATCATAATATCAAAGAATGATGGAGGAAAGAACTTCCGGTAGGCATAGTGTCACTACCGTTACTTGCATATTATCTAGTTCTTTATCTAGCTTGCAATATTATTTCTTTGCAACATATTGATTTAAAGAAAAGCAAAACACGATAATAGCATATCGTGTGGGTGGGTGCATGATTGAACATATTGCAATGAAGAAACTCTTGCATTAGCGTGTGATAGTCATGCGATTTTAGGCCAATGAGCTTCCTATCCTTTAGGGTGACCAAACAAGATAAATTTGAACAATAGCCTTGTGGTACCACGATGTTGTGTAAAGTTTCACAAAAGTATCTTTTTCAGCATTCGTTAATGTGTAACTTCTTTGGAGGTAGTGTTGTTTTGTCTTGTTCTTGCATAGCAAACAACTCTTGTTTTACCCCTACTTCGGCCCGATCAATCGAGCATTCAGTCCATCTTCGTCTTTCGGAACATGTAGCAAAGTTCTGACGAGACTCTCGGCAACATTCTTTTCTACATGCATAAAATCAATACAATGTGGAACATAATTATGCCTCCAATACCTAAGTTTTCGATACCAAATGTTGAATTTCTTCCAATACGCACCGTTTTGTCCATTTACTTGGCTTGAACTACCTCTACTTTTATGTTTCTTTTACGCTTTTGAATCTTCCCACCTCACGCCTCGTATCTTCTTGGTTTTCGATGCATTATTGTTTGTTCGTTTTCCTTTTCCCCACTTATTTTCAATATGTTGTACCTCGTTGTATATATGTTCCCCGGTCATTGGATTTGGAGCCGGGAGAAATTCTTGTTGTCCATTAAATGCCTTCCTTTGCCTTGAGCGGATGGTCATATTGTAGATATCGTCGTGACCAACATAACTTTGCTTGGATGAGAAAGTCTAACGGTTTGTATCTTTCCCACATACTACAAACCTTTGAATCCACATGCGGGTAGCCACATAATGTACCAAGTGCGGGGTAATCATTTATTGTCCATAACACAGCGGCCGTAGATTAAATTTATCTTTTGTGGATGCATCATATGTATCAACCCCTTTATCGAATAAGGTTTGCAAATCATCAACAAGCGGTTCTAAAAACATCGATATCATTTCTCGGGTATCCCGATATTAATATCGAAAGCATGATAAACTTTCTTTTCATACACAACCATGGAGGAAGGTTGTATATGCGGTTAAAGCGGCCATACAACCGTGATGCCTATTTCACGAGTTGGCGTCAACCCTATCGGCCGATATTCCTAGCGGTAGATTTCTTGGATCTTGGCAATTTCGGGAATTTTTCATCTATACGCCATGCCTTTGAATCTGCGGGTGGCGTAACACACCATCGGTTATCCTCCGTGTCACGTGCCATCTTAAATCTTACGAAATACTTTCTAGCCTAAATAGTCGTTGCAATCTTGGTATAATTGGAAAGTACCACATTACCTTTCTTTGGAATGTTTTACGTACACTTTATGTGTCTTATTATCCACCTTCCATCTTGATATCCCACAAGTTCGACACGCTTGATCAAATCCTTGTCATCCTTCCAGTAAAGAGGCGTTGTTGATACATACATGTATCTTTTGTATCCTGATCCCATCAATTTCAAAATTTTTTTGGCTTGATAAGTTTTTCCACCATTTAGATTACGTAGGGAGCATCTTCTTTAACAATCCTAGTAATTGATAAGAACTTATCGGAACATCCGTACTTACCCTTCAAGTTGAGTAGTTTAACTATTGCGGACAGACTTTGTGAAGTCGGGACATCTGCGTAAAGAGGCTTCTCTGTGTCTAATAATAATTGTTGAAACTTGACAAGATCATCCTCATCAAAATTATCTTTTGTAGCATTAACCATTTCTCTTATTCTTTGGGGCATCGTTTGGAATATATGAAGCAAAATCCGTGTAGTCAACAAACTGTTGTAGCGTTAACAGTGTTTGGTACTTATTGATGACTCATCCTTCTCTCCATGTTTAGTCCAGTTTAGGTAGCTTAGATCAAACCCATTGCTGAATAAATGGGCTACTTTCTCCACTTTATGCTCTATGTGGTTTAAACAATGCGTACGGACATGGCATTGAAAGATCATTTTTCTTAACTTCGTGGGTCGATGTTCCCATCTTCGCAAGTTGTGTCTTGCATAATCAATGCTGCTACTCCATCAAAATAAGATTTGTTGGTCCTATTAGTTCCTATCCAAGACTTGTCCATGTTTATAAATGTGTCCCACTTTAAGGCGGCAATGTTTATAAATGTAGTCCCTGCGAGGCATGTTAAAAGGCAGTCAAGTTATTGAAGATTGTACAAGACAACATCAAACTTCAATTGATGATCTTAAAAGTTAAAAAAGACATTCCAAGTAATGAGGATAGCTCAAAGATTGAATGTGGTATTGAATTATGCTAAGAATTGAATAAATTCTAATGAAACAGTTCCTAAAGGGATGTTTGGGTCAAGGAAAAATAAAAAATTAACTAGCTAAATTATGGTTCCATGTTCATGTGGTAACAGGGCTTATGGGGTTTCTTAAATTTTTTTTAACCAATTAACTATCTAAATTTAACAAGAAAATGACATAATTTACAAGAGGATATCTCGAAACAAATGTTCAATTAGCTAATAGGCTTAACAGGGTTATTTTATGTGTTAGAACGATGTGTACAAAAGGAAGATAACAATACTTACGGTGGTGGCCCGGTGGTGGGTCTATGGCGGAGAGTTGTGGTGGTGGCGGATTTGTGGTGAGATGAGAGGGAGGTGTGGCTATGCAGGGAGGAGGAGGAGGAGGAGGAGTTAATTTTTGAAATTAGTTTGGAATGGCCTTGATGCAAACTTTGGGGGGAATAAATTTAATTTTTAGGGGGAATTTTAAATTTGCTTAAATTTTTGAAAAGTTTTCATATTAGTTTAAAATGTTTTTTCTCTTTTGATTTAATGATTTTTTTCATTTAATTAGTTTAAAAGGGTTTTTAATTCATAATAAATAAAATAAAGTTCAGAAAAATACAATTTAAAAAAAAATTATGTTTAAGTATTTAGGACTTTTAAAAAATAATTTTAAATTTTATGCTTAAATTTCCAATATTTGGTATTTTTAGGATTAAGTGCATTTTAGGTTATTTAGACTTTTGTTAGTTGATTTATTTGCTTATTTAGTTGTTTTTAGTTAACAAAAAAAAAGTAAAGTAACTCCTAGTACCGTCTTCAATGGGTTATGGGTCCCAATACCATCTTCCACGGTGTATGGGGAGGTTGAGACATAAACGGCCTTACCCTACCTAAGGTAGAGGCTGCTTGCGGTTCTAAAGGTTGAAAAGGACCTCCGGCCTGCAAGGGGTGAGGATCGAACCCTTGAGATTTTACTTCGATTCTACCAAAGGTAGAAAAGGACCTCCGGCCTTGCAAGGGGTAAGGATCGAACCCTTGACCTCTTTCTCCAGAGGCAAGAGTGTTAACCACTTGATCTAACCTTGCTCGTTTTTATTGTTTTTAGTTTATGTTTCATAAATTTATTCACAAAATACAAATATCTTTCATTATTCTTTATCACCCGATCCACGAACGAGCCTTGAATTTCCATTCACACTCCGTTGGGACTTAAAGCGACACAGGAATATCTCATATTTATGGAAAATATTGTGTTTTGACTTTCTTTACCAATTGGGATTTTCATTCTCGGGTAGCTTGACAAATTGACCATTTGGTGGGTTTTCATAGTATAATATTATATATACTATTGATTGAATCATGTCGTAACATGACACTCTAAGCAACTATAACCCAATGCTTTTGACCCATATTATGTCAAATACCCATTAATGAATGTGACGGTTGATAACGTAATACCCTACCTACCATGTGAACTAGCCATTATCACCGGTCATGAATGGGTTGCACCGGCTTGGTAGGTGTATGGTTATAGTGTGAAGGTTATATAGGCGTATTAAAGTTATTAAGGGTGGAGCGTTAATTTTGACATTTGGGATGACATAAAATCATTAACTCGTGTCTTACTCAAAACAACGTGTGAAAGCGTGTTTAGGATTGCGTTAATCGTTGGAGCGCGGTAACACAACCCTTGTGCATTTTCGTCCGTTTTAGTCGGTCCTATACGTTTTCGTCCGTGTTCTTACGTTTTCTTAGTTTTGTACATGTTTTCTTCCGTTTTTCACGTTTTACATGTTTTCGTCTCTTTTCATATGTTTTCGTCAGTTTTTATGCGTTTTTACACTTTTACACATTTTCTCGTTTTTACGCGTTTGCGTCTGTTTTCATCACGTTTTCCACCGTTTGCTACGACTTTGTCCTTTTAATAAGTTTTTTTATCACGTTTTAGTTTTTTGTTTTACGTTTTTTCCAGTGTTTACACTTTGTGTCATTTGGTTTTTCATGTTTTAGTCCGTTTGTATAAGTTTTTGACCATTTTCGTCCGTTTCTAGCCGTTTTCATCTATATTAGGCGTTTTAGTCCGTTTTTCATCATTTTACATATTAGCATTACATTTTATTACGTTCTTATCACGTTTTAGATCCGCTTTTAGTTCGTTTTTTGTCCGTTTTAATCCGTTTTAGCCATTTTCATATGTTTTGAAGACCTTTTCGCGTTTTCATGCGCTTTCTTTTACACTTTTACACATTTTCATACGTTTTACGTTTTGCGTCTTTTTCATACGTTTTTCCACGTTTTGATGCGACTTTGTCCTTTTAATAGGTTTTTATACATTTAGTTTTGTTTTACGCTTTTCGTTGTGTGTTTACACAGCCATTTGGGTTTTCATGTTTTAGTCCGTTTGTATAGTTTTTGACGTTTTAGATCCGTTTCTAGCGTTTTCATCGGCTTTGGGTTTAATTCTAGTTCGGCTCGGTTCGGTTTTCGTGTTGAACCGAATAAAAAAATAATCGATTTAACGAAACCAAACAACCCGATAACGAGCGGATAAACACCTAATTTATAGTGATAGTTTAAAAGGAGGACTTGTTTTCTTGGTTTTAAAGTTTAGTTCTTTATAGTTTGAATTCATAAGGAGTTACAAGTATCTTCTCTATCACACTATCCCCACAACTCTTCTTCAATCTTTCTTATCAATCTTTCAATAATATCATATTTTACCCAATTTCATTATCAATGGCAGGACCATCACTACAAAACCAATTGGCTAAGCGTGTTATTGATGACCTAATTGAGTTTAGCGGGGAGACATCTGTTGATGGTTACATGAGTTTCTTCAAGGCTCAACAAATTTCCAGTCTCCGTGGCTTTATAAACCGGATCACGAAGAGGCCACCTGATAAGAATGAGATTCGCAGTTTAATGCTTTAATTCTTTGAGATGGTAGCTCTTGGAGATGGGGATGAACATTTTGACACAATGATGGATCTTAGGCATGGCTGGAGGCTGCGAGGACTAAGCTGCAGGGGTTGAATGATCTCATTACTCAAGCTGAGGAGGATATCGAGACCAAGGAAGAACAAATTAAGTTGATGAATGGTTGAAGGGTTGCTCGCTATGTAAAGGGATGGTTTCTTTTGCTCTAGTGTCATATGTTTATAATGTCTAATGTCTTGGTTTAATATTATGGATTGTAGATATATTAACAATGAAACATGTATGGATCTTTTGATGGTGTATCCAATGGAATGGAATGGGATCGCTAAATTTCGCTAGTTTGTTTCATCTTTTTTAATGTTGTTTTGCATTTAGGAATTGGTTGTGGTATTTAAGTTCATATCTTGTAGAATGTATTATTGTAGGTTTGAGGTTGATCCAATCACAGTGGTGCATCCCATGTGTCGTGTTCAATGTTGAGCCATGGATATGCGGTTCATAAGTGCTTTGCTTAGGTTGTTCATTTTTAGGTTGTTGTCAATTTTTAGGTTGTTTTTGTTGTTGTTTTTGCTATAAGTTAATTGCATTTACAAGATTTCTTGATTTTTTCTTGTTGGAGGATGTTAGAGCTTATTTAAGTGCTTATAAATAGCTTATTTATAGGCTTAAGTAAGGTCTCGAGAAATTTGTTGTCGGCGGTCCTTGGTTGGATTTGATTATTTTTGTGCTTACTTGTTTATCCGGAACTTGCTTATTAGTTATAGTTGCTTAATTAGTTGCTTTAATTCCATGTTTTGCTTTTGTTTCTTCATTTGTATGCGCCATGTGGTGAGATTTTAGTGTAGCTGAGTTATATGTGTCTTTGATCTGGTGGCTTGAAGTTATATGGGTGTTTGGGGATGTGGGTAAGAACCATTTATGTCATGGGTGTGTTGGTTTCAAAATCGACCAAATGAAATATTTAAATGCTATATTATCAATTTGGAGCCACATTTTAAAATTATCAAATTTGGAGCCAAATTTGACCAAAATTTTTAAAAGTACTTAGGAAATTATGGTTTCCTTAATTGAAAAGCCCTTACCATAATGAGCCCTAATTATACTCCAATAAATCAGGATTCAAGCAAAACAACAAGAACTTTAATTTTTACACCATTATTTACCAATTAAGTTTACTAATTTTCTTTAACACATTACTTGTGACGAATCATGGCAACTCAAACCAATGATCGGGATGATTTGCTTTATTACGATCGTGAAAATGATAACTCATTTGGATATGAATCAGTATTTAAATGATAACTCATTTAAAGTTTAGGTCTTTATAGTTTGAATTCATAAGGAGTTACAAGTATCTTCTCTATCACACTATCCCCACAACTCTTCTTCAATCTTTCTTATCAATCTTTCAATAATATCATATTTTACCCAATTTCATTATCAATGGCAGCACCATCACTACAAAACCAATTGGCTAAGCGTGTTATTGATGACCTAATTGAGTTTAGCGAGAGACATCTGTGATGGTTACATGAGTTTCTTCAAGGCTCGACAAATTTCGGTCTCCATGGCTTTATAAACTGGATCGCGAAGAGGCCACCACAGTAAAGAATGAGATTGCTTGATTTAATGCTTTAATTGCTGAGATGGTAGCTCTTGGAGATGGGGATGAACATTTTGACACAATGATGGATCTTAGGCATGAGCTGGAGGCTGAGGACTAAGCTGCGGGGGTTGAATGATCTCATTACTCAAGCCGAGGAGGATATCGAGACCAAGGAAGAACAAATTAAGTTGATGAATGGTTGAAGGGTTGCTCGCTATGTAAAGGGATGGTTTCTTTTGCTCTAGTGTCATATGTTTATAATGTCTAATGTCTTGGTTTAATATTATGGATTGTAGATATATTAACAATGAAACATGTATGGATCTTTTGATGGTGTATCCAATGGAATGGAATGGGATCTTCGCTAGTTTGTTTCATCTTTTTTAATGTTGTTTTGCATTTAGGAATTGGTTGTGGTATTTAAGTTCATATCTTGTAGAATGTATTATTGTAGGTTTGAGGTTGATCCAATCACAGTGGTGCATCCCATGTGTCGTGTTCAATGTTGAGCCATGGATATACGGTTCATAAGTGCTTTGCTTAGGTTGTTCATTTTTTAGGTTGTTGTCAATTTTTAGGTTGTTTTTGTTGTTGTTGTTTTTTTATAAGTTAATTGCATTTACAAGATTTCTTGATTTTTCTTTGTTGGAGGATGTTAGAGCTTATTTAAGTGCTTATAAATAGCTTATTTATAGGCTTAAGTAAGGTCTTGTTGTTGTGTCGGGCTTGGTTGGATTTGATTATTTTGTGCTTACTTGTTTATCACTTGCTTATTAGTTATAGTTTCTTAATTAGTTGCTTTAATTCCATTTTTTGCTTTTGTTTCTTCATTTGTATCCGCCATGTGGTGAGATTTTAGTGTAGCTGCAGTTATATGTGTCTTTGATCACAGTGGCTTGAAGTTATATGGGTGTTTGGGACTGTGGGTAAGAACCATTTATGTCATGGGTGTGTTGGTTTCAAAATGCAGCCAAAAATGAAATATTTAAAATCTATATTATCAATTTGGAGCCACATTTTAAAATTATCAAATTTGGAGCCAAATTTCAGCCAAATTTTTTAAAAGTACTTAGGAAATTATGGTTTCCTTAATTGAAAACTGCCCGTAATGAGCCCTAATTATACTCCAATAAATCGAGTTCAAGCAAAACAACTAGAACTTTAATTTTTACACCATTATTTACCAATTAAGTTTACTAATTTTCTTTAACACATTACTTCTGACGAATCATGGCAACTCAAACCAATGATCAGGATGATTTGCTTTATTCTGATCGTGAAAATGATAACTCATTTGGATATGAATCAGAGGCGTATTTAAATGATAACTCATTTAAAGTTTAGGTCTTTATAGTTTGAATTCATAAGGAGTTACAAGTATCTTCTCTATCACACTATCCCCACAACTCTTCTTCAATCTTTCTTATCAATCTTTCAATAATATCATATTTTACCCAATTTCATTATCAATGGCAGCACCATCACTACAAAACCAATTGGCTAAGCGTGTTATTGATGACCTAATTGAGTTTAGCGGGGAGACATCTGTTGATGGTTACATGAGTTTCTTCAAGGCTCGACAAATTTCCGATCTCCCGGTGGCTTTATAAACGGATCGCTTGAGAAGAGGCCACCACAGTAAAAGAATGAGATTGCGATTTAATGCTTTAATTCTTTGAGATGGTAGCTCTTGGAGATGGGGATGAACATTTTGACACAATGATGGATCTTAGGCATGAACTGGAGGCTGCGAGGACTAAGCTGCAGGGGTTGAATGATCTCATTACTCAAGCCGAGGAGGATATCGAGACCAAGGAAGAACAAATTAAGTTGATGAATGGTTGAAGGGTTGCTCGCTATGTAAAGGGATGGTTTCTTTTGCTCTAGTGTCATATGTTTATAATGTCTAATGTCTTGGTTTAATATTATGGATTGTAGATATATTAACAATGAAACATGTATGGATCTTTTGATGGTGTATCCAATGGAATGGAATGGGATGCGCTCGCTAGTTTGTTTCATCTTTTTTAATGTTGTTTTGCATTTAGGAATTGGTTGTGGTATTTAAGTTCATATCTTGTAGAATGTATTATTGTAGGTTTGAGGTTGATCCAATCCTGATGGTTGCATCCCATGTGTCGGGTTCAATGTTGAGCCATGGATATGCGGTTCATAAGTGCTTTGCTTAGGTTGTTCATTTTTAGGTTGTTGTCAATTTTTAGGTTGTTTTTGTTGTTGTTGTTTTTGCTATAAGTTAATTGCATTTACAAGATTTCTTGATTTTTTTACTGTTGGAGGATGTTAGAGCTTATTTAAGTGCTTATAAATAGCTTATTTATAGGCTTAAAGTAAGGTCAGGGCCGAATTTGTTGTGTCGGCTGATCCTTGGTTGGATTTTATTATTTTTGTGCTTACTTGTTTATCTGGGACTGCTTATTAGTTATAGTTGCTTAATTAGTTGCTTTAATTCCATTTTTTGCTTTTGTTTCTTCATTTGTATCCGCCATGTGGTGAGATTTTAGTGTAGCTGCAGTTATATGTGTCTTTGATGTGCTGGCTTGAAGTTATATGGGTGTTTGGGACTGTGGGTAAGAACCATTTATGTCATGGGTGTGTTGGTTTCAAAATGCAGCCAAAAATGAAATATTTAAAATCTATATTATCAATTTGGAGCCACATTTTAAAATTATCAAATTTGGAGCCAAATTTCAGCCAAAATTTTTAAAAGTACTTAGGAAATTATGGTTTCCTTAATTGAAAAACTGCCCCATAATGAGCCCTAATTATACTCCAATAAATCAGGATTCAAGCAAAACAACCAGAACTTTAATTTTTACACCATTATTTACCAATTAAGTTTACTAATTTTCTTTAACACATTACTTCTGACGAATCATGGCAACTCAAACCAATGATCAGGATGATTTGCTTTATTCTGATCGTGAAAATGATAACTCATTTGGATATGAATCAGAGGTGTATTTAAATGATAACTCATTTAAAGTTTAGGTCTTTATAGTTTGAATTCATAAGGAGTTACAAGTATCTTCTCTATCACACTATCCCTACAACTCTTCTTCAATCTTTCTTATCAATCTTTCAATAATATCATATTTTACCCAATTTCATTATCAATGGCAGCACCATCACTACAAAACCAATTGGCTAAGCGTGTTATTGATGACCTAATTGAGTTTAGCGGGGAGACATCTGTTGATGGTTACATGAGTTTCTTCAAGGCTCAGCAAATTTCCAGTCTCGGGCTTTATAAACCGGATGCGAGAAGAGGCCACCACAAGAAAGAATGAGATTGCGCAATTTAATGCTTTAATTGCTGAGATGGTAGCTCTTGGAGATGGGGATGAACATTTTGACACAATGATGGATCTTAGGCATGAACTGGAGGCTGCGAGGACTAAGGCTGCGAGGGTTGAATGATCTCATTACTCAAGCTGAGGAGGATATCGAGACCAAGGAAGAACAAATTAAGTTGATGAATGGTTGAAGGGTTGCTCGCTATGTAAAGGGATGGTTTCTTTTGCTCTAGTGTCATATGTTTATAATGTCTAATGTCTTGGTTTAATATTATGGATTGTAGATATATTAACAATGAAACATGTATGGATCTTTTGATGGTGTATCCAATGGAATGGAATGGGATGCGCTCGCTAGTTTGTTTCATCTTTTTTAATGTTGTTTTGCATTTAGGAATTGGTTGTGGTATTTAAGTTCATATCTTGTAGAATGTATTATTGTAGGTTTGAGGTTGATCCAATCACAGTGGTGCATCCCATGTGTCGTGTTCAATGTTGAGCCATGGATATGCGGTTCATAAGTGCTTTGCTTAGGTTGTTCATTTTTTAGGTTGTTGTCAATTTTTAGGTTGTTTTTGTTGTTGTTGTTTTTGCTATAAGTTAATTGCATTTACAAGATTTCTTGATTTTTTTACTGTTGGAGGATGTTAGAGCTTATTTAAGTGCTTATAAATAGCTTATTTATAGGCTTAAGTAAGGTCTAGGCGGTTTGTTGTGTCGTGCAGTCCTTGGTTGGATTTGATTATTTTTGTGCTTACTTGTTTATCTGGGACTTCTTATTAGTTATAGTTGCTTAATTAGTTGCTTTAATTCCATTTTTTGCTTTTGTTTCTTCATTTGTATGAGCCATGTGGTGAGATTTTAGTGTAGCTGCAGTTATATGTGTCTTTGATACAGCTGGCTTGAAGTTATATGGGTGTTTGGGGTGTGGTAAGAACCATTTATGTCATGGGTGTTTTGGTTTCAAAATGCAGCCGAAAATGAAATATTTAAAATCTATATTATCAATTTGGAGCCACATTTTAAAATTATCAAATTTGGAGCCAAATTTAAATGCCAAAATTTTTAAAATTGCTTAGGAAATTATGGTTTCCTTAATTGAAAAACTGCCCCATAATGAGCCATAATTATACTCCAA
The DNA here is from genome assembly GCA_910596185.1 of Chrysanthemum makinoi. Lineage (NCBI taxonomy): Eukaryota > Viridiplantae > Streptophyta > Magnoliopsida > Asterales > Asteraceae > Chrysanthemum > Chrysanthemum makinoi. The sequence goes on along the minus strand of OU343225.1, from coordinate 155,922,899 downwards.
TAAATCAGGATTCAAGCAAAACAACAAGAACTTTAATTTTTACACCATTATTTACCAATTAAGTTTACTAATTTTCTTTAACACATTACTTACTGAATCATGGCAACTCAAACCAATGATCAGGATGATTTGCTTTATTCTGATCGTGAAAATGATAACTCATTTGGATATGAATCGGGCGTATTTAAATGATAACTCATTTAAAGTTTAGGTCTTTATAGTTTGAATTCATAAGGAGTTACAAGTATCTTCTCTATCACACTATCCCACAAACTCTTCTTCAATCTTTCTTATCAATCTTTCAATAATATCATATTTTACCCAATTTCATTATCAATGGCAGCACCATCACTACAAAACCAATTGGCTAAGCGTGTTATTGATGACCTAATTGAGTTTAGCGGGGAGACATCTGTTGATGGTTACATGAGTTTCTTCAAGGCCCAGCAAATTTCCAGTCTCCGTGGCTTTATAAACGGATCGAGAAGAGGCCACCACAGTAAAGAATGAGATTGCGCAGTTTAATGCTTTAATTGCTGAGATGGTAGCTCTTGGAGATGGGGATGAACATTTTGACACAATGATGGATCTTAGGCATGAACTGGAGGCTGCGAGGACTAAGCTGCAGGGGTTGAATGATCTCATTACTCAAGCTGAGGAGGATATCGAGACCAAGGAAGAACAAATTAAGTTGATGAATGGTTGAAGGGTTGCTCGCTATGTAAAGGGATGGTTTCTTTTGCTCTAGTGTCATATGTTTATAATGTCTAATGTCTTGGTTTAATATTATGGATTGTAGATATATTAACAATGAAACATGTATGGATCTTTTGATGGTGTATCCAATGGAATGGAATGGGATGCGCTCGCTAGTTTGTTTCATCTTTTTTTAATGTTGTTTTGCATTTAGGAATTGGTTGTGGTATTTAAGTTCATATCTTGTAGAATGTATTATTGTAGGTTTGAGGTTGATCCAATCACAGTGGTGCATCCCATGTGTCGTGTTCAATGTTGAGCCATGGATATGCGGTTCATAAGTGCTTTGCTTAGGTTGTTCATTTTTTAGGTTGTTGTCAATTTTTAGGTTGTTTTTGTTGTTGTTGTTTTTGCTATAAGTTAATTGCATTTACAAGATTTCTTGATTTTTTTACTGTTGGAGGATGTTAGAGCTTATTTAAGTGCTTATAAATAGCTTATTTATAGGCTTAAAGTAAGGTCTCAGTGGTCATTTGTTGTGTCAGCAGTCCTTGGTTGGATTTGATTATTTTTGTGCTTACTTGTTTATCCGGGACTGCTTATTAGTTATAGTTGCTTAATTAGTTGCTTTAATTCCATTTTTTGCTTTTGTTTCTTCATTTGTATGCACCATGTGGTGAGATTTTAGTGTAGCTGCAGTTATATGTGTCTTTGATACAGCTGGCTTGAAGTTATATGGGTGTTTGGGACTGTGGGTAAGAACCATTTATGTCATGAGTGTGTTGGTTTCAAAATGCAGCCAAAAATGAAATATTTAAAATCTATATTATCAATTTGGAGCCACATTTTAAAATTATCAAATTTGGAGCCAAATTTCAGCCAAAATTTTTAAAAGTACTTAGGAAATTATGGTTTCCTTAATTGAAAAACTGCCCCATAATGAGCCCTAATTATACTCCAATAAATCAGGATTCAAGCAAAACAACCAGAACTTTAATTTTTACACCATTATTTACCAATTAAGTTTACTAATTTTCTTTAACACATTACTTCTGACGAATCATGGCAACTCAAACCAATGATCAGGATGATTTGGTTTATTCTGATCGTGAAAATGATAACTCATTTGGATATGAATCAGAGGCGTATTTAAATGATAACTCATTTAAAGTTTAGGTCTTTATAGTTTGAATTCATAAGGAGTTACAAGTATCTTCTCTATCACACTATCCCCACAACTCTTCTTCAATCTTTCTTATCAATCTTTCAATAATATCATATTTTACCCAATTTCATTATCAATGGCAGCACCATCACTACAAAACCAATTGGCTAAGCGTGTTATTGATGACCTAATTGAGTTTAGCGGGGAGACATCTGTTGATGGTTACATGAGTTTCTTCAAGGCTCAGCAAATTTCCAGTCTCCGTGGCTTTATAAACGGATGCGAGAAGGGCCACCACAGTAAAGAATGAGATTGCGCAGTTTTAATGCTTTAATTGTTGAGATGGTAGCTCTTGGAGATGGGGATGAACATTTTGACACATTGATGGATCTTAGGCATGAACTGGAGGCTGCGAGGACTAAGCTGCAGGGGTTGAATGATCTCATTACTCAAGGAGGATATCGAGACTAAGGAAGAACAAATTAAGTCGATGAATGGTTGAAGGGTTGCTCGCTATGTAAAGGGATGGTTTCTTTTGCTCTAGTGTCATATGTTTATAATGTCTAATGTCTTGGTTTAATATTATGGATTGTAGATATATTAACAATGAAACATGTATGGATCTTTTGATGGTGTATCCAATGGAATGGAATGGGATGCGCTCGCTAGTTTGTTTCATCTTTTTTAATGTTGTTTTGCATTTAGGAATTGGTTGTGGTATTTAAGTTCATATCTTGTAGAATGTATTATTGTAGGTTTGAGGTTGATCCAATCACAGTGGTGCATCCCATGTGTCGTGTTCAATGTTGAGCCATGGATATGCGGTTCATAAGTGCTTTGCTTAGGTTGTTCATTTTTTAGGTTGTTGTCAATTTTTAGGTTGTTTTTGTTGTTGTTGTTTTTGCTATAAGTTAATTGCATTTACAAGATTTCTTGATTTTTTTACTGTTGGAGGATGTTAGAGCTTATTTAAGTGCTTATAAATAGCTTATTTATAGGCTTAAAGTAAGGTCTCAGGCTTGGTTGGATTTGATTATTTTTGTGCTTACTTGTTTATCTGGGACTGCTTATTAGTTATAGTTGCTTAATTAGTTGCTTTAATTCCATTTTTTGCTTTTGTTTCTTCATTTGTATGCGCCATGTGGTGAGATTTTAGTGTAGCTGCAGTTATATGTGTCTTTGATACAGCTGGCTTGAAGTTATATGGGTGTTTGGGACTGTGGGTAAGAACCATTTATGTCATGGGTGTGTTGGTTTCAAAATGCAGCCAAAAATGAAATATTTAAAATCTATATTATCAATTTGGAGCCACATTTTAAAATTATCAAATTTGGAGCCAAATTTCAGCCAAAATTTTTAAAAGTACTTAGGAAATTATGGTTTCCTTAATTGAAAAACGCCCCATAATGAGCCCTAATTATACTCCAATAAATCAGGATTCAAGCAAAACAACCAGAACTTTAATTTTTACACCATTATTTACCAATTAAGTTTACTAATTTTCTTTAACACATTACTTCTGACGAATCATGGCAACTCAAACCAATGATCAGGATGATTTGGTTTATTCTGATCGTGAAAATGATAACTCATTTGGATATGAATCAGAGGCGTATTTAAATGATAACTCATTTAAAGTTTAGGTCTTTATAGTTTGAATTCATAAGGAGTTACAAGTATCTTCTCTATCACACTATCCCCACAACTCTTCTTCAATCTTTCTTATCAATCTTTCAATAATATCATATTTTACCCAATTTCATTATCAATGGCAGGACCATCACTACAAAACCAATTGGCTAAGCGTGTTATTGATGACCTAATTGAGTTTAGCGGGGAGACATCTGTTGATGGTTACATGAGTTTCTTCAAGGCTCAGCAAATTTCCAGTCTCCATGGCTTTATAAACCTGGATGCGAGAAGAGGCCACCACAGTAAAGAATGAGATTGCGCAGTTTAATGCTTTAATTGCTGAGATGGTAGCTCTTGGAGATGGGGATGAACATTTTGACACAATGATGGATCTTAGGCATGAACTGGAGGCTGTGAGGACTAAGCTGCAGGGGTTGAATGATCTCATTACTCAAGCTGAGGAGGATATCGAGACCAAGGAAGAACAAATTAAGTCGATGAATGGTTGAAGGGTTGCTCGCTATGTAAAGGGATGGTTTCTTTTGCTCTAGTGTCATATGTTTATAATGTCTAATGTCTTGGTTTAATATTATGGATTGTAGATATATTAACAATGAAACATGTATGGATCTTTTGATGGTGTATCCAATGGAATGGAATGGGATGCGCTCGCTAGTTTGTTTCATCTTTTTTAATGTTGTTTTGCATTTAGGAATTGGTTGTGGTATTTAAGTTCATATCTTGTAGAATGTATTATTGTAGGTTTGAGGTTGATCCAATCACAGTGGTGCATCCCATGTGTCGTGTTCAATGTTGAGCCATGGATATGCGGTTCATAAGTGCTTTGCTTAGGTTGTTCATTTTTAGGTTGTTGTCAATTTTAGGTTGTTTTTTTTGTTGTTGTTGTTTTGCTATAAGTTAATTGCATTTACAAGATTTCTTGATTTTTCTTGTTGGAGGATGTTATAGCTTATTTAAGTGCTTATAAATAGCTTATTTATAGGCTTAAAGTAAGGTCTCAGGGCTGTTTGTTGTGTCAGCAGTCCTTGGTTGGATTTGATTATTTTTGTGCTTACTTGTTTATCTGGGACTGCTTATTAGTTATAGTTGCTTAATTAGTTGCTTTAATTCCATTTTTTGCTTTTGTTTCTTCATTTGTATGCGCCATGTGGTGAGATTTTAGTGTAGCTGCAGTTATATGTGTCTTTGATACAGCTGGCTTGAAGTTATATGGGTGTTTGGGACTGTGGGTAAGAACCATTTATGTCATGGGTGTGTTGGTTTCAAAATGCAGCCAAAAATGAAATATTTAAAATCTATATTATCAATTTGGAGCCACATTTTAAAATTATCAAATTTGGAGCCAAATTTCAGCCAAAATTTTTAAAAGTACTTAGGAAATTATGGTTTCCTTAATTGAAAAACTGCCCCATAATGAGCCCTAATTATACTCCAATAAATCAGGATTCAAGCAAAACAACCAGAACTTTAATTTTTACACCATTATTTACCAATTAAGTTTACTAATTTTCTTTAACACATTACTTCTGACGAATCATGGCAACTCAAACCAATGATCAGGATGATTTGGTTTATTCTGATCGTGAAAATGATAACTCATTTGGATATGAATCAGAGGCGTATTTAAATGATAACTCATTTAAAGTTTAGGTCTTTATAGTTTGAATTCATAAGGAGTTACAAGTATCTTCTCTATCACACTATCCCCACAACTCTTCTTCAATCTTTCTTATCAATCTTTCAATAATATCATATTTTACAAAATTTCATTATCAATGGCAGCACCATCACTACAAAACCAATTGGCTAAGCGTGTTATTGATGACCTAATTGAGTTTAGCGGGGAGACATCTGTTGATGGTTACATGAGTTTCTTCAAGGCTCAGCAAATTTCCAGTCTCCGTGGCTTTATAAACCGGATGCGAGAAGAGGCCACCACAGTAAAGAATGAGATTGCGCAGTTTAATGCTTTAATTGCTGAGATGGTAGCTCTTGGAGATGGGGATGAACATTTTGACACAATGATGGATCTTAGGCATGAACTGGAGGCTGCGAGGACTAAGCTGCAGGGGTTGAATGATCTCATTACTCAAGTTGAGGAGGATATCGAGACCAAGGAAGAACAAATTAAGTCGATGAATGGTTGAAGGGTTGCTCGCTATGTAAAGGGATGGTTTCTTTTGCTCTAGTGTCATATGTTTATAATGTCTAATGTCTTGGTTTAATATTATGGATTGTAGATATATTAACAATGAAACATGTATGGATCTTTTGATGGTGTATCTAATGGAATAGAATGGGATGCGCTCGCTAGTTTGTTTCATCTTTTTTAATGTTGTTTTGCATTTAGGAATTGGTTGTGGTATTTAAGTTCATATCTTGTAGAATGTATTATTGTAGGTTTGAGGTTGATCCAATCACAGTGGTGCATCCCATGTGTCGTGTTCAATGTTGAGCCATGGATATGCGGTTCATAAGTGCTTTGCTTAGGTTGTTCATTTTTTAGGTTGTTGTCAATTTTTAGGTTTTTTTTGTTGTTGTTGTTTTTGCTATAAGTTAATTGCATTTACAAGATTTCTTGATTTTTTTACTGTTGGAGGATGTTAGAGCTTATTTAAGTGCTTATAAATAGCTTATTTATAGGCTTAAAGTAAGGTCTCAGTGTTTTGTTGTGTCGCAGTCCTTGGTTGGATTTGATTATTTTTGTGCTTACTTGTTTATATGGGACTGCTTATTAGTTATAGTTGCTTAATTAGTTGCTTTAATTCCATTTTTTGCTTTTGTTTCTTCATTTGTATGCGCCATGTGGTGAGATTTTAGTGTAGCTGCAGTTATATGTGTCTTTGATACAGCTGGCTTGAAGTTATATGGGTGTTTGGGACTGTGGGTAAGAACCATTTATGTCATGGGTGTGTTGGTTTCAAAATGCAGCCAAAAATGAAATATTTAAAATCTATATTATCAATTTGGAGCCACATTTTAAAATTATCAAATTTGGAGCCAAATTTCAACCAAAATTTTTAAAAGTACTTAGGAAATTATGGTTTCCTTAATTGAAAACTGCCCCATAATGAGCCCTAATTATACTCCAATAAATCAGGATTCAAGCAAAACAACCAGAACTTTAATTTTTACACCATTATTTACCAATTAAGTTTACTAATTTTCTTTAACACATTACTTCGGACGAATCATGGCAACTCAAACCAATGATCGGATGATTTGGTTTATTCGATCGCATGAAAATGATAACTCATTTGGATATGAATCGAGGCGTATGAGGATGAGGATGCTGAAAACAACCATTCAAATGCGAATGTTGTTAAGAGGGGCATAACTAGGTTAGCTAAGTTTCGGAGGGATTATGGAAAAACCGACGGAATAAAGGTCAGGTAAACCTTCGATGCACTCAATAGGATATCGAAAAAACAGGGCATTGTTTTCGAGTTTTTGGGTGATTTGGTTCGTGAGCATACAGTGTTTCGTGATTCTATCCGGAGGAAGGTTGATTCAGAAGCAAGAGATAAAATGTGGGACGAAATCACGGTACACATATACTTTTTTTTAACTAGTAGTGGCTTGGTCATCGTAGGTACAAGGTTTTAATAAGTTTATCTCTGCATTTACATTATGTGCAACTAATTAACAACATTGTGTTAATCTTTTTGTGATATTTTGATGTTGACTTGACAGGAAGAAAGCCGATAATGAATCGTCTTGGTCAACTTCTAAGGAATTTCGTATGAAATTGACCGAAAACTACATATTGCCCAACCAAAATACCCTTTCAAAACTTAATGAAGTCCCGACGAAGTATAGTGCAATTATAAAAGCCGAAGATTGGGTAAATTTTGTAAACTACACGGCCACCGAGGAATACAAGGTGTTAATTATTCATTTTTATTCAAGTTCAAATATCTATCACATTTGATGTTTCCATATATATTAGTTGTATACTATCAGTATTACTACATCTAAACACCTTTTTTTATTTTGTGTTGCAAGTTGAAATCAGCTGCATCTAAAGTGGCGCGTTCCAAGTCTGTTTATCAGCATACAATGGGACGAGGTGGATACGCCCGTGTGATAGATAAAATGGTAACATTAAACATTAAACATTTGCATTTAATAGCATCATACTTTCGTTTATAGTGGTTTATCTTACAAGTGTATGTATTTGATGTTTATAAGATCGAGAATAAAGAAATTGAACGATATGAAGAACCACCGCGTGGTACAGGGGTTGAAAGGAAGGGTGAATAAAGACGGAGAATTTCATGATGATGATATCGAAGCAGTTGGACAAAAATTGTAAGTTTGGCTAATTTTATTATTATGTTTATTGTTAGTTATAAGTTAATACTGATAGTGTATTAGTTAAAACTGATAGTGTATTAGTTAAAACTGTTAGTTATAAGTTAATACTGTTAGTTATAAGTTAATATCAAGTATTTATAAGTTAATACTTGGTAGAATTAAATAACCTATTTCCCATATTGTGTGTGCGAAAGCGGGAGGAGAAGATCAAAAAAGGAACCTTGAAGGTTGATCATGGCACTGATGCCATGACATTTGTATTAGGTAAGGAAAAGGGAGGATATGCGAGAGGATTGGGAGGTGGAGTAACCTACAAGAGGTATTTTGATCTGCACTCGAATCAGACAAAAGCATCGATGAAAGAGTGGTGTTAGTTCAAAGTGAACTTGATAATGAGAGGCGCCAACGTCAAGAAAAAGAGACGGTAATACAGGATTTGATGAAACAATTGGTGCACAAAGGGGCGATTGCATCAACTTCAACTCCATCGACACAAACGGAAGTAAGACATAAGAAAGTAACATTCCATCTTTTTTTTACCCTTTTAAATACTGCTGCAGTATTCTTAAACAATTTATATTTCAGGTCTCTCCGGTGAACATTAATCTTATAAATAGCAATCTGATGAGGATGCCGGAACACGTGTTCTTGGACGTGAGAAAATTGCGAGCATTGAGAAGTCTAATGGACTTGCAACTTTGGAAAAGGAAATGGAAATAAGTGTAAGTAATAAATCATCCCCCTGGGATTTTTGAATTCTACATACATGTATTATTTACCGTGTATTATATATATAGGAAACTGTTAAATCTGTCACATCTAAGAAAACGACTAGATCAAAACGAAAGGATTCTTCACGTCAACTTTCCGGATCACAAGAACAAGAGTCTCCATTAACAGTACTACCACAAGTATGTATTTAAACATTTTCATATGTTCTTTAGTTTAATTAATTACTGATACATATATACATGCAACAAATTATCTTTTTAGGTAATTAAGTGCAGACTGTGGCACTTAAAGAAATCAACTATTATTGCGGAGGGTACCGTGTACAAAACGGATGGAAAACAAATGCTTCATAACAAACCACTCCCAAAGGATTGCTACAGAGTGTCTATTGATAAATCTTTAGTGGATGCAGCATGCATACCGGATGTAGGAAGTAACGGTCTCAAAACAGTTAAGGATGCAGTAGGTGGTTTTTATGCATGGCCAAAGGATCAAGTGGTTTTCGATGAAAGGTACATACATGCATGTGTTTTATAAACCTACATATATCATTCTTCATATTTAATTCAGTGTTTGATAAACCCGGCTTTTGTATCCTATAGGTAACACCACCAAGTACCATAAAACTGATTGGTGAGAACAGAACTGCACCTAAATTACAAACGAAGCGCTACGTCTCTAGTGATACCATGCAAAAGGAAGCTAAGAAGATCAAGAGTCAGAAGTCGTTAAATTATTGAGAATTTTATTATGTACGACATTACAATTTCATATACATTCCCATTTTATTGTATTTGAATATATTTTGAATATATATATATATATATATATATATATATATATTTGAATTTGTTTTGATATATATTGATTTCTTATATGTGACTAAAAGATTCATATAGTCACAATTATTAACACTTTTTGGTCACAGTTTGCTTAATTCGATGTGTGACTAAATGTTAGAAAAGGCCACACAAACATAAAATTCAAGTGGCCATTGGATGATCAATAGTCACACAAAACACACATTTCTTCACTGTAAACACCATATGGTCACACTTATTAACACTTTTGGCCACTTTATGATTAATTGTATGTGACTAAATACCCAAAAGAAACATGCTTTGTGTGACTAAATGTTAGAAAAGGCCACACAAACATAAAATTCAAATGGCCATTGGATGATCAATAGTCACACAAAACACGCATTTCTTCACTTTAAACACCATATGGTCACACTTATTAACACTTTTAGCCACTTTATGGTTAATTGTATGTGACTAAATACCCAAAACAAATATGCTTTGTGTGACTAAATGTTAGAAAAGGCCACACAAACATAAAATTCATGTGGCGATTGGATGATCAATAGTCACACAAAATACACGTTTCTTCACTTTAAACACCATATATGGTCACACTTATTAACACTTTTGGCCACTTTATGATTAACTGTATGTGACTAAATATACAAAACAAACATGCTTTGTGTGACTAAATGTTAGAAAAGGCCACACAAACATAAAATTCAAGTGGCCATTGGATGATCAATAGTCACACAAAAGACATATTTCTTCACCTTAAACACCATATGGTCACACTTATTAACACTTTTGGCCACTTTATGCTTAACTGTATGTGACTAAATATCCAAAAGAAACATGCTTTGTGTGACTATACAGTGTTTATGGTCACTAATACGGATTAATCCAACAAAATTTGTACCTAATTAGTCACACATGTTACGGTTTTGGTTACTCTTTTGCAATAGAGACTAAAAAAAAAAGTCAAACACGTGACCATAGAGTACCTATAGTCGCGCGACCTTTAGTCACACACGGCCGAAAAATCATGTGTGACTATATGTATATCGTCACACATATTCGGTGTAGCCAAATCCACTTTTTGTTCTAGTGTTTTCTTCTTTTTATCAGAACAAAATTTGTGAAACTTCAAAACCTATACAAGCTGAAAGTGATAATGATAATTCATCATCATCTGAAGAAAACCATTTTTTAAATAATCATATTCCAATGAGGATTGAGAATTTTGGGAGTTCATCTTTGTTGGATGCTGCAAATGACCCTTCAGTTTATGATGATGACAACTGCTTCAATTTTGATTTTCGAAATGAGGTATTCATTCATTTATAATAATATATTCATTTGTTCATTTATTAATAATATATTTTTTTAACGCAGAATAACCAGTTCCAACCTTTTAAAAGTTCAAATTTTATAAACGAACTCAACGATGTTCATTAATCGAATTATCAGAAGATAACAACTTGAATCATGTTGATTTTCAAGAGGTATTAAATTGTTCAAGAACTTTTAAATTTTTCTTATGTTATTTTGTTCCAAACTGAAATGTGTTATACTATTACTTTAAAGCAGCATGATGAGATTCAGATTAGCAACTTTGAAACTTCAAAGCAAAAGCAGGTCAGATGGGCTATACTTAAGATACATATTTTAATAAGAAACTTATTAGATAACTTTTTTTTAAGAAATGAATAACTAATTCTGTTAATTTCTTAATTTTCAGTAGTTATTTCGATCTGAAAAGATGTATATCACATTTTTCATTGCATGATGATATTCTTTCAAAAGATGAAGAAGTTGTTAATCTTAAGAAAGTACTTTTGTCGCTTTTAATTGGAAAAGATGAAACAGAAATACAAAGAAGTGAAGGTGTAGTTAACGTGGAAATTTCTAAAGAAACAGAAATACCAAATGAAGGACGTGCCAAAGAGACTAATGATAACGTCCATGATGAATCAGAGAATACAAGTAATATTTCACGTGAAGTGGTAGAACCTTTAAACGTTGTTGAAGAAAATGCTCCTACTGCGGATCTTTCTATTGCTGATGAAACAAGTTTGCCTAAGGAAGCTGCCAAACAATATTTGAAAGAAAATGAAGATGATTACACAGCCAATGAATTGCTTACTCCTTCGGAAGAACATGAAGATGGTAATGTTAAAAGCAATTCAGTTGAGATCGTGTGTGTTGAAAATGTTATTTGTGTTGATCTTCCTACTGCTGATGTTGATAAGAAAGATGACGTAGTAGTAGATCAAATTGATAAACCTGAAGACTTTGTTAGGTCTGACATGGAGATAGATGAAGGGTTTGACAGCGGATATAATGATAACATGGATTTTGCTACAGTTTCTATAGACAGTGATAAAGTGGTTAAAAAAAGTGTTGCTGCATGTGCTGAGAGTTCTGCTGAAGGAAATGTTGCTAGTGCTGATGTTTCTATTGGTGATGCTCCTACTCTTGATGTTCCTACTGCTGCAGCTTTAGAATAATTTCAAGATTTGGCTGATACAGAAATGGATGATCCAAGCACAAAAGCATATGAAGAATTGTCACACATACCAGTTGAAAGGCGTAATATAGAAGATGAAGTGCTTGTCAAAGAAAATAATGTTAACATCGAATTGGCTGCAGTTTCTCTACACAGTGATTGTTTAGAAACTAAAATAGATGAAGGGTTTGACAAACGAAATAATGATAACATGGAATTTGCTCCAGTTTCTATAAACAGTGATTGTGTAGAAACTAAGAAAGATTTCTTTGTAGTATCTGATAAAGTGGTTAAAGAAAGTCTGCTTGCATTTCTTGAGAGTACTGCTTGAAGAAAATGTTCCTAGTGCTGATGTTTCTATTCGTGATGCCCCTACTCTTGATGTTCGTACTGCTGCAGTTTCAAAAGAAGTTCAAGATTTGGCTGATACAGAAATGCATGATGCAAGTACAAAAGCATATGAAGAAATGTCACACATACCAGTTGAAAGCCTTGCTATAGAAGATGAAGGGCTTGTCAAAGAAAATAATGTTAACATCGAATTAGCTGTAGTTTCTCTACACAGTGATTGCTTAGAAAATAAGGAAAATGTCTTAGAAGTATATGAGATTGAGAAATCCAAATACTATGTTAGGCCTGAAACTGTTGCTGAAGAAAATGTTCCTAATGATGATTTTTCTACTGCTGATGAATCATGTTTGCATGAGGATGAAGATGCCGACAGAAAGTCAGAGTTAGAAGACAAAGGAAGTAATGTTAACATCGAATTGGCTGCAGTTTCTCTACACAGTGATTGTTTAGAAACTAAGAAAGATGTCTTAGAAGTAGATGAGATTGAGAAATCCGAAGAATCTGTTAGGCCTGAGATGCAGATAGATGATGTCATAGAAACTAATAAAGTGGTTAAAGAAAGTGTTGCTGAAGAAAATGTTCCTAATGATGATTTTTCTACTGCTGATGAAGCATGTTTACATGAGGATGAAGATGCCGACAGAAAGTCAGAGTTAGAAGAAAGTGAAATTTCAAACAAACATTTGAAAGAAGTTGATGATCACAAAGACAACGACAAAGAGAAAAGCGCAACTATCATAGAGTTAGAAGAAGGCATTGATGCTTATGAATCTTTTGATGAAAGCAACAAGTATGTCAAAGTGAAGAAAACTCTTGAGAAAGAAGATCAAAATACAGCTGACTTTGCAGATAATCAACCTGACGGGCCAGTGGGTTCTAGCAGTGGTGATGTACTCCCAAAAGAATCTCTTGATGTGACGGAAGCCCAAAGCAATCCGGTTAATCAACTTGGTAAGGGCACGAGTGACACCACCAAATGTACCCTTCAGGAAGAACAACCAATTGAAGAACAGAAACGTGAAGATGATGAGATGTTAGATACTGAAGATGATGATTTTTATAAGAATGGAAGATTTACAGGTGATGATGTTTTGAAGTGTATCAAGGCTGAAGAGGAACTTCTAAACATCAAAAGTGAGAATTACATTGTCGACAATCTCTCACACAAACCCAAGCAATCTTCTGAAGTACCTAAAGACACTTCATCTTCTGAATTAAATATTTATGAGAGTTCTACTTTTGATGAAAAACTTTCTACTGCTGTTTCTACTGATGTTAGTATGGAAGATTCTGTTATTGATCTTGAGAGAAATCAAATCGATAATCTTGCCATTCAGGTACAATTTCGTATCTAATTAATTAATTTTTTATTTTATTAGTAAATAGTAGTAAAAATTAATATCTGATATAAGTGCACTTTATTACCCTTTTCAGGTTTTTCAAAAACATGATTTGAATATCAAAGGAAATGAAGAGAAGCTAAAACGAAGATAAAAATCATGCATCCTTTTTCAATCTCCATATATGAACAAAAGAGTTGAGACTATAACGGAATTCAAATCACAGGTTGAAAAACTATTCCCGAAAATGATTCTATCCGATACAGAGAAAAATGATATGTAAGTTTTTAAAACTATACTTGTAAAAACTAAAGATTTTATTTATAGGGAGGAGATTTTCAGTTATGGGAAAGTAAATGGAATTTTAAGAATTCATATCAAGTGTCTTGCTTCTCAAACAGAGATTGAGCGCGAAGTTATTGATAACTTTGTTAGTATCCTCAATTTTGAAGAAAATTTAACAAAGGATACTTTAAAAAGTTTTGGACATTACTTCAAAACAGTGATGATTGTAAGTTAATATATATTTTTTTATCTTAATTTTTCTTTCATTATACACAAATATGTTTTGTTTGTAACTTTTGCATTTTGTTTTTGTTTTTAATAGCCAGAAGATCTTAAGGAATATGAAAAAGATAAAAAAGGACATTGTCTAAAGTTTAAACGCTACGTTGAAGATCAGTTTGATAATGATAAAAAAGATATGTCAATGGAAAAAATCGAACTGGTAATCTAATCTATCATTAATATTAACATAATAATAGTCATCTTTTATTTGATTTTAATTTCATTTTTAATAGGTGTTCTTTCCAATCCTTGCATATGAGCACTATTATGTAATAGTTTTCAACATAAGGAATGGTCGTGCTGTTATTTTAGACAACAGTAAGTCAGGTGCTTCATTTGATGCAAAATACAAGCACGTTTTTGATTATGTGGTAAGAATTGATTTTTATTTACTTTATATTTTTCTTGTTCAAGTATATTTTTGTGTTGTTCTCATTCATTTTTATTCTTTTCTAAAAGTCTGTTATCATCCTATTTGCTTGATCACAACCATCCAAATATTAATTTTTTGCTAGATTCAAGTGCTGAAATAATTCAACTAAAATGGAGAACTAGCCAAGATAAAGTTAACTGTGGTTTATATGCGATGATTCATATGGAAATTTATGAGGCTGAAGATGAAAATTGGGAAACATGTATTTTAGTAGAAAATGACCCAAATCGTCGAATGCAGATGGATGTGTTGAGAAGTAGATACATTACAAAGCTTTTGCTTCATGAGATCAATATACATAGACAGAAATTGATAAAGTATGCAGAGGAGTGGATGGAAGAACATCCAGATGAATATGAAGAAGAAGGAACGAAAGCAAAAGTTAGGAAAATCATAAAAGGAGAAGGTATGAGTGTTCAATAGAGAGTGAAAGAAGAAAGGATACTTTTGTTGGACTTTAAGCTTTCGTTAGATTCAAGGAATATGGAGCAAGTTTTGAACTTATGCAGATTCAGAAGACATTATGGATATAAAAAAATTAAGAAAGTCGATGTTGAGCGAGTGAATGGATCTTTTAGATACTCGCTGATGTTAGATTACAATTCAAAAGACACAATTTCGCATCAAGATCTTCCTTTATTAGGACTTCAAGAGTGGAAAGATTTTATGTTCTGTATTTACAAAAGTAATACAGAATGCAATCTGAAGAAAAAAATTATAAAAGATGTTCAAAGCATTTTCGTAAAAGCCTACATGCTGAATGAGATCACAGTTGACGAGTGTTATCAATCATATATTGGGTTGACTCATTTCACATCCTTTGTTCATCAACCGTATTTTGTAGATTGTTGTAGAAGAGTTTTATCTGGAGATCATGCATATTTTCGAAGAGTTCCAGATGGTATCATCTTTCAAGACCTTAAGTACTACGAAGAACCTGATGCAGGGCTTTGTTACTTAAACAAGGAAAATATGAAATGCTTTCAAAGTTATTCTGGAATAACTAATCTTTCGATTTTGCATATGGTTGTTTTTTTCAAGTTGTGCATAACGGATCAAAATGCAAAATTCAAAAAGAGAGTTTTGAGAGCATTACATTTTAAGACAAAAGCCTTATCAAAATATCCAGAATTTGAAAAGGTCAAGGAAGAAGCAATGAATTTTCAAGTCGAAGATTCAAAGGTAACAATCTTTTTAATTTTTTTCTTTTTTTTTTAATTTTAATTCATTTGTTAGAAATGTTTTTAAATTTACAGAAACATCAAAGTTCAGAAACAGATGGGAATAATACGAAGTTACTTTCTCTGACAGATGAAAAACTAGAGATAGATGAGCTTCCAGATCGGCTTGATTATGATCATGATCATGAAGCTTCTTCAAATTCGAACAAAATGGTATTTAATTTTATTTCTTTATTTTTTAATTTTATTTTAATAACATACACTGTCATTAAACTAATTTTATTAACATTTCAAATATATATATATATATATATATATATATATATATATATATGTATATTTTATTATTATTATTATTTTAATAACATACATTATAATTTCAGCTTATGGTTGTTGTTGAAGCACTCAATGAATTAAGTAATTCTGTAGTAAGTATTTTATATGAGCACAAATTTTAATATGTGTAAAACAAATTATGTTATTAATGTAACTTTATCTTTTTTATCTTTTTTTATTCATAATAGGCTTTAATTGAGTGTCTTGAGCCAATAAATTTTTTCCGGTCAACTTCGTCATCTGATGATGATGATTCTGAAGAAGAGGATTCAAATGAGTCCGGGGATATTCAACGGATTCAGGTATATGATAAATAACTAATGTAGATTGCACATGGTTATTTTATTTTATTTTAAATCTTGTTGTAATTATTTTTTGATTTTAAACTTGCAGATGATAGATGGAGCTGAAACTCTTAACAATTTAAGAAATACTGTTAACAAAAGAGTTGATAATGAAGATTCTGTACAAATAGATACTTATGTACAAACACAATCAAAGAATGTTAGACAAAAGAATCCAACAACAGTTTTGAAGTCACCACTCAATGTTAGAAAAGTTGATATAAAAAGTAAATTAAATAAGAACGACAAGTCTGTGATAGAGTTAATAAAGAAAAAGAACAACAGCAAAACTGCGTAAGTTATTTATTTATTTAATTTATTTATTAACTAATGTTATTATTATCAGAATACAATCATACAAAATTTATTAACTATTCTTATTATTTTAATACAGGGAACATTTTTTTGGGTCAGATTTTTATTGTGTTGTTAATCGGAGCTATTTTAAAGATCTGATTAATAAAAAAACAGATTACCTCAAACATCATAGATATTTGGACTATTGTGTTGAATTTTCAAGAAAAATATAGAAGTCCTGGATCATGCTTAAGATTATTTCTTAACACTGAAGCAATGGTATGTCTTCTTGTTTTTCATTTTTTATTATTATTTTTTATTTCTTAATTTTTTTTTAAGAAAACAAAGCGTTTATAATCTTTTTATTTTCAAATTTAATTCAGGGGCCTCGAAGAGAAAAAAAGGGGACTTGGATATAAAAAGATACAAGAAGAATTTTTGAATGCAATCAATTTTGCATGCAATAATTTTCTGAATTGTAATAATCTATCAACAGTTAATCTGGTAAGTTTAAATTTTGTTTTCTTAAATCATTTACTGTGACAAAACATTTGTTTGTTGCTACAGTAGGAACATTTGTTGCATTAGTAGGAGTATTTGTTGTTGCAACAGCAGTTTATTTGTAATTAACTATTTGTACTTTAAAAATCATATATTTAAGACAACAAGAAGTTGTACTTTATCTGTAGTTAATAATTGAGGAGCTATAATTAAGTAATTACTAAATTTACAAATTAAATATTAGTAAGCGGTTGTACTGCGATTTATTGTGGTGGTGGTTGTTTTACTGCGATTTATTGTAGTAAAACTTTTAAACCAACAGTGGTTGAAGTTGTACTAGCAGTAGTTTCAGCAGTAGCAACATTTATTGCAGCAACAGTAACATTTGTAGCACCTTATCTGATATCACATTAAAAATTATGTTATTTCCATTTAAAACTATTAAATTTAATTTTAATATTACAATATATACTTATTTGAATTTTATTATAGTCTTTATTAATATTTTACTTTTTTCTGTTTTAGGTTTTTTTTCCCAGTATGTAGGCAAAATCATTTCTATGTTTATTGCTTCAATCTCTTGAATCCGTCATTTGTCATTATTGACAATCTAAAGGAAAGTGGTGCTATATATGGAAATACACCTCAAAATCTGGTAATATCATTATTATTATTTTTATATATATGTAACAAATTTAAGGTTATTATTTTTATTTTTATTTTTTGTTTTTCAGTTCAAATTGTTTTGTCATTATCTAAAAGTTTCAAAGCACTCAAAGGTTGAACAGATTTCAAAGTGTGTTCCTCGAAGACTTGAAATGCAATGGCAAACATCGAAAAATAAAACAGATTGTGGCATTTTTACTATGAGGCACCTTGAGTTCTATTCAGGAAGCGAGGACAAACAATGGAGATCTATATTTAAGCAAAATGGAAGTAAAGATGAGTTGGCATCATTGAGAAAATTGTATCTTAAGATTTTATTAAGTGATGCTAACAAATTCAAGGAGGAGATTATAACAGAAGCAGCAAAATTGTAATTTTTTTCAATATTCACTTATATAATGTATATTCTGAATAGATATAGTGAGTCTACTTTTTCATTTTTTAGCTAGTTTCATATATAAAAATACTTGGATATTTTTTTAGATGTTAAACAGTTGCACAAAAATCATGTACAAGTTGTATAAAATTAGGCCCAATTTATAAGGCCCATTTCAGTAGCCTCATTTTAACTTTTTGAATGCACTTATAATATTTGTAACATTTATATCAATTACATTATCAATCATCACAATCATTTACGTATACTTGAAATGCCGTGTTCTTTGTGTCCAGAGGGTACATGCACTCCGAATTGTGCTAATTTGCAGGATTCTTTTTTGAAACATGAGATGGACATGATAGATCGTTTCAATAAAATGGTAATTACTTGTGAGCTACAAAATACTTTCCCAATAGAAGGAAATTTCAGAGAGAAACAAGAGCTGATTTCTAAGAGGAAGACAATGATTGAACAACTCCCACAGTATGAATGTGAGTATGAAGATATGTAGCTCGTTTCAAGAGGATCAAAGATGATAACGCTAATTTGGAAGTTACGTTTGAAGAGGCGATAGCTGATTTTAAGATTTACAAAGATTTTAATGTTGATGCTGAAGCAAAATATCAAGAGATGATAACCAGTTTTAAGAATTTGAAAAATCATAATGCTATTGTCAAAGATAAGTATCAAGAGATGGATGAATGTGCCAAAAACCTTATCAACATACTCAAAGAAGTTGCTGCTGATGCTGATAATTTTTAGGATTTTTATGTCTGTGTTTTGTATATGTTTAACAATGTGTTATTATCTACTTATTTGGTATATAAGCTAATCTATATTTATGTAAGCTAATATATCTTTTATTTTAAAAAATTTGAGTTTCAAAAATATTTCATACTAATGTCATAATGTTTAATTAAATATCACAGTTTAATTTAATTATGTTAAAATACTTGATGAGTTTAAAAATAAAAAGATAAAAAACCCATTTATTATTTTTCTCCTCGAGATTCGATCAAGTCAAATAATAAACTCATTTATAGTTCCTATAAAAGAGCATTTTCGTTTACCACTTTAGAGCTATAAAATTAAAATCTTCCATTAGAAAGAAATAACAAAAATCTTTCTTTCATTCTACAAAAACTAAAAGTCATATTTAGTGCAACCATGTACTACGTTTTTATATTCCACTATATTATTTACGATCCTGGAGGTTATTCTATGGTTTTTTATCTGATAAGAAACTTAGATATTTTGCCGAAATTTGTAATAGATGCCGAAGCTCTATTTAAATATGTGTAACATCATTTTAAATTTTCTTCTACATCTATTATATACATGTTAGTACCATGGTATGAAACCTAGATATTTTACCGAATGTCGCCATGGTACAAAAGCAGAAATGTGATAAGTTAGATAGGTGTATAGAGTATATTAAGTTATTCTACATCTATTGAGCTTGACACATTTCCACTTTTTTATTAATGTTTTTATTCATATTGTGATAAGAAAAAATTATATGAATATTGAGTATATTCTTATAATTTATTCTTTTCTTATAATTATAAGTGTATCAATCTCTTCAGATTCGATTCGAATGTGAAGAGTACATGAATTTATACATTTTGAAAAATTATTACTTGTATAATGTAAGAAACGGAAGAACATGAAGTTGAAGATCAATTATGGAAGTTGAAGATGAAGATTTTTAAAAAGAAATGAAGATGAAGAAGAATATGAAGTTGAAGATCAATTGTTATTGTAGAAAAAATTTAATTTTAATGGTTTTTATTAAAATTTAAATTAATGTAATGTGAATTAATTAAAGTTTATTTCAATTGGTAGTTTTTATTTTTTATTTATTTTATTCTTTTTGAAATTCCCAGCAGCATGTATGAGCAAGTTTATTCAATATTTTGAAACTAATTTGTTTAATATTGTCTTAATATCTTGTAAGAATGTATGTTTTCTTTAAGAATTTATGTTGTTTTTACTTCTTATCTACTTGTTCAACAACCACAACTCCCTTCTACTTATATAATACATCTTAAGTCAGCAATTGTTTATCATACCAACATATTATCACCATGGATGTAGAAAATTGTTGTCAAATGGTATGCATTGACTGTTGGGTTCAAAGGGAAAACAGGGCTGGATTGACCTTTTTTGCTAGGCGTCCACCTTATAGAGCTTTCATGTGGTATGTTTGTCCACTGTGCCTTGAGATAAGGGGAAACACATCTTATACTGGTAGCGATGGTGTTACCAGGGAAAACACAACCACAGGATATAGTGGTGGATATGTGATGGGTCTACATATTTCTGCACCTACTAATGTTAGTGCATCCTTGGGAAGTGATGAAGAAGACAGTGAACCACCTACAACTGAAATAGCAAGTGGAGAGCGCCCAAGCCAAACACCACGTGAAGCACCGCAAATCGAAAGACCAAATGGAAAACGCCCAAGACAAACACCACTTGAACCAACTGCAACTGACAGACCAAATGGATCACCTACTAGTCATTTAAAGCAGTGAATTGCTAGCAAGAAATGCTCTGTTGTCTTTCAGTCCAAATGTAGCTTAACTGATATGTTTGTGTGCTTCTTTTGTTATAATAATTGAATTTTTGTTACAATTTGAATCTATTGACTTTATAAGTCAAACAAGAGAGATTTTAAATAATAACAATTCGGTGTTGTTCCTCTAATATTTTGGAGCACCTTTTGAATAGCTTTTAACATTAAAGAAATTTTAATATATACATGTTCTAATTTAATATATTTTTGAGTAGTTTTTGACGTTACTATTTTTTTTAAACTTATATGTGAGCTATATTATTTAAAAAAATGTTATATTAATTTTGAAACATTTATTTTAATAAATATGTTTAAGTTAGAAGTTTATTTTGAAATATTTTACTTTATAAATTATTTTTATGTTCTATGATATTAAATTTAATATCTCAGTAAGTTAATATGACAGTAACTTAATATCACACTAAAATAAAAATAGTGTAATTTGTTCGAAATTCCTAGCATCATTTTTTCAAACTAATATATGAGCTATCAATGTGAGATACTATTTAAAATGATTTTACAATACAATATAACTTTATCTGTAATAATAATAATATTAATTATATTATATAAGAAAATAAATTTTATTTCTTAATATCATATTAAATTTTATTTTCCACGTAAAATTTAAACGTTAATTATATTATTTAAAAAAATGTTATATTAATTTTGGAACATTTATTTTAATAAATATGTTTAAGTTAGAAGTTTATTTTCAAATATTTTACTATATAAATAATTTTTATGTACTATGATATTAAATTTAATATCTCAGAAACATAATATCACACTAACTTAATATCACAATAAATTAAAATAGTGTAATTCTTTCGAAATTCCTAGCGGCATTTTTTCAAACTGATATATGAGCTATCAATGTCAGATACTATTTAAAATGATTTGACAATACAATATCACTTTATCTGTAATAAAAATAATATCAATTATACTATATGTGAAAATTAATTTTTTTTCTTAATATCATATTAAATTTTATTTTCCATGTATAATTTAAAGGTTAATTATATTATTTAAAAAAATGTTATATTAATTTTGGAACATTTATTTTAATAAATATGTTTAAGTTAGAAATTTATTTTTAAATATTCTACTATATAAATAATTTTTATGTTCTATGATATTAAATTTAATATCTCTGTAACTTAATATCACAGTAACTTAATATCACACTAAAGTAAAATAGTGTAATTCTTTCGAAATTCCTAGCAGCATTTTTTCAAAATGATATATGAGCTATCAATGTCAGATACTATATAAAATGATTTGACAATACAATATTTAAAATGATTTGACAATACAATATCAGAGTTAGTTGTCTAGAGATATATGATATTCTAAAATTTCAATTAATATCAGAGTTAGTTGCCTAGATATATGATGATATTGTAAAATTTCAATTAATATCAGAGTTAGTAAAATTTCACAGATTAATCAATTCATATACTATGATATTATCATAGTATGTAAATTTTTTATTTTATTGACTAGCATTATTAAAAACAGTATTCTAAATCGTATGAGATTTAGTTGTTTATAAAATGAATGAGTGAAAGAAGATATTAATATTGTATTAATATCAAATTTTATTGTTTAATTAATGATATTACATTAATATCAGACTTACTTTTCTTAATTTATGATATTATCTTAATATCAGAGTTAGTTGTTCTATTTAAAACCAAAATCAAAGAAAATTTAATATTTTGCATGTTCTATGAGGTATACGTATATAATGTCTTAAATATCAGACTTTAGTTGGCTTATGACGTATACATATTTGAATATTTGTTTACATTTATTAAAAGTAATTTCGAAGTGATATATATGTAAGATATTATTTATAGTAGTAAAAGATACTTCCTCGAGACACAAAATATCACTTTATCGGTGATAATCTTTAAAGTTGATTTTGACAACACACAAGACATTAATGATTATAATTATCACATTTCATTCACGTAGTTAATTAATAAAGTATACTGATAAGGTTTTAAAATGTACCTTTTTGAGGGGTCATTTAAGCCCTTATTTGATCACTTTTGTATCCGTTATTACTTAATATTGTTCCTTTTCACTTTTTAGGTCTCTTGAAGGCAAATTGCTGTAATAGCACTTATTTAGACGAAAAGGCGCGGATATACGAAGAAAATGGCCAAAGTCAAGAAATCAAGACACTCAAGTCTGAAACACAAGGTGACGGCGTCACACGCTTAACTGCTGACGCCGTCGGAGCATTTTGTGAAGAAGTCAAATTTCTTATTTTCAAGTGACGGTGTCAAGCTTTAAAAGAGTAGGCCATCGAACTCAGGACGGCCTAGATTTGTTCCAGACGGCGTCATAAGCTGAAGAGGACGGCGTCACAAGCACAAGGTGACGCCGTCGCAAGACTAACGTGGCCAAGACGAAACCCTAATGACGGCGACCCGACGCGTCACAATTCATAAGGTGACGCTGTCGCATATGTAATCTTATATATAGAATCCGAATTTTTCAGTATTAGAGAGTAGTCTTTTGGAGTAAAACCTAAACCGAACCAAGGTTGTCTTGTACAGTTTTTTAGGGTTCCAAACCCTATCTTACATCAAGATAAGTGTTTTACTTCATTAATTCAATTATGTCTTTGATTATTTGTGTGTATGCTTGCATGTTCTCCATGTCCGGCTAATTTACTTGTGTGTTTGCTTAGTGATTATGAAACTTAATTATTGAATATTGATTGGTTGTCTCTTATCTTAATTGTTAATGATCTAGTAATGCGATAGGTCATTCGTTGTGTAGTTAATGCTTGATTAATCGTTGTGAACCTTAGACTATGACACCTAGAGTAGTTGTAGGCTAAATCATACAAAGAGTGCCTTAGAGTTAGAGTGTATAAATCCTAGAGATTTTGTAGACGAGACCCTTTGGTAAGTTCAAAGAGTTAGAGATAAACGCATACCTGATGAGTGTGTAAATACTCATCATTTTTGGGTCAATCTGAACTGCAAAACGTCTAAAAATGCTCAGAAATGCATCAAAATACTGAAAATATCTCAAAATGGCATTTTATATATTTCAGATGCAAAATGTTTAAAATCAGATGAAAAATGAGCAAAGTTTGCAAAATTGGCAGTTTCAGTCCCCCAAGTTTCTAAAATTGTCAAAAATAGTCCCTGAGTCAAAATTTCAAAAGAAAAGTCACCAAAGGTCCTTTTAAAATCATAAGTTGTCAAATTTAGTCCTTTGGTGAAAAATATCAAAAGTTTGAGAAAATTACAAGTTTAGTCCTTCAACTTTGAAAATTGGCAAAAATGGCCCCTGGAAAATGTGAAAATGGCAAGTTTGGTCCTTGTACTTTGTGAGATTGTCAATTTTGGTCCCTTGAAACCTCTTTGATGAATTGGCAGCCAAGGTCCTTGCAATTTCAGAATTTACATATTGGTCCTTGGATATTAAACCCTTTAAACCTTGGCCCCTTGGCACAATCCTATCTTGGACCCCTGCCATATAAGAATTTTGAACCCCCCTTATTACTAATATCCAGTCAACCCATCGGTCAAACAAAGCAACCCTCAGCCAATTTTTCTTCTTCTTACACTGCTATCATCAAGCCACCCAAGCATATCCATCCCCATCATCATATTACTCCCCATGTCCCCTCCTCCTCAACACAAGACAAGATGCATTTATTACCCCTCCCTCATCTCACTCAACCATAGCCATCTGTCAAAACCAAAAATTCCCACCAAAAATGCATCTATGGCCAAAAATCACTTGGGTCATCCAATGGTTGAAAACAGAGGTGGGATTATCTCAAGAGAGGAGAGAGAAGCAATCTTGGGTATAAAAAGGAAGAAAGAAGCTATGGATAGAGTAGCTAGTTTTCTTAATTTCTCTTAATGTCGTTTTTTAAATAAATGTTTTAATTTAAGTTCAAATGTTGTAATTCTAGTTTATATGTATCACATTTAAGTGAAAACATCTTTGTATGTGCTTTTGAGTTTAAATTCAAGTCTTTTGTATAAGTTTCAATTTTTCAAGTTCACTGTTGAAATTTTCAGTTTCGAATTCTAAGTCTAAGCTTCTCATAAGCTTTTGTTAAAGTCAAATAAGCTTAAATAAGCTCTATATAGTCTTTGATAAGCTCTGGAAACAGTTTTAAGCATTTTCCCTCATTGGTCAACAAAAGTCAACTGTTGATGCATATTTAGAAATGGTGATGATTTGGGTTGAAGCAGAGGTGATAATGGGTTTAAATAGACTAGGATAGATTAGAATTGGGTTTGGTTTTAAGCTGCAACACCAGCTGGACAGTGGTGAGTGATCTCTCAGTTTCACTTTTCAAGCCAAAATTGCAGTTTATGCTTACCTGTATATCTAAGGTCACCAATAGTTTTAATGTGTTTATTTAGTTGTATTAAACATGATTAAGCTCAGATTGATCATTGGTACAGGCTAGTGTAGTATTTCTATCAATTTTAGTTGCTTAACAGTTAGTAATAGGGTGTTTGGATTTGTTTGTAAAACTGCATTTGAGGATAGCTCAGTGCTTGGTGTCTAGTAGTTAATGCTTGTTTAGCTTATTTGTAACTATCTCTGTCCTTAATCTTGTGCCTGTAAGCCCTTATAGTCAAAATCATCTATCAAATGTCCTAACTGTCCACTGTTGGAATTTTTGATAGCCAAAAGTTTGTTTTGTGTTTAACTTTCATATATACAACTTGCAGTAGCATCATTCTACCTTAATACACCACTATCAGTCCTTAAATCAAGGTTAAAACTCAAATAAGTCAACTTTTCTCAATTGCTTAAAAAGTCAAAATTGCACAAGAGTCAGTTTTGACCAACATGGGAGGATTTTTCATGGGTTCATCTCTGGGCCAAAATCATAGAAATTTGTTGCTTTAAAAACTTCCCCTGGTCTAATGTCTTATGACCATTTTAGTAGATTTTTGTAATTTTTTCTACAAGCTCAAAAGAGCTTGTCCAAATGGTGTCAAATCCTCAGTGTAGAACCTGTTAACTGCTACGGGTTTGTCCAGGTTTTGCATAGCTTGTGTAGAGCTCATTTGAGCTCTACTAAGCCTGATTTTTGGTTCTAAGGTTCTTGGCCAGGTCTTCTCCAAGTTCCAATTGGTGGTTTTCTCTTCTCGGCTTATTTGATTGCTTATTTTCTGCCTGCAAGTGTAACCACCGAACTGCTTTTTAGCTTAAATCTCAATCCATCAAACCTTGGTATTTTGCATTCCTGTGTTTTTGGCTTGCTGTTTTATGTTGAATGTTAGCTCTTTTAGCTTATTGTTGCCTCTGTATCAGTTTGGTACCTTTTGGTGTGGTTTTGGCTTATCCAAGTGCTTATTTATAAGCACTTGGCACATCAGTTTCTAATTTCTCCACATAATCCTATGTTTTTCAATTTTTCTTAGCTTCCTTATATTATTTTAGAGTTTTCCTGAAATTTTCATATTTTTCCAAGTTGATTTGCTATTTTTCTTAATTTAAATTAGTTTTTAAGTATTTTTAAATAGCATTAAATACAAAAAATTAAGAAAAGCTTCTAAAAAATAATTTTTCAATTTTAATAGATTAAGATAAATATAAAAGTCATAAAAAGTATTTTTCCATAATTTTCTTAGCTTAAATAGTATTTTCTAGCATTTTAATTAGTTTTAAATAGTTTTAAATTAATAATAAATACATAAAAAGTCTAAAAAATATATTTTCAGTTTTAAAATTAGTTTTATGATATTTTAGATTTTTCTAAGTCTTAATTTTATTTTTCTAGCTTTATTTCATATTTTCTTGTATTATAAGCTATTATTTATTAGTTAAAAATAGTTTTTAATTAGTAATAATTAATTAAATAGTTGTAAAAATAATTTTCCTTTTCTAATAATTTTCTTTTATATTTAGGATTGTAAAAATGTATTTTTCATATCCGTAGGTATTTTCCTTCTCTATTTTCACGTTTTATTTTGTACGTTTACGTAATTTTTTTTTAAACGTAAGTTTTAGGTTTTAAACGTTCATCACTTTAAATATAGTGATAGCGTTTATTTAATATATTTTATCTTTTTAATTTTCTTAATTTGTATTTAAGTCGCTTTAATTTATAAACTTTTTCAGTAGTGTAATTATCCATCCAAATCCTTTCCGATCACTATCCTTAGTGATCATTCTATCATCTGAGTTTGTGTTTTACACACCATTGAGTCTCCGTGGGATATAACGACCCGGGAATTCACTGTATTCTCCTGTACTTCATTGCATTTGTGTCTGAGGCGGTTTAAGTCACATTGCCACCATTCACAAGTGGCTGGCTTGTGTGATTAGGCT
The DNA here is from genome assembly GCA_910596185.1 of Chrysanthemum makinoi. Lineage (NCBI taxonomy): Eukaryota > Viridiplantae > Streptophyta > Magnoliopsida > Asterales > Asteraceae > Chrysanthemum > Chrysanthemum makinoi. The sequence continues at coordinate 155,895,715 of OU343225.1, read as the reverse complement.
TGACGGTTCGGGCCCGATCAAATTTTGGCGCCGCTGCCGGGGAGGCTTTAGCGTGTGTTTAGCCTTTTTCAGATCCACTCTTGCACATAACCCATCTTTTGTATAAAAGTTTTTTGTAAAGTTATAAGAAAATCCAAAACGTTCATTAACACTTTTCCTGAAGTGTTAACAACGCCAAAAATATTTTCATTCTTTGTTTTTATATCATGTTTTTCAAAAATACCAAAAATATTCCTCTTTACCCTCTCACCCTTTTGATTCTTCATTTCTACCCTCGAACCATTTGATTCTTCCTATGTCTTATCCTCACCCTCTTGGTTGTCAATGGTGTGGTGGTCCTTATAATGGTGGCAATTGCCCAGTTGTAGCATGGTGGAGTCAGGAAACGGGTCTGTCTATAACCAGGATCCCTATTCCTACCATAACACAACTGATTTATTCCATCACCTACCGCATCACTGTGAGACTCGGAGTTAGCTTCGTTGTGAGTACCGTGGTGGTTCACATTCCGTTCGATTGTCAATCAGAAAACACGCTTGTCTATGAGCAGGTTCCTGATAACAATTATGACTACAACACATACCACTCATAGCCACATCAGTTTTAAGTGAGTATTGTGGAGGTCCTCACTCTAGCTCGATTGTCAAACAGGAACCCATTTCCTTGTAACAATTACGACTCTTCATATCAAGACCAACCTCCACAGTACCAAATGATTCAAGCGACTCCTCATGAAACTACGACGACCTTCATCAAGACTGGAGTTATTAAAAGAACTTAAGGAGGAGTCGGCTATGTCGTCCCAAAATAATCCAAATGAAAAATCCATGGAAGTTTTGTTAGCCGAAGAGCGGGCTGCTAAATTAGATTCTCAGATTGCCTTTGAAAAATCTGTTAGGGAATCTATTGCAAAAGAAAAATCAGCCAGATCTAGCTCTCGATTCCGTTTCATTCCTGATGACGATGATGATGAAGATATCCTTGATATCCTACAATTTTATAATAGTTCATCAAGTTCATCAGTTGAAATTCCTTCCGTGGAAAATAAGGGAGAAAAGACTATGATGGAATTACTAGCAGAAGAACAAATGGAAAGTATTAAACATATGTATGCTAGTCCTTCTAAACTCCCTCAGTCTGTTGTTATCACACCCGATATTCCCACTCACTCTCTAAACATGGGGATGAGCTTCTTGACACTATTCCAGAAATGGAATCGTCTAGTGTTGAGAGCCTTGTCTCAATCCCAAGAGAGTCACAGGGAATTCTCGAGCATCTGTGTGATATCCCTTTCCCTCTTGAGTGTTCTTAAGATCATTTTGAAAATTTCTCTGATCTTAGCAAAGATTGTGCTTCATATGGAGACATCGAGTACGTTGAGGCATCACTTCCACAATCTGATGCTGATCCCCTTCTTGAGGAGTTCTCCGGTGAACTCACTCACATCAATCCACTCTTTGATTTCGAAGCCGATCTGGGAGAGACTAAAAGTCTCATTGATAATGATCGTCCACTCACTTCTTACCCTAACAGTCCAATAGAGAATGTTGATCACTTTGTTCCCGAAACATTCAAAGCTACTTTCAACAATCCTCTATTTGAATTCGACTCGAATTCACTTCAATTCTCGAGAATCCACTCTTTAATACTCAGACCGAGGATAGTGATGAGCCCACAATGGAACAAGAGTTCACAAATTCACCTCATGTGAATGATTCTCTTCATGAAGAGTTCTCCGGTGAACTCTCTCATGACATATCTCCTCCGGAACATGATCATTTCTACTTTGATCTTGAGGATGATATTAGCTCGGAGGAAGGTGTACTCTATCGTATGAGTTTGCTTATTAATAATACTACCTTCACCCTTCCTCCCGATACATCTACATTTGAGGATGAAGAATGGATCTTGATTGTTATCAGAACCTTTTTTCCTTTCCTCAAATATCTTGTCACTTCTCATTCCCTTTTCTCCTTCGGGAATGAGGACACTATCTTTGACCCCGGCATTTTCATTTATCATTTGTGAGCCGGGTCTGTCTTTCTGTATCTCGTCGGTGTGGAACTTTCACGTGCTTCAAATGTTTGTCCAAACATCTTGAATGAAAGTCCGATGGAGATTGTTTCTTCCACTTTGCTTCCCCATGAACCAATGAATGGGTTAGAGTCAAGCTAGCGACTCGGTAATCAAAAACAGTAGCTAAACATGGGTTTTCACCCATGTGTCCACCCTAGTGTGGGGGAGTGCCCCACATATTATATATATAGTTTTCAAAAATTCAAAAAAAAAAAAAAAAAAAAAAATCTTCTTTCTAAATAATGGCCGTAGTATTTCCCTTTTACGTTCTTTGTTTCGGCATAGCCGCCGGTACTTTGAATATTGAGGGCAATATTCATTTCTAAGTGTGGGGGGGAATTCTCACGAATTTTATTATATAATTATGCCGCCCAATTCCCCCCATTTTTGGCCAAATTTTTTTTTTGGAGTAAGTGTTCTACACTTACTCATTTGGTTATCAGTCCGCCTTGTCTTAAAAAACAAAAGGATTGGCTAATCCAGGAGCAAACGGCTCTTGGTAAAGATTTCTCAAATCCGTTTATATGGCTTGCAATTTGCCCAAAATTGTATGGTTTTCAGCTCACCATATCCTAAAAAGTGAAGAGTTGGCTAGCCCGCAAGGTTATGGCTTGTGGTAAAGGCAGTGGAAAATCCATAATTGGTAATCAACTCACCAAAGATAATTCTGATAATTTATCTAAGAGTTGGCTAGTCCGTAGGGGAACGGCTTCTGGTAAAAACAAATCAAATCCGTTGAAAGCTGGTGGTTTGCTCAAAATCACATGGTTATCGGTGTACCATGGTTCTTACTTGAACTGAAACATTTGGCTACCCCAGAAGTAATGGCTTTTGGTAAAGAGATGCAAATCCATTAAGTTTTCTCAAAAGATTGCTAGGGACTAGCAATAGTTTAGTGTGGGGATTGATGAGTGTGTAAATACTCATCATTTTTGGGTCAATCAACGCAAAACGTCTAAAAATGCTCAGAAATGCATCAAAATACTAAAAATATCTCAAAATGGCATTTTATATATTTCAGATGCAAAATGTTTAAAATCAGATGAAAAATGAGCAAAGTTTGCAAAATTGGCAGTTTCAGTCCCCCAAGTTTCTAAAATTGTCAAAAATAGTCCCTGAGTCAAAATTTCAAAAGAAAAGTCACCAAAGGTCCTTTTAAAATCATAAGTTGTCAAATTTAGTCCTTTGGTGAAAAATATCAAAAAGTTTGAGAAAATTACAAGTTTAGTCCTTTAACTTTGAAAATTGGCAAAAATGGCCCCTGGAAAATGTGAAAATGGCAAGTTTGGTCCTTGTACTTTGTGAGATTGTCAATTTTGGTCCCTTGAAACCTCTTTGATGAATTGGCAGCCAAGGTCCTTGCAATTTCAGAATTTACATATTGGTCCTTGGATATTAAACCCTTTAAACCTTGGCCCCTTGGCACAATCCTATCTTGGACCCCTGCCATATAAGCATTTTGAACCCCCCTTATTACTAATATCCAGTCAACCCATCGGTCAAACAAAGCAACCCCTCGCGCCAATTTTTTCTTCTTCTTTACCTGCTATCATCCGCCACCCAAGCATATCCATCCCCCAGCTCATCATATTACTCCCCATGTCCCCTCCTCCTCAACACAAGACAAGATGCATTTATTACCCCTCCCTCATCTCACTCAACCATAGCCATCTCATCAAAACCAAAAATTCCCACCAAAATGCATCTATGGCCAAAAATCACTTGGGTCATCCAATGGTTGAAAACAGAGGTGGGATTATCTCAAGAGAGGAGAGAGAAGCAATCTTGGGTATAAAAAGGAAGAAAGAAGCTATGGATAGAGTAGCTAGTTTTCTTAATTTCTCTTAATGTCGTTTTTTAAATAAATGTTTTAATTTAAGTTCAAATGTTGTAATTCTAGTTTATATGTATCACATTTAAGTGAAAACATCTTTGTATGTGCTTTTGAGTTTAAATTCAAGTCTTTTGTATAAGTTTCAATTTTTCAAGTTCATTGTTGAAATTTTCAGCCAATTCTAAGTCTAAGATTCTCATAAGCTTTTGTTAAAGTCAAATAAGCTTAAATAAGCTCTATATAGTCTTTGATAAGCTCTGGAAACAGTTTTAAGCATTTTCCCTCATTGGTCAACAAAAGTCAACTGTTGATGCATATTTGGAAATGGTGATGATTTGGGTTGAAGCAGAGGTGATAATGGGTTTAAATAGACTAGGATAGATTAGAATTGGGTTTGGTTTTAAGCTGCAACACCAGCTGGACAGTGGTGAGTGATCTCTCAATTTCACTTTTCAAGCCAAAATTGCAGTTTATGCTTACCTGTATATCTAAGGTCACCACTAGTTTTAATGTGTTTATTTAGTTGTATTAAACATGATTAAGCTCAGATTGATCATTGGTACAGGCTAGTGTAGTATTTCTATCAATTTTAGTTGCTTAACAGTTAGTAATAGGGTGTTTGGATTTCTGAAAAACGCATTTGAGGATAGCTCAGTGCTTGGTGTCTAGTAGTTAATGCTTGTTTAGCTTATTTGTAACTATCTCTGTCCTAATCTTGTGCTGTAAGCCCTTATAGTCAAAATCATCTATCAAATGTCCTAACAGCCCAATCGTTGGAATTTTTGATAGCCAAAAGTTTGTTTTGTGTTTAACTTTCATATATACAACTTGCAGTAGCATCATTCTACCTTAATACACCATTATCAGTCCTTAAATCAAGATTAAAACTCAAATAAGTCAACTTTTCTCAATTGCTTAAAAAGTCAAAATTGCACAAGAGAGTTTTGCCACCAACATGGGAGGATTTTTCATGGGTTCATCTCTGGGCCAAAATCATAGAAATTTGTTGCTTTAAAACCTCCCCGGTCTAATGTCTTATGACCATTTTAGTAGATTTTTGTAATTTTTTCTACAAGCTCAAAAGAGCTTGTCCAAATGGTGTCAAATCCCCTGTGCAAGCACTCGTTAACTGCACAGTGGTTTGTCCAGTTTTGCATAGCTTATGTAGAGCTCATTTGAGCTCTACTAAGCCTGATTTTTGGTTCTAAGGTTCTTGGCCAGGTCTTCTCCAAGTTCCAATTGGTGGTTTTTCGTTCTCAGCTTATTTGATTGCTTATTTTCTCAGCAAGTATCACCAAACCGCTTTTTAGCTTAAATCTCAATCCATCAAACCTTGGTATTTTGCATTCCTGTGTTTTTGGCTTGCTGTTTTCTGTTGAATGTTAGCTCTTTTAGCTTATTGTTGCCTCTCGTATCAGTTGGTACCTTTTGGTGTGGTTTTGCTTATCCAAGTGCTTATTTATAAGCACTTTGGCACATCAGCTTTAATTTCTCCACATAATCCTATGTTTTTCAATTTTTCTTAGCTTCCTTATATTATTTTAGAGTTTTCCTGAAATTTTCATATTTTTCCAAGTTGATTTGCTATTTTTCTTAATTTAAATTAGTTTTTAGTATTTTTAAATAGCATTAAATACAAAAATTAAGAAAAGCTTCTAAAAATAATTTTCAATTTTAATAGATTAAGATAAATATAAAAGTCATAAAAAGTATTTTTCCATAATTTTCTTAGCTTAAATAGTATTTTCTAGCATTTTAATTAGTTTTAAATAGTTTTAAATTAATAATAAATACATAAAAAGTCTAAAAAATATATTTTCAGTTTTAAAATAGGTTTTATCATATTTTAGATTTTTCTAAGTCTTAATTTTATTTTTCTAGCTTTATTTCATATTTTCTTGTATTATAAGCTATTATTTATTAGTTAAAAATAGTTTTTAATTAATAATAATTAATTAAATAGTTGTAAAAATAATTTTCCTTTTCTAATAATTTTCTTTTATATTTAGGATTGTAAAAATGTATTTTTCATATCCGTAGGTATTTTCCTTCTCTATTTTCACGCTTTATTTTGTACCGCTTACGTAATTTTTATTTAAACGTATGTTTTAGGTTTTAAACGTTCATCACTTTAAATATAGTGATAGCGTTTATTTAATATATTTTATCTTTTTAATTTTCTTAATTTGTATTTAAGTCGCTTTAATTTATAAACTTTTTTAGTAGTGTAATTATCCATCCAACCTTCCCATCACTATCCTTAGTGATTACTCTATCATCTGAGTTTGTGTTTACACACCATTGAGTCTCCGTGGGACATAACCTCGAATTCACTGTATTCTCCTGTACTTCATTGCATTTGTGTCTGAGCAGTTTTAAGTCTGTTACGGTCAGCCATTCACAAGTGGCTGGCTTGTGTGATTAGGCTTGACGGTTCGGGCCCGATCAATACCCTACGACTTTAGACACACAACGCGATTAAGAATAAGGACGTGACAATTTAACCATCAATAGGAGATAATTAAGGAGTAATAAAACCTAAGTAAACACATTTTTAAACTATCATACGAGCATACAATAATTAGACATAGACTACCATCACCTTAGATTAGATAATTAGATAAGTAGAGTAATCGGTAGAAATACCAAACCCCCAAATTTAAAACCCGAGATTCGTGAACTTCCATTTCATAAAAAAACATAAAAAGATAAAAAATAATCTTCCTCAACCCCAACCTTAGCGTAGTAACTTTCACTAGCATTCCTATTCCCTAGAGAACGATATCAATACCCGTGGCTTACCCTAATACTACACTACAACGATTAGGTTCACGCCTAGGGTGTTATAAAACTTGCTCAAGAAAATGAAGTTCCTTTGACTTCAACGACGCCAAGTAGCGTTATCAAGTTTTGGCGCCACTGCCGGGGAATAGAATAGCTAGTTAGTAGTCCACCTCGTTTAGGTCTACTCACAAGATTCCTATCAAATGAGATTTTTTTTTCTTTTTATTAGCTTCCTTGTGCTTATCCCCTTCTTTGTGTTTGGTTCAAAACCCTTTTCATTTATCTCTATGGCAAGTGAAGTTGCATTTGAATCATTAACAAATGAGGAACAATTGAATTTCAGCAAGTCGGGTTGCTTTTCATTGTTTGATGAATTTGTGAGTGATCTTAAAGATATCCAAAAGGAGAAGGGTGTAAGGTTGGATGGATTTGATATATTCTCAGACTTGTGTGGCTTTTATTCAACAATCACACGCGATCAACTCCTGGTGACACCATCTCGAGAATTTTTCTGAAAAGCCTCCTGTATAAAACCTTCGGTTATTACAACTTGAGGAAATGGATAAGGAGGATTTATCTAACCTTAGGCATCATGATCAAAAGGACCTAGTTTTTAAGAACATGGAACCTAAACCCGAACAAAATTGTGAGATGGTTGAAGCTAAAATACTTAGTTGCATGTGTGGGATAGATTTCAAAACATATGACACACGTGAGGAATCCTTTAGGCAAATAGAACATAGTGGTCAAGTTTTTTAGAACAATTCTTATGAATCGGACCAAGAATTTGAAATGGCCAAAGAAGGATTTGAGATGCTTAGGAGCGTATTTGGGTTAGATCATACTAAAACACATGATGAACATTTAGGAGATCTAGATATAATGGAAAATAAGATGGAAACTCCAAGCCCACAAGCCCTTCCATCACTTGAGGAACATGCATCGCCTATAACTTACCCGAGAGAAGTAGAAGAGACTATAGGAACCCCAATTGTAGAACCTTTGGACCAAACGCCACTAGAGAAAGTAGGTTTAGATGCTTGTTGTCATGACCTCTCTTAGTCCTAGGGAAGTTCCTAATTTTGATGAACCGAGCCAACCAAAACCTTACCCAATTTTCCGTCTTTAGATGTGAATCTTGAATGAATTAGGCCCAATCCACCCATCAAAATAGATAGTCCAGGTAGTTGCTTGATAAAGGTGGTAGACTCTAGTCCATGTAGAGTGGAAGCTAATATAGGAGTAACCCATGACCTTACACACTTATATCACCCATTCATGGTTGATAACAAGAAACATTATGGGTTTAAACCGGTTTATTAGGTCAAGATGGATCCTTAACTAAGAATCTTTTGAAGTTGATAAAGATGATCCATTTTAGAGAGAGATTTGATTCACCCACTACACTAATAGACTTAGGTAAAGTTATAATGAATGAAGCACACTCCTTTGAGCATATAAATCACCCATCACCCTCTCTCTCCTCACGAACAAATTTCCACCCTGGGTGTGTATCGCTACTATCACCAGCACTTAAACCTAAGTGTAGGAAAACATCCCCTTTATCCGTTAAATAAGGGTAGAGTCGCCTCGTGGACTCGAACAAAAACAAGCTTGGGAGGCAACCCATGTGTATTTGTTTTTCATTTTTATTTGTGTCTCGTATATCTTTTATTGATTGTTTATTCTCATGTTTGAAATTGTAAAAATGCTTTATTTTGTTTTTAACCTCGCCTTAATTACATATAAAGGTATTTTACATAAAGGATAAGTGTAGGGAGGATTACACGTTTTCAAAAAGAAACGAAACATGAGAATAGCAATTCATTAAAAAGATATATAATGTTGGTTCGAGTCAAATGCTTGTATCGAGTCATAATGGATGTTTTGAAGAAATTTTTCCAGATTCTAAAGATGTAAATTTTCCAGAATTTTTCGAAAATCGAAACCGCTTTTGTCGATAACTGACCGTCATGTCGCAACTGACTCAGGTCGAACCCGACGGCCAGGAAGGAGTAAAACAACGATTACTTTTTTCTCGTTTTCTGAGCTACTTATAAATTTTGGAATTTTCCAGGTCTTAATTTTCCAGAAAATTGTAAACATCCATTCCACAAGCATTATATCCTAGTTTAGTAGAGTCATATATATATATATTATTACCGATTTACGAATGTTTCGCTTGTTTTCTTTGAATGTGCAGGTTTTATTTATCAAGAAGAAGAAACAAAAGATTGGAAGGAGCTTTTCACGCATACATTTTTCTTGGAAAGGATTTAACCACCACTTTACATGGATCCTACCGAGCTAATCAGGGGAGTACTAGTTTCTTTCGTTTTTAATTACCTTCCATTATCATAACTTTGACTTTGGGAACATTGGGACAATGTTCAGTTTAAGTGTAGGGAGGGAAAATAAAACGGGAACTTTGAAACTATGTTTATCTTTGATTATTTGCTTTGTCCAATTGCAATTGCGTAATAAACCATGAGAAAATGTCGGTTAGGGTAATTTTGGCACCAAATTTTTAATTTTTCATAACATATAGAAGTGGGCCATTAGTCTTAATAAAGCGTCTCATGGATAGAAGTTATATGACTAGCACAAAAACCCTTTACCACCTAAATTCCACCCAAAATGTGAGGATCACCCTTAGATTAGTAGGAATTAAAGCATTCATCTTTAATGCTTAGAGTGTGAACCGTTAGTATATTAGATTCTAGAACTTGTTTTGTGATGCATCCGAGATCGCTAGTAAGACTACACTTGTGTAGTTAGGAATAACTAAATGATAAGAGGCATTAGGATAACCCTTGTTTGATACCTGTAATATAATTACTTCTTCCACATCGTTGAGTAATTCCCCCACACCCTTGCGTTGTACTCATCTTTAGTACACGATACCCTAGTTAACCCCTCGAGCCTATCCTTTTCAAGTTCTTCGATTTTTCGTTTTCCGAATCAATGAAGAGCATTGTTTACACCCCACCCCCAAATATACACCCAAATCGCTTTAGCCTACCATGTATGCACTCACTTTTAGTGCATTATTGTTATCACCCAAACCCTTAGTTCAATTATCTAGTTGCTTGCATGAGTTGCTAAGTCGAGTCATATCCTTTGTATACAGCTGGACGATTAGGACTCATGGGAAAAGTTAAAGTTTAAATGATTAGAAGAGAACGTTAAATTTTATTTGGGTAATAACATACCCCAAGTGTTTTAATCTTTTCAA
>OU343225.1:155830223-155885686 GCA_910596185.1 Chrysanthemum makinoi | reverse complement strand
TATATGAATTGAACCGGTTTCTACCCTAAGGTTGAATAAATGGAGGCTATTTGTTTCACCCTTTTCACATTCAATTCTTTTTCATTCTTCAACCCCCATAGTGCTTACCGAGACTTCATAACTAGAACCTTGTTGGGTTTATTCCAGTACTAGCTTAGTCTCAGTCCGCACTCTTCCCATATCTCATTTTCTCCTTTTATCATCATACCTAAGAACTCTACACTAACTAGTGGATAGTCCCTAGGTAGATCCCTCCGGTTACATGGGATCATGGGAACAAATACCTAACCTTATCATCCTTATATCACCATACATAATGTAAAGTTGGTTGGTCTTTTGGGTATTGTTCATCGCATTGAAACTAATTGAAAACCATTTGAAAATCAATTTAGATACTTGTGATATATTATCAAAGCATTTGTACCTGAATTGTTTTTGATATTTTTAGAAGAAAAAGAGCTCCCCCTCAACATGTGCATCATGTATTTGAAATCGTTTAGCACACGGAGGCAAGAGAAAGAATCAACTTCTTTGATTTCCAATTTCTAAAAGATATCATCATCACTTCCCAATCCATTTGATTAAATACATGATTTTGAGGAAGGATAGGGTTTTAAGTTTCTCCCCTCAATATGTGCCTTGAAGTTTGAAGGAGTTTTTGCACATACAAGAGAGAAGTTCTTTGAAGTACAACCATGATCACTTTGTATTTAGAAACCATTTAATCATACAATCAAGGTACCTTATATAAAAGCATGGAACACTTTTTGTACCTGAAGGTTTGAATTTGTTTTGAAATGCTCCCCTTAATATATGCCTCGAGATACGAAAATTGTTTAGCATATATTAGAGAGCGATATGCACTTAAAATGGTCATCTTTTAACATCTTTCATATTTATATCACATTTTCTCCCCGATCAAAAATTTCAAATCCTTTGAGATTTTGGATCTCAAGTGATTTAAATATGTATGAGACAAAAACATTTGTTGGAGAAAATGTGGCCAATTTTATATGATCAAGTGGACAATATTGAGGTTCCCCTTTGAAGCACAAGGGAAGCCACAGAAGATAACTAACACTAATACATACTTCATGTTATTCATAGTTTGTACACCACATTTTACACATAAATAATACAAAGCGAAAACAACATCCGAATATCTTCATTCATCCTTTGAAGTAGCTTGTAATGACCTGCGCGAAGTCTTCCACCCACAAAGCTTTCAAGGTTGCGATAGATCATTCTGGTCTTCAATCTTCGTTTGATTGCTGCAATGAACTCTTCACACCTCTTCACATCTTCATCGGACGAATTTCGTTTTGTCCCGGCTTCATTTTAATTTTGATGTCCTTCACTCTGGAGTTTAATTCTTCTTTGACCATTTTGAGTGTTCCATCACGATTTTATAACTCACATAATCTCATAACATCCTTGAACCATATACTCAGTAAGATGGCTCTGCGGGGTGTCAATCACTTTATATTCGTGATGAAATTCATGTCCACCGGCTTCCCAATTTGGTCTTGTAAGATTGACTCGAGCGGTAGCTTTCTATTCCAATTGAAAATCTCCAACTCTTAGTCGAATGACCAAGCCTCTGATCCATTGATTGACAGTGCGAGAGCCTTCTTCTCCGGCGGGAAGATGGTCAAGGTATCCTTGGAGGTTCGGAAGATAGAGATCTTCAAAGTCATTAGCATCGATGTTTGAAGTCGTTTTCTTCTATGATGTGCTCTTTCATGTTAGCTCTTCGAAGAACAATCTTCTTCAGGTAATCATACCCGTAGATAGGGAAGATCTCTATACTAATAACACTAAGAATTGCAGGTCGATCGAACGCTTTCTGCGTCTCTTCTTGGCACTATGTCTTTCGATGTAGAATTCCTTCTTCTTGAACCACCAATGTGAGATCCCATATGAAGCGGCAATGTCATATTGTTGCTCTTCGTCTGCCTGAAATTGATCCGGAACCATCGTTTGAGACCTTGATCAGTGTAGGTAGCTGCCTTCATCTTTGAAATTGATAAAGCGGGTCTTCTTCGAGAGGTGTGTCCATAGATAGTCGGATCATGGTTAAAGAAGAATTATGACCGAATGGTCATAAATCCAGTTCACCGCCCGAGGGAAGAGGGTTGTTACATCAAACCTATTGATCTGTTCACCAACTTGATCATTCAACATTCTATAGCATTCTTTCATTTGATATTGAAGTGATTAGCATCAAAGTGGAAGACTTTAACTATTTCATAAGTTGGACCTTCAAGATCTTTAGGGGTGATAGATGTAATTTCCTTCTTCTCACAAAACACTTTATAAAGCTCCCATATCCTGTGAAGTGAAGAAGAGAGTCTTACGCGGAGCTTCATAGTTGGAAATGATAGTTGAAGCCCAATTGTTTCTTTGGATTTGTTGACTCGGTTCGGGGAATAGACCATGAAGGCTCGGGAGTTTGAGGTCTTTCTTCGAGAGCCAACTTTGAATTGTGTCTTTTGAGGTGCGACTGGATGGATTAGATGGTTCACCTGACATATAAGTATCAAACCAATCATCTTCAGATGGCTTGGGAACAAACCGGGTAAATGCATCATCTTCATCGATTCGATTCGCTATGACAAGCGATTCTCATTAAAAACTTGATCTTCGGGGATAGAGAGACCGTAGATGTGAACCTTGAGTCAACCGTGGTCCAAGCTGCGATTTCTTTTGCGTTCCTTGATTTTGGATGAACCGGGTTGATTGGCAGGCTTTGGTGGTGATGATGGTGGTTGTGGTGGAGATGTGGAGGTTGTCTTAGAAGATCCACCAACTCCAGATGTTCCAGCACCCCAGTTGGAGGTGGAGGTGGAGGAGGATCTTTACGACCTTTACTTGATGTTTCCAACACTACGGTCCTCCTTTTCTTAGCAGCTACTCTTTCTCCAAGCGTCTATCAAGAACTGTACATGATTGTCGTACTTGATTGATTCTTTGAGAGCCTCATAAAGCTTCTTATGGACCTCATGCTTATCTTCGCCAACTTCAAACATCTTATCCGAAAGTACACTCTCATATCAGTGATAGGAAGATCCTTGAACCGTCTAAGTAGAAGAGCCTCCATTGCCCATTCCACGGCATCCTTATGCCTTCAATGGCGTCGCATACCCCTTCATCAAAGTTGACGTGCTCCAGCCTGAACGCGATCCACAAGGAATCTACAGTTTTTGGTAGTTGTCTTTCAAAGCTTCAATTCTTTTCACGCTTTGTCAAGCAATTGATCAGTAAGAGTTTGAGGTGGTGAAGCGGTGGAGTATCTACATCGGCATTGCCAACCTGGTTCAAGGGATAGAGTATTTGCAGTCAGGTGGTGAATGTGCGGTTACTTGTCAGAGTTTGGGAGGTGGAAGTGCGGTTGTGAGTAAAGATCTGCGACATAGGTGGAGCGGATGATGTGTCTTGCTGAACTTTGACATTAAACATGGATTGTGCATCCTCCTTGTCATTATCTTGCTTGGAAGACTTCAGGAATCAATGGGTTTGTCATTTAAGAATTGATTGCCGAAAGTGAATTCTGTATCTAGGTTCTTAAATGACGATAGAGAACCGGTAGAAAGATTTGGTTCTTCCAAGGGCATGGTCCCATCGGATCTTGACTCGGATTTTCTGTGAGACTTGATGTAACTTATCTTCAACATTTTGTTCATCTGGATATCACTTGTAGCGAGATTCTCTTACAGTGCTACTGGATGCTTCCTTTCCAATCCAGATGGTTCTGAGCGTGTGATTCACACTTCTTTTCTTAGTTCAAATTGGTGGTAGTTTTTGATGGTGAGGAAGAAAAGGTAAGGAGCGTGTGGCGGCTTTTCTACGCCAACAATTCTTTTTCCTTGTCTTGTGTGATTGGTGTTGTTTTTGAGGCACTTGATCGGGCTCTCTTAACACTACTCCACCTCTTGGTCCTCTCACATTGACTTTCTAGGCTTTGTTGGATTCCAAGTTGCGGAAAGCATCATCTTCATCAGTTAACCTTGTATTATCCCTTGAAACCTCGGTATCTTCACCAATTTCCTTTTCCAATTTCTTCTTCTTTCCTTTACGCTTCTTGGATCGTTATGCGAATGTTGTGACCTTTCACGTGTCTTTTTAGGAAGAGGCATAGGATGCTTGTGAGACGGAAGTGACTTGGAACATTGGGTTGTGGAGGTGTGGGTGTGACATCATCGAGAGGGATCTGGTAGCTCTTTTCTTGTATTGTTTGAAGTAGTCCTTCTTCTTGATATCGTTTGTGAGTAGAGTATAGGGAATTGGCGATCAAAGATTTCTTTCCATACCTCTAGGAACATATTTAAGATTACCGAGCAATTCATCTTCGCTTTATGTAGAGCTGAGTCAATCCACGGGTTGAAGTTGTGAGTACATTTGCAAATCTTGGATAACAAGTTTTGAAAATCGTCTGGGAATCACAAGCTTGTTCAGTTTCTTTCGACCACGAGCTTTATTCGAAAGTTTGTTCTATCGGATATGAATGTGTTCATTGACAACGAAAATTCTTTCCAAATACGTTCTGAGACATTCACATTCACTCCATTGACAATACCCCATAGGATTTGCAAGATGGGAATTCTCACTTTATTGAACCCTGAGGTTTTTCGGATAAGCACAAGTTGAGAACTGTTGTCATTGCTCTCCTGGGTTGATACATGTGTCCAGTGATGATGTCGGAAGCCCTTAATATGCCGGATGCGATATCCCAAACCAATTAGAAAGAAAATTAGATCGTCGGCACCGGTGGAGGTTCGATCGTATGTTGGGGTTACGGGAGTGATTCCTAGAGCCTTGCTAAGAATGTCGAGTCTATCACAAATTCCCTATCATCGGTTTGCACGAGTATTTAGCTGTGATTATGTCCCATTGAATGGTGTTCCAGAATTGTTGTATGTAAATGGAGGGAATTGTGCATTGCTTGGTAATGGCACCGAAGAAGTTAGTGTTCTTAAGGATATCAATAGATACTTTGAGGATAGGATTTTGTTGTAGCTTTTGAAGGTCCATATGATTACTTTTTCCAATCTCTGCCCATTGACTTTTAGGAAGGATTTCGTCATCTGAAAGGACTTTGGGTGGAGCGGGAGATGCAATGTTCTCAGCTGAGGTTGTGAATGCCATTGAAGATCTAAAGATAAATACAATCAACAACAATGATTGGGAACACGTTAGATTATAATTGGTTAGTTAGACAGTATTGAATACACCCTCAAGTCATAAACATGCACACTTAGAAGCTCAGAGACGAGGTTCCTAAAAGCAAATAGAGAAAGATTGAGTGGCAAAAGTGAGACATTAGGGATAAAGGCTCCATTTGATACATTTTTCACGAGACGAGTTATTTTGGAATTAAAAGGTTAAAACGCACATTTGCAAAGAAATAATGTCATGAAACAAGATACAAATGTAGAAATGATATAACAGATTTGTATGAGACAAGATGTAACATTAAGTTGCCACAAGGGAATCCAAGTACAACAAAATGTTATAGCAGTTACAAGTAAATTGTCAATACAAGTTGCTACTGAAATCCCGAATCAAGATTGTAAGCATGAGATTATCATAGCAAGTTGCCTTAAAACATTTTAATAACCCTAGTCGCAGTATGAAAAATAAACCAAATAAGTCGCTAATCATAAATGGACAAGTCGCTAAACAAGGCTAAGTCGCTACCTGAAAACATACTATGTCGCTAACTTGTAAAGACAAGTCGCCATCAACATAACTTCAGCCAGTCGCTACAAATCAGTTCACTAAATCGCTACAATTACTAAGTCGCTAACTTGTAAAGACAAGTCGCCATCAACAGTAATATAGCTAAGTTGCTACGATTTAATACGCTAAGTCGCTAACTTGAGAGCACTAAAAGTAACAACTCGCCATGAAGAAATTGAACACTAACTCACTACCAAGAACATTATCTCGGCGGATAAATGCATACCAAGAACTCAACCAATATCATTCAAATAACATCGCAAACCAATCAACATAATCAGATCATCATAATTTTTTGAAACACAACCCAACCCATTCAGTTAATCCATACTTACAAACGATTACAGGCAGCGATCTAACTGAATCATAAAGAAGATCACAAATTCATTAATACCAACTTCATGAAAATTACAACAACCCTAGTGCATCAAACGACCCTTAATCTATTACCACATACATCACAATTAATTCCATTCAATAATTCCAACGACAAACCTATACGAGGTAATCAAAAGGATCAAGTTCGTGGGATCACACGCAAGTAAACTCGAAGATCCTTGAGAGAGAAAGAGAACACGCATAGTACTACTGAAGATCCTTGAGAAGAGAAAGAAAAGGTTTTTAAGTTTTTGAAGAATGAAAAACAAAAAATTGGTAAGTCGCTAGGGTAAGTAGAGGAGAATAATCAAGAAAAGCAAGTTGTCACCTTTGGTCCTTGTGGTTTAGTGATTTGTGTAGCAACTTGCTATCAAATGATTTTAATAAGTCGCTAATGTTTTTCAAAGCAAGTTGCTAACATAGTCATGGAAAGTTGCAATCTTATCATATTATGTATAGTAGACATTTATAATCCATGGCCTTGACAGACTTATCAGATAGCATACTAACACAGATAAGCACACTATCACAATGATCACCACTGAAACAAACATTCAAACGGGTACACAAAGATTACCACAAAGGCAAGACAAGACAACAACCTGCAACTGAACACACACCATAATAACGACTGCGAAGCAGATATAAACAAGATATCTTGAAAAATCTCCCCTCAATCAATGTCAACAAAGACCATTGATTGACTTTAACTCCACCGTTTAAAATAAGAATATATCAGTTGTTCGAACTTCATCTATGATCCCGTATCATTATTGAATGACATTTCTAGGATCGTAGATGTTATCGAATACAAACAATATATCCTTTATTAGATGGATGAAAATGACTAAAAAATATGAACTTAAAAGAATGAAATATTAAAACAGTATTAACCCAAAACCTATATTTTTGAACAATTTATAAGAACGAGTCCGATTCAAGATGAAAAAGGAGTCAAAGTCGAGGTACATCAACTTTCGGCGTATTCCTCCTCTGAGTGAGCTATATTCATTTCCGATGGAAACCAAGTTATGAAGTTCCTGATTGAATTGAGCATTGTACCTGAAAAGGCGAGAGCACATTGTACTAGAAGCACATGTAGAATTGTAAATGGATGGGTTAGTGACATGATTAATCTCACTATTGGATGTATCACATTTTATCTGACGATATCAATATTAGAGGATCCTTTTTGGCTCAATATACTTGAAGAGTTTTCCTGTGGGCATCCACTTAAGGCATGATCTAGGTATGTAAGTCCGTTTGGATTCGTGAGAACTTAAATAATCGCGATTGGGAATCCATTTGAAGCGACTACTAGTAGATTTGTATGTGTGCACTTCCCTGTTTTGACTATTTTTCCTTTTGTGATTAATATGTCTCTTAGGGGATTGATCAGCCGAATGATGTTTCTTATGTGAACTAGTCATACTTCTAGTATTTCTGAACTTTGAGCTTTGAACATTTCTCTGGGGTTTGAGATTCATCATATCGGAACGAAGCAATGAAGTATTTTGTCAAAACAGCATTTTCATCAATTTGGGAGGCAAGCCTAGATTTCGATGATTTACCTCTTTCAGTTCTAAAGGCATTAGGCTGCTTAACTACTGTACGTTTAGAGAGGTTCTTAACAGTTGACTTTCCCAAAATTGATGTTTTTGCAAACTTAGTGTTCATCCTATTTCCAATAGATTTCCTAAGCTCATTTTTAAGGCAACAATATTGAAGCTCTTATCCTGAATTTGGGCATTGAGGTCATCAATGTCTTTCAATAAGATGTTAGATTGATTGATCAACTTGGAATTGGTCTCCTCTATGTTCTTTCTTAATGACTCATTTTCCCTTAATAGGTTGGACACACATAGAGCTAGTTCAGCATTTCTAGATTCAAGTGTATCACTCATCATGACAGGTCATATTTTTGCACATCTGAGAGTAGGAGTTTCAGATTGCATATGGTTGAATCTTTGTCCTAAATCTGGGTTTTTAATTGATTAATTTCAAAAAATTCTCAAAATTCTGGAAATTCCTGATTAATACAAGTTTTTTTTGCATAAAAGCTTTCATCCTTTTATTGTATTTCAACTTCCAATGAAATACATGTTTTTCAAGATTGAGTATTTGTTTGAAAGTTCATCATATATCCTTTTTTCAATCATGTCATTAGCTTTAATAGTTTTAGATTCAGGCTCAACCAAGATCGATTTCACAGTATTATGTTCAGAGTTAGAATCAGGTACATTAACATATGAATTACTCTGATTAGTTAAGTGTACCTCATAACATGAAACCTTTTCCTCTTTCTGAATCTTTGAGATCGACAATTGTCTTCATCCTCATTAATTGCTCTGAACTTGCACTCATTATCATTCATTGGTTCAACTGATCCATTGCACGACTTATTCAATCATTCCATATCGTCTCTTGACACCCATTCACTTCATTCAGCTTGTCATTCTTTTGAGCATCTTCCTTAATGTATAATTCCACATTACTCATGAGTTGAATAAAGGTGTTTATGAACTCATGAATTTCCATTCCAGTGTGTTTCTTGAATGAAATTCCAGTCATCATCATCAAAATCGAGGAATATTCCCGGATAAGTGGTGAAATTGATTGAAGATTACTTGAAGAGCTGCATTAGACTTATCAGTTGTGAACTTTTCATTGGTAATTTGAAACCTCAGTTGTTCTAAGTTAAGTGACAGGTCTTGTCAAGGTGGGAAAGTCGGACGAAGGAGGCGCCTTGTTCGATCCATAGCTGTAGATAAGAGTAGTTTGAGATACTGATGAAGTAGTTGAAAGGGCTCAATGTTGTATTCCATTTGCTTTGCATCATTTGTTAATATTAACACATAATTATTTTGATTATAAGTTGCAGAATCAATCGAAGGGTATTCGGGAGGCCTGAATCATTATTCCGAGGTATCATAGAGTGCAAGTACTTTGGTGATTAAAGGATCGATGATATAAGACATTGTGTGGAAGAGTGTGTTTATGGAAATTAGATGTAGGTAACTTGCTTCACTTCACCAAGGTATAAAAGACCAAGTCGTTAGGCACCAAATTGCTAAGAATTTTAAGCGTAAGTCGCTAAGCACCAAATCTAAGTACCAAGTCGCTAGCAAGATTTTGACAGCAAGTCGCTACAAACCAAGTCGCTAAATTGTCAAGTCGCTAAATAGCAACTCGCTAGGCATCAACTCGCTAACACCAAGTCGCTAGTAATATAAAGTACAAGTCGCTAACTTTCACCAAGTCGCTACACGTAGTGGAGAATCCACTAAGTGTACTGTTTGTCGGCTTGTCTCAATAGACAAGTCGCTAACCCAACTCGCTAAGTCCTTTAACAACAAATCGCTACCAAATAACAAAGCAAGTCGCTAGCAAGAACACTTATCCGTGGCTCAAGTCGCTAGCATGAAAAACACATAAACACCACTTTTCAATCCAAAAACAATCCAACCACGATGATTCAAGCCTTCTAAATCAAAACCTAAACACTTGTGATGATTCTAAACACAAAAGTACAATCAAAATCCAAACTTTAACACTAGAAATCAACCAAATGATGCAAAAACCACTAAACTTATTCAAACTCAAAAACCACCTAAAAACCACTAGAAATCCAAAGATATGTAAGAGATGATCTAACCATGGCTCATGATACCAATTGTAACATGGATTTCACATACACATCATAACATTAACACTATAAGCGTATAGATGATTTAAGAGAGAGAGAAAGTGGGATATTCTAGAAAAAGAAACTCATGTAAGGTTAGATTACCAAAGAACATCCAACCCTCTACCTTGTAAGGTAGAGGGTATTTATAGGTTACAAACTAAACGACCTCCTGATGGACTGTGGATAATGTATACAGTGGGTAAAGACCCGTCCTTCCTCCACGGTGAAGCACTAAACTAAAAAGCTAACTAAGTAACTAGTAAATAACGTATTGTCTATGAGCTAACTTATGCTAGCTTACATTTGGGGTGACCGATACTTTACTATGGAATTTTCTAATTCCTAACAAGCAGTAACATTTGTAGCACCTTATCTGATATCACATTAAAAATTATGTTATTTCCATTTAAAACTATTAAATTTAATTCTAATATTACAATATATACTTATTTGAATTTTATTATACTCTTTATTAATATTTTACTTTTTTCTGTTTTAGGTTTTTTTCCCAGTATGTAGGCAAAATCGTTTCTATGTTTATTGCTTCAATCTCTTGAATCCGTCATTTGTCATTATTGACAATCTAAAGGAAAGTGGTGCTATATATGGAAATACAACTCAAAATCTGGTAATATCATTATTATTATTTTTATATATATGTAACAAATTTAAGGTTAATATTTTTATTTTTTATTTTTTATTTTGTTTTTCAGTTCAAATTGTTTTGTCATTATCTAAAAGTTTCAAAGCACTCAAAGGTTGAACATATTTCAAAGTGTGTTCCTCGAAGACTTGAAATGCAATGGCAAACATCGAAAAATAAAACAGATTGTGGCATTTTTACTATGACGCACCTTGAGTTCTATTGGAGGCGAGGACAAACAATGGAGATCTATATTTAAGCAAAATGGAAGTAAAGATGAGTTGGAATCATTGAGAAATTTGTATCTTGTAAGATTTTATTAAGTGATGCTAACAAATTCAAGGAGGAGATTATAACGGAGCACAAAATTGTAATTTTTTTCAATATTCGCTGTTATATACGTATATTCTGAATAGATATAGTGAGTCTACTTTTTCATTTTTAGCTACTTTCATATATAAAAATACTCGGATATTTTTTTAGATGTTAAACAGTTGCACAAAAATCATGTACAAGTTGTATAAAATTAGGCCGAATTTATAAGGCCCATTTCAGTAGCCTCATTTTAACTTTTCGAATGCACTTATAATATTTGTAACATTACATTATCAATCATCACAATCATTTACGTATACTTGAAATGCCGTGTTCTTTGTGTCCAGAGGGTACGTGCACTCCGAATTGTGCTAATTTGCAGTTCTTTTTGAAAGATGAGATGGACATGATAGATCGTTTCAATAAAATGGTAATTACTTGTGAGCCACAAAAGACTTTCCCAATAGAAGGAAATTTCAAAGAGAAACAAGAGCTGATTTCTAAGAGGAAGACAATGATTGAACAACTCCCACAGTATGAATTTGAGTATGAAGATATGAAAGCTCGTTTCAAGAGGATCGAAGATGATAACGCTAATTTGGAATACGTTTGGAGGATAGCTGATTTTAAGATTTACAAAGATTTTAATGTTGATGTTGAAGCAAAATATCAAGAGATGATAACCAGTTTTAAGAATTTGAAAAATCATAATGCTATTGTCAAAGATAAGTATCAAGAGATGGATGAATGTGCCAAAAACCTTATCAACATACTCAAAAAGTTGCGCTAATGCTGATAATTTTTAGGATTTTTATGTCGTGTTTTGTATGTTTAACAATGTGTTATTATCTACTTATTTGGTATATAAGCTAATCTATATTTATAAAAGCTAATATATCTTTTATTTTAAAAAATTTGAGTTTCAAAATTTTTTAATACTAATGTCATAATGTTTAACTAAATATCACAGTTTAATTTAATTATGTTAAAATACTAGATGAGTTTAAAAATAAAAGGATAAAAACCCATTTATTATTTTTCTCCTCGAGATTCGATCAAGTCAAATAATAAACTCATTTATAGTTCCTATAAAAGAGCATTTTCGTTTACCACTTTAGAGCTATAAAATTAAAATCTTCCATTAGAAAGAAATAACAAAAAATCTTTCTTTCATTCTACAAAAACTAAAAGTCATATTTAGTGCAACCATGTACTAGTTTTATATTCCACTATATTATTTACGATCCTGGAGGTTATTCTATGGTTTTTTATCTGATAAGAAACTTAGATATTTTGCCGAAATTTGTAATAGATGCCGAAGCTCTATTTAAATATGTGTAACATCATTTTAAATTTTCTTCTACATCTATTATATACATGTTAGTACCATGGTATGAAACCTAGATATTTTAACGAATGTCGCCATGGTACAAAAGCAGAAATGTGATAAGTTAGATAGGTGTATAGAGTATATTAAGTTATTCTACATCTATTGAGCTTGACACATTTCCACTTTTTTATTAATGTTTTTATTCATATTGTGATAAGAAAAAATTATAGGAATATTGAGTATATTCTTATAATTTATTCTTTTCTTATAATTATAAGTGTATCAATCTCTAAAGATTCAGATTCTGAATGTGAAGAGTACATGAAATTATACATTTTGAAAAATTATTACTCGTATAATGTAAGAAACGGAAGAACATGAAGTTGAAGATCAATTATGGAAGATGAAGATGAAGATTTTTAAAAAGAAATGAAGATGAAGAAGAATATGAAGTTGAAGATCAATTGTTATTGTAGAAAAATTTTAATTTTAATGGTTTTTATTAAAATTTAAATTAAAGTAATGTGAATTAATTAAAGTTTATTTCAGTTGGTAGTTTTTATTTTTTATTTATTTATTTTTTTGAAATTCCCAGCAGCATGTATGAGCAAGTTTATTCAATATTTTGAAACTAATTTGTTTAATATTGTCTTAATATCTTGTAAGAATTTATGTTCTCTTTAAGAATTTATGTTGTTTTTACTCCTTATCTACGTGTTCAACAACCACAACTCCCTTCTACTTATATAATACATTTTAAGTCAGTAATTGTTTATCATACCAACATATTATCACCATGGATGTAGAAAATGGTTGTCAAATGGTATGCATTGATTGTTGGGTTCAAAGGGAAAACAGGGCTGGATTGACCTTTTTTGTTAGGCGTCCACCTTATAGAGCTTTCATGTGGTATGTTTGTCCACTGTGCCTTGAGATAAGGGGAAACACATCTTATCTTGGTAGCGATGGTGTTACCAGGGAAAACACAACCACATGATATAGTGGTGGATATGTGATGGGTCTACATATTTCTGCACCTACTAATGTTGGTACATCTTTGGGCGTGATGAAGAAGGCAGTGAACCACCTACAACTGAAATAGCAAGTGGAAGCGCCCAAGCCAAACACCAGTGAAGCACCGCAACTGAAAGACCAAATGGAGAATGCCCAAGACAAACACCACTTGAACCAACTGCAACTGACAGACCAAATGGATCACTTACTAGTCATTTAAAGCGTGAATTGCTAGCAGAAATGCTCTGTTGTCTTCAGTCCAAATGTAGCAACCGATATGTTTGTGTGCTTCTTTTGTTATAATAATTGAATTTTTGTTACAATTTGAATCTATTGACTTTATAAGTCAAACAAGAGAGATTTTAAATAATAACAATTCGGTGTTGTTCCTCTAATATTTTGGAGTACCTTTTGAATAGCTTTTAACATTAAAGAAATTTTAATATATACATGTTCTAATTTAATATATTTTTGAGTAGTTTTTGACGTTACTATTATTTTTTTAAACTTATATGTGAGCTATATTATTTTAAAAAATGTTATATTAATTTTGGAACATTTATTTTAATAAATATGTTTAAGTTAGAAGTTTATTTTGAAATATTTTACTTTATAAATTATTTTTATGTTCTATGATATTAAATTTAATATCTCAGTAAGTTAATATCACAGTAACTTAATATCACACTAAAATAAAAATAGTGTAATTCTTTCGAAATTCCTAGCATCATTTTTTCAAACTGATATATGAGCTATCAATGTGAGATACTATTTAAAATGATTTGACAATACAATATCACTTTATCTGTAATAATAATAATATTAATTATATTATATAAGAAAATAAATTTTATTTCTTAATATCATATTAAATTTTATTTTCCACGTAAAATTTAAACATTAATTATATTATTTAAAAAAATGTTATATTAATTTTGGAACATTTATTTTAATAAATATGTTTAAGTTAGAAGTTTATTTTCAAATATTTTACTATATAAATAATTTTTATGTACTATGATATTAAATTTAATATCTCAGAAACATAATATCACACTAAATTAAAATAGTGTAATTCTTTCGAAATTCCTAGCAGCATTTTTTCAAACTGATATATAAGCTATCAATGTCAGATACTATTTAAAATGATTTGACAATACAATATCACTTTATCTCTGATAAAAATAATATCAATTATACTATATATGAAAATTAATTTTTTTTTTAATATCATATTAAATTTTATTTTCCATGTATAATTTAAAGGTTAATTATATTATTTAAAAAAATGTTATATTAATTTTGGAACATTTATTTTAATAAATATGTTTAAGTTAGAAATTTATTTTTAAATATTCTACTATATAAATAATTTTTATGTTCTATGATATTAAATTTAATATCTCTGTAACTTAATATCACAGTAACTTAATATCACACTAAATTAAAATAGTGTAATTCTTTCGAAATTCCTAGCAGCATATTTTCAAACTGATATATGAGCTATCAATGTCAGATACTATATAAAATGATTTGACAATACAATATTTAAAATGATTTGACAATACAATATCAGAGTTATTTGTCTAGAGATATATGATATTCTAAAATTTCAATTAATATCAGAGTTAGTTGTCTAGATATATGATGATATTGTAAAATTTCAATTAATATCAGAGTTAGTAAAATTTCACAGATTAATCAATTCATATACTATGATATTATCATAGTATGTAAATTTTTTATTTTAGTGACTAGCATTATTAAAAACAGTATTCTAAATCATATGAGATTTAGTTGTTTATAAAATGAATGAGTGAAAGAAGATATTAATATTGAATTAATATCCAATTTTATTGTTTAATTAATGATATTACATTAATATCAGACTTACTTTTCTTAATTTATGATATTATCTTAATATCAGAGTTAGTTGTTCTATTTAAAACCAAAATCAAAGAAAATTTAATATTTTGCATGTTCTATGAGGTATACGTATATAATGTCATAAATATCAGACTTTAGTTGGCTTATGACGTATACATATTTGAATATTTGTTTACATTTATTAAAAGTAATTTCGAAGTGACATATATGTAAGATATTATTTATAGTAGTAAAAGATACTTCCTCGAGACACAAAATATCACTTTATCTGTGATAATCTTTAAAGTTGATTTTGACAACACACAAGACATTAATGATTATAATTATCACATTTTATTCACGTAGTTAACTAATAAAGTATACTCTGACGATAATTTAAATTGAATTAGATAAAAAAAATATCATATTAATTTTTGTATTTTAAGAAAAAAATTAATACTATCTAAAAATAGTATCTTTATTCTTAAATTACTATTAAGAATATTATTAATTATGCAGCTATTATTAATTGTTTTCTTTTACTATTAAAAATATTATTCACGAAAAAACAGTCCAAAATAAAAATAAAAAATACCACTACATCTGAGCACTTGTACTTTAAAAATAACGTACATAGCCTTTAATATGAAAAACATAAAAACATTTTAATATGAGGAAATAAAGTAAGTAGTTGTACTTTAAATGTTATTTATTTTTTAAGGGCTCTCTATATTCGTTTGTACAAATCAGTGTGTTTTTTGCCTATAAATATTCCATCAATCACACATAGAAAAACATAAAAAAAAAATTATTCATTTTCATTTCATGTTAAAAATCACTGTGTTTTTTGCAGTTTTAATATAATGATTGTTTTTATATTAAAAATAAATTTTTTTGTATCATCGATAATTTATTATCTTTGGAAGATTTTTTTATTTCTATATTTTTTAAATCAAAATCTAGATATTCTATCGAATGTATTTGTTCTTGAAGCAAAAAAATGTTTATCAATCATTATATTTCAGGACCCTGTAAGTTTTTCTTCAAATAACTTTTCAACTTTGCTTTTTCTAACAAAGCATTTGTTGATAACAGTCGTTTCAAATGCAATTTAACAAAGCATTTGTCGAGAACATTCATATCCAGTTTGGTATGCAAGGTGATGAGTTATTTCCAAACGATGTAATGTTTCATTTGTATAAGAAATGGTTTACTCATATTATCTATCATGATCAGATTGAAGACGATATTTTTTGAAGGTGTATATTCTCATCAAAAACGACCAAATTCTGGCACATAAGAAGTCGTTGAAGATTTTATATGAAGATTATAATTATCGGTGTATTAACTGAAGATATTAATTTGTAATTTCATGTTTGAAGATATTTTACAACATTAGTTGTCTGTTCTTGTTATATTTCTTATTCCTTTTAAGATAAACTTTTAGCAGTACATTACATTATTAATTTTATTATAAGAATAAGTGAAGTAAAATATACATAGAATTAACATTACATTAAATTTTCAAAACAAGAATTAACATTACATAAGAAATAACATACTGTGATATTAAATAATACTATTAGATATTAAGTCCGATACTTTTACATAATGGACAAATGTTCTTGTGTAGCATCCAACGTCTAATACAATCTGCATGAAACTCATGGCTGCAAATCAATGTGATTATGCTTTCATTTTCTTTGTATTCTTCTAAACAAATCGCACAAACGCCTTCAACCTTATAGTTTCTTTAGTCAACCTTGTCAACCATCAAAAATCATATTTTTCTTTATAGATTTTTCCTTATAGTTTCTTTAGTCAATCCCGAACCATCAAAAATCATATTTTGTTCTAAAACACCAATTATTTCAACTATATATTGTTCTTCAAGTTGGAGAACATCTTCGCGGTACCTTCCCATGATAAAATGAACTAAATATGATGGTATACTGGGTATACTTTCTAATGTCTCCTGGAAATGGTTCCTATCACGAGTTGAATTATGCATAGATTGTAAGATATGAATAATAATTGATGGAGGTACGTCTGTAAATGGCACGAAACCATTACTCATTTTGAAAAAAACAGTTTATTATTTTTAACACGACAACTCGAAAAATGAAACATTACTTTCAATATCAATGTTATATATAGACTTATTCACGCCATGTAACTTTTAAAATAAACTTTATTTTAATATTTATATTTTTAATTTTGCCATTTATTTTTAATTACTTTTATATAGTGTTAATATCAAAGTAAGTTATAATAATATTAATCTTTATATTGTGTTTATATCAAAACCTGATTTAAGTTTGGCGTTTAATTTTGACAGTCTTTAATATATTATTGTGTTTTTATTGTGTTAAATTTCAACGTTAAATATATTATTGTGTTTTTGGCGTGACGCTATTATACATGTCAGATTTTATAATGATGAAAAATACCTCCTCGAGACACAAAATATTACTTTTTATGTCCAACTGACATATATGTCAGATAATCTTTAAAGTTGATTTTGACTATACACAAGATATTAATGACTATAGTTATCATATTTCATAAATATAGTTATTTAAAATATTAAATATAACACATATTATTTTTAAATTATTATTATCTTAATATCAGAGTTACTTTTCTTAATTAAGATATTTTCTTAATATCAGATTTTCTGAGAAAAAATATTAATCATCACTTTCTATTTAAAAACAAAATCAAAATTTTAATATCAGAGTTAGTTGTCTTAATATATGATATTCTGTTAATATCATAGTTTTGAAACAAAATATTTATAATCAAAATCAAACAAATTTAATATTTTTTGTAAAATCTATGACGTATATATATTAATATTTTATTAATATCAGAGTTAGTTGGCCTATGACGTATACATATTTGCGTATCTGTTTATATTCATTAAGTTATTAGACTATCATACATGTCAGATTTTATAATGATGAAAAATATCTTCTCGAAACTCAAAATATTTACTTTTATATCCAACTGACATATATGTCATAGAAAGTCAAAGAAATTAAAGTAATTTCCAACTTACATATATGATAGATAATCTTTAAAGTTGATTTGACTATACACAAAAATTAATGAATATAACTATCATATTTCATAAATATAGTTATTTAAAATATTAAATATAACACATAATATATGATATTCTGTTAATATCATAGTTTTAATATTGTGTTAAATTAATATTTGACTTAATATTGTATTTAAATTAATATTATGTTAAATTAGTTGTCTTAATATTATGTTAATATTTAAAATCAAAATCAAAAAAATTTAATATTTTGGATGTTCTATGACGTATACATATTGATATTCTCTTAATATCCGAGTTAGTTGCCATTTGACGTAGTAAGTTTCAATATTTTTAATGAGTAAGTTTCAATATTTTTTGAAATTCAAGAAATTGTATTACTATCAAAGTTAGTTACATAGATATATGATATTGTATTACTATCAGGGTGTCTTAATATCAGAGTTAGTAAAATTTCAATTAATATCAGAGTTAGTAAAATTTCAAAGATTAATCAATTCATATATTATGATATTATCATACTATTTTAAATTAATATTGTCTTAATATCAGAATTACTTTTCTTTATAAAGATATTTTTTTAATATCAGATTTAATATCAGAGTTAGTTGTCTTAATATCAGATTTAAATATTTAAAATCAAAATTAAAGAAATTTAATTTTTTGGATGTTAATATTCTGTTAATATCAGAGTTAGTTGACCTATGACGTATTAATTAACATATTTGCATATCTGTTTACATTTATTAAGTAATTTGCAACTGACATAAATGTGAGTGTTATTTATATTGATTATCATATTTGTTACCATTGATTTTTTTTATTTTTTATTTTTTAAATTTCACATTTTTTAATATATGATATTGACTTAATATCAGAGTTAGTTGTCTTAATATATCACACTATTTTAATATCAGAGTGTCTTAAACAAAATATTAATATTCACATCCTATTTTTTAATTTTTTTTATAATTGCATGTTATTATGAGCTATATCTATTAATATTGTCTTAATATCAGAATTAGTTTTGCCTTTACATACATGTCTAATAGTGATGAAAAATTCCTCCTCGAGACTTAAAATATCAATTTAAGTCAAAGTTTTACATTTAATTTTAATATAGTTTTTCAATAAAGTTGATTTTTTTAATTCATGTTGTTTTTAAGTATATTTTTGACATTCAAGATATTTGTATTACTATCAAAGTTAGTTGTATAGATATATGATATTCTATTACTATCAGAGTGTCTTAATATCAGAGTTAGTAAAATTTCAATTAATATCAGAGTTAGTAAAATTTCAAAGATTAATAAATTCATATATTATGATATTATCATAGTATTTAAAATTCAAATTCAATGCAATAATTTAAGATGAAGAAGAACATAAAGTTGAAAATCAATTATTATTACAATATGAATTGTCATAGCCTATTTAACCGACAAATAAACTAAAATCACTCAAAGAAATCTACCATGGCTGTGGGGGAAGCTCGTTAGAGTTTCAACAGCTTCCTAGCCAACTGCCAGTTGTTCTTGATATTTTCATTCCTATCATGACTCCTATCGCTTTGCCTGATATTGATTGTCTTTAGCGTCCGGGAACACGCAAGTATACACTTTATTAAAGTTAATTCATGCTCTGTTCTAGAAAAAACTCGAAATACCACGGTCTGTAGCTGGCCATGGCTGAATGTGTTTCTATCTACAACATTAGAAAATTTTTCTAAAGGTAAAACACTAAGCGTGTTTGCAACCTGAAAAATGAAATAGTGTTGAGATACGAAACATGGCAATTTAGGAATGTTTATTTGATACATATGCAATACAACATTACACTTACTCTGGTATCCAACATTTTCAAATTTGGAGATGCCCGAATCATTACAATGGTGAACGCTACCATAAGACTATTCCCAAAATCGACATCGGACAGCTTAAGGTTAATCAGGGATACAAAAGGAACATTCATCCTAGAATTAGCTTCATGTATCAACTACAACAAGTTTTAAAAATTAAATTTCATTAGTGTGTACACATTTCTTTAACATTGTAATTATAAGTTGTAAAACTCAGATTGTTCTTACCGTGCAATCACCAAAATCCAAAATAAGAGTCTCAAGATTTTGTAGTCTTGTCAGTTGAAAGATATCGGATGTTGTGATTGTCGTCACAACATTATAAAGACAAAATCTCAAATCCAACTTCTTCAAATTCCTAAGTTTTGCAATATCCAATAGTCTCATCTCGTTTGTACTAGGACAATTCATTTTAAGAGACTCAAGCAGTAGATTCGGGAAGCTATGAAAATATTCCAAAGTAGCCATAACACAAAGATGAAGTACCTTATGTTTCAATTCGACACGAGAGTAAAGTTGGGTTGGGATCGTAACTGGGTCACCATACCAGTTTGTAATAATCAACTCCTCAGTTCCATGTTCAGCCAAAAACAAGAGCCAGTCACGAATCTCTTCATAATGAAAGTTGTGTCTTCCAATCATTGATATTGGCTCTACAGAGAAGACAAACTTTCTTATTGGACCTATAAGCCGTTTTAAGAGTCTAGTAACAAGCCTCCCATCAAACTCATATGTTAAATAATAAAAGAAATCCTCATCAATTATGACATCGGTGAGCAATGTCCACTTAGACCTCCAGTTTCGCGCTAAACTAGAGGTTCTCACCGCTTCTAACAAAGGCAATCGATTCAAAATATTAGTGATCACTATATCTGGCATGTTGCTAATATAATTGATCAACATGGTATTATTGGAAGTTCGATTTGTCTTTTTGAGTTATGGAAATGAGGATTTACGTTAGGTTTTTTATATTCAGTAGATCGTTTCTGGATAAAGGTTGAATTTGAAACACTATATAAACAAAGTGTTGATGTACACTTGTACAGTGATATTAAACTGTCAATAATATCATATCAAAAAAACATATAAAAACTTGAATGAGCACTAGTAAATAACACTTAGATTTTTTTTCTATCTATTAATATCACAATAAATTATATCCTGAAAAGATAGATGCATTACACACCCACTCAAAATATCAATTTATGTAAAAGGTTTACATTTAATTTTAATACATTTTTTTAACTATGTTTATCACATTTGATAACATTGATTTTTTTATTTATTTTGTTTTTTCATTTCACATTTTTTAATATATCATATTGCCTTAATATCAGAGTTAGTTGTTTTAATATATGATATTGTCTTAATATCAGAGTTCTGAAACAAAATATTAATCTTCACATCCTATTTAAAAACAAAATCAAAGAAAATTTTATAATTGCATATGCCAATATGATAGTTAGTTTGAAAAAATGATTTTGACATTATAGATAATATGCCTGAATATCACACTGTGTTTGAAGATAAACTATCAGAATAATTACAATTCAAAATTTTTTTTAAATTTCATATTTTTTAATATATGATATTTTGTCTTAATATCAAAGTTAGTTGTCTTAATAGTTTATTTAATATCACACTGACATACTTGTATTTTTATTATAGTTTCTTTAGTCAAACAGATACTCAAATATCAGAGTTAATTGTTCTTTTTTTATTTATTTAATATCACAGTGTGTTTAAAGTACATAATTTTTAATATATGATATTTGTCTTAATATCAAAGTTAGTTGTCTTTAATATATGATATTGTCTTAATATTAGAGTCTTTGAAACTAAATAAAAAAAAATAAGAGAAAAGTTTATAATTGAATCTTCTATGACGTATACATAATAAAATTGTCTTAATATCATAGTTTGTTTGACTATGCATATATATTTTAGTATCTTTATACATTTATTAAGTAATTTCCAACTGACATATATGTCGGATACTATTTTTATAGTGGTTAAAGATATCTCCTCGAGACACAAAATATCACTCTGTCTGTTCTAATCTTTAAAGTTGATTTTGACAATACACAAGACATTAATGAATATAATTTTAATTTAATTAGATAAAAAAAATTGAAATTAATTTTTTTATTTTTATTTTAATAAAGATGTTTTACTTAAATTTCACATTTTTTAATATATGATATTTCCTTAATATCAGAGTTAGTTGTCTTAATATATGACATTGTTTTAATATTAGAGTTTCTAAAAAAAAATATTAATATTCACATCCCTATTTAAAAATAAAATCAATTTTTTTTTTCTTTTTTTTTTATAATTGCATGTTCTAATGAGCTATGTATATTAATATTGTCTTAATATCAGACTTAGTTTTGCCTTTGACGTATATATTTATTAAGTAATTTCAATCCATATTCAATAAGAGCTAAAATAAAATTAAATTTACTATCTGACATACATATTTTGAGTATCTGTTTGAAAAAGATATATGCATAACACACTGACATACATGTCAGATAGTGATGAAAAATTCTTCCTCGAGACTTAAAATATCAATCTATGTCAAAGTTTTACATTTAATTTTAATATAGTTTTTCAATTATGTTGCTTTTTTTTTATTCATGTTGTTTTTAAAATATATTTTTGTTTTTATTTAAATTTACTAAATAATTTTAACTTAGTTATGTTATTTTTGTTATGTTATTAAATACATATATTATGAAATTAATATGATGTTATTTTTATAATTTTTAAACCAAATGTTGTAAGCAGTAGTAACTTTTCTTTTTTAACAGTATAAAATTTTTATTTAAATTTCATATTTTTAATATATGATATTTGTGTTAATGCCAGA
Organism: Chrysanthemum makinoi; assembly: GCA_910596185.1. Lineage (NCBI taxonomy): Eukaryota > Viridiplantae > Streptophyta > Magnoliopsida > Asterales > Asteraceae > Chrysanthemum > Chrysanthemum makinoi. Next base: position 155,862,916 of record OU343225.1, on the reverse strand, counting down.
GTATCAAAAGTCCTACTTGTATTTTTCTTATAGTTTCTTTAGTCAAACAGATACTTAAATATCAGAGTTACTTGTTCTATTTTTATTTAATATCACAGTGTGTTTAAATTTGATAATATATGTATTTAATATATGTATTTTTCTTATAGTTTCTTTAGACAAACAGATACTCAAATATGATATTTGTCTTAATATCAAAGTTAGTTGTCTTTAATATATGATATTGTCTTAATATTAGAGTTTCTGAAACTAAATATTAAAAAAAAAATCAGAGAAAATTTTATAATTCCATCTTAATATCAGAGTCTTCTGTTTTAATCTTTAAATTGTCTTAATATCATAGTTTGTTTGTCTATGACGTATATTATATGTCAGATATTATTTTTATAGTGGTTAAAGATATCTCCTCGAGACACAAAATATCAGTCTGTATGTTTTAATCTTTAAAGTTGATTTTGACAATACACAAGACATTAATGATTATAATTAAATAATAAAGTATATTTGATGTTAATTAAATAAAAAAAAAATTGATATTAATTTTTGTATTTTTTATTTTAATAAAGATGTTTTACTTTAAAACAACTTTGATGTACTGTAATATTAAACTTATACTGATATTATTAGAGTATGTAAATTTCATAGTTTAATAAAGATGTTTTACTTTAAAACAACTTTGATGTACTGTGTTAAATAATTATTTAATATCACAGTAACTTAATATGACATTAATATCATAGTAATTTGTTTATTTAAAAAAAATAGTATTGTTTATTGTATTAATATACATGTTTGATTTTAATTTTGTTTTCCTCTATAAATATTACCATTTCCGATCTCACAAAAAAACAGACCAAGCAATCAACTCACAAAAAAATTCAATCTATATTCAAAAAGATTGATGATCATTTTGCTATATAATTTTATTTTTTTGCTTTGTTTATATATGAAATCTAGATATTTTACCGAATCTTGAAAGTGAAACAACTTACAAGGAAACAATTTTTCTTACAAATCTTCAAGTTGTCTCACTAAGTGTTCCCCAAAACCCTAAATCCTAAACCCTTAAGGATTTCATCTTCAAGAATAATCAATGGTGTATGATAATCTGTATAAAGCTGCAAACAGTTTTTTTGTTGCTTTTTAAAACCTTATTCTATCAAAATCATATGTCATTAAACATTTTTGTTTTTCCAGTTTCATCAACAAAGCTTTAGAAATGAGGGTATATGATCATGCTTTGTAGTAGTCACATTTTGATGAAGTTAGATTGTATGAATTTTATAATCCTATTATTTTTGAAATAAGCTAAGCAACTACAATAACCAAAGTTAGTTAAAACTAGTGTAAAAGAGTTGTCATAGTGTTACTCTTGTTCAAGATAATTTTGTACAAGGTACCCCTAGAAAAAGGATTCAAGTTTTAGGGCTTGCAAATATATTGACTTGGGAATTAATCAAGCAGAAGAGCTTTGGGGTGAAGGAAGTGGGATCAAGGAATGAGTTTAAAATTACGGTGAAGATGACAATCAAGTAGTTGCTAATGTTTTTTTATTTTTTGATGTCTTTTTATGTATGACTTTCAGTATGAAAAACAACTGCTGTGTAATGTAAGATGCAATTATGCATATATCTATTTCAACAAGTCATAGTAATTCTGATATTAATATCTTTTTTTACATTTTATGCTATGAAAATCAATGATAACTTAAATTTATAAAAGACGTATTCATATTTTAATATGATTGTCACATTTAAATTCTATATTTAGTTACACTAAAACTTATTCTGATATTAAAACTGGGAGTACCATACAATTTTTATTAGCAGTAGAAACATTTGTTGCAGCAGTAGAAAAATTTGTTGTAGCAGCAGTAATATTTAGTTGCACCAAACTGGGAGTAACATATAGTTTACTATCATTCGACAGTCTTCCTTTCTGAATAATAAAATCTATATTACAAAAATCAGAAATTTCTTAATATCTTTCTAAATCATCAGAAATAATATCAAAATTTCTTAATATCACATAAGAATAAGGACAATTAAAATCTGACTAACAACAATATTTAATATCACAAAACAGTACCTTTTCTGATATTAAAACTGGGAGTACCATACAATTTTTATTAGTACTAGAAAAATTTGTTTGTAGCAGCAGAAAAATTTGTTGCAGCAGCAGTAGTATTTAGTTACACCAAACTTATTCTGATATTAAAACTGGGAGTACCATACAGTTTACTATCATCAGACAGTCTTCCTTTCTGAATAATAAAATCTATATTACAAAAATCAGAAATTTCTTAATATCTTTCTAAAGCAGCATCATCAACTATAACTCTTACTTTGTCTAGAGAAATAGAATTACCAATAAAAATACTCTTAGCAGTAGAACAATTTGTTGCAGCAACAGTAATATTTAGTTACACTAAAACTTATTCTGATATTAAAATTGGGAGTACCATACAATTTTTATTAGAAGTAGAAAAATTTGTTGCAGCAGCAGAAAAATTTGTTGCAGCAGCAGTAATATTTAGTTATACCAAACTTATTCTTATATTAAAACTGGGAGTACCATATAGTTTACTATCATCCGACAGTCTTCCTTTCTGAATCTATAATACAAAAATCAGAAATTTCTTAATATCTTTCTAAATCATCAGAAATAATATCAAAATTTCTTAATATCACATAAGAATAAGAACAGTTAAAATCTTACTAACAACATTTCTTAATATCACAAAACAGTACCTTTTATCTCAAAACATCATTGAACATTTTTTTTCCTGTTGCCTCTTCTGCACACTTATCAAATATTTCTAAATCTTCAAATGTAAAAAAATTTGGATCTCTAATATCTTTAATTTCGTTGCTTATCTTGCAAAGAGCTTCCCATATCCAAATTCTTTAACAACCTTTACAATCATCAAAGCAGCATCATCAACTATCGCTCTTACTTTGTCTAGACAAGTTTCATGAATCTATACAAGAAATATAAAATATATCAAATTTTTTATAAACTGTAATATCATATGCAAAACTTTATTATGGTTATATAAAGTAATAATACCTGATCCTTATTGTACTCTAGCAAATCGAAGTAAATGTGACTGTCACAAATAGAAAAATCTTCAACTACTTCCATTCTTTATTCCAACTTTTTGAGATGGTAGCGTAGCACACATATATTTTTTGTGTCATAAGGATAATTGCCGCATGTCAAATACTTTAATGTTTCAGTTAATAAAGAATTTGCAGCCTTAATATCTTGTTTTACTTGACTCAAGCATTCTCGCATTTTTTGCTTATAATCAAACAAAAAAACATCCGATGCTGAATTTTCTTCTTCATTAACTAATCTTTCTTCTCCTTCTATTGAATATAACAAGCCGATAGTTAAGAATTTTTAATATCAGATTAACTATCAGCTACTAGTACTAAGTTACTATTGCTACTAGTAGTAATTTTAATTAATTTTCAGATTATCTGTAATAATAGCAATCATCTGAATTAACTACTTTATTAAATTTATTAAGTAAGTAATATGAACTTGATATTTAAGAAAAATTCTTGATATCAGATTACCTATCATAATAATTTTCAGAGACAATTTATAAACATGAAAGAAATTTCTTAATAATTGATTAACTACAATTATTATCATATGCCGTTTTTCAGTTTATAATTATTAACAGAATAACAATGATAAGAAAATCGAAAGTTCGTTAATATCAGAATAGGTATCATCAGACACCATTAATATCAGAATAAACATTATAATGAAAAAAATTAAAGATCTTAATATGATATAACGAATCTTGAGTTTAAAATGAATATCAGAATAACTACATTAAGAAACAAAGAATTTTTTTATAGTTATTATCAGAATGACGATGTTAAGTAAAAGGAAATTCGTTAATATCAGATTAGCTCTCATCAGACATCTTTAATATCAGAATAAAAATGATAACGAAAACGTAAATTTATTAATATCATATAAGCAATATTCAGTTTACAAGTAATATCATAATAAAAAATGTTAAGAAATTTTTTATCAGTATATTTATACCAGAAACTTATTAACTTCAGTTTCAGACACCGTTAATATCAGAATAAAAATGAAAAGGAAAACGAAAATATCTTAATATCATATTGGCAATCTTAAGTTACAATTAATATCAGAATAAAAATTTTAACAAAAATGTTAATAAGAATGGAAATATCTTAATATCATATTAGAAAGCTTCAGTTACAATTAATATCAGAATAAGTATCTTAAGAAAAAAATTAATTATGTTAATATCAGAATAGCAATCTTCAGTTTGAATTATATCAGAATAGCAATATTCTTAATATCAGATTATCTATCATCAGATATACCTAATATCAAACTAACTATCATAAAAAAATTCTTAAATTCGAAATTAAGAAACTTACCTTCGTTTAATTATGCAAATCTTAAACTTGATGAAATCATTGTTTTTAGATTTTTTTTAGTTTATGTTTTTTTATGTTTTGTTATTCAGATATACACTGATATTATAATAATATAGATTAATTACGAAAATGCCACCGCGTTTTTTTTAACGTAGATCAGATGGACGCTTGATCGTGCGGCTGATATTCATCCGTACCATCCGTACTTAAAAGCTGGAACGCACCCGATCCCTTCCCTATATATATATATATATATATATATATATATATTTAATCTTCATACTCATTTTTCTACTTACACAATCTTTTTTTTATAACAACATCACACTTGAAATCCGACCTCCGAGTTAAACCATCCAAACGGGTAGGCCCTGAGACCCGAACTACTAGGAGAGACCCGCGAAGAGAAACCACTAGAACTCACGGCTTCGCAATAAGAGAAAAATCTGAATTTTCTTTTTCACTTGCGAGACTCGAATACAGATAAAACTCCTCCCCAAGCTTCTAAAGAAACTCAGATGGCCAAGTTGTGTCATGGACTATCTTGTTTGTCTTCGAAAATACACATCCAAGTTTTTACGTGGACTAAAACTTCAAATTCAATACCTTAAGAGAATAATTTAAAACGTGCAAAGTCTCTCGGCTTTGATCTCGAGCCGTAATTTCCGCGTATACAATATAAATTAGGGATTATGTAAGAAAAGGCCATCCAACTATTAAACATTTAACTTTTTGGCCACTCATTAATTGAAACTAACATATATGCCATCAATTATGTGTCAGTTTTCGTTTATATCTAATTTGGCCAATTTTTTCTGGAGATCTTTGAAAAAGCGAGATTAAAGCTAAATTCAATATATTTAATCAACACAAATAATTATTGAAATATGAATTATCCGTTTTAACTATTATTTAAGTGTAACTTTATTTAGTAGAAAGTAATTTATGATTGTTTAACTAATGTTTTGCTTTTGGTTAAACTTGGATTTATACTTGAAATTTTATGAATTTCTTACAATAATTTAGACGAGGTTGGTATAAGCGGAAACAAACATATATTTGAGTGGCTTTTAAAATTATTATTACTAAATAGATGCATTAAAAGAAATGTTTAAAACTTTGATGGCGTCCGCATACATAATCCCAATTATTATAATTCGCCTGGTGACCTGTTAATCAAGACATCAAGTTATAGTTTTGTAAATTACATGTCCGAATGTTAACATGAGCCCAATGATATCCTTTATCATTATGCCCAAACTTCTATAACAAATTTCTAGGAATAAAACCTATGCTTTCTATTTTTATGGCCGACATCTTTTGTAACAACATCAGTTTTATAAAGTGTAGCTCTTTATGCTAATTCGTCTATTCACTATAACTACTTGTCTACTTCAAATAAAACCCCATCAAGAAATTACTGTTGTGTTATACAATGTCATCATATGACAACTTTACTGAATCACCGCGATGTAAGATGTTACGAATAAGTTTTATTGGTCCATGAGAAACAAAAGGTAAAGGGTCTCTGCGATGAAGAAAAAGGTAGATAGACTTTACAAATGGGTGACCATGGGTTCAGAAACACGGGTGCACTTTGTGATCAAGTGAAGACGAAAGCTGCATACTAACTTGAAAATAGTATATGATGCTATGAAGTTTTTTATTTAAAACTTTTGCTATAATTAACTGGTTCAATATAATTTAAAACTTTTGCTAAGTGTTTCGTTGTGGACTTGTTTCATACCTTTTGTGCTCTCTGCTAGCAACTTATGTAGCTTAATCACTTGAAAAAATAAATTGCCAAAAGTAACCCTACCCACCTCCTAGACAAGCAAACCGTCACAACTTCAACCCCTTCAAAGTACAAATCCAGAATACACCTTAACATATATGTTAATGTTTCAAGACAGGAGAGAAAGAAAAGGTTCTTTTGATCTAAACAAATGTACCTGCAGTGACAAATATTGTTCAGGCGAGGGGGTCTTGTTGCTAGAAACATCTACACTTCAGCGATAAGCGAATGGAGTCTGGTAATTATTCCAAAGGATTAGAAGATACATAAAGCTTCTCAAGACTTTCCATTCCATCAGTTACATCTGGTATGACCTGTTCCAAGATACAAAGGTTGGCACTCGTCTATATTAAAAGTGTATTCCAAGAAACTAGAGGCAATTTTGACCCCTATACTAACTTATCAATAGGTTGATTTGGAACTTAAATGGGTCAAGAGTCGCCCAACGTGTAATTTTTGATGTAGAAAACCAAATAAATCACTATTTAAAAAAAAGAATAAGGCATTATTGTATGTCGAGGCCACGAGATAAAATCTTGGGTTGGTAGAATGGTAGTCTCAATATTTCGGTGGTCTTACTGAAATAACTTGAACACTTGGGTGGCTTCCTCAATCCTCATTCACTCTACCTATATATAATATTACTTTGGTGATCATTTTTGATACTAACAGTTTATTAAATCTTTAAAATATTGGACAAAAAACGTTTCTGGTAAACCTAAGTCATTCGCTTCTGACGGAGTACCAACCTGCCCATTTTGCCATCACTACATACAACACAAAAAACTGGGGCAGGAACTATAAGAACAATTACTTTAATACGTTTCACATTGCTTGCTCAGCATGCCTCACTACAAGGTCAAAATAAAATAATTATGTTTGGTCTGGGAATCTGTTAAAATGGTACAGAACAAGAGTGTATAATCACCCAACCAATCACCCCTTGGTGATATTCTTTTTATTATAACAGTAAACACTTGAAGGTTTGTCCCCAACACGGATGCAAACCAATACAATACAAGTAAACCAAAGATTGTCCCTCTAATAGGTGCAATCAGTACAAACAACTCACACACTAACAAGAATCCAGAATACCAAAGTAAACAAGATCAAGATGATCTTAAAACCCATAACTAAAACAATGATACTAACTACTAAACCAAGAGAGGAATGATCGTATTCTTTTGAGAGAGAAAGTTGTGAAACCCTAGTGAGAATGAGATATTTTATAGCCTTCAATGTTACAACTTAATCCCTGCACAAAAGACACTTAACAAACAACACCCAAAGTTATAATATTAGAAACTTATACTAAAAATATTTACATATTAACCCCTGAAGGTTCAACAGCTTTGAAAATATGATAGAATACTTTCAACACCCCTCCTCAAACTGATGAACCTGCAAATAGATTTATCATTCCTAATTTCTTAACCATAACCCCATGTTGCACTAAACCAATGGCTTTAGTCAAGACATCAGCAGTTTGATTCTCAGAATCAACTTTAACTATTTTTATTAACACATATGCAACTTTTTCTCTAACCAAATGCACATCAATGTCAAAATGTTTTGTTTTCTCATGCAAAAATGGATTTGCAGCAATCTGCATAGTAGATTTATTATCACAGTATAACTCAACAAGTAACAAGTTATCTGTTATACTAAGATCTTTCAAAATCTTAAGAATCCACATCACTTCACAAGTAGTAGAGGCCATAGACATGTACTCAGCCTCAGCTGATGATTTAGATAAAGTACCTTGTTTTTTACTCTTCCAAGAAACCAAACTATCATTCACAAAAATACAGTATCCAGATACAGATCTCCAAGTAACTGGACACTTAGCCCAATCTGAATCAGAATATGCAATGACTTTAAAATTCTCATTAGTTTTACTAAAATGTAACCCATTACCTGGTGCAAGCTTAAGATACTTTAAGACGCTCAAACCTACATCAAAATGAGACTTGAAAGGACAATGCATATGATGACTGAAACAATGCACTGCATATGAGATATCAGGTCTAGTCATGGTAAGATATATCAACTTTCCAACTAGCTTTTGATAACTAGTAATATTCTTTAAGTACTTATCATCATCAGACTCCTTATGATTCAAAACAATATTCTCAGGTAAAGGAGTTAACATAGGTCTACAATCAGTAAACTGTAAAGAATGGTAAATCACTGTTGTATTTCTTGTTATCATTACAGGGAATACATGACTATATTTATACAGGATATTAGCTTTGAGCCTAAGATATGTAATAACCCTAATGGGATGGGCTGTAATGTACTAATGGGTTTACTAACTCTACATATTTTAACATTCCCCTCAAGCTGAGCATATATGTTGATCATGCCCAGCTTGTTACAAATAGAATTAATACGAGTTCTAGGCAGTGCTTTCGTAAGAACATCTGCTAATTGATTTTCGGTCCTAGTGTGAGGATTTGTGATTGTCCCATCTTCTAACTTCTCACGAGTAAAGTGACAGTCAACTTCTATATGATTGGTCCTTTCATGAAACACATGAGTGGTTGCAATGTAGATAGCTGCCTGGTTATCACACCACATATTCATTGGTTTAGATTGAGGAAACCCAATCTCACCAAGTAAATTACGCAACCATACAAGCTCACAAGTCGTTTGTGTTATAGCTCTATATTCGGCTCTGAACTTAATCGAGACACAACATTCTGCTTCTTACTTTTCCAAGAGACTAGGTTGCCTCCAACAAAAACACAATACCCGGTTTTTCGTTGAGAAACCTAGTTGGTTTTTGGTGGTGATAGGTGATCGATTGCCATTAGGGACGATTTTTGTAAACCCTAATTTAGGGTTTATTGATTCTTTGATCTTGTGTTTTATTTGAGTGGAAGCTAACAAGGTACATTTACTTGTAGGTTAATTGTTTTACATTATATGATCTATTTTCCGTTGCGTACTCGGCTAGTTAAACATTACAACTTTTAGGACATGCAATTTCTTTGATGTATTCGAGTATTTGTCCTATAGACGAGATACTAGATTCCATGTGACTTAAGTGTTAAGACCTTAAGTTATGAAACTTATGTAACATGCAAAGTTAACAAGTTCCATTACCTATATAGAAAAAGATTGTTAACGTGTTATGGATATCGATAAAACAGATCAACCATATATGAATAGCTTAAGGGTATACTACCAAACCTAACTTTTGAATGTATTTGTGGTACAGAATTGGTTTCTAAGAAGGGTGATGAGTGCTTGGAGGATAGCTGGGATATTACATGGCATAGAAGGATGGAATGTGAATGAATGTGGAAATGAGATGTTCAACATTGATAAAATATGGCAAGCAAGTCTTCAACATGGTTTCACTCCTCTTACTACATCAATAAATTAAAACTATATAATATTACATTGAAGGTCTCTGGGTTATCTGATTATAGTTATGTGTATCATGTTTAAACATATACTTATTGTTAATAATCTGCAACCAATAAATCTTATGCCTTCTATTCTATACACTACTAGATGAAAACATTTCAAGTGTTTGGTATGTTATGTTTGTGCTTTGTGAGAATTTTGTTACATAGAAATATAATTATTGACTTTAGTCTTTACATTAGTGACAAACAATCTAAAGTTCTAAACAGGGAGCAGCAAGTAGCCAAGTACATGTTTTACTTCAAATAACTACACACACACACACACACACACACACACACACACATATATATATATATATATATATATATATATATATATATTGTACAATAATTCGTACGACCAGGCCTTCGATGGTGATCGAAGGGTATAAGGGGTGATATGCTTGCGCCAAACTTGTAGCCAATCTGCAATAAGAAATAGTAAACACTTCGTTAAGTGATTGCGCAGGGGTTGGGCCCTGCGAACCAGCTCCGGCGTGAGAGTAAGTATGTGATATGTGTTGTAAATAATATGAAGTATGTGAAATACTTTGTTGAATGAACATACCCTTGAAATGACTCGTCCAACCTATTTATAGGTGATGAAAATAGCTTGGAGAGTGTTAGCACACGTTTAGGAGATCATGGGAGGCGTCCCTTGATTTGTGGTAACTGCTAGGGCTTTATCCCCACTATCTCGGACTTGGCGGGGAAGCTAAGGAAATAGTGGGAACGTGGGGGAAGACCAAGTCAAGGTTCTTCTTTGTCTTGGCATCTTCAAGAGAAGACACCGAAGGGCATAGGCCTTCGGCTGGCGAATTCCCAACCGGTAACCATGTCAATGATGAATGGTTTTACGCCACCGATGACTTATGAAGAAAGACTTGGGTCTTAGTAATGCAAATTCGACTGAGGCCGAAGGGGGGTCCTTCGACCTGATCGGAGGGTACGTCATCAAGCCCCCCAGTCGAAAGTGATATGTACGAACAAGAAATATTGCTTACGACTCAGAAATAGGAACGAAACTTCCCCTTCGTCACAAAAAACGAACGAAGATGAAAAGTCTTGCACCTATTGACCGTAATTAATGCAAATAATTATCCTAACCACCCCCTTTCCTCGGTAAAAGAGAACATCTTTTCAAAATTTAAAAGAGGTTTGAAATCCGGTGGTAAGGGGATAAGTAATTACACGTGTAGGGCTGAGATTTAACGTATGTAGAGTATATAAAATGAAAAAACAGTAAAACCCTAACAAAGTTTTATCTCTCGCCCAAGTTTTTCACCTACTAAAACCTCTTCCGATCAAGCTTTCGATCAAACAAGGTAAAGTGCTCCTTCATATCTGTATTTCAAATACGTTATTGTGGATTTTAGAAGGCTCAATGTCGACCAATAAAAAAATTTTAATCAAGCAACAAGGTTGCACATTAACAAGGGAGGAGCTTAAAGCGTTCCTCGCTGATTATCCGATTCCAAAGGAATATAAAATCATGCTACCTAGTAGAAATCAAGGAATATTTGATGCCCCTGAAAACTATGTTGGTCCGTATACCCATGCATTCACCACCTCCAATCTTAGGATACCCTTGCACCCTATGATCTTAGAATTCCTCCGGTACTATGAGGTACACATTTCTAGGTTCAACCCTTTTGGCCTAGCCAAGCTTACTACATTCATCGTGATGTGCAAAGCTTATGGGTTCGAACCATCATTGACTGTGCTTAGGGGTTTTCTGAATCTATACCCGGGAGGAGATTGGTTGACCTTGGCCAAGAGGGGTGAAAGGGATGTGCCCATTCTGATAGATAGGCCTTTTACGAACATAAGGATCTGGAAAGGCAAATTCTTTTATATCCAGAACACCATTATCCCTCCAGCATACTCTGCATTGTTAAACCCAGAATTTCAATATGATGAAAAAAGGTTCAACGATCCCTTGCCCTATACCGTGAGAAGAAACCCTTTGTATCAGAGTTTGGCCCGTCATCTAGCTGATTTACAAACATTCCCCGAGCCAATTCTTTTCATGGCTGGCATTGCTGAAAGATGGGAGGGGTCTCCTTTGGTACCTGAGATTATTTGTGATGGAGAAAGTATGCACTTTTTTGATTAAAATAAGAAATAAAACTTATCTTTCGATATTTATCTTATTTGCTCCTTTGTGCTTGAGAGATGTCGTTCAGGAACTTTGTGGTGGCTGGTGGTGCGAAGGAGGTAAGCTTCCTTCCAAAGAATCCCCAAGAGACAAGCTATGGCGTGGGCTCCCCATCAGTGTCCATAAATAACAATGATGTGGAAGCCCGGCCCATCGAGCCTGTATCGTCTGCTCCTCCGTCAAAGGAACCCATAGATGTGGAAGATCAACTTGTGGAGAATGTTGCTGACTCTGATGAACCAGTCTCTGAAGGACAGTTGGCCATCGTAGGACCCTCCGGCATAGGTGAGAGGGTCCGAAGCAGGAAAGGTGCCAGTGCTAAAGCTGTGAAGTCTGCTTCGAAAAGGAAGCTCATCCTACCTACTCCTCCCTCTCGAACTACCCGGCAAAAGAGTGCCCAGGGTAAGGCTGTGGAATTTCCAGCCATCGAAGGGCCCAGCGGCGATGATATCCATGGTAATGTTTCTTGCCTGTGAACAAAAATTAGGTACCAATAATAATATATTAACAAATTTACATATGTTGCAGGACTTCCTGATAAGAAAGAACTTCCCTCGCCCCTAGCTTGTCACCAGCTCGTGAGCCATGTGATCCCACCCAAATGGAAGGGGGTGATAGATAACATGTCCATAGAAAGGCTCTGCGACCTTCATGACAAAAGTTATGTTCGACAGTGCATGCTAGATAACCAACTCAATGCTAGGATAAGGGAACTGCTCCGTGCTGTCACCAAAGCTCGAGAAGAAATGGATGTTATGCTGAGAAGGGAGAAGGCTAGGGATCAGAAGTATGCAGACTTGGAGAAGAAGTGTGAGGATGCCTTGGAAGATTTTGACAAGAACCCCTTGGTGCAAGATCTCAGAGCTGAGAATGAAAAGCTCAAAGGTCAACTGGCAACGAGTGAAGCTGAATGCAGCAGGCTGACTGTCGAAGGCTCAATGGTTGTAGGCTATAAAGAGCAGATATATGTTCTTTCATCCAAGTGTGGAGGCCTTGAACAAGAGAGGACGAAGTTGCTGGATCAAGAGATCAAGCTCAGAGAAAAGGTAGATGGGTTAAACCTTCTTCTGAAGATGCTGAAGAAGGACAGGGTGGACTTGGTAACCAAGGTGATCCCCTACATTGCTATGGAACTTTACCATAGCGATGATGTGGGAATTTCAATTGGGAACGTGGTGAATGCGGTCATTTTCCATGGCAAGTGTACCACTTTGGAGGAGATAGCTAAGACTGGGGAACCTGTGAAGTTGGAGAAAGTTCCTTACTATAGGGAAACTCATGAGAAAGAGTATGATGATGCAGGTAATCATTTAACTGCTTTAGAGTTCCCTTTCCTTGCAGATGTGACGAAGGACCCAGCGGCCTCCATTAAGGACCTGCTGGCCAAGAAGCCAAGGAAAGTCCAACCTCCGTCTCCCTCCAAGAAGACTCCGTCACCCCAGGTTCAGCTGATCCCACTCATTCCAAGGTTTGATGAAGGCAACCATGTGGTTGTAATTTGATCCCCAGGGTGGTACGTACCCTGTTTAAAACAATTTATGTGTGGTATGTGTGATGTAGGCTACGGCCTAAGACAATATTTTGTTTGGTTGGATCGTGAAGGCTACGGCCTGTTTAGACTAGTTAAACTAGTCAGTAATCTACATTAAAGCCTCTAGGGCTTGAATTTTGCCATGTGTGATTCTTCTCTTTTTATTTTTACTTGCGTAAAAAATATTTTTACAACCTAAGGCGTATGGTAGATGCATAGCCTCATTGTGTGTAGTTACTTCACCAAGAATATTAGCAATCGTATAATTTGACTGCTGACAGAGGGTCGCGACCCACTCCATCTTGATCCTTTGGGCAGCGAAAGGCTTAAAATACCTTAAGGCCATATAGGAAAGTTAATGTGAAGTTGAGATGGATGTTATGCATGTGAGCAAGACATGTTGTTTAGTCCTTGTACATCCCTTCGACATTGAAACTTATAAAGCGACTTGGTGGGCAAATCTTTGTTGTATTGAACGAAACAAGAGATTTGAGGGAAATGTGTTATATCATTAACTGGGTAGGGAGGATTACATCATTTTAAGAAATGAATACTAGACGCTTACCATTAATGCTTCTTTCCCCAAGTGAGAAGAATGCAAATACATTGATTGAAAGCAGAAATAAAGAATGTCCTTAGACATTGTAAGTTTCACACATAGAACTTACGAAGGGTAGTGCCATTCCAGGTTCTATTAATAGCGTCTCTGTGGAAAAATAGAAGGGGGGGTTGAATAGTTTTTCCGATTTTAAGTTGATTTCAAAAACTTTTAGATTCGATATTATGTGAAATCGTATGGATGTTGAGAACGTATAGATCTAATGATAATGCAAGCAAATAGATAAAGTTAAGGGATAGAAATGACACAACCGATTTATAGTGGTTCGACTACAAGGTCACCTTCCTTGCCCTACTCCACTCCCCGAGTCACCTACTCGAGAGTTCAAGCACTATGTCAACAAACTCCTTCACTTGGCAGAGAAGCCTTCACAGCGTTGCTTACACTTTTTCCGGTACAAAGCTAGATAACGAGTCCGTAGCACGGTGGACCAAACCAACACAACTATTACACAACAAATATGTGAAATATCATATACAAGATCTTCGCTACGAAATCTTAAGCGGGTGACAAATCAATCAAGGACCCCTTGCTTGGATGACTTGTAGAATGCTCGTGATCTCGCCTTAGAGAAGGACCTATATGAGGATCACAAATAGAAAGAAAGAAGAACAACTCTCTAGATCAAGTGATCTATATGTTAGAAGAGAATGAGAGTGTATGAGAGATTTAGTAAGAAGAGGGTGAGTTAGAATGAAGAAATGGCTCTCTATTTATAGGCAAATTTCTCCTCTGTTCCACGGATCCCACGGATCCCTTCCACTTGGGATCCGGCTAGTGTAATCCTAGGGATCCGTGGTACGCTCCTCTTTGCCCATGGTTGTTTTGGTTATGGGTCATGGGTTATGGGTTGGTCCATGGGTTTTCTTTAGATTCAATGTATCTAAGTATACATTGTATCAAGTCTTCTTTGGTATGGGTTATGGTTTTTACCCATCCTAATAAACTATTACAACAAATGCTTAATTATTACATTTTTGTATTTAAATGGCTATATGTAAATGCTTTACAAAAATAACATGTATCCTTATAAATTTACTTAAGATAACATTACATTTGTTATCAACAAAACACAAAGAGATCGCAAAATATTAATAAACGTTTTACGGTTTATTTGTATTAACAATCTCTCCCCTTTTGTTGATGACAAAACATAATGTTATGATGAGTAAAACTTAAGAATAGATGTAAGTTTTGAAAGCCCTAAGTTTTACTTCTTCTCCCCCTTTTTGTCGAAACAAAAAGTTAACCCTTGGAAGAAATAAACAAACATCTAACTCCCCCTTGACGGTAGCTCCCCCTTGTTTGGGGGTCAAGTGAAGAAAAATAAAAATCCTACAAAAAGAAAGGTTAGTAACATGCTTAAATAATCTTGTGGTTGGCGAGAATCAAGATTGGGAGCCAAGGTATGTAAACAAGGCCTTGTAATAAAACAACAAATTGTAGTGGTATGTATGCCACTTACAAGCATGTAAAATAAGAACAAGACTTGTTCTTGAAAATGACTTCAAAAGAAAAATAATACTAAAAGTAAAAATAGTAGTAGGATTCCTTCCATGCTTGCATAAGGTTATGGATGGAGGTTTTGATGAGTAATGGTATTGATGCGATCAAGGATGAGGTTGAGTATGGAACGCATTTCTTCCCTAACTTCTATTGCAATTTCCCTAGTGGATTGGCAATGTTCACAATGTAAATGATGTGGGTAATGAGTGCGGAAGTTTTCGGGTTGTTTTGATTTGAGTTTTGCGGAAGTTGTGGTGGAAAAATAGGAAAATATGGATCACAATCCGGAATGTTAATAAGTGGTGGTGGAAAAGAACCTAGATGTTCTTGTAATGTGATGGGAGCTAATGGTGGTGATGTTTCAAGATCTTGAAAGATAGTATTTGGAGATGTGGGGGTATTGAAAAGACTAATTCTTTTTCTTTAGGTTGGTTGGATCTTGTTGGAGTCTTAAGGAGTTCCAAAGAGTTATTTTAGGTGGTGATGAAGTTGGTGTACTTGTTGGTGATGAGGGTGGTGCTATAATGGAAGCATCTTGTGGTGAGTTATTTGTTGAGGATGAACCATTTGAGGTTGGTTTTGCTAAACAACAAGATCGGATACTAATCCGTGCGGATATCCTAGCATTTGATTGTGGTATTTTGGATGGTGGAAGTACAAAGGTTTGGATATCATGATTGTTTGTACTAGATGATTCTCCTAAAGGGTTTTGGATGACATGATGAAGTGTGTTTGTGAGAAGGAGATGGAGTATGCAAGCATTTTGGGAGCTATATATATAGAAAAACAAAGCATTGTAATGAATGCTTGACCCAAAATGTGGATTAAAATCTAATGATTAGATATGAATTCAAGGCATGTGATCATGAGAACACAAGCATTAAAGAGCATACTCCCTAAAATGAAACAAATGTGGATTTTTCATCCAAAGTGAAAAATAGAAGTTGAAAACGACTTACGTTACACGGATCCACGGATCCTTCCCTTGAGGGATCCGTCCAGCATAAAGCTGGGATCCGTGGAATGCGGTGTATTTCGACACAAAATTTTCCTTTTGGAAACATTTTTGCCTAGTGTGTGCCTATATGCAAACTATTTGGAGTTTCGGTTATCTCGACCCCTAAAAAGAATAGAAAATAAACTAGAAGTGTAAAAGCATCCTATTGAGATAACCCGAAAACACATATTTAGTACATGAGTACATAATTTGTGTTATCAATGCTCCTAATTCATTGTTGCTTAAATGAATGTACCCGAAAACACATATTAGTTATGTGTCTCCTTTAGCATTCAAAAGACATGAGATGCAATGAAAGCGGGTTTTTACTTTGTATTAATAATGAAAAAGCGATTTGTCCTAGGCGTGAGAAATTGATTTTGTGAAATTGATATGGGGAAGGTATCATCCTTTTAGAAAACATTGTGAAAGTAGGTTTAGAAAATAAGAAAATTATAAGTGTAAAAACTCATCTTGGGTTTTGAAAATTTCCGTATTGTTTGTGAGTTGTGCGTGAAATAGAAATCCTAGACTCAGAAAGAAGAAGGCTAGTGTTTACATACCTTGTAGAGTCAATTAAATTATGACGTTTGTTCCATTAGACCAAGACCAAGGCGAAGTAGGTTGAATTGTTCCCGCTTCAACGGTTTGGTGAGGACGTCGGCTATGTTGTCTTAGGATGCTACCTTCTCAATAGAGATGTTCCCCTTTTGAACATTGTCTCTTAGGAAGTGATGACGATTCTCTATATGCTTTGTCTTGAGAATGCAATACCAGTTCTTGCTTAGATCGATGCCCTTTGTTGTCACATAGGATGGCTATGTCGCCTAGATGGATGTCGTAGTCTACTAACGCTTGTTTCATCCATAGAGCTTGTTGGCATGCTTTGTCTACGGAGAGCGTACTCAAGGCTTCGGTTGTTGATATTGCAAGTGCCGTTTGTTTCTTAGAAAACCATGATGTTAAACAACATCCCATAAAATACATACCCCACTTGTACTTTTTCTATCAGCATAATCACTGCATAATTAGAATCGCATATACAATTGTTTCTCTCCGTCCCTTAGGATACCATAATCCTAATTGTGTTGTACCCTTGAACATGAGTCTAGCCTTGTTCCTAGACACTACTCCGTTTGCATCTAATTTGTTTTATAAACCCATTTGGTTCCTATTATGGTTTGATTACTAGGTGGAGGGACAAGTGTCCAAACATCATTAGAAACAAATTGATTTAGTTCTTCTTGCATAGCCATTACCCAACTTTCATCTTTTATGGCTTCTTGTGTATTCTTAGGTTCTAAGGTTGAAGCGAAACAAAACAAGCTACTTTGGTTTTGAACTTGAGATCTTAATGTTCGTTCGTTTAGTTTTCCTATGACTTTATCTACTGGGTGATCTTTGGACTCTTTAATGTTTACTATTTCATCACTTAGAGGTTCTTCTTCTTCAATTATCTTTTTCTTTATTACTATGGCTTCACTTTCTATAATCTCGTCATCGACAAGAGGTGGAGAGGGTTTGGGTGGACTTTCATCAAATTTTATATTTAATGACTCTTCTACCTTCATTGTTTCTTTGTTTAATATGGCGTAAGCTTTGCTATTTGGCGAATAACCTAAAAAGATACCTTCGGTTGATTTAGGATCAAATTTTGTAAGGTAATCTTTAGTGTTAAGAATAAAACATTTACTACCAAAGACTCTAAAATGATTTAACGTAGGCTTTTTGCCTCGAAGTAACTCATATGGAGTTTTTCCTAAGATTGGTCTAATCAAGACTCGATTGAGTATATATGTTGAAGTATCAACGGCATTACACCAAACATTTTGAGGTATGGATTGTTCATTAAGCATGGTTCGACTCATTTCTTGTAGAGTTCTATTCTTTCTTTCTACTACCCCATTCGATTGTGGAGTGCGTGGAGCCGAGAAGTTGTGAGTAATACCATTAGCGTCACAAAAGCTCCGAATTGCACTTCATTATCGAATTCCTACCATGATCCGTCCTAATAGACACTATGGGACTTCCTAGTTGTCTTTGGATCTTTTTGCTTAATATTTCAAAATAGTTAAAGGTTTCCGTTTTGTTCTTTAAAAATTTTGTCCATGTATACCTAGAGTAGTCATCCACTATTACCAAAGTGTAGTAGTTGCCTCCATAACTTTGGATAGCGGATGGACCAAATAAATCCATATGTAGTAATTCTAGACACCTAGTTGTGGACACCATGTTTTTAGCTTTATGACTCGAATGAGCTTGTTTTCCTACATTACAAGCATCACAAAATGATGTTCATATTTTAACTTAGGTAGATCTCTTACTAGATCTTTGGAATATAGCGATTGAAGAAGAGCATATTGGTGACCCAATCTTGATGCCATAAGGTCAGTATCATCCATAGAGGTAAGACATAGTTTGTCTTTAGGTTCATTACCGATTTTAATGACATAGACTCCATGTTTCCTAATTCCTCTTCCTATGGTTATGCCATTTTTAAGTATCTTACTACCGGTTTGGTAAAAAGTACATTGCACTTTTTATCACATATTTGTCCTATACTTAAGAGATTTAAAGTTTAGGTTTTCTCATTGACACACATCGTTAATGGTTAGAGATTTGTTAGAAATCGTACCTTTGCCGATGATTCTACTTTGCTATTTCCAAACACCACATTACCTCCATTAATGGATTCATATGTGGAGAATAGATCCTATTGCGGTCATGTGCCTTGTGCACCCGCTATCCTTGACCCATTCATCGGGTCTAGGTCGACCTTTAAGCACACCTAAAACAATAATAAACTCAAAGTTTGGTCCCCATTTGTTCATGGGTCCATTAGTGTTAAACATTCCATTCATGTTAGACATGTATGGATAAGATGAGTATGCATTCCATGGAGCAAAGTTTTGAAAAGGAAAACCGTTTTGCATGTTTTGATTCCATCCCATTTGATGGTTACTTTTCGGGTAAACGTTATTAGGTCTCCTAAATGAATTAGGTTTTGAAAAAGATGGAGCTTTGTTTCTTGCAAAAGTAGGATTATATTTTGGAGGTGGTTGTCTAGTGGTGACATGATTTGGTTTCTTCCTATTAACTATGACAAACTCGGTTCTAGATGAAGAAGCTACATTATTACTAATGTTTGCTCAGATCCACGGATCCCTTTTTCTACACTAGCCGGTTCCCTTTTTAGGGGATCCGTGGGATCCGCCACAACAATGGCTGGTTTTTCTAGTTCTTTAACAAATTTTGTTTCTTTACTTTCACTAGTTGATGGATCAAGTTGTTGACTACCTAGACCCTTTTGATTGTTACCAGTTTTAACGCTATCGGGTATTGTATCTAAAGTGTTCGTGCTCATTCTAGCAATTTTAGAATCTAAGTGATCCATTAGTGTTTGAAGTTGACGCATAAAGTTCACATTCACCACTTGCTATTTTACCTTTCTCTAAGCGTTTTAGTTTTGCTTTTAATTCTATGACTTCTTTATCTAAACGCTTATTTTGACTCTTTAAAAGCTTGTTTTTGTTAATTAGTTTTAAGCTAATATTGCATAGTTTATCATATTCATTATGCAATGAGTCGTCATCAAGTGATGATCTACTATAGTATTCAGACATACCTCGCCATTTGCCATGAGACAAATTTCTTCATCCTCCTCGTCGCTCATTCCCACGCGTACACTCACTAACGCTTTTGATCATCCCCGTTTGGGACACTTACTAATAAAGTGGTTTGGGTCCCCACATTTAAAGTAAGTACGATCATCTTTTGGCTTTCGCCCTTTTGCTTTTCCGAAAGCCTTTCTTATCATCATATGGTTGTTTGACGTATCTTCCCTTTCTTCTAAAGAACTTTCTAAAGTCCCTTACCGCCATAGCTGCATTCTTCGCCGTCACTACTGAAGATGAGTTCTCCTCATCGCTCGAAGCCTTTTTGGCTTTAAGGGCAAGAGATTTGTGGTTCTCTTTCACCTTTGAGGCTTCGGAATCTTTAGCAAGGACAAGCTCGTAGACTTTTAAGTTTCCTATGAGTTCATCAGGAGGGAGATTGTCAAATCTTTGACTCTTCGATCACCGTCACCTTGGATCTCCACTTCGATGGAAGTGCCCTTAGATATCTCCTAACATGGTTACGGCTAGAAAAAGATTCATCAAGAGCTTGTAAAGATGTAATAATAGTATTAAAGTTAGCAAATGAATGATCTATAGTTTCTCATCCGATATTGAAAATTGTTCACTGTTGAAACAAATAATCAATTTTATTATTTTTAACTTGTTGGTTGCCTTGATGAGTTACAACTAAAGAATTCCAAATTTCTTTAGAGGTTTTAAGCATAGAAATTCTTTTGAATTCCTTTTTCGGTAAAGCATTATATAAAACCATTTTTGCTTCACTATTTTTAGAAAGCTTTTCTTCATTTCATCATTTAGTTTATCATGAGGTATGTGAACTAAATTTCCTTTATCATCATTTGAGGTAGCCTCAAAATCACCTTCAACAATAATGTACCAAAGATCAATATCTTTAGACTTCACATATGTTTTGAATCTATTTTTCCAATATATAAAACCATTAGTTTCAAGTAGTGGTGGTGGTTGCATAGATTGCCCTTCCTTATAATTTTCGAACCCATAGTGATGTCGAAAAGTTTTTAAAATACAATTTTATTTTAAAACTTTTATAAACTTAGCTCTTGATGCCAATTGTGGAAAACTAGAAGGGGGTTGAATAGTTTTGCCGATTTTAAGTTGATTTCAAAACTTTTAGATTGATATTATGTGAAATCGTATGGATGTTGAGAACGTATAGATCTAATGATAATGCAAGCAAATAAATAAAGTTAAGGGATAGAAATGACACAACCGATTTATAGTGGTTCGGCTACATGGTCACCTTCCTTGCCCTCCCACTCCCAGAGTCACCTACTCGAGAGTTCAAGCACTATGTCAACAAACTCCTTCAACTCGGCGGAGAAGCCTTCTAGCGTTGCTTACACTTTTTCGGTACAAAGCTAGATACGAGTCCGTGCACGGTGGACCAAACCAACACAACTATTACACAACAAATATGTGAAATAATCAAATACAAGATCTTACATAGAGAAATCTTGCGGGTGACAAATCAATCAAGGACCCCTTGCTTGGATGACTTGTAGAATGCTCGTGATCTAGCCTTAGAGAAGGACCTATATGAGGATCACAAATAGAAAGAAGAAGAACAACTCTCTAGATCAAGTGATCTATATGTTAGAAGAGAATGAGAGTGTGATTTTAGTAAGAAGAGGGGTGAGTTAGAATGAAGAAATGGCTCTCTATTTATAGGCAAATTTCTCCTCTGTTCCACGGATCCCACGGATCCCTTCCACTTGGGATCCGTCTAGTTTAATCCTAGGGATCCGGTAGTGCTCCTCTTTGCCCATGGGTGTTTTGGTTATGGGTCATGGGTTATGGGTTGGTCCATGGGTTTTCTCTAGATTCAATGTATCTAAGTATACATTGTATCAAGTATTCTTTGGTATGGGTTAAGATCCATGGGTTATGGTTTTACCCATCCTAATAAACTATTACAACAAATGCTTAATTATTACATTTTTGTATTTAAATGGCTATATGTAAATGCTTTACAAAAATAACATGTATCCTTATAATTTTACTTAAGATAACATTACATTTGTTATCAACAAAACACAAAGAGATCGCAAAAAATATTAATAAGCGTTTTTACGGTTTATTTGTATTAATCTCCATCCAAAGTTTCGGCTTGTAGGCTCCGTTTCCATATGCTTCTTTAATAACATAGGGCCCTTCCCATGTAGGTCCTAATTTACCTGGTACTTTCGGCCTTACTTGTATTTTGTTGAGTTGGAGGGCGTATTCCCACGGTTTTGAAGGTGAAGGCCAACCCTACTGTTGTAGTACCTTTCAATCTTTTGCTTGTGGATAGCTGATTGAGGCTATTTCCGCCGTTCTTCAAGTAGGTCAGATTACTACAGTCTTCCTTCCGTTTCTCTGTACTTCGAAGTTCATGACCCTTTACATTTTGTCACTTCCGGAAAGGATGACAACTTCGTACCATATGTCAAGCTAAAGGTGTTTCTCTTGGCTTGAATTTGTATGGATTCTATGAGCCCAAAGTACTTGAGTAATTCATCTACCCAACCATGGTGATGTATCGATCTTCGTTCTATTCCTTGTATGATGTCTCTTAGTAACTTCCACTTGTCCGTTACCTTGAGAGATGGTAAACGGAAGTGAAAGATGTTTTTGATATTCAGGCCTCGCAAAACAGGGGAATATATCCCTGTGAACTGCTTCCCATTATCTGAAATGATGATATGAGGTACTCCGAATCGATAGATAATATGCTCCCATACAAACTTTTCCATGTGCCTGCGTGATGGATGCCAAGGCTTCGCTTCCACCCATTTAGTGAAATAGTCGATGGCTACAACCAAGAATTTTACTCCTCCGGGCAATTGGCGGACCTCGATGTCTATCCCCATTGGTGAAGGGCCATGCGGATCCACGGAAGTCATATCTTGCTTTGGTAGCCTTAGGACCCTTGAGTGAACTTGACAGGCTTCACACTTCTGAATGATTTCGACCCGGCGTCCTGTGCATCGAAGGCCGTAATATCCGACCCCTCATGATTTGGAAACAACGGAACGAGGTCCTGCGTGAAGTCCGCAGGATCCTTCATGCACTTCTGAATGATGTTGTTTTGCTTGCCTAGGTTCTACACAACGAAGCCATGGGGACAAAAAGGATCTTCGTATAAAGTAATTTCCCATGATTCTGTATTGTGGTGCTTTGATGTGAACCTTCGAGCTAACCGATCTTCCGGCGATATACCACTTATTAGATATTCTCTATCGAGTCATCCAATTCGAGTCTTCCTCCATATTCGCATTGACACCTCCTTTCGGGCGATGGACCTATCTGCCAACACTTCAACTAGAACTTCTTTAGTTAAATGAGCAAATGCCATTGATGCCAGTTGCTAAAGGCGTCCGCCTTCTTGTTTTGGTTTAGAACATGCTCTATGTTGTAGGATATGAACCCTTCGAGCATTTCCTTGGCCTTATCCAGGTATTGCTTGATCACAGGTTGTCTTGCCTCGTAGGAGCCTTTTATCTTGTTGGCCACCAGTTGTGAGTCAACGAAAATAATGATCTTCTACCTCCATGTCTTTAGCCAATCGGAGGCCGCTAGCAAGGCCGTACTCGCTTCATTGTTCGTAGCGTTGAATTCAAAATGGAGTGCATAAGTGTACTCCTTCCCGAGACTAGAGCTCCGTCGGTATAAAGCTTCCACACCGACCCGCCTTATCAAGTTTCTTTTTACGAACCTTTGTGTCATGTTTTGGCTCGGAGGGTGTTTCTGCTAAGAAGTCTGCCAATTTTTTCCCTTTGACCGGGAACCACCGGTATTTAATTTCGTGCTCCCCGGCTAGATAGCCCATTTAGCTATCCTTCCAGATTTTTTCCGGCCCGAAATACTGCTTAATTGGCTTGTCAGTAAGTGCGGTTATGGGTGAGCTTGGAAGTACCTTCGAAGGCGTCTCGCAGCATGGACCAAGGCCAAGATTAGCTTCTCCAATGCTGGATAATTTAGCTCGACTCCTTGTAGAACCCGCTGAAGTAGATAGGGATTTGCTTCTTCTCCCTTTCGGCCAATAACACAGCGCTGATGCTTTCGAAGGAGGCTGCGATGTACGTACACAACACTTCGCCTTTGATTGGGGCGGTAAGTGTAGGTAAAATAGCCATGAAATCCTTGAGCTTTTGGAAACGCCGGAATCTATATACTCCACTGGAATGTCTTTTTGTCGTGCATCCCTTGAGTGTTTTGAAGAACGGCAAAGATGCTGCTGCACCCCGATAAGAACCTGAGGGGTCGCTAGCTTTCCGTTGAGACTTTGCACTTCCTAGGGACTTAGGAGAATGCAAATCTGTGATGGCCTAACCTTTGGATTGGCCTTATACCTTGCTTAGTAATCGGATGCCCCAAAATTGTCCTTCTTCACGAAAGAACATTTCTTGGGATTTAACTTCATGTTGATGGCGCAAAGTTGGTCGAAGGTTTCCTTGATGTCGGAGAATGTCCTCCTCGTTCTACTCTTGATGACCATATCGTCTACGTAGTTCCACCTACTCTGCTTGTGGAAGGCTTTGTCCACTAAACGTTGGTAGGTGGCACACATTTTCAAACCAAAAGGCATCTTTTGTAACAATAAACGCTCGTAAAAAGGCTGTCTTTTCTTCGTCTCTTACGCCATTTGTATCATGGTAACCCTTATAAGCGTCTAGGAAACATTTCAGCCGAAACCACGACAAGGATTCCACTTTCCAATCAATTTCTGGCGGTCCTTACAGAGGCGGGGCTTTGTTAATATCTGTGAAGTCCACGCACATTCGCCATCCTCCATCATGCTTCTTGACCATCACCGGATTGGCCACCTAAGTTTGATACTTCACTCTCGAGTATGCTGCTGCTACTAGCTCGTCCACTTATTTACATGCAGCGACACTTCTTTCAGGTGACGGCACGCTTTTGCTTGATAGGTTCAATATGCTTGAACTCATTGAGCTTGTGTTCCGTGCCGAAGGGCTTTCCGTCTATGGTGAGAGTTCTGGGACCCCGTCATGTCGAGTAGGTCCATGCGAATACATCGCATTAGCACCAGTACCTTTTCGATTCGCTTTAAAGGAGGTTGGGAGCTGTTTTCCGATTATCACTGTCTGATCCGGATAGAGATCATTTACTACAATGCGTTCTTCAGCGTCAGTACAGCTGAGAACATCCTTCGGAGGCTCTTCCGACACCTGTTTGATCCTCTTACCTACTTCCGCAGGCTTCTTCATGTTATAGCTGGAGAAAACCGTTCCAATGCCGAAAGGTGTTTAGAATTTGACCGCGGCATGTATGGTGGAGACAACGATCCCCATCTTCTGCATCGCCGTTCTCCCTATCAATATGTTATAGGGAGATTCAGACATTACGATCGTGAAAACCAAGGTTTCTGTTCTTTTTAGCCTTCCTTCTCCAATCGTAACTTCAAGAGGGACTTCTCCCAAGGGCCATGAGTGTTCCCACAGAACCCTACTAAGGGTGCCTTCGATCTACTCTCTTGACCTTATCGAGGCTTGAGCTTTAAAACAGCGTTCATAGATTACTTCACGGGGCTACCGCGGTCTAGGTAGGCCCTTTTACTTCTTTGTTGGAGATCAAGACTTTGATGACCACGGGGTCATTTGAAAGAGCTTTCCCTGTGATTGAAGGAAAAGTGACATCTCCTACTCCATAATGCTTCCCTCCGCTTCTTTCCTCTTTAAACCAGAGTCATCCTTGTACACCATGAGAATGGGTGCTTCGACAGGTGTGGTGTCTTTCCCCAAGCGTGGCCGGGACCTTTTCTTTACCTTTCTTTATACCCTTCACCAAATGTCCCAATTGGCCGGACTTCACGGCCTCTTCTATCTGTTTCTTGAGCTCTCTGCAATTGTTGGTGTCATGTCTGTAATCATCATGGAAGTAGCAGAATTTGGAAGTATCTCTGGGCCTTCCCCTGTTTTCCAAGCGAGGAGGAGGATCAAAAGCCTTCGCAGCCTTTTCCGTAGCAAGTATCTCCCTTGGAAATTTGGACAGATTAGCCAAGAGCCCATGATTGATGTTTTTGTGGTACGGTGTAAACTTGTCCCTGTTTTTGTGTCTGTTCTTTGACCCTTCCCACGAAGGATGCTTTGGGGCTTTGCTATGACTTTCTTTATTTTCGACCAGAGCCCCGTTGGTAGACACTTCCTTTGCTTCAATCCAGGTGTAAGCCTTCTCCACCAAACCCTTATAGGTTGCAGGAAGATCAGTGGAGAGGAATTCAACCAAACTTCTGTTTCGTAGGCCATGCACGAAACCTGAGATGCGTTGGTCCTCATGCAAGCCCATTATCGTAGGTATCATCGGTGTATCACGTAATGAAAGCCCGGTGCTCTCGTTTTCCTTACGCTTGATGTTGTGCACTTTGTTAGGTGCGTCCTTGTGAACTTTTTCTGTTGCGTGAAATGCGATCTGAACTTGGCCTTGAGGTCATCCAAATTCACAATGCTACGGTTTTGCCCATTCCACCATATCTACGGCAGTCTAGAATGTATGTAAACATGTGGCAAAACAGCAGGCATAACTCATTCGCATTCTGATAGCCCCTTGAGCGGTGTAAAGTTATATGGGTCCCCTTTCCCATCGTAAGTACCAATATGTGCGGGCATTTTCAACCCATCAGGAAAAGGGTAGTCTTCTATCCACCTTACGAATGGTGTTGTGGAGCCCATGGGCTCCGAGTAAAGGCAATTATAAGGTGGCATGTAGGCGGGGCATCATTTATGCGGGTTATGGTTGGAGGTATTCCAACAGGGTTTTGGTTAACATATTGAGGATAAGCAGTAGGTATATAAGGAGGGTGACTTCCTACAAGGTACGAAGGATATACCATAGGTTGCCCATAGGGCATGCTACCGTGCGGTTGAGTAAAATTAGGGTTAACCTGCTTAGGCGGGGGGTGGAGCCCTTGAGAGGGTAAGATTGATTGAGCACGGAAAGGAGGGTACATACCATGAGGAGAAGACTTCCTCCTCCATTTATTTGAGATGGAATTCCTTCTACGGATGCGTGAGAAGGCATGCTTGAGACCCCTGCCTCAATTCTTCCGGTGAGCTGCCGCAGAGTGGTGGCAAATTAACCTCTGTAGTATCCCTTCGGTGACTCCTTCCATTGGAGTCTTCTATCGTGCCTTCCCTTCTAGTCGAGCCCTCTCCGAAATCTTCGAAACCAATCTGACCTTCCACTGGGCCTTATTGCTCAGAGACCCAATCTTTAGTACTTGGCGCGTAGCCCCAGGAGCCAGGGCCTAGCCTCCATTTCAATTCTTCATCGTACTCATCACTTGAGTATTCTAACTCCGACCAGCATCTCCACATTCCGAGCTTGCCTCCTTCGAGCCCTTAGTAAAGATTCTAAAGCTTCGATATTAGCTTCGACAAACGCTGGGCTGATTACCAGTTCAGGGTGGCCGGGTTGAAGCGTGGTTGTTGGGAGTTATTTGAGGGTGAATCGTGTGGTAAGGTGGATGCGGTTATATTGGGAAGGTTGTTAGGATCATTGACTGGGAGTGGTGTCAAGGTCGAGGGGGGAGTGTATCTTCTCTTCCTTGATTCATGCGTAAAACTAGTGAGTGATTGGTGTAAGTTTGGAATAACGAGACCAATAGTAGCGGGTCCCACGGATGGCGCACGATTGTACAATAATTAAATGCGACCGGGCCTTGATGGTGATGTCGAAGGGTATAAGGGAGATATGCTTGCGCCAAACTTGTAGCCAATCTGCAATAAGAAATAGTAAACACTTCGTTAAGTGATTGTGCAGGGGTTGGGCTCTGCGAACCACCTCTGGCGTGAGAGTAAGTATGTGATATGTGTTGTAAATAATATGAAGTATGTGAAATACTATGTTGAATGAACATACCCTTGAAATGACTCGTCCAACCTATTTATAGGTGATGAAAATAGCTTGGAGAGTGTTAGCACACGTTTAGGATATCATGGGGGCGTCCCCGATTTGTGGTAACGCTAGGGCTTTATCCCCACTATCTCGGACTTGGCGGAACTAAAATAAGGTAAGGAACGTGGGGGAAGGCCAAGTCAAGGTTCTTCTTTGTCTTGGCATCTTGAGACAGAAGGGCATAGGCCTTGTTTGGCGAACCAACTAGTAACCATGTCAATGATGAATGGTTTTACGCCACCAATGACTTATGAAGAACTACTTGGGTCTTCGTATGCAATTTTGAGGGCGAGGAGGAGGTCCTTCGTGTCGGAGAATACGTCATCTCATATATATATATATATATATATATATATATATATATATATATATATATATTTATTTATTTACATGTTTTACTTCAGTTAATTATATATATCTTTATTCACTGTAAGAGTGGATAGTATAATAACGCTGAAACGAGCGTTAAGGTTTAACGCAAAGGCATTACACTTACCCACCGAGTGGTTTTAGAGCCCGTTAACGCTAACGTTAGTATAATAGTTGCGTTGAGGAAGGCAATGGGGGAATCATTTTACCCCCAAAGCGGCGTTGGGGTTTAAAAGTTTTCATTTTACCACCCCCAAACGTATAAAATAACGGCTAGTTTCAAAAAAAAAAAAAAAAAAATCAAAACCATTTTATTACCGCTATAAATACCCAAATGAAACACTATTTTTTTCACACTTCCACTACTCAATCCTCTCAATCTTATACTTTCAATTACTAAAAAAAATGTCGGGAGACAACAAAAACGATGATACATTCATGAATCTTCTCGGTGGTGGGTGGAATACCTCAAACCCGGGTTTATCTTCAAACCCCATCGTCTCTTTTCCCAACCCACTAGGCATGTCGAGCCAAGATATTTTCCTACAACATCAACAATACGTATTTTGGCAACAAAATCAACAAAACACACTGAACACCAATTTTCAAAATCTACAATTCTCACAACACTCACAACATTCACAAACTGAAACACATGATATTCCCGAAACACCCACGTCTCCTCCAAAGCCCAAAATTCGTGGCAAACGAAAGACTAAAGAATCCAAAGACCCCGAACCAATCGATGATGATGACGAACACTGCGTTGCTGGACGTTGGCAACCAAAAGAGGAAGAATTACTTGCCACGTGTTATGTAGCGTTCTACGAGGATCCGATGGTCGGGCGTGCACAAGGATATGATATGTTTTGGCATCGGGTCAGAAATGAGTTCAATAGACTCAATTTTCAACGACGCACCAAGGATACGATAACAAGCAAGTGGAAAACGTTGAACCGTGATTGCACAAAGTTCAACACGTATTTCAAACGTGCGCAAGCAGAACAGAGAAGTGGGGAAAGTGAGATGGATGTCCTCAAACGGGCGAAGCAAATGTATCGTGAGGAGCACAAATCCGTGCCGTTTGCTCTCGATGATGCTTGGGAGATTTTGCGTAGGCATAAGAAATAGGACTCGCCGGAATAGGACTCGCCGGATCCGGTTGATTTAACCCGTGATGTCCCAAACCAAACAAACGAGGCTTTGTTTGGTCATGATGAATAAACACGCCCATGGGAAAAGCATGCTTCCAAGAAAGCAAGATCCGGAACACGACAAGTCTGGGGGCGAGCGCCCAGGAGGAGCGAGCTCGTCAAGCCAATTCACCGAAACTATGACAAACGAGTATCGTATCAAACGTGAAACGCCTAAGCGTGTCGGGCAGCCAAGTCA
Source organism: Chrysanthemum makinoi (assembly GCA_910596185.1). Taxonomy (NCBI): domain Eukaryota; kingdom Viridiplantae; phylum Streptophyta; class Magnoliopsida; order Asterales; family Asteraceae; genus Chrysanthemum; species Chrysanthemum makinoi. The sequence continues at coordinate 155,833,142 of OU343225.1, read as the reverse complement.
AAGATGAAACGATAACAAGGTTGGAAGAGATGAAATTTTTGATGATTGACACTGATGGCAAAGATCCAAATGTCGTGGCTTGGATCAATGACGAAAAAGACCGAATCATCAAAAAATATAACTTGCAACCTCATCACTTGATTGTATTTTCATCATTTCCTTTATGTTGTAGTTTAATTTGTAGTGTGTTTTTTTATTTCGTTATAATTTTTTTTTTTAATTTCGTATTGTAATATGTTTTCGAATTAATGATATGTTTTTTAATAAATGAAATGTTTGTTTTAGTTTAGGGGTTGAATTTGAAAATATCAAATGTTAAACCTTAACTAGGGAATATTATGATAAGGGGTGTTTTTTTTGTTAGTTAAGGTGAAATGTTAAAGCTGATGTGACGCTGACGTGGCAAAGGTTAAAGCTTGACCTAAGGTGGCCACACCTTAGGCTGCCCACAATAGAGTAAATCGTGTGTCGATCGAGTGGGGCTAGGCGATCAAGTAGCATCGATCGTGTTGCTAGGGTTGAATCGATCGCCAACCAAAATGCAACAAATGAATCGTCTGGCCGATCGAGATGCAATGTTACCGTTTAAATATTATCCAACCGTTGCATATACAACAAAAAAAAATGACCGTTTGTTATTAAAAAATATATATATATATACTACTAAAACTACCCTATAAATAAACAACATATTTACACACTAAACTCACAAATCTCACAATCCTCTCTATCAAAAATCTCATAATTATCTCTACCAAAATGTCTAAGAAAACACCACAACAAAAAGGCCGAAAAACCCGTTTGGCACAAAAGCCCGCATATTTTAACAGGATCAATTTCCGGTTAACCGGTGTCTCACCAAGAATCAATTTCCAACCCCTGCTTTCGAATATCAATCCCAACAAGCTCCACAACAACAAACTAACAATCCATTTTTATGAATCGTCCATTTGTTCCACCGTATCAAAACATCCAACAACAACAACAACAACAAAGTCACTCCCGTCGAAGCAACCAATCTATGTATGGGTCCCCGAATATGCCGTCCAACAATGGATTCATCAACGTCTTCATATTCAAATTATCAAGAATATTCTCGGTTAACCGTATCAATCTTGAGGGTTTTGATTTCGAAGACCAATTATACGACAATCCTGCTTTTTGTTGGAACGGTTGGCGGGTTATCCGGCAAAGAGTATCACGGTTCGGGTACGGTTCGCTCATGGATCGTATCACGGTCGGTTAACATTGATGACAGCGAAGAAGAAGAATGTCGAAAAGAGACGTCACCGGTCAAACCGAAGAAACGAGCTACAAAGGCGAAGAAGAAGGTTGTCGAAAAGAAAGAATGATTCGTCGCTTTGGTCAAAAGAAGAAGAGATCGCCTTGTGCAACGCTTGGTGTGATGTATCCGAGAATAGTGTAATCGGAAACAACCAAAATGCTAAAGGATTTTGGCAGAAAGTCATTGCTTACTTTGAGAAGGAGGTTGGTGCAGAAAGAGCTTACAACTCTATCATTACAAAGTGGAAAAATAGGATTCGTCCTAGAGTTGGTCAATTTTGTGCCATTTACAACAATGCTCACAGGAATTACGGAAGTGGTGATAATGACCTCACTTTTTTATACACGAGCGTGTGATGAATACCAACTAGTGTGTAATCATCCGTTTGTTTTGGAGCATTGTTGGAAGATTTTGAGGGACCATTATGCTTGGAAGGATAATGAGATGCCGGCTTTTTAAGCCAAGATGAGGGTCAAAAGCAAGGTCTTCAACCGACTGGATGTGCTGGCGTGCATTCGATAAACCAATTGGTCGTGATACGCCAAGAATAAAAAATATTAGGAGTTTTGAAAGCTACCTACATGGAAGGTGTTTAGAAATGGGACAAGATCAAGTCCAAGGCATTAGGACAAAGAAGAGCTTGTGACGGATACTATGATTTGAAGAAGAAAGAGCTAGAACAACGGCAACTGATTTTGGAGATGGAGCAAAAGAGAGAAGAAAGGGAAGACAAAAAATTGGCACTAGAAGAACAAAATCTTGAATTTGAGCGACAAAAGAAATATGATGAGATCTCATGTTCTATTGCACGCCATGTCGACCCATTTTTCCCCAGTACAACAACAAACAATGCGAGCTCAAAGAGACAGCGATCAAGGCACGCCACAACCTAGATTTTTAATAAGTGTTGTAATGTTTTAATAAGTTTCGTAATGTTTAAATTTTATTTGAATTATTATGTAACGTTTTAATTATTAAAGAAATTTTATTTTGTGTAAAAAACTTGAAAAAAGCCCTTCTTGGTGCACCTAATAGCTTGAAGGTGTTGGAGAAGTGGCGTGTGATGAAAAGTAAGGGGATTGAATCCCCTCTTTGAAGGCGTTAGGCTCTAAGGCTAAAAGCATGTAAACCAAAAATTCCACAAAAAAGGATACCCTACAATACATCTGTTCTAATATATGTGTTTGACTTTATAACAAGGGTTTTTCACACGTTTAAGCGTAGCAAAAAACCCGAAGCCCGGGACTACGAAAAGGGCGTCGGACCCAAAAAATACACTTTTCAAATAAAATATGTAGGTGCGAATGCTTTTTGTTAATCTACACTAATGCTGCTAACATCATTAGAAAAATCCTTATAACAAATGAATAAATGGATTTTTTACACACTATAAAAAGTCCTAAAGATTCATTAACTATGTACCTTAGGTAACAAAGGTTCAGATAAATAAGAAAAATTATATAAACAAACGTCATGTTAACCTCATGCTCAATCACAAGGAGTCACTAATTAACTTGCTCTTCATTTTCATCCGACTTCCAAGTAAAGCGTAAAATTTCACGAAGCCTTTAATGAACCTAAAAGGTATGAAAGGTAAAATCATTTGCACGAATATACAAAATCATGTAGTAATT
>OU343225.1:155782595-155830123 GCA_910596185.1 Chrysanthemum makinoi | reverse complement strand
TATCAATTCAAAACAAAAGTTGGATTTTGGTCAACATAGTGGCCGAGCCCAATGGAAAAATTGGATGCGGTTGAGCGGTTTGGATGTGGGTTGATAATGAGCTAGGTTAGGGGTTTGGAATAGGTTAGTTGTTCTTGTTTTTCTTACGCAAACCATTGTGTTTGGGACCATATCATAAGTTCAATTTTAGTCATTTACATATGCAGTTGTGGTTAGAAATGGTTTAAGTCTATTTATTTAGTGATAATTATAGTATTTAGACTCGGTTTGATCAGTAGCATTAGTTAATTAGGATGTTTAGTCAGTTTAAATTTACAAATCATTTGGTAAAGTAGTGTTTGGATTCTTTGCTAAGCATGTTTAGATTTGTTGATAGTTGAGATTTGATCTAGGTTTATTGAGTTTATTTACATTTATGTAATGTATGTTTTTCCAGGTTGATTTTTTGATAGCTTCGGAGATAAATCAAGTGGCTTTTGTTGGGTTTTAAAACTTAACTTGGTCTATTTTCTTATTATCATTTTGTACATTTTGTGAATTTTTATAAGCTCTAATTAGCTTCAGGTTAGATGTAAATGCCACGATGCAACTGACTTCGATCATTTTGATGCGAGGTTGTCTTGAGTTTGTACCAAGCTCATGAGCTCATCGAGCTCATCTCGGTTTAGACATAGCTAGCGGGTCTAGATTAGGTTCCAGCGTTTGGTTTTAGTTTCAACTTATCTTGAGTGCTTATTTTAGGTCCACGAAGTAGCCACTTAAAAGCGTTTTAGCATTTTAACTCAAAACAATCAAATCTGTTAGCTTGCAATTGAGGAGTTAAGGTTTGTTGTTTTTAGTCACTTTTGAGTACACAGCATATTAGAGCTTACAGTGGCAGTGTGGTTATATTTGGTACCATTTGCTTAAAATAAGTGCTTATTATAAGCACTTGGCATACGAGTTTCATATTCTTGCACACAACCCCATGTTTTCATATTTTTCCTAGATTCTAAATATTATTTTAGACTTATCTTGAATTTTTCAGATTTTTTTAGGTCAATTTGGTATTTTTCTCCATTTTTAATAGTTTTTAAGCCTTTTTAATTAGCATTTAATAAAATTAATTAAGAAAAGTTTCAAAAAAATAATTTTTCATTTTTCTTAAGTTAAGATAAATATAAAAGTCAAAAAAATATTTTTTCAGATTTTTCTTAGTTAAATTTGTATTTTTAAGTAATTTAAGTAGTTTTAAATAGATTTTAATTCTAGCAAATAGAAAATATTGAGGAAAAATACAAAATAGTTTTGAAAATTCTCTTTTGTTATTTTAGATTTTTCCAAGTCAAAATTTTATTTTTCTAGTTTTATTTCATATTATCTTGTATTTTAGGTTATTATTAAAAAGTTAAAAATAGTTTTTAATTAATAATAATTAGATAAATAGTTTTAAAAATAATCTTCTTTTCTAAAATTTTCTTTTACCATTAGGTTTGTAAAAATGTCATTTTCATATTTTTAGGATTTATATTGTTTAAGTTTCACATTTTTTTTCTTTTGTCAGTCGTAGTTTTAAATTAAGTTTTATAAAGAAAAAATCAAAAACATCATTTTGCAAATAGTGATAGCGTTTATTTAATATTTTTATCTTTTTAATTCTCTTTAATTTGCATTTAAGCCTTTGTAATTATAGGCTATTTATGTAGTTATAATAATTCAACCTCTTTTTTTCAATTCGAATGATACTATCGTTTGGTGATTCATTGCATAGCTTGGACATATACGACCGGGGAAACACTCTCTCTGATCTTCATTGCATTACATTATGCGAGCTGTTTGAAGTTTCTTCTGATTTGACCATTCACAAGTGGCGGACTGCGTGAAAACTTGGCGGTTTAGCGCGAATCAAATCTTTAGCCATTGTACGTGTGATTATCTTCCGTTTAGCGGATTAGTGATTTGAAAATTCACTCTTTGTTCCTACCATCTATCTATATCTATATATATTTCTTTATAAAAAAAAACCCAAAATCCAGCGTATAAAACAAAAAATATTTTCCTTTTGTTTCTATATATATATCAAGATAAAAATACAAAAAGATTTGTCGTTTTCTTTGTTTAATAATAACAACATAAAATTACCACCATAAACCAAGGCGATTATTACTACTAGCGGGAGTGCGACCATAATAAGTTCAGAACCAAAGATTAAAACTTACCTTTGTGTCCTTGTGATTGGTGTACCTTTTTCAAAGAAGCCATTCATCTTGTGATTATTGGTTTAAGTTCCTTTGTTGTTTTGCCTCGATTTTGTTTTAATTGGATTTGTTGTTATATCTACTTGTCAAAACACGAAAACTCAAAAAGATTCTTCTTACCCCATTTTCATAATTCATTTTCATAATTCCCTTCCTTAATTCTCTTGTTTCCTCGAGTTCGTCTGAATGCATGCGCTTTCGTTCTTCTAGATCATTGAGTCCTTTCGTGATCTAGCAGAAATTCGAAAGGCGTTCGTGAGCGTCTTTGCCCAAATAATTCGAACCCGAGATTACTACTATTTGAAACAACAATATGTGACGAGCGAACTATGGGAAATGCTCCAAGCACCCATCGAGGGTTATGGAGATTCCATCATTTTACCGATAATCAATTCGATCACTTTGAATTGAAGACACATTTGATCAACTTGTGTCTGGTCAATTCAAGCGGGTTTGATCGAGAAGACGGTATCACACATCCGTTGGTTTAACAAGTTGACTTCAACAATCAATTTCAAGGATGTGCCGCAAAAAGTAATCAAGTTGATGCTATTTCCATTCTCACTTGAGGCGGCCCCGGTTTGGCTGGAAAAGAACCCCTCGATCCATCGAAACTTGGGAGGATCTTGTTCAAAAGTTTGTCAATTATTTCTTTCCTCCATCAAAGGCGACTAATCTTAAAAATGAAATTTACGGATTTAGAGTCAAAATTTCGATGAAAACTTTGGAGAGGCATGGGAAAGATTCAAAGATCTCCTGGAAATGCCCCATCATGAATTCCTGCAGAGCTTCAACAAGTTAATATCTTTTATAATGGGTTGAATGGTAGCGATCAAATTCTTTGAATGCACGCCCGGAATGGCAATATCTTGAATAGTAAGCCTAAAGATGTGATTGAGATTTGCGAGCAAAAATCAAAAGTTCTATTTCTGCCAACAAAGTCAATATTCCGAACACTCTGCTTCTTCATCCATAACTCTTACGAGTTAGCAGCTCGAATATTTCCTCTAGCGGGACGTCATCCGTTAATATGATGAAAGAGGTAAAGAAATCAAAAGCGAAATTCATAGCGGGAACCAATCAAAGCGTAAAACAGGTGTGTGAAACTTGTAATGGTCCTTTTATTATTATGATTGTCAAGCAGCATGCTTCTTTTACCAAGCTCGTAGCTTGATGAACCACAATCAATACACCAGGCAGTGATCCTCAGCTCGTGCAGCGGTATGACACCACTGGTTTTCCTCATTGCAAAACCATGGCAATCAAAATGCAACTTTGTTAGAATCAAGGACACAACTTCAATAACTCTCAAAAATTTCAATCAAAAGCAGAACAATTTCAACCACCTTATCAAGCTCCAATCGGAGGAGTTATCAACAACCTTCTCAAGCTCCCCACCAAATGACTTGAAAATCCTGAGTCGAAGCATCGTTCAATGCAAACTCAAATCAATAACATGAGAGTTGAGCTAAGAAAGAATTACCACATTGTCTCGGCGGACAAATGAGTTGAGAGAATATGATGGAGTTTCATGAACATGAATATGAACAAAGCTTTGTCTTGGAGGACTCCCAAGCAACACAATTCCTAATCCCAATCACGAGTTGGCAGTGCACACTTTCGTAGTGGTAAGGCCACAATGGACCGCCGACTCCAATGCCTCCTCCACAGGAGCAATGGTCAAGTTACCAGGATACAGCAGACAAGGTGCATTTTTCAAGCCCACGAGTACCTCACGTCCATGCCCGGTGGTCAAGCTTTAAGTCAGGACCCGAGTTCAGAAGGCAATTACGAGCCCAACTTCCATCCCGGCTCAAAGAATTAGTCAGCTTCCTTACCCATCAAGAATGAATGATGAGAAGCTCAAGGACAAAAACAAAGAGCAAATGGAAAAAATTTTCCTTGTATGAAGAAGAACGCCGAGTGGAGTCGGTGTTTGCCAATAAAACCGAAGGAGATGAGGATGTGCTATTGTTGGATCATACATTTTATGTTTGATGATTCAGGTGGCCTAGGATGATGATAATATAAGTATGCCATGTTTAGAGAGATGAAGAGAGTAGAGAGGGTGTTCTAGATAGAGAGTTAAAACCAAAGAATGAAAGGTTAGATTAGAAGCACCACCCCTTCCAAGGATGGAAGGGGTATTTATAGTTACAGACTACTCGTTCTCCTGTCGGAATGTGGATAAGGTATACAGTATGTAAAGACCCGTCCTTCATCCACGGTGTTGCTTTAAACTAATAACTAACTAGCTAACTAACTAAATAACTAGTAAATAACAATATGTCTACGAGCTAACATATGCTAGACAATAGTTGGGGTGACCAACACTTCACTATGGAATTTCCAATTCCTAACAATCTCCCCTAAGGGAGGTCACCCCATGATTTACATTTTGAATCCTAGCATTCTATTTTATCTTCGATTCGACTCATAGACTTCAATTCTTCACTTCCGCAATCTTTGTGCCTTAGCAGTGACTCTTCATAGTCTGATTATTTTGTACTTTTTGTGGAGGTCTTTGAAATGATCCACATCTTGATGATCTTTGAGCTTTCATCAAGATCATTAGCCACAGTAAATCTCTGGATGACCCTTTGTTGTGTTGCCTTCATGTGATGTTGTGACTTTTGGACGGACATGCTCACACTTTCTGAATCATGACATCTTTTCACCAGAGTAGCGTAAGCATCATTGTATGTCTTTGATTGTCATGATTTTCTTCAATTAACTGTGAATCTTTGTGAGCATGCGGTTGTGAATTGACTTCTCCAATCATCGGTACACAAGTCCAATGTTCCGCAAACAATGGTTACCACTAAAACACTGCAAAGTGTCTTTGTTCACTTCGTTGAATTTAGTTGCAGAACCCGCGTTCCCGTTGATCCGTATAAATCGCACGTGATCGGTACAATTTGAGGAATCTCCTTGCGGGGTTTTCTGACTTGATCTAGCGGGTTCTCGGCGGGCGTCCAAATTAGGACATACGGGTGAGAGAACCGTGATTGAGATTCATTGATTGTTGAAAAATTGATTTGAAAACAATCGCGTATTGAAGAAGAGTTTTGCAATATAGAATGTTTTATGAGAAAGATCAATTTTTCAATGAAAGACTTTTATATTTGGCGAATACACATTCGATGTTCTAGAGAAAAGAAGATTTGCACATCGAGCGGTTTTTCAAAGTACAGTAGATCAATTCATTTCACGGACCAAGGTTGATTCAAGAGTAAGATAAGCCCCATTGTTTCTATCCAGTTGTCACAAGCTTGATCTTTTTGAAAGATCTCACATGTCACCACCGAAGAGCTTGTTTGATGTTGGCTACAAGGATTTCCATCTTCGCCATTGAATATTTTACATATCACTTCGGATGTTGCGGCAATACCAATAATAATAATGTGGACTCTCAATATATAATCTAACTTTCCACATTGTGAAAGCGACGAAGTCTTCATTAATTTTGTGCCCCTAATGAGATTTCATGGATGATCTCTTGGCTCCGAACTCAATTGTGCATTTTGGTTTCCTATCAGGAGACTAGGGAGAGGGTCTCCTTCTTTAATATCAACAATCTACAGAAAGTGATAGATAATGTAGGCTCCCTGTGAGAATGAAACAAGTCCTTTTAAGAGGAACTTGAGTAGCTTGGGAAGTTTAGTGCGGTCGTCAGGGTCCATGGCGTCTTGTCTTCAATCTTGGTGTTACCTTAGTAACCAGTAGCATATAGTGAACCGGTTTACGCAAGGTTGAGTTATTGGAGGGCTATTTCTTTTCACCCTTTTTACATTCCAATTCTTTTTCATTCTTCACCCCTTGATTACTACAGAGACTTCATTACTAGAACCTTGTTGGGTTTGTTCCAGTACTAGCTTTCTGTCGTCGGCACTTTTCCCGTATTCTCATTTTCTCCTTTTTCATCATTGGGACTTCTACACTATCTAGTAGATTGTCCACGGGTAGATCCTCCGGCTCTGCAATAAGTAGGAACTAATACCTAACCACCATCCTTATAACACCATGCATAAAGTAAAATGAATGCGTCTTTTGGTACATTTCTTTCCTTCTTGAAACCACTTGAAAAATCATTTGGAAAATCAATCAAGGTACTTGTGATATAAAATCAAAACATTTTGTACCTTAATTGTTTTTGATCATTTAGAAGTGCTCCCCCTCAACATGTGCATATGTTCTTGAAATTGTTTAGCACATGAAAGCAAGAGTTCTTAAATTTTTCTTTGATCACAATTTCCTTAGAAAAAGCCTTTTGATTTTTTTGGTAAATTCTCCCCCTCAATATCTGCGGTGGTTATTTGAAATCATTTAACACATAGAGGAAGGAGTTCTTTGAACTACTTCCACAATATTTGCCATAAAGAAACCATTAGAAAATCAATCAAGGTACTTATGTTGAAACATAGAAATCTTTGTATCTTGAAAGTTTATTTTCTTTTGAAATGCCCCCTCAATATGTGCTTCGAGATTGGCGTTTTAGCATATGAGAGATCACCTACTTTGAGCCAAATGATCACCTTTTATCAGATTTCATATTTAAATCACATTTTCTCCCCCGATCAAAAATATCAAATCCTTTGAGATTTTGGATCCCAAGTGATTTAAATAGGTTTAGAAAACATGGGAGAAAATATGCACAGTTTAAATTCTCTTTATGTTTTTGGTTATCTCCTCCTGATCATGTGCATCATGAATTTGAAATGGATTTGGCATGAAGGAAGGAGTACTTTTGAAACAATCACCCTTTAAAACCGATTTGAGATTTAAATCACGATCTCTCCCCTGATCAAAAATTTCAAATCATTTGAGATTTATGATCCCAATTGATTTAAATTATTTAGAAAATTTTGGAGAAAGACGTGGCTTGATTTAATTTAGTCTTTGATTGAGTGACTTATGTTTAAAATAAAGTCTGGTTGATTTTCAAAATTTTGAGTCCAATTATTTTCAAAACAATATTTTTCTATTTTCAAAACAATATTTTCAAAATTATTGAAAAATGATATCATCCACTACTTGTCTTGCACAAAGCGCTTGCCCGATGCGGTGAAACATCGGCGTTGCATTTGTCATACCCATTTCTCCATAGAGGTCCACTTAAGTTCCGTTTCTTCTTTTGTCGACCCAAGAAATAGTTGCCCTTTCCTTTCGGCATCCAATCATATTTTAATGTGGGATCCGGATCGGGAACATTCTTATTAAATCATGATATCTGCTTATGTTAGTCAACAAAAATAGATAGATATATGGTGAATTGACAACACCCCAGCTGTGTCGACTAATAAAATTGATCCAACATATCAATCAGATCATAAGAGGCATGGGAACAATGTGTTTATCAAGCTATAGACATCTAATCCGAATAATCATATCCTATGCTCCTAGTCCTTCAACTTAGGCAAACATCTTTTTATGTTAAGTATGTAGGATGATTAAATAAGCCCGATAGATGATATAGATTTGAAAACATTCTCCCCTCAATCAATGACTCTTTCTCTGAAAAGTTTTAAACAAGCTGAAGCCATTGATTGGTTTTTGCAAATATATGAAAACTTGATTCAGATTGATTTTCAAGCAACTCATTTACCACCATTTATGAAACAAATATTTTTCTGAAGAATTTTAGAAAGAAAAATATTTGAGTAAACTATGATCTTTTGGCGACATGCTTTTCTCCATTAAGGTTTGGATAAGTGCTTTCGATATTTTTGAAAATTGGTTTAGCTTCGTCACTTTCCTTCTGAAGAAGCGGGTTGCTATCTGAAATAATAGCAAAATGGTTTAAACCAAGATTCTGTCGAAATAGCAACCATAGTTTAGACATGTTTTGAAAAGAAATATTTACAACTTCTGCTCGAACTTCATCTATGGTCCCGTGCCATTATTGAATGACATTTCTAAAACAGTAGATGTTATCGATACCAGAAGACATGTCTTGAGAAAAAATATTTTTGGTATTTTTAAAATTTTCGGTTTTTTATGGATTTTGTTGATTTTATATTTTTCATTTTTCTTTTCTTGGTTTTATATTTTTGTATTTGGTTTTGATAAATATTTCTGAATAGAGTAGATGATATAGTTTAAGGGATGATGATCTGAAATCTTAGAGATAAGGATATCGGCGACCCCATTGTAGTAGATATAAATCATCATCTCTTAAACTTTCACCACCAAAGCTTCTGAGGCTTTTGAAAAGAAGAAATTGAGCCTTTAAGAATGAGAGACTTTGGCAGCTTCCCCCCCAAACTGAAAATCATCATTTTGAGCAAATCCTAAGCTCTCTTACAAGCTTGCCTTAGCCAGGTGCACAAGGAAGCACACCATATCATCGATCTTGCTGCTCCTTTTAAAGAATGATCATCGAGATTCTCCGTTCGGGGTTATATCATCAAGATAGAACATCAATGTATCATCCAGCTTAAATGAATCTTCTCAATTCTTTTTCCCTTTGAAGCAGGAATACCAAAAGTTGTCAAGAGACCAATTCCCCCAAGTAGTTGAATTGATGCAGCCAATCTCTTAGAATAGAGCTCAAGAACCTGAAGTACACATATACCCGAACAAAGAATAGCCGATAGCATCGAAGTAGCAGATAGAATCACTGATCATCTCTGCGGATGTCATATCCGGAATACATCATATAAGTCCGATCATGTGAGTGTGAGCATCCACGGTACACATTTCTTTCCCGGCGGTGTATGAAGCTACATGGCAGAAGTACCCAATGCTCGAGAGGAAGAATAACCATATAACAGTATAGGCGAGCAGAATCGATTATCTCTGGGATGTCAACTTGAATAAGTGATTATTACTAAATCGCGATTAAGCTCTCAGTGAAATAGGCGGCGTCCCCGATGTACCACAATCTCTACGATTGCGATATCATGAAATCATCAGCACTTATGTACCTCTTTTATCACCGAAACTAACTCTTCTCTCTTCCCCATGGTTGGAATAAGAACACCAGCGCCATTCAAACCTTGAGTTTCTGATAATGACATTTGTTCCGGGATATCTTGATCACTTAGAAATTAAGTTCATCAAGTTTACTTACGTTTAGATGTTTGTCTCCTTCCCCACTTTGGTTTTGATACTTGAGAATCGGCAACACATCTCAAGTACTTGAAATCTTTTGAAAGATCACTTGAAATCTTTGTGAGAATCAACTGTGAAGTATGATGTGAGCAAATAATACAGGATTAAATCTTACATTTCACTCTCCCCATTAGTGCTCTCCCTAATGGACAATCTTTACGAAAATTCCCGGAATGAAGAAGTCTTTAGATCATTAAATGCAACTTCTAGTCTTCTAACATGCAACTTGAAAATGTAGAACAAAAGTAGACTCTACCTTCCCAGATTGTCAATACAGAATGGAAAGTTAACATCTTCTTCTCAAAAAATGCATTCCCATTAACTTACATCTGCACATCCCTTAACTAAAATCCCCCTAATCAAACAAGACAGAAAAGATGTTCATCAGGAGAAGATCATAATCGACCATAGCGAACACATAAAATGGTAACACCAAACTCACAAGTTAGAGCACTAATAATCTTCAATTTGTTGCCCGAGATCGGTGAGGGTGGATAAGGTAGAAGAACGGAGAATAAGGCACAAAGAATCTGGAATCAACCAATCTTTGACACAAATCAACTTCATAAGACATTAAACCGTCGGGTGAACATGTTGAAAACCTTGGTGTACATTCACTCTCCCACGATGATTCGATGGATCGGAATCATCATGATGATATTAATGCGTGAAGCGATACTTGGAAGCACATTATCATAACTCATATTCGCTTGTGAAGATGTCAACCAGTCGGCTATTACAGAAAATTCTATGTAAAGATGACCCGATAAGAAGAAGCTCGGTTCTTGCATGAGTTAGGAGCCGTATGACCATTTATTCTCATATATCAATCAACATCAGACATTCACTTCTTCTCCTTTCAGAATTGCATAAAGTTGCCATTCTTGATTAAACAAGAATATCTTGAGTGTAGTCTTAAGCCTTCCATAAAATTTGCATATGATGTGCATAATCGCCATTTTAATTGAGCAAGTGGAATAAAATTACAAGCAACGGTAGTTCGGTTCACTTGATGAATTAGCACGCATGGAAAAAGCATGAAGCATGTTGATGAGAACGGTCATAAATAAGAAGATTTCTCTTAGAAGATAAAAGCACACGGAAACATACACTTTTATTTTCTTTAGGAACGAGGCTTGAACTGTTGTGTTCAAACGTCATAATCTCTCTCTTTTCTACATCTCTTGACAAACTTGTTATCAACCTCATTATCATTATGTAGGTTCTTTGTCGTGACAGCTGATGGAGAAAACCCAATATGATGAATTTGACCACAGTAAAATAACCCTAAGTGACTTAAACTTGCATATGTAACAAAAGCTGGTGCAGAGATTTCATGCCCACTTTGAATCTCACTCTATACTCTTCATCGACCAACCATCAAGTATAAGGCGTAAATCACCTCTTGAAAATCCACAATTAAATGAGACATTTGAACACTACAGCGTAACTCTTAAAGTGATAGTTATTTTGTGGTGGAAAAAAGAAAAGAAAAAATCACAAAAATAACTAGATTTCCAAGTCTTAGATCTTTGATAATGTTAAAAGCTCCAACAAGGATCTCTGAATCTTCATCCAACCATCCCGATACCTTGATACTAAGTACACTCGCTGAAATTTCACTTCAACCTCGAATAAATAATAATGAATGCTTGGTTAATGCATCTCTTACGGTTAATAAGCTCAAATCTAGCTTCCTTTGGCGTTTTAAGTTAACAATGAATGGTTTCACCCGACCTTGTCAAATGCATCACCCGAAGTGAAACCAGTAACCGCTGCCATGTGGAGAATCCAAACAAACGCTGATCATGAAACATACCCTTTATCCACTTCTTGAGCGCGGCCGTAGCACCAACATCTGATAAGATCCAGAAATACACTTTCCTTTCTCCAGGATGGTTCCATCATCACGGGATTTTACAATTCTATGGTTTAAACCGATAAATAGTTTCTTTCGCGGGATTTTACAAAACCAAGAGATAGATCCGGAAATGCACTTTTCTTTTACCAGGATGCTTCCATTGTCACAGGATTTTACAAATCTATGATTTAAACCGAGAAATAGATTCTTTCGCGGGATTTTACAAAATCAAGACTAAACCGTAAACAATGCCAGCTTGAATGAGTTCTGACATATTTGGTTCAGTGAATATATGTTTTAGAGGAACATGCAGCAGTTCATCAACGGTTAATGCAACAGTTCATCAACAATTCTTCTCCCATATGTAGAATACTTCACAAACCTTACTAAGTAGAGTATTATACATTACTTTCCCCTAAATGATAACCGTAAAACATCAAAGTATACATTTCTCCCCCATGATGGTTTCGAACTTTCGGAAGCATCATAACGTGTACGATCATTTGCACGAGAAGTTCTTGTCATATGCAAACATCTTGAAAACTCATGAGTGACACTGAAGATCCTTGAAAGATTTTTCTCAGACTGTGAAGTATCATTGACATTTTGTAGCGAAGAATATTCCATGAGAATTGCTGATCACATCTCAACCATTAAACCCTTTGGGTAAACACATCATTCACGAATTCTTCCGGCACTAGCTTTGACCACTTGGGAAAGTAAACCCGATATACCAAACTTGGACATGAAATAGAATTCCCCATATTTGCTACTCAAGCTTGTACTAATCCTTGTAAAAAAGAAACGGTGTACCCAATGTACTAAACCTCTTGACGTATCCTCAACTGTGTGAGACACCGAAGTGATAGCTACGTTGTGGGTTAAGTGAGAAAGAATCACAAAAGTAACTAAATAGCCAAGTCTTTATCACATTCAATAAACGCCCAAACAAGTCATCTTCGCGGAAGGGTAGAAAGAAAGAAGATGAAATAAGTAAACGCGTTCGGAAAGCCTCACTTCAACTCCAAATAGAAATACCGTACAAACAACCTCGTAGTCAACTTTGTTCAACCATCAATTCAAGCCGTGACATAATATCCTTCGTGAAAATGTATAAACCAAAGTATCAAATCTCATAACATAACGAATCTCAGCATCACACCAAATCTCATCGAAAAATCTCATCATCAAACAGTATCAACAACTTGCAGCCCATATCATATAGTTCATAAGCCCAAAATGGATCACGAGTCCAAGTCCAATTAAAACCGTCACTTCAATACCAAATCAATAATACCGGACAAGAGCCTCGAACTCATTCAAGATTAGCTAATAATTCAAACCGTGAATAAATATCCCCGTGAAAGTCAAATACCACTCTTATACCAAATGATATTAAAAATTTGGCTAAGTTTGAAAACCTAAACAAAATCGGATATCAATTCAGTCAGTCAAAACTCTTCAGTCCAACATTAATGTGCATCCCATTCAACAAATAACTCATGCAAAAATACTTCAAACAAGTAGATTAAGTTTTCTATTTGAGAATGGTCACACAAATTTAGCCCATGGAGTCAAGCAGGCGACCCGATCCAGCGAGGTGATACGCTAGGCCCATTCCAGACTCTTCAAATCCCATTTCATTCGCTACACCCGATCCATCAATCCATCACATACCCTAATATAATGGGAGTATATAAGCCACAGTTACTCACACTCTTTCCCTAAAAATCTGTAATACCCAAATCCTAATCACAAATACAGTCGCCTCCATCCAAATCCATCTCACTAATCATTTTCATAACCCTAAAACTATTCAAGAATTCTTCCCCCATTTTCCTTGCAACTGAACGCTTTAAAGAATCTGAAAAACCCATCTTAAATCTTTGAGCTCGCCACAGGGATGGCTCGAGCTATGTTGTTGTCTTCAAGAACTAACGAAGGGTCACGGGTAGGAGTTGATTAGTCATTTCATTTTCATTAAACCGAATCAAGAATTAGATTGAAACACATATGTTTTGATTATTTCTTTTAAGTATTCAGATATTATCAGAACCATTAGATAAACGTTTATTTATTTATTATTTTATTTTTATTTTTATTTTACTTTTTGAGTTTGAACCGATAGAGAGAAAAATAATACTGTAACATATTTTTTATGGTATTTTTCTTTGATGAGATCGGAAAAAAAAACTGGGCTTCACAATGATGGATCAACGATGGATCAATGATGATAAGGTTAAAAATATTATGTAAAGATAGAAAAACTTTAACCGGATCTGAGTTCCTTAATATGATTTCCTTTTATGTCGTATCTGAGATGTGAATGAGAAAGGTGTGAATTTGGATAGATATTGTATTTGATGATGTCATTTGAATTTGTATTAGATGTAGTTGAAGTTGAAGTAGTAGTAGGGATTGATGGTAAATTCTGAATGTGATGTCGAGTCTTTGAGATATTGTATGATATAATCTTGTTTGATTGATGTTATCAAAACGCATCTTGTAGTTTACATTAAAACGCATCTGGTTGCTTCAAAATGCTTTCCTTGATTCTTTATCAAACCGCATCCTGTTTCGACCACAAACCGCATCCTGTTTTTTATCAAAACGCATCGTTACATATCAAACTACATCTTGACCCAAATGCCACACGTCAAACCGCTTCTGCTTCACAACATGACTGGTATCAAAACGCATGGTCAAAACGCAGTTGACTAAAGAGTCAAACCGTAACATGTTTTCTGGGTCAAGTCGCTAAGATACTAACAAACCGCATCATTTTCTTCAAAAACGCATCTGACTTTTCCCAAACCGCATACAAGAAGTGTGCCAAGTCGCAACCACGAAAAAGACCAGATCGAATTAAACAAATCGCTTCCTTTTGTAATCCTTCAAACCGCAGTCGTGAATGTTAAACCGCTTATTCCTTTTATCAAATCTCATACACTGTATTACTCAAACCGCATCTGAGTCGGTGTATCTGGACAACCTCATTGAAGAATTTGACATCAAACCGCAACAAAGATCACCATATTTTCAGACCCAGAAAAAAAAAAGGGCGAAACAATTACCTATAAAAACAGTTAACCACATGGACTTTTGACCAAAATGATAGAACTTTTTATGACCAATGTTCCGATAACAGAAAACTGTTTGCTCATGAAGATTGTTTTACCACACCAATGGTATTAAGACTTGTAATAGAACTTTGTTAAGAATCTGTTATGACAAACACGAGCATAAAACAAGTGAATGACTTTAAAGGATTAACACATTCAAAACCGGATTCAAGCAACAACAAACTTCAACAAAAACTGCATCAAAAATCATTCAAACATCACCAATACCACATCAAACCGTACGAGTCACAAACCGCATCAAAAAAACGTATTAAAACCATACGAATCATCAAAAACAACACAACCTGGCTCTGATACCAATTGTTGGATCATACATTTTATGTTGTTTGATGATTCGGGTGGCCTAGGATGATGATAATATAAGTATGCCATGTTTAGAGAGATGAAGAGAGTAGAGAGGGTGTTCTAGAGAGAGAGAGTTAAAACAAAAGAATGAAAGTTTAGATTAGAAGCACCACCCCTTCCAAGGATGGAAGGGGTATTTATAGTTACAGAATACTCTTGTCCTCATGTCGGACTGTGGATCAGGTATACAGCGGGTAAATACCCGTCCTTCTTCCACGGTGTTGCTCTAAACTAATAACTAACTAGCTAAATAACTAGTAAATAACGATATGTCTACGAGCTAACATATGCTAGACAATAGTTGGGGTGACCGACACTTCACTATGGAATTTCCAATTCATAACAGCTATCCACCAAAGTATCTTGGACACGTGACTTTAAGCGCATTTCTTCCGTAGTAAGCATAGACCTAACGGTTTTTAGATCCGGAAACGGCTCCCTATGAGCAATGATTGTGGCTATGTGATCATACCTCGGGGGCAAGCCTTCAAGAGCAAAGGTGATAACATCATCATTGTCCATATTTGACCCGAGACTAGACAAGATGGTGGCTGTGTTTTCAATCTTGCAAAAATACGCATCAATGCTCATATCGCCAAGATTCAAGGAACGTAGTTCCACTTTTAAAGCAATCGACCGGGTACGTTTATTATCATGAAAGATATCGGCAAGTATGTCCCAAGCTTGTTTGGCCGATTGAGGGTTGTCAATGACAAGTCGTTGTTGGACTATTTTAGACACGGTGACAAAGATCCAAGGTAGGATGATTGTATCAATTTTTAACCATTCATCATCGTGAGGTAGGTTAGTGTTAATACACGATGACACACCTTTGTCATCCTTGGTTTGGCGATGATCCAAGAGTGAATTGCCGCCACAAATATTGAGGAAAAAATAGACACAAGATGAATAATTCATCTCGTCCACATCAACTTTACCCGGGATTAGGTTATTAAGGTTATTGATGGTCATGAGTTTATCGGAGAGGAGAATGACGGGTTGTGGGGTAGTATTAATAACAGTCATGGTGTGAGTTTGAGAGGGAAAACGAGAACAGTAGATAAATGAAGGTAGGGTTTAATAGACCAAAATAAATTAACACTCGAAACAAATCAAAAAAGAGTCTGACTAGTTATACCATAAACCAATGATCGACAAACCATATAAAATGGTCGACTGGCACCACAGCCAACGATCGACTCCAAGAAACAGAAAAAATGTATATGCAGCGGTGAAAAAAAGAGGCGTGTTTAGGGTTTGCTCATGATACCATGTAAGTGTTTGGAATGTTTTCGTATACCATTCATTTAGCCGATCCATCAATGTATACAATACAAAACCCTAACATACTATGCTTGGGCCTTAGCCCATTGGACAATGACACATATACAGCTAGGAATAATAAATGTACAGCTAACTGACGGTCCTATAAAGACGAAAGAAAAACGAGAAAGACTAGACTAAGACAGTACGGGTTTCTAAGAGACCGTTCTTATTCATTTAAAAAACTAGATAGATCTCTTACACGTCTCGATCATCTTTTTAGACACAAATTACGCACATAACCCAATCATGCTTTAGCAAAATAGTTGTCTTAAAGACATAGTATTACCCTAAATTGGTTGTAACATTCTACAAGGAATTGTTTCCTAACAAAATTCACACTAAATTCATTATATATTGATTCCATAGATTGTTTTTAATACAACATCAAATGTGATGTTTTTATGTTGGAGACGGCCTCAAACAAATCATTCCACCTGAATCTGTCACTCGGACATGAGACATCGTCAGCCACCTTAATCAATAGAAAAAAAAATCATATGCAAGGACTATATATCATCATTCATCTATTAATATACAACTTCTGATTCACCAGCATTTCACGATGGTGCTTCGGAACCCATGAGGCAGCATGTGCAGATAACTCTATGATACCCCTTTTAAGAAAGTTTACAGATAAATAAAAAAGAAACAACCATAGTTCCAATTTAGACAATAGCATAAAACCATCTGTAAACAACACATGTAGCATTCTGAAAATAAAGCAGTAAATGCAACTACAACAAGATAACGGGGAAATCTGGAATCCGGGAAAGTAAAATAGTAACAAAATACGAAACAATGTAAACAAAGCAGCCAAGAAACTCTAAAGCGAAGGCATCCAGGATAATAGCATGGTATTCTTCTGCATAATTCTCTTTCAAGTCATGATAATAGAAGATCCACTGAACCTGTAAATATAAATTGGTTCGTGTTAGAAAGAGCATAACATAGTAAATAATAACTAATATATGCTTTTGTATTTACTTTATACACCCTACGGGCTACATCCCAAGAATATAGCTTTTGTCACATTTTGAAGTTGAAATTTGGGTAATTTAACCATTACAGCTGTTCTAATTGATACAAATTTTTTGGTTGATAATGACATTTGGAATGCATCATAAGTTATCCTATAGACTAAACTTCAGCACAACTGAATAGACTTATGCTAGGATTCTATTGTATAAAAGCACGCTATTGAACGCATGACAAAAAACTGAATATATGCTCTTAATCTACTAGTGAACTACAGAGGTGAGTCCAAAACATATCATTATCTCCTTCCTTATAACTAAATCTAAATTTCAAAATAAATTGAACTCCTAAAATAAAATCCAGTTCCTTGAAACAATGTATTCATGTTTCTGTTCGACAGCATGAGTTTGTGTCCAAAAGACAAATAGTTAAGCAATTTTGGTCCCACAATAAAAACAGCAATTTGGTATCGGACGTGTCACAACAAATGCAACTCTTTTCTCAATAGTCCAATAAAAATAATCCCCCTTATAGAAATTTGACCAATGTCGATGCTTTTGTTAGTCGTGTTAGTCCCTGCTTAATTATTTTTTAAGTTCTGTTTTCTCACTGAGGTGGTAATTTTGTTTCCATGATTTTTGTGAATTGGTTGTCTCACAATTAGCCAACTAAAACTAGGGCTCTTTTTACCTGTCTAGTATTTACATCGTCGTGGAACTAAAACTAATTCTAAGTCCCTATGATGCATATTTGAATACTCTTATAGGTGTTATAATCATTGTCTATATTGTAATTTTACTTTAGCTGATGTTACTGAGTCTAATTCAAACTATGGGGTTGTTTCTTTTATTTTTGAATTAAGTGCTCTCCAAAGAGATGTCTAGGGGCCGTTTAGTTGGTGAAAAATTTTCCTGTTTTTCCGTTTCTAAATTCCTAGAGAAGGGAATGGTTTTTCTCCTCTAGAGAAGAGTTGAGAAATTTGAAAATCCGTTTAGTTGGAGTTATATTTTTCTTTTTTTCTAAAATGAAGGTGAAGGATGGAAGAGGCGTGATGATAGTGTAGGGTGAAAGGAAATGGTGTTATTATTTTGGAAATGAAAAAAGTGAAAAGGGTGTAATGGTATTTTCATTTTTTCTATTAAAAATTGGAAAATGAGAATTTCATATTTTTGGAAAATTATTGGAAAAAAGTGCGACTAAACGGATTTTCAGTTTTTCCCTTTTCATATGAAAAATTTTCTGGAAAAATGGAGTATTTCTCTCCAACTAAACGGCCCCTTAGTTTTTCATCTTAATGACGAGAGGAAGGTTTTTGTGGGCCTCCCGAATAAGAAATAATGATTTGGGCCCACACATTAAGAGGAAAAGAAACACCCCCCCTATACGTCCCTTATTATGGTTCAAGCTATCCCTAACACCCCCTAATCATATTTCACATGTGTCACCGACCCATTAGCATGGGTCCTTCAAAACACACATCTTCCTGCCCCTACTTCTCATACAACAAACCTTTGACATACTATAATGACCAATAGGGATTTCTAGATACCCAAATATCGAGCCTGGCCCCGCTCTACACCACCCTCAGGCGCCCCTGGTTTATCAAAAAAAAATCTCGTATGGATAAAATTGCATCATTTTGAAACATTTAGAGGAGAGATATGGAAGACCAAAAAAGAGAGATTGCCGACCTGTATCTTGTTAATGGTCCAAGATCATTTAGTATACTAGTCTTACACTTCGAAGATTACAAAACACAGTTGTCAATTTCTATATTATTTTTTATTTGTATAACAAAACACAAACACACACGCGTGCGCACACACCCCTCTAACGAGGTTTAACCCATAACCATTAGTAGACTGGACACACTTGGTACTTCTTGGGACATCCTTTTAGTAGCAGTTGTCATATTAACAATTAGATACTTTAAAAAAATAAAAATATAAAAATAAAAGATTAGAATGACATTACCGAACAATGATTTCCTCTTGCTGCAGATCACCAAATACGGTAGCGGACTATTGGTGGTGTTGAATCAAGTTTAAGATAGAATTTAATAGATGGAGAGCCTTTACGGAAAAAATTGACAATGGCAACAAAAACAGCGAGAGAGCTAGGTAGCTTGCATACAACCAGTGTCAAACTTTGAAGCCTCATAAAAGGACAGCATCGTTTTTCAAGTAAATCGGGGTTCTCTAAAAGAAACCACATCACATCTAAGTTTACAGTAAGAGACTCTGCCTTAGAGAGTCGCACAAAGGTGTTGATCATCAGATCTGCAAGCTGTGCTTTCTTGCCCAAAGATTTGTGATAGAGTGTCCCAAACTCAATTGTCTTTAACAAAAGAAGATCATTTGCTATTAACGAAAAGTGAGGCATGCCATAGTACGTAAAGGATGCAAGCTTCGGTGCTGAGATCACAAACTTACATCCACAATAAAGACCTTTCAAGGACAGACACTCTAATTTACTTGATGCAACAATGAAAGTGTCAATATTCGAAAGCAAACAACGAGTTAAAACAAGAGTTTTAAGATTTGGGAAGCCGGAAAATAAATCAATGGACTTACTAGCAGCATCATTTGAAGGTTCCATTCTAATTTTAACACGGTCGAGATTCAAATGAACTAGAGCGGGCAAATCCCAGGTCAGAGGTGGACTAATAATAATCTCAAAATCAATACTTAGACAGAGATATTCAAGAAAATGAGATCGAAATAAAGATAGATCAAATCCACCACGTCTTGTTTGTTTACTACCCAAGAATTCAATATTTACCTTTCGAGTCCTATGCGACATTGCATAATCTAAAATCTCTTTGAGAAGTAGAAGACTAATAGAATTCGATCGGAAGTTTATTCCAGAAAGTTCTGCAACATGAACACGTACAGATAGAAACTTGTGTGCAAAATTAGGATATCTAAAGCCACTTGTTTGAGAAGAAAAGCGATTGATTTCAAAGTTGAGATGGGGATAAGATTTCCATGTATTTCTCCACCTCCTTGACAGAACACTACTTTGAACAGAAGATCTAGTATCTCTGAAGGAATAAATGTGATGAATCACGCCATCAGGTAAACGGCTGATTCGATCATCATCATTCATCAGTTCCGTAACCGTATCTTTAACCCTTCTTGATCTCTTTGCCATTTTTGGTGTGCGATTGAATAATGGACCTCGATTAGCCCGAAAAAACTTTCAAAATATCCCGAAAATACACACCTAATGCAAAGGAGTTTTTTGTTCACACGGGAATGGTACAAAATGTAGATTGGGTGTTCAAGAGTTGGATTGTGTGCACCGATGCGTTTGGAAAATGAGTTGAAAACAAGTTCTACGGAGCTCTGATCCTATTCAGTTTGGAGTTGCGTATTGGCCATACTTTTTACTAGTGGTTCAATGAACTTGGACAAATATGGGTGTAACCCGTAATGTGACGCTAAGTTATGACCACCGAGGTAAATTCCCTATTGGGTTCTTACTCACACCAAGCATTTATTACATCAGTAAAAAATCAATAGGAACGATAGCCTCGACTCAAGATAGGCTGCATGCTATTAGAGTCCTGGCAAATACAATTATATCTTATACCTTATTATATGGTACTCAAACTCCTTAAGCTGAGAATCGATAAATGGTAGATAAAAGAGGAGAGCTGAGATTATGTTGGAGACAAATTTCTAATCTACATGCCAGTGTAACTAAAAAAAATAGTTCTTCAGAATATAAAAAGGAAACAAAATATCCGCCATGAATGCTGCACTTACAGAAAGCTACCTTAAAGATACAACCACAAATACATTCATTTAAGTTAAAACACTAATTATGTACACTGTCAATTCCAACAGAATATTAACTAAACATGGGATTAATCATAAATAACTAGCACAACTGCCATAAATGGTACACAAAAAACGGCATGACAGATATTTTTTTCAAGAAAGGCAAAGTAACAAACCCACACTTATACGCTACAAATACACTACACATTTGTCCCAGTTGGGACTTGAACCCACAGCCACTTGAGATATAGTGAAAGAGAGGTGGTCTTATAATAGAAATGGCCGATACCTGTCATAAAAATAGAAACTGGAAAAATTTGCCTTACAACGCTTACAGGATCTACCAGTTTCTCAACACATTGACAATGCACATTTATGATATAAACTTTTCTAAGAACGTAACTAATTATATAAAAACTGTGGCACAGCTTAGAAACTGAAGCTTAAATTCCTAAGGTATTATTGAACTCATTAGCATTTCTTGACATGATTATAGTTGAAGGGAATCCAAGGAGCACAAAGAGTTAAAACAGTAGAATGAAATTAGTTCTTAGAATTAATATAACTCTGTTTAGCTATCATTTTATTTATGCAAAGATGAGCTTCCATCTATTGACACGCAATAGAACTTCAGATACCTCGTGAGCATATTAACTTAACATTAATAGCGCTATGCACTGAGTTAACTCAAGACAAGAGAAGCCTACACAGTTCAGCTGAAAAAGATGCATGCTAGATACCACATGATCATAAAAGATATAAATGTTGTATTGTAAATAAAGCATACACTAGTTAATCCATCATAGTTATTCCTTTACAAGATTATGCTAGCTGGATAAAATTCATACCGGACTTTGTCACTCATTAGCTACTATAGGTTGACCGCATATAGACTCTACCTGCTTAATGCAGAAGGCAAAGGTTTATCACAATTTTGCTCCTACCATTTTTCATTTCGATATAGCTAAACAACACCACAGATATTTAATATGATTAAATCTCTAGGTTTAAGCCAGAAGTTCATGGTAGCTGAAGTTCATGGTAGCTTATAGTCATTTAAGGAATTAACATTCACATACTACCAACAAGTTACAGTCAAGCAACAGGCTAATAGTTCAAAGCTCAAATTCAAACACCCCTTAACTTATATGATAATATATTAATATAGTGAGACAGAACATGATATTTGGACCTAAACAAATGTACCTGTAGTGACAAATACGATCAGGCAAGAAGATGAGCTCAGCTCGTTGCTAAGGATGTACAAAATCTTCAATTTCATCAATAAGCCAACAGACCTGGTAGAATTTCAAATGATTGGAAGATATATAAAGCTGCTAAGATTTTCCATCCAGCAATTCAACCAGAATAACCATTTCTAGTGCAATAAGTCAATATGAAAAGCATATTCCAAATAACTAGAGTCAGTTTTTGACACATATACTAACTAATCGGAAGGATGATTTGGATTATGCTTTATCTTGGGTCAAACGTGTTGATACAAAAATTGGGCGTTCCTAGTTTGGAGCTCCGGTTCTTGTACCAATTAAGAATTGCTGCTTGAGACCTGCGCACTAAGAGACAAGAAACACCGTTAGGCTTACCGTGGGATTGTCTCCCACGATTATCCTCCGGCGTGAGAGTGAGTAATCGGTTTTAAGGTTTTAGGAGTTTTAGGGTTATGAGATCGCATCTTAAACGAGGGATATGATTCCCTTTATATACGCACAGAATCCTTGTTGGTTCCGTGTTCCCCAACCTTCGGCGTATCCCGCCTAAGTCGGTTGGGAATGATTATCTCCTTATTTTAGAAGAGATCGAATATCTATTCCGTAAATAGATATGGGCTTGGGCTTCGTGAGCCCAAACGCTTATTGATGTTGGCCCAGGCCGGGCTTGTGAGTATTGGGCAGTAGTCGGGTTTTATGACCCCCACTATACGTCATCATGTCCCCCCAGTCTAGTATGCACAGTGCGTATTCTGCGGATGCTAGACTAATGACCGTAGTCTAAAATAAAATAAAATAAACTTACTTAAACGTATTAAAGAAGTCATACACATACCCGTAGGTGCGTTGTATCTAGACATCAAAGTGAATTGTAAACGCCTCGTTATTCGGGGAAAGTGACGCCCCGTCCCCATCAGAGTGATCTCAACCACACAAGTGAAGTTAGTGGAGTCCACGCGGCACGTTATCGTGTGGATGAGAGAAAAGTATAAAACCACCCTTCATTTTCACAAAGTGATCCACCGTAAAAAGCAATCCGCCTTGTTGAAATAGAACTCCAAATGCAATCTAGAAATTAAACTACCTCAAGGTACGCCGCGCGTTTCTATAAATCCACCACTATGGTCAAACAACTGCATGAGTTCACCTCCAATCTAGCCGCGAGTGATCTCTTAGAGTTCACTTCGGATTACTACATACCGCTTAGCGTACATCCGGTAAGTTCCGTGCGCGGCGTCTATTGCCGACTTCCGGCCGGCGGAAGGTGGGGTATACACGCTTTTTTTCAATTCGCGAATCAACGCGTGCCTCTATCCCAATTCCTCGTATATATATTGAAGTATTATAATATGCACATATCACAATTGCATTGTATAGGCGCCGCTAAAATTACAAATTTTGAGGTGAACTGCCGTCGGCGGTGAATCCCACCATTAACCTTTTTCGCGTGTTCTACCATACAACCTGGTCACATGGGTGGGTGTCCTTTGCTAAGCGCGCTGGTAGATTTCAATGTTATACAAAGAAGCTAGACGCGCTTAGGAATTGGAGGAGTCCTTTTTCCGGGTAGACAGCGCTGTTTCCTGGACCTATGACTTTCATACCCGGGGTTCGTTGGTGAAGGATGAGTGCCCCCCGCCTGGATCCTATGTTGCCGGGATGCGGAATTGATAAACGCTAACCGCATCCCCATTAATTCCTATCCCGAGGAATTTTTGGTACACATGGGCATCAACCGGAACTATTTTGGTCCCGAAGATGAGATCCCAATCTTTTTAGAAGCCAATGGCCGTGGTGGGTACTCGCTTCTTCCGCACCCCTTTGTAGTAAGAATTGTCTTCCTTTGTTCCCACATTATATAACCAATGCTGTTTGTTTGTTTCCTATTGCGCAGAGATGGACCTCTTTACTGTTGTTCGCTTGCGCCGATTGAGGTGGTGACAGTGTACGCGGCCGCTTGAGAGAAGGAGAGAGCCAATCCTAGCCGCTACCGCAGGCGCTGCATAGAGCTGAATGCGGGGGAGACAGGAACCAGTTCCTCACCGCATTGGAGGCAACACCCTCGCAAAGCCGCCCTAATCCCGAAGTAACTTCTCTTGTAGCACAACCACCGCCCGTAGCTGTGGCTCACCCTATGGAGGAAGAGGAAGAAGAAGAATCCGGGCTTAGTCGTAAAAGGACCCGAAGGGATGATGGTGCGGGCCCATCAAGGAAAAAACGCCCGGGTTCGGACGTGGAATTATCCTCCACGATGAAGCGCCTTCGCACCCTTCTGCTGATGTCGCGAGGCCACGTAGTAAAGCCGTATGTATATAATTTCCGTTTGTTGGTTGATATGCTAGTTGTGAATCTAACATTTCACTGGTGATCATTCGCAGGGAGAAGCAGGTGATAGAATCACCCCCCAAGGCTAGTCCTATACATTCGGCAAGATTCGAGCCGCAGAGCCAGTGATAATGAAGACCACCGATGCGGATGCGCCATGGAGCAATTGGTTGAAGAATTGGTGCAGTCTCCGCACATCGCCGCACTAATTGTGAAGCTGAAAGACCGAGTATCGGGTGGGGTGAACCAAGATTCACAAAAGGACCAAACAATAGCTTCGTTGGAGGCGCGAATCCGGCCAGCTGACCCTAACGATAGCCCATGCAGAGGCAAGGGATCCGAGCGCATACGCCAAAAACAGCCGATGACAAAATGGCGCTTAATGTGCCAAATAAATCAAGAGCGTGCTGATGCCGCCAGAGACAAGTCTGCGTGCCGTGGCACTTAAACATCCTGGAGCAGGGTAAGGAACATTTGTTTGCGCAGTTGGGGGAGCTTGGGGCTACTGTGAGCTGGTCATTGGAGGTGCAGGAGGCAAAACTGCGTAAACTCAGTATTGAATATGACGAGGAGTTGTATCCTCAGCTTATGTCCACAATAGCGGAGCGCAGGTGGCTCATAGGCCACGGTATCCGCCTAGCCGCCTCAATACCCTCGGAATCGCCAGAGGTGGTTAATGCCTTCGGGAGGTTGTGCGGTGCGCCTGGAGCGTGGTAAATCGAAGCAATTGAAAAGCTCCACGAGGCAAAACTGTTGAAGGCGGCGTTGATAAGGTACCAATTATGATGCGGAGTCATATGATCATTTGGTCGCCGCCATGCAGAGAATGAAAGATTTAGAGCTCCCAATGATTTCGGAGCTTGAGCGCGATCAAGATTATCCGATAAATGTTATTATGGCGGGGTTGACCTTGGCGCGTCATCGTGCCGAGGATGCCAAACACACCGGACTATTATTTGAAGCCCCATGAGTCTCACTGCAAGTACCGTGTTTGCACGCCCTAGGGATAGCCGTAATCCCTTTGCTTTGGAAAAGAGGTACCTTTGCAGGAGGTCTTGGAAGCGCATGCGACCCGCCTTGCTAAAAAGAAGGTATTGCAGGTAAAGCTATTTTGTGCGGGGTTGGTGCGGCTCACTTGCCAAGGTCCGATGGGGTGCCGCAGTGTGGCCACCGCGGTCGCATCGGATGCGTGACGTGTTGAAAAGTATTAGCGAAGTTAAAGGTGCAACAAGTCACGTTGGCACCTCTTCACTTAAGCGTTGTAGCACTGGTAGCCGATATGTTGCAAAATAACTTTCTCTAGTAATAACTCGTGGTTATGAATGAAAGTCTCTTTCTTGCTGTGGATATTTGTAATGTATATGTATCCGTCGTCTGCGCGTAAAAGATGTATTTGTTGCCGAAGAGACAAACGTGTACGCCGCTGCAAATATATAGAAAATACATAATCATGTACGAAAAATCCTAGTCTACTTGAGAAATAATTCCAAGTACTTTATCATAATCGTGTATGGTATGATATTCAAGCGTTGCTGTACATATCACATTGAGGAAACAAGTGTCTTGGTTCCTAAGTTGTTAAACGCTGCACGTAGGTGGCTGTTGCGCTAACCATCGTGGGTTGCGCACATATCTTATTCCAACGTCTTGAGAACAAGGTGTTTAACAAGGATACATGATCCGATGTTGATGGGTTTGCAACCCTCTTACTCAACAAGTTATTTAGTAGGTTAACTTATCCTTTTACCATCGTGGGTTTATTCATAGTGCATGCACGCCATCGTGGGCAAGAAATAAAAATTGTTAAGACACATACAAGATATGGAGATAACAACTTAAAATGTGTCGCAGAGTTAGCTAGAAACCGCGGCATTTTATTGATACTTGCAAGTTTTTTGAGAAATAACAAAGAAAACAAGATATAAGAAAAATAAAGATGAATACATGAATGTTTATTGAGAGCCGAAAGTGCGAAGCCGTCTACAAGGCCGTGTCGTAGCTATTCTTATAGGTAGCACCTCTTGAGGTTGCCGATGTTCCATGTGCGCTGTAGGTCACGCACCATCCAAGCCTCGTAGTCTGTGACGCGCCTGTGCCTATTGCTTCAGTAACCTCATAGGGTCCTTCCCATTTTGGTCCGAAGCTTACCTGATCTTCTGCGTGGCTCGCCTCATTGGCACGGTAGACAAAGTCGCCTCGGTCGGAATGAAACACCGCTGCACCTTAGCATCATAGTAGCCTTTCATTTTGACTTCGACTTTGCCTCCCGTATGGTCGCTGCTCGCGTCTTTCTTCCAGCAGATCCAAGTCGACACGCCTTTCATCATCGCTTTGTTGTCACATTGATCTCTCGCAGGCGGATGGTTGGCATGCCGATCTCGCTTGGTATAACGGCTTCTCGTCCCATAGACTAGAGAGAAGGGGGTGTCCCCCGTGCTTTGGTTTTATGGAGGTGCGGTGCGCCACAAGACATGCGAAAGTTCTTCGACCCACCTTCCTTTGTGCCTGTCCAGGCGCGCTTTGATTCCTTGGCCCAGGGCTCGATTTGCGCGCTCTACTAAGCCATTGGTTTGTGGGTGCGTAATCGACGCGAAGTGTTGGGTGATGTTTAACTTCTCGCACCAATCTTTGAAGGGGTTTTCGCAGAATTGTTTCCCATTATCCGAGATGATTTCACCGTAATCCGGCGGCATACAATGTTGTCCCAGCACAAAGCGCTTTCACCTTGTTGCCGGTGATTGTTGCCACTGCTTTTGCCTCGATCCACTTGGTGAAGTAGTCTATGGCTACTAGGAGAAACTTGAGACCGCCTGCTGCTATTGGAAAAGGACATGCAATATCAATGCCCCATTTGTAGAATGGCCATGGCGCCGTGATTGGCGTTAGCTCGTCGTGGTTGGCGCGGGACCGGTCTATGAACTTGGCAATCATTGCACTTCCTTATTAAGTCCCGCGCATCTCGATGCATGGTTGGCCAAGGTAGTATCCCCGATCGCATGGCGCGTGCTACAACGGACCGTGGTCCTGCGTGCATGCTGCATGAACCTTCATGGATTTCTCGCAAAGACGTAATTTGCTTGTAGAGGGCCAACGCAGCGGAGCCATGGTTGGAGGAAAGAACGTCGGTACAATATGTTGTCTCGCAATTGAATCTCTGCCAAGGCGCCGATTCTCGCGAGCTTCATTCTGCTCTTGGGGTAATGTTCCCTTGCGTAGGAATGTCGTAATCGGTGTCATCCATGTAGGGCCATCCTCCTCTATGACAGCGGAGACTTCCATCTCCGATATTGATTTGATTTTCGGTGTTTCCACCAAAGACTTGCTTTGATAAGTGTGCGAAGCTTGTCGAGGCGATCTTGCTCAAGTCGCCTGGGCTTGCGATTTTCTCCTCTAGGGACTTGCTTGATAGTAAATCTGCCAAAGCCTTTGATCGTGTCTTAGTCTTCTCAAGATATCTTGAATCATATTCTCTTCTTTGGCCACGTATTCGCCAACACGCGGTTGGCTACTAGCCGGAGTCTACATTTGCTTCCAAGTTACATACACCCATTCGAGCCGCAATGCGTAGTCCGGCGATTAGAGCTTCGATTCTCGCCTCATTGTTTGTCGCGGTAAATTCAAAACGCAGCGTAAGTGAATTCCATTCCTCTGGTTTGTGAGAATGAGGCCGCTCGATCCGTCTACGCATGCAGATCCATCTGTAAACAAAATCCATGGATCTTGTAGTTCCTTCTGTCTTGGTGTGGGTACCGCATCGCGGTCATGCTTCTCGATGATGAAGTCTTCCGTAACTCCGCCTTTTATTGCGGCGTACGTGTCTGTAAGAGATGTTGTGTTCGCCTAGCAACACACTCCACTTCGAGTCGCCCCGATGCATCAAGTTTGGAGATGATCTGCTTGATGGGTTGATCTGTGATTACCGCTATCGGGTGCGCTTGGAAGTACCGGCGTAGTAAACGCTACGGCAAACACTAATGCCAAAACTAACTTTTCCATGGCACTGTAGTTCATCTCCGTCTTCTTGAGCGCTTTTCTTACAAAATAGATAGGGGTTTGCACCGAGTCCCTATCTCGTAGTAGCACCGGCCGACTCATGAGTTGCTTGATAAATACATGATCGCTCTTCCCCGGTCGGGTGCAACGAGTGTTGGGAGCGTTGCTAGATGCCGTTTGAGTGTAGTGAAGGCTTCTTCCGCCTCCGTCGTCCATCGAAATCACCCTTTTCATACACCTCTTGAGTGTTTTGAAAAGAGGTAATGATTTTTCTGCCGACTTAGACAGAACCTCGCTTAGGCCGGCCAGTTTTCCGTTGAGAGATTGGACTTCCTTCAGCGTGTGGGGAAGTTCTATTACCGCTTTGTCTTTTGACAAGGTTTTATGCCGTCAGTTCTATCGTGTATCCTAGGAACATGCCTTCAAGAGCCAGAAGGTGCATTTCTTAGGATTCAGCTTCATGTTGATCTCTCGTAGAGTCTTGAATGTCTCTTCTATGTCGCGCACAAGCTCAACTTCGGTATGGCTTTTGATGACCGTGTCATCCACATAGACTTCCGTGTTGCGGCCCACCTGCTTTTCAAAGGCATTGTCTACTAAGCCGATAGGTGGCACCGCGATTCTTCAAGCCAAAGGGCATTTTGTATAACAAGAACGCCTTGGCTTGTGTGGAAGGCTGTTTTTCCTCGTCTTCCTTAGCCATCTCAGATCGATGATATCCCTAGTACGCGTCAAGAAAACACTTTAACGGGTATCCGCACAAGGACTCTATTTTCCGTCTATCTCTCGTAATGGATAGCGATCCCGTGGGCATGCTTTGTTAAGGTCGGTGAAGTCTCACGCACATTCGCCAGCTACCGCTTTTTGACCATTACCGGGTTAGAAAGCCGCCGTGGTAGTAGACTTCACGCATAATTCCGCATTTACCAATTTCGTACCTCTGCCGAATTGCCCGCACGCCTAGGGCTTGGCCACGCTTCTTCTGGCGTACGGTGAGTACCCTTGTCGGATTCTCGCTTTATGCTCGCGGATCGGCGTGGCACCCCATCATATGTTTTGGCTCCCACGCGAAAATATCCACGCTTCTTTGTAGGAGCGCCACATACCGCTTTGCCGTTGTCCGACAATGACCCTCCGATGGTTATTTCCTGTTCCGGTATTCTCGGGTGAATCGCGACCTTCAGATTGGGGACTTTGGCCGCGCCTTTCGAATCGGTGCCATTTCGTATGTAACCGTGTTACATTCTCTGTTTGGTACCGTGGCATTGTAAAGAGTAACAATGCCCCCTTCTACTGGGAATTTAAGCATCCCGCGCCGCCGATGGCACCGCTGCGCATGGCCGATATCCCGGTCTCCCAATGATGCCATTGTATGGCGAGGGGATTTGATCACCATGAAATCCATCCGTGTTGTCGAGTGCTCTGCGTTGCCAATGCTTGACTAGTAATCGCAGCTGCCCCATGGGCCATATCTTTTCACCCGTGAAACCGTGAGCCGTGGCCGGGTTTAACCGCTACGATTTCGTGTCGTAGTCTTTAAAGCAATGCTCATACATGATATTTGCCGATGCCCCACCATCAATGTACATGCGTGTATATCGCGACCGCGATTTATTTCAATGGTGAGTGGCTCTCGCTTGTCCATGGTTAGAGTAGGGAAAGAGATTTCGCTTCTTCGGAAAACTCCTGGCTTACCTTTTGTCTAGTGATTCGTTGCCACGTTTGTATCATGTAGATTGTGTCGGCCTTATCTTTGGGTGTCTCCTTCTTGTTTCCATTCCTTTGTTTATCTCTTCCCTCTTTAATGTTTTTAACCAAGTGGTCTAGTCTACCCTCTTTGACCATCTTGTCGATGAGTTGGCGCAGCTGGACACATTCGTTAGTGGTGTGACCCTTTTGCGCGTGGTAGTCACAGATCCATTCCCAGGCGCCGATCTTCGTGTATGCGCATCTGCGGCGTCTTGGGAAATTCGCACCTTCCGCCGCGAGTATTTCCTTTGGGGTTTTGATCAGGGGAGTGTACTTGTCATTATCTCTGCCGCTCCTCTGGCTGCGATAGCTCCTATTACGGTTACTACCTCGGTCGATTCGATTGTCTCCTGTGTTGTTCCTGACCGGTAACTCGAGTAGTTCCTTTTGCTATCCGCCCAGGCTTCTCCTGGACAAAAGACCGAGAGCGCTTCATGAGTTCATCAAAGGTCTCAGGGATTTTGCCGTTCAATCTCTTGATGAGTTCTGGATTATTGATCCCGTTCATGAAGCCGGAGATCTTTAGTACTTCAGGGCATGCTTTAACTTGCATGCATTCATCTTTAAAGCGTTCCATGAATGCGCCGAGATTCTCCTTGGTGCTGCTTTACCCTGGCAAGTTCGACGGGGTTTTTAGCGCACTTTTTCCGTTGAGTAAAATTTAGGCGGAACGCCTTTCTCAACTCCTCAAAACCATTTATGCTCCTTCGTGGGAGTTTGTTGAACCGTCAGCGCTTCCCACTAGCGTGGAATTAAACATGTGGCACCACACCGTTGTGGCCAATTCTCAATGGTCGCGGCTGATTCAAAGATTTTTAGGTGATCGCCGTGATCACCGTTCCATCATAGGTCTTGACATTTGTAGGCATGCGCTCTTCTTGTTTTAGAAATCACTAATCGCGCCTCGGTGAACGCATCCACTTTCGACGGCCATGGGAGAGACATGTCTTCCTCTTGGCTGCCGCTCTGTTTCTAGACTTCCAATGTCCTCAGACGCTATCCTCGTTGTCCGAGGAGTTATCGAAAGATGAGTTTCCCTTCTTACGGCGTTTGCGCGGCTGTCCTCGAGTCGACTTATAGTCCGGATCGAGGGGCTCTCACTGGGGAATACTTTCGTCCCCGATCATTCATGTACTTTACGGCTACCCAGTCGGCATAGACACGGTGCGCCGTTCTTCTCCATCACTATCACTCAAATGTTGCGAGTGAGATGTCTCATCACCCTCGATTCTCCTCCCGATTATGTTGAATACTGGGAGTCGGCGGCTTTCTCTTCCGCGCTTCTCTTTCTCGATAGCGTGGGGAAGCTTCGTATTCAGAATCGAAATTGAGTCGGGCTTTCAAGTTCCGACCTAATCTCTTCTTCTCTTCCTCTTGCATGAGGGCGGTTAATGTTTCATAGTTTTGGGATACGAAAACTTCTGGCGCTAACTCCGGCGCAACCCCCTCAAGAGTGGGTGCGTTTGTTTCTGCCGCTATACCCTTATCCCGGTCTGGTGCCTCCGGTACCTTTGTCGTTAGTTTCCAGACCGATTGGAAGGGAGTAGTAAAGACGGTGCTAGCGGGTCTACTCCACTCGTGGTGGTTGTAGTGGCTTGGGTTGTTCCCGAGTGCGGTTCCACCAAAGGGAAGATCAAGTCTTGGCTCGATCCCTTATTTTAGCAAATACCTGGTTGTCCTGTGGGTCTGCTTAGGGGTTAGCCCACTTTGCGACTTCTTCCCCATGAGGTCCGGCTATCGATCGCTGACACCGTGCTTTGTCATTCCAGTGTCGGTTCTTAGTGTAGGGTCCCACGGATGGCGCCACTTGTTGATACAAAAATTGGGCGTTCCTAGTTTGGAGCTCGGTTCTCGCATCAATTAAGAATTGCCGCTGAGACCGCGCACTAAGAGACAGAAAACACCGTTAGGCTTACCGTGGGATTGTCTCCCACGATTATCCTCCTGCGTGAGAGTGAGTAATCGGTTTTAAGGTTTTAGGAGTTTTAGGTTATGAGATCGTACCTTAAACGAGGGATATGGTTCCTTTATATACGCATCGAATCCTTGTTGTTCCGTTCCCCAACCTTCGCGTATCCGCCTAAGTCGGTTGGGAATGATTATCTCTTTATTTTAGAAGAGATCGAATATCTATTCCGTAAATAGATATGGGCTTGGGCTTCGTGAGCCCAAACGCTTATTAATGTTGGCCCAGTTCGTGCCGGGCTTGTGAGTATTGGGTTGTAGTCGGGTTTATGACCCGACTCCAGACTATACGTCATCAAAATGAGTCAAAATTCGCCCAATGTGTATTTTCAATGCATAAATCTCTTATCATTTACTAACAACACAAAAACTTAATATTAATATATTTCACATTGGTTGCTAAGCATCTAAGTACCATTAAATCACATATTAGAAGGTGTTTCCGTTTGTCTTCATTTATGTGAGTCAGTTCAGTTTTTGTGTACGTCTTCTTTAAAAACGTCTCTCTCTTCTTCTCTCCACCTTTCTCTCTCTTCTATACACATTTCCTTATTATCATTAAACCCCCCGAGCATACGAGTTTGAGATAGAACCAATCTAATTAAACACCATCATATTCTTACTCACCTTACACCGATCATTTTGGTACCAGTCACAGCACCGCCGGACACCTCACGCGCCGCCACGCGCCGTCTACGCCATTGCCGGAATTTTATTTTTCCGGTGATTTAAAGCAATTACGCCCGCACACATTTTCCGGTGTGTTTCCGGGCTATTCCTGACTGACCGGAGATACCCTCTTTTCGGCGGAGGTTGTTTGGGGACCGGTGGGACTTACCCCCTGCCGCCATCAAGGCTAACTGCCGCCAGCAGCTGCCATTCGCCGTCGCCGGCCACCGGAATTTTTTCCGGACCAGCTGAGTTCTATTATTATTATTATTAGAGTAAATTACACCGTTCGTCCTTGTGGTTTGCGTTGACCGCAGGGTTTAGTCCTTTGACCAAAAAAATTGCACCGTACGTCCTTAAGTGTGAAACGTTATGCACCGCTCGTCCCTTGACCAAACGACGTTAAGTTTGACTGTTAAACTCGGGTAAAAATACTAAAATACCCCTCACTATCTTCTTCTCTTAACCATTACCACACATCATCATCATCATCACCATTTCTCTCTCTCTCTAACCTAGCCGCCGACCACCTTAAACCACCACCACCACCACACCGTCGCCTACCACACTACACCACCCACCTCAAAACACTCCCCACTCTCCCCTCTTTCCGATCCACTAGGTCACGCCGCCTAAAACCTCCCCCACCTCTTGGTATACACTCACGTGCCACCACCACCTCACCACAATGCCACCACCGGTTCTCTTTTTGTGTTGTAAGCAAAGGTAGGTTAAAACCCACGAGTTTTGACTCGTGTTTCTTGGTAACTCGTTGATGGGTCCGCTAGCCTCTTGGGGTAGGCCGTTAGCGCCCGAATACCAAACCAAATTAAACAAACTTTTGAGACAAACACACCCTATGGGTGTTGTCATGTGAGCCGAGGCTAAGCCAACACAAATAGCTCCTTTGGTGTCTTCTCTTGACGTGAACAAACAAACAAACACGCCCATGGTTTCAACCCGAGACCGAGACTACCCGTGTTTGTTAAAGGCATTGGAATTAATCGAAACTTGTTCGCCGAATGGATAGATATTGTAATTCCGGTACAAACAAGCCTCCGATTCTTGAGCTTGGTCTTAGCCTGTGGGTGGATACTGTTTGTCGGGCCTAGTAATCTTCAAATGAGGCTAAAAGGTACACTTATGGATTCTTGGCAAAAGAAAGAAATGGTGAAATCATTGAGAGTGGTTTAATGGAAAACATCATGGAAATGATAAAGCATCTCGGTCCATCTGTCTACCAACAATATGAGAAGCTTTATATTGAGAGAGAGAAAAGTGGTCTTATCCTCATAAACTACACCGTTAGTCCTTGCACCGCTCGGCCTTATGGTGTTGAAATGACGATTTTACCCTCATGTGCAAGTCACATGATGGGTTTTTAACGGTCAAACTTAACGTCGTTTGGTCAAGGGACGAACGGTGCATAACGTTTCACACTTAAGGACGTACGGTGCAATTTTTTTGGTCAAAGGACTAAACCATGCGGTCAACGCAAACCACAAGGACGAACGGTGTAATTTACTCATATTATTATTATTATTTTTGTTATTTTTATTTATTTTCTTTTTCTGTCTGCCTGCTTGTTTTTTTTTCCATACTTTCTTTGTTTGTGTTCCACATATATTTATATATTGATACGTGGTTCGTGTATTTTCGCAAGAATCATCCCTATCTCAAACCTTCAGCATTAACCATCCCCAAGTTCACAAACGTTTAGCAATAATCATCCCTGAGCACTAACGTCGTTAGTTTTACCGGTTAAGTGTTAAATAATATTTTCCCGTTAGTCCCTCCGTTAATATTTTTTGCACCGTTAGTCCTCATTTTACGTTCTCGTCACTTTTTTACGTTTTTGTCCGTTTTACTCATTTTCGCCCGCTTTTATCCTTTTTGTCCGCTTTTTGTATGTATTCGCCGGTTTTTAAGTTTTCGGCCCATCATTTTTACGTTTTTACGTTGCCCCGTTTTTATGTTTTCCCCGTTTTTATACGCTTTTGTCCGATTTAAATCGTTATCGCCCCGTTTTATAGTTTTGTACCTTTTTACGTTTTCCCTTCATTTTACGCTTTTCCCGTTTTTATAGTCCGCCCGCTTTTTTACGTTTTCGTCGTTTTTACGTTTGCCCGCTTTTTTTTCGCTTTTCGTCCGTTTTTATCGCTTTTGTCCGTTTTAAATCGTTTTAGTCCCGTAAATCGCTTTTGTCCGTTTTAAATCGTTTTCGTCCGTTTAATAGTTTTGTCCGTTTTTGTATGTTTTCGTCCCGTCGTTTTTACATTTTCGCCCCGCTTTTTACGCTTTTAGTCCGCTTTTTACGTTGTCAAGTCATTTTACGCTTTTTTCCGCTTTTTAAACGGACGACAACGTAAAAAAATGAATAAAAAGCGGACGAAACATATAAAAACGGACGAATACACATAAAATAACGGACGAAAACGTAAAAAAACATACGAAAACGTAAAAAAATGGACAAGAACGTAAAGAACTGACAAAAACGTAAAAAAACGGACGAAAACGGATGAGACCGTAAAAAATGGACAAAAACATTTAAAAAATGGACGAGAACGTAAAGAACGGACGAAATAGTATAAAACGGACGAAAACGTAAAAAAACGGATGAGACCGTAAAAAATTGGAAAAAACGTTAAAAAAACGGACGAAATCGTATAAAACGGAAAAAAACTCAAAAAAAGGACGAAAACATAAAAAAAACGGATAAAAAGCAGATGAAACATATAAAAACGGACGAAAACGATTTAAAACGGACAAAAACGTAAAAAACGGACAAAAACGTAAAAAAAACCGGACGAAAGCATATAAAAACGGACGAAAGCGTAAAAAAACGGACGAAAACATAAAAAATGGACTAAAACGTAAAATGACGGACTAAAACGTAAAAAGGACTAAAACGTAAAAAACGGACGAAAACGTAAAAAACGTAAAAATGACGGATGAAAACATACAAAAAATGGGTAAAAACGGACAAAAACTATAAAAACGGACGAAAACGATTTAAAACGGACAAAAACGATTTAAACGGACGAAAACGATTTAAAACGGACAAAAACGATAAAAACGAACGAAAGCGTAAAAACGGACAAAAACGTAAAAACGGACGAAAAAGTAAAAACGACCAAAACATAAAAAAGGACTAAAACGTAAAAATGACGACGAAAACGTAAAAAGGGACAAAAACTATAAAATCGGACGAAAACGATTTAAATCGACAAAACGATAAAAAACGGACTAAAACGTAAAAAAACGGATGAAAACGAAAATGACTGGACGAAAACTTAAAAACGGACGAATACATACTAAAACGGACAAAACGGATAAAAAGCGGACTAAAACGAGTAAAACGGACAAAAACGTAAAAAGTGACTAAAACGTAAAATGAGGACTAATGCAAAAAATATTAACGGAGGGACTAACGGGAAAATATTATTTAACACTTAACTGTTAAAACTAACGACGTTAGTGCTCAGGGATGATTATTGCTAAACGTTTGTGGACTTGGGGATGGTTAATGCTGAAGGTTTGAGATAGGGATGATTCTTGCGAAAATACACAAACCACATGGATGATTTTTGCAGTTTACTCTATATTGATTGTTAGCTTCTTTGTGTTGTCCCCTTTTGTTGTGTCTTGTTAGTGGGCTTGTTTGTCTAGCTACCCTTTTTTTTGCGTCTTTGCTGGCTGCTAGTTTGCTTGGTCTAGGATAGACCACTTGGCTAGTGATGGTTACCTGAGGTCATGTCTTGCCAGGTTGGGCGAGGTAGACGGGGTAGGAGGAGTAGGTGTAGTGGGCGAGGTAGGCGGGGTTAGTGGAGTTGGTGGGGATGGTAGGTGGGCGGGCTTAGACCCGGTAGGGGTTCGCTAGGGCCGCGTATTCTCAGAGGATTAGGGTGGGTAGTTGGAACGTTGGGTCTCTTACAGGTAAGCTCTTTGAGCTTGCAGATGTGTTGAGGAGACATAAGGTTGACATTGCGTGCTTCCAGGAGACTAAATGGAAGGGATCAAGCACGAGGGAGGTTAACGGCCAAGCTCGGTACTCCTCTAGGTCACGAGAAACGGAGTTGGTGTTATTTTGGCGTGGCTCAAGGATAATGTAGTGCAGGTGACCCGCAGTAACGATAGGATCATGGCGATTACTTTGGTTATCAATGGGGAGACCGTCAACGTTATCAGCGCATACGCACCACAGGTGGGCCGGAGTGAAGCAGAGAAGAAGCGTTTTTGGGACGATCTCGACGAGCTCGTGAGGGAGTGCCCGTCGGATCGGCGTTTGTTTATAGGTGGAGACTTGAACGGTCATATAGGTGCGGGTTCAGATGGTTACGAGGAGATACACGGAGGGTTCGGCTTCGGAGTTAGGAATGATGAAGGTCGATCGATTTTAGAGTTTGCTACCGCTCACGACTTGGTAGTAGCTAACTCTTTCTTCAAGAAGAGGGATGTTCACTTGATTACTTTCCGGAGTGGGGGTCACAACACCCAGATTGACTATTTGTTGGTGCGAAGAAGTGATCTTTCTAAATGCAAGGACTGTAGGGTTTTCCCTGGCGAGACTTGCTCATCCCAACATAAATTGGTAGCAGCTGACATGCTTTTCGAGAGGCAACAACCAAGGAGATTAGAGAAAGGGTTGCCGAGGATTCTTTGGAAGAATTTGAACGGTGAGGCGGCAGAATCGTTTAGAGTGAAAGTCTCAGAGGGACTTGCTACTCAGTCGGAGGGCTTGGTTGCTAGAGACGCGGACCAGTTGTGGGGCACTCTTGCCGGCATTATCAAAGATGCAAAGAAAGGATTCCCTTGGGGTGGATAGAGGAACATCGAGGTCCCAACTGGCCAACAAAGAATCTTGGTGGTTTTGCGAGGAAGTGGAATCCAAAGTCGCCGAGAAACAATCTAGGTTCAGAGAGCTTCTTTTGTGCCGAGAGGGTCGCTGCCGGACATTACTACGCAGAAGAGAGGTATAAAGTAGTTAAAGAGAAGCTTTAAAAGGCAGATCTCTGGCAAAGGACAAGGCGATGAGGAGTTGTATAAGAAACTCGACGCCAAAGAGGGGCTAACGACATTTTCGTGATCGCTAAAGCCCGAGAGAGGAGAAGGAGAGACTTAGGATGCGTAAAGTATATCAAAGATGAAGGAGGACGCACCATTGTGAACGTAGAGGATATTAGGAAGAGATGGGGAGAGTACTTCTCCTCTCTTTTCAATGTAGGAAGGGTCAAGGCGCCATGAACAAGAGAACCTTAACCAACGCATGAGTGCTACTATTCGAGGATTAGTCAACCGTAAGTGAAGATCGCTCTACAAAAGATGGGAAGAAACAAAGCGATTGGGCCGGACCAAATCCCCATAGAAGCTTGGAGGTGTCTGGGAGATAGGGGTTACACTGGTTGACGTGCCTCTTCAACAAGATCTTCTACGGGATAAGATGCCGTAAGAATGGAGACTCGGTGAAGTCATCCCCATCTACAAGAATAAGGGAGATGTACAAGTGTGTAGCAATTATAGGGGCATTAAGCTTCTCAGCCACACCATGAAGCTTTGGGAGAGAGTTATTGAGAGAAGGTTGAGAAGGGAGACGAGGGTGTCGAGAACCAATTTGGTTTTATGCCGTGAAGGTCCTCGATTGAGGCTATACACCTTCCTCAGAAGTCTCATGGAGAAGTATAGAGAAAGACAAAAGGACTTGCATATGGCGTTCCTTGATCTTGAAAAGGCTTACGATAGCATCCCGCCTGAAGTTGATTTGGAAAACTTTTATCGACAGAGGAACCCCAAATAGATACGTGAGAGTCATTAGGGACATGTACGAGGGTGCCAAGACTCGTATGCGGTCCACGTGGGGACCTCGTGAGTTTTTCCCTGTGGAAGTTGGGCTCCACCCGTGGATCCGCCATTAGCCCATATCTCTTCGCCTTGATTCTAGATGAGTTAACTAGAGGGGTACAAGAGGGCATCCCGTGGAACATGATCTTTGCTGATGACATTGTGTTGGTGGCAGAATCGGCGGAAGGGTTAAACACCAGACTTGAACACTGGAGGGAGGCTCTTGAAGACAATGGCCTTCGGGTGAGCAGGGAGAAGACTGAATACATGAGATGTGACTTTGGGAGGATTGAGCCAGGTCACCACGAACAAATTGATATCCATATCGGCGAGCAGATCCTGACACCCAAGGAGTCCTTTAGATACCTGGGATCGATAATACATAAATCAGGGAGGATAGATGAGGACGTAACCCACCGGATTAGAGCGGGGTGGGCGAGATGGAGGGCGGTTTCAGGAGTCCTTTGCGTGAACATCCCATTTAAGTTAAAGGGAAAATTCTATAAGGTGCCGATTAGACCGGCTATCTTGTACGGCTCTGAATGTTGGCCCATATTAAAGGCACATGCTAACAGGTAGAGTGGCAGTAACCGAGGATGCTAAGATGGACTTGCGGTAAAACCTTGTTGACATGATCCCAACGGAGTTTTGTGAGCTAAACTTGAGGTCGGGAATATTGTTTCAAAATGAGAGAAGGAAGGTTGAGGTGGTTCGACATGTCGAGGAAGCCACAGCCGCCACCTACCTCGCTTAGAAGGGTCAAGAGCTTGATGTAGAGGGCGTGAGAGGAGAGGCGACCCAATAT
Organism: Chrysanthemum makinoi; assembly: GCA_910596185.1. Taxonomy (NCBI): domain Eukaryota; kingdom Viridiplantae; phylum Streptophyta; class Magnoliopsida; order Asterales; family Asteraceae; genus Chrysanthemum; species Chrysanthemum makinoi. The sequence continues at coordinate 155,790,765 of OU343225.1, read as the reverse complement.
CGTGGGAGGATAGACTTAATTTTGACATGACGGAGCTTAGTTTGACCGAGGACATGATCTCAGATAGGAAGGGGTGGAGGGATAGAATTAGGATTTGCGGGTAGTGGTGCTAGGTGCTTGACTATTTTGCGGGTAGTAGTGCTAGAGGCTTGGCTGTTAGGTGTCCCCTTTTGCCTCCTTGCTTGTTTTGTTTTGTAGACTCTAATTTGCTTTGCCGTAGTCTTAGGCCCCGTGCGTGGTTTGCGTTGCTCGGTTGTTGCCCCCTTAGGTTTTGCCTGTTATGTCTTGACCCTGCGTTTGGTTTTGGTGCTCCGTGTCTTTTACATTAGCTTTTGCCTCGTGTGCTCCTTTGTTTTTGCTATGTGTTGCCCCCTTTTGTTGGTCTGCTTTTGGTGTGCCTGGCTTTGGTTTTATATCTGCTTGGCGCTTTGCTATTAGCTTTTTTTTCGGTGTGCTTGTGCGTGGTTCCTTTTCCTGTATGTCATGTTTGCTTGTTTGTTTGCTTTCTTTAATTCACTTTTGCCTTTGTTTCTGTCGTATGCTATATCTATCCTTTCGCACTAGCACACATGCACTTGCCGGAGGTCTCGTTGGAAGCAGTCTCTCTACACACGGGTTTACCCTGGTGTAGGGGTAGGATCTGTCTACATTTTACCTCCCCCATACCCTGCCTAGGCGGGATTGAGTTTGTTGTTGTTGTTGTAGTTCAGTTTTTGTGTATACATTTGCTTCCTAATCCCAAAAAAGGGTAAATTGCGAGAATCAAAGATAACATAGTGCATATGTAACACCCCCAAATTTGGTTTAGCGGAAGCATACGTGTTATTTGGGAATGTTACGAAATTGGTGAATCACAACTCAAGTAATAAAGAACGGAATACGTACTCCGTTTGCCTTCATAAATTAGTTTTGAAATAATATATTACAACCTTGTTTAGATAAATGGGTACATCCCATAAAATTTGTGGTCCCAAATTTTAAACATCAATTTGTGTAAAAACACTTCTTTAAATACTACTACGACCATTTACCCGCTTCTTGCCTTGCCTCCATGAACATAACTTAAGCACCTGAGAAAATATGCTAAAAAGATCACTAAAAGTCGGTGAGTTCATAGGTTTAGATTAAAACATTAAGTTTGGACCAAAGTCAAAGTCATATACTCATTATAACAATATAATGATATATGGATGAATGTCTATTACGTTAGCTCTAAGTTCATGCAACCGATACTACGACATTTACCAGATGCTAAAAGATGTCATACAATATAGGGGCCCATAGCGCAGTGTTTTGTCCTCAACACTCGATTCCGACATGATATACGTTTCGCCTTGGCCTAAGTATGGCCAACCGAACAGAGGAGTCACCCTCAATAGATCTATTTATAACATTCGCATTTCCCAATGGGGAATTGACGGTTCATGAAAAAGGGCATTCTCTAGGGACATAAAGTCTTAGGCTAAACCACGTAATAGTAATCATGTAATAGTTTTGGTCCATAAAAGGTTTTGCATATTTCTCACCCCAAAGTGTATAAAACAGTTTATTAAGTAAAAGAGAGGCTATGAAAACTCACCTTAGCAAATGTGCAATCCAAAAGTGGGATTTAGTGATTGTTGTGAAGCTGCACCTACACGCCGCCTAGATAAGGAGGGCAATGTTTTAGTTTATTGTTTTAAGTATCACTTACTTAAAATAGTTTAATTGTATTAAAACTAAACTTTAGTTTGTAAAAGTTATTAAAATGATTTTACTAGTAAGTATCAAGTATATATATACTTTTCGCGTTGACATTATAATGATGTTGCCGACATTAGAGTTGTTTTGAGGAAAAGAAAATCATGGTGTTCTATTGGTAAGTATATAAAATGTATATACACTCATTTGGGTTGACACTTAATAATATTGTAAAAAGCAAATATTAGTTTGTTTATTTTCTAATTTGTATTTAGAAAAAAAAAACACTTGAGTTGAGTTTGAAGATTTTTAAAGTTAATATAAGATAAAATGACATAGTGGTCTTTATTTGTTCGTCAAAATTTGCTCTTAACGTATATGACCTTCTACTAATAGATCCTTTGACATAGATATGTTTACTCGGACGCGTTAGATGTTGGCTTTGACGTAAAGTTTATTATGTAAACTATGTTGGTAAACACTTGTTTCATATATATTAAAAACTTTTACACCTTGACGCTTCTAACAAAGAGGTAACGAAAGGAAAAGGAGGTATAAGCGGGAATGAGTTTATTTATTGTTGGACAATCGTTTTATGTTTTGAGCTTCATGTGATGGATCCGATGGACTCATGTAAACGGTCACCTGACACCACAGTGGGCTGTGGCCGGTCTCGAAGTTTATCCGTCATGGGCTCAGGCTCGAAGGATATCCGCATATGGAGTGGGCTTTGGGCCCAGCGATGGTTTGACATTATTACTGGGCTAAGGCCCAAGCTAATTTTGTATTCACAGATTAATAAAGTTTGAATGAATTTTTACATGTACTAATATTAACACAAGTATCCATTTCCTTTTTCATTATTAACGAGAGTTCGCTTGTAGTTTTCATTCGAGTCAATTGAGGACATTTAACATTTTCATGTTCTAGTACTAGTGAACTCACACTAGGTTCTTAACATGGACAGGTCTCGAGTCGTGATGGCGAGACTTCTTGACAAGAGCTTAGGCTCACAAGACCCAAGTTAACACCTTAAAACTGTTTAGGGAAATGAGCATCCTCCCATCGTGGTGACAACCACTCGGGAGAGTTCTCTTCCTTTCGACTCGAAGCAATACCATTATGTAGTTAAAAGAAAAACATTAGGCTCATTTTAACACAAGATTCATACGCAACTTTAATGTGACATCGATTTAAAAGAACCCGACATCGTGGTACTACCACAACATTATCACTAGTTCGATATAGTAGGGGTGGAGGAGGCTCGACATGTAGTACACAAGATCATATACCACTTATGCATCCGGGTCGTCATGACTCCGGTTTTACTTGTCTAACTTCTTAAACATTAGTGGAGACACATACGGGTTAACTGCTAGGTACTATAGGTCTCGTAGTGGGTTTACATTCGAATCGAACACATAGCACTAACGGAATCGATAAGACCATGCAATGGTCGAGTACTACTCAACTCGGCCTCACTACATTATGCAAGTTTCGAGTACTATCAAAGTGTCACGGCCAACATAAGTTCCTAGTTTCGATACTTATTGATACTTGTGAAATATATAAACTCAACTTCTAGTTTTTCTTGTTTCATACATCTCGACAGAAAAACTCAACAAAGTACAAGACCAAATTAAATTCCAACACCCAAATCATTTACCAAAGATTTCAAGTTACCCAGATTTATACACCACTTTGAGTACTACTCAAGGACATCATGACTAACATAAATTTCCAGATTTTGTACCCACTGTTATTAGTAAATATTTTTATAATACTTAACTCCTCTATTTTTCTTGTGTTTCTTTTCCCTTGACAGAAAAACCATCACAACACCCAAATGACATATTATTTTCGACATGAAGAAATTAAAAGAATTAAACACGGCGAGACTTTATGGTATCATTTGGTACAAGTTATTAACTTAACAATATAACAACAACAAAAGAACATTACAACAAGGAAATTTCATAACCTCAACTCAAGGAGGACGCGTGAGGACGAGAATGGCTTCTTGGTTTCGGACCAAATGAGACTTAAATTAGCTCCTACACACCTCCAATTGCAAAACCCCAAATCAATTTTTGAAAGCCCTAACTTTTACAAACCCTATTTTTTGGTAAACACTTGATGAAAAACTGAGTTTGAAGCTTTGCAATTTTGACTAGAGATATAGGAGTTTATTGAGGAGGGGTTTGGTTTACTTTCTTCTCTTGGGTCTTGGTGTGAAGCCAAATTTGGCTAGCTTCCAAAATCTTAGGCGAATCATGGACTTTGCTCTAGGTAGATAGATGTGAAGATATGAATCTCTTGTGTGATTTTATCTTGATTCTCTTTGATTTCGTACGAGTAGCAACCGGCGCATCAAAGGAGGATTTGGAATACAAAAACTTGCATGTTTTTGGTAAGGAAGAGGAGTAGATGATGGAATAGGAATGTTGGGTTTTCTCTCTTTGGAAGATTCGGTCTATGAGGCGTGGGTCTAGAGTAGAGAGAGAGGTTGAAGATGAGATCTTGGATATATCTTCTTTTCCTGGTTTTGGGTCTCTTTTGTCGTGTGTGGGATAAGAAGACAAAGGGGGTATTATCTACACATTTTTATTAAGTGTTTTCATTTATCGAATGTATATGTATATATGTAGTATACTCATGGTACAAGTTGTGAAAATGTATGTATATACATTATACTTATGTAGTAATTGTCTTTGAATCTCATAAGAGTTATTGTTCAGGTGATAGTGTGTTAAATATTTTGTGTCTCACGATATTAAATTGTGACCGAAGTATTATTGTTTGATTTCTTTTGTAACATAGTATCTTATAGTTACGTGTCTGAAATATTTTTATTTTGTAATATTCCATATCACGGACATTTGTCATTTGTTTTATCAAGCCCTTATCATAGGGTCTGCACGCGTGTTGTGTCTGGTCACCGGGAAAAACGAGATAACCTCTCGTCTTACAATTTAAATCATAAGACAACAATGAAATATTCATAAAGTGATATGAATGCAAAAGTGATGCAATAGTCTACAGTATGCGAGTTAACTACTCAAATGGCCAGGTAGAGCTTATGCATGCTTAATGACTTGTGCTTAGCAATAATAGATTACTAATTATCAGTTAAATTTTAGTGAAAATTTACCGTGTGTCACAGCATACTACCTTCTGATGGTATTGGTTGAGTTGAAACTAGATTAGTCATTTTTCCAAAAATTTATAAACACCTACCCTTCATCCACACTATATCATTTTGACTTTCATACAATATCATTTGATTTGGGTACACAATTATCCTAATTTGAAACTAAAATATACATATTAGTCATTTATTTATTATCTTCTTAAGAGTAGTTACAACCTTATGCACTTTCAAAAGCAATTTCCAACCAGTTTTTTATAACACACTAAATGGTAATGGATGAGGTTTTCCCTCATCAGGGTACCCGGGAGGGGGAGGGCGAGTCTTTGACTCAGATGTACGTGTTCTAACCGAGGTATCTCGGTGAGCACGTCCGACCCTTTCCGTGGCCACCCCCAAATGTGTACCTAGTGAGGTTTGAACCTTAGACCTCTTGTGAGGAGGTTAGGTATATTACCACTAGGGCATCTCGTGTTGAATTTTTATAACACACTATCGACACCATACAAAAATTGATAAGCCTTTGCAGTTATAAGTGCTAATCAGCCAACAGGAAAATTTTTAGAGGGTCTTTGAGCGATAACAAACCTATACGTACAATACGAAAACCGACAATATCCGGCCATAAACGACCGTGTGGATACCAATGAACAGAAATGGTTAGAAATAGTCAAATAATCTGATCATAGTTGCTGCTGAGGTACAATTGTTGTGTTCTTTCACCACCTCCCAATTGCCTGCCAACAGCATCAGTCAACCAACCACCACTTTGCGTCTCATTGTGAACGGACCTGCTTTTCTCCTCTTCGTCCAGTAACAAATCTAACCACCTTCTAGACAAGCAAACCGTCACAGCTTCAACCCCTTCAAAGTACAAATACAGAAAACACCTTAACATATACGTTAATTTATCAAGACAGGAGAGAAAGAAAAGGTTTTTTTTATCTAAACAAATGTACCTGCAGTGACAAATATTGTTCAGGCGAGAGGGTGAGCTTGTTGCTAGAAACATCTACACTTCAGCGATAAGCGAATGGAATCTGGTAATGATTCCAAAGGATTAGAAGATACATAAAGCTTCCCAAGACTTTCCATTCCATCAATTACATCTGGTATGACCTGTTCCAAGATACAAAGGTTGTCACCCAATGAGTAATTTTTGATGCAGAAAACCAAATAAATCACTATTTTTCAAAAAAAAAAAAAAAGAAAAAAAAAGAAAAAAAGGCATTATTGTATGTCAAGGCCACGAGATAAAAACTTGGGTTGGTAGTCTCAATATTTCGGTGGTCTTACTGAAATAACTTGAACATTTGGCTTCCTCATACACTCTACCTATATATAATATTACTTTGGTGGTCATTATTTATACCAACAGTTTATTAAATCTTTAAAATATAGGACAAAAAACGTTTCTGGTAAACCTAAACCATTCGCTTTCAACCCGGTACCAACCTGCCCATTTTGTCATCACTAGTTACATACAACACAAAAACTGGGGCAGGAACTGTAAGGGCCCGTTTGGTTTGTAGATGGGTTTAGATTTGGATTTGAATTTGAATGTAAAGTTGTAGATTAGGATTTGGGTTTGGATTTAAATTGTGTTAAATGTTGTTTGTTTTGTATGTTAAGATATAAAATGAGGTTGAGATTAATATTTATTTTAATATTAAAATAATTAGTGGGCCATAACTTGGACAAATTTTCGTGGCTACAATCAAGTAAGAGAAAAAACAAAATAGAGAGAGTGAGAGGTGAGCATTAATGTTGTCAGGAAACCAAGGTCACTTGCCAGGATTTGAGTATCCCCTTAAATAAGGGGTTGACTCCCACTTTCAACCCTTCTCTTTTTCAACCAAACAAATTATTTTACCACCAATCCTTAATCCAAATCTAAAACCCACAAACCAAACGGGCCCTAAGAACACGTAAGTCTAAGACATTTCACATTGCTTGCAAAGTATTTGTCACTACAAGGTCAATAAATAAATACAATTATGTTTGGTCTGGGATTATAATCTAAGGCAATGATGAAAATGCCACGCAACATGAAGATATAACTCGCATCAAATTATACGTTAAGTTGGTTAAGAATATTAAGGGTGCGTTTAGTTGGAGAACAAATTCTCTTATTTTCTATCTCTAGTTTTGTAAAAATTTGGAAGGAGAATTAATCTCCACAAAACACTTGAAAATATAGAAAACACGTTTAGTTGATGTTTCTATTTTCTGTTTTGAAGAAAGGGAGAGAGGGTTGAGGGTTACAAAAGAAAACAAGGAAAACAACTAAAATTTATTTTGTAATTTTCCTTGTTAAGTTAGGAAATAGGGGATTTGTGTTTTGCAAAACATTTTGGTGGAAAACGTTAATTTGAACGCGATCTCTGTTTTCCTTGTTTTCCACAAAACATTTTGTGGAAAACAAGGGTGTTTTTCCTCAACTAAACGCAACCTAAGTATTTCAAATCATGTGCAGCAAGATTGTTTCTCAGATTGCATTATACCAATCATGAAATAAGCTGAAAAGAGTGATAACTAGTCCTAGCAATATACAACAGGCCGAAAGAGTTCCATGGAGTGAGTAATAACCTAACCATCTAGAGGGGGTGTTTGGATTATAAAAAATGCAACAGTAAGTAGCAATAGCATATCACATTAATCGAAATACGGAGTAAAAGATTTTAAAATGATGAAATCAAGAACCTAATGTTCGTACAGTGAAATGAACAGAAAGCCTCTTTGCAGGGACGGATCCAACATGTAATAGTGGGGGGCACGCGCCCCCATGGCTAGCCGAAAAAGTTGATATTTTAGTGTAATTTTTATTTAATTTTGACCTTTTTTCGAAAGTGACCCCCACCAAAAACTCAAATTGCCCCTCACTCACATATTAAAATCTAACATTTAACTCTTTAAAGCCTTATAAATCCTTCATGTCTAAGTAAAAATACTCGATTTATCATTACATTTCTAGTTTTTTCTTTCGCATTTTGTTGCTATCGTAAAAAAAAAAATTGCCCCCCACATCCTATTTTTCTAGGTCCGTCACTGCCTCTTTGGCGGTAGTTTATTCCGATTGATCAGAATTTTGATAGTAGCAAGGGGGTGTTTGGTTATGTTTAATTTGATAGTATTACTAGTACAATAATTTGATAAAGTATCCCTAATGCCTTTAGCCAAACACTCCTATAAGGATGCGTTTGGTTTGCTGCAGGGATTCACTATGCAACTTTTTAAAAATTTGACAATTTAAATTATATTTTTTCTTGATCAATTTTAAACTTTACAACTTTTAAAAAATAAACACTATGTTAATTTTAGAGTAAACTGCAAATTATGTTC